>OX411785.1:447500-1160000 GCA_948252455.1 Acleris cristana
GCAGCGCCAGGCCCGCGGACAGGTCCCCGCGCATCTGCGTCATCTGCTCGCGGAAGCTTTGCATCTGGGGACATTTATTTTATAGGTTTATAACATTATTAGCTTTTTTTAAGTAAGATCATACATCATAAGTTCATAAGCTTTAAAACTTAGTCTCCGACCGAATCCAACATAATTGGAAAAATCAAGTGCATAAGACTGTGTTTCGGAAATTAAGAAAGAATGCCAGATGATAGGGCGGTCAAGAGAGCATTGCGTGGGATGACCCGCCGGTCGTAGACCGGTTGGACGGTCCCAGTACAGCTGAAAGGATGCTCGCAGATAACTAGGAGGGGTTCGTTTAAGACAGGCCAAAATTTTAAAAAAATAACAGTAAATAGGCCACATGAGGCCGAATACCGACGTGTAAAAGAGTTACACGTCGGTAAACATATTTCTCTTCATCGTCTTCCTATACATCCAACAGCGTCCTTATCGCCGTCCGTATCTCTTTTTAGCTCTAACTTGGAGTGTATATCATAGTTTCGACTACGTACTCTCGGAATATCATGCTATCGAATGTTCGTTGGTTCGACTGTTATTGTAATGAATATTCGCTAGATCGAAATACTTGTGGCCGAAACATGTCCAATCGACAAAACGTAATCTAGAATTGTATAGTTTCGATCAGTGGTGTATCGAAAATTCATTGGCTCGACTGTTATCGTAATGAATATTCGCGGATCGAAATACTTGTGGCCGAAATATGTACAATCGACAAAACGTAATCTAGAATTATATAGTTATGGTTATTAAACCTCAATTTCGATTTGACGATTTATCGTTCCTACGCTTTTCGTACCCAGCGAATATTCGATCCAGTAACAGTCGAGCCAATGAACATTCGTGTCTGAGATTTTCTATGGGATGACAATCGGAATCACAATCTCGATTTGACGATTTATTGTTTCTACGCTTTTCGACCCAGCGAATATTCGATCTAGTAACATTCGAGCCAACGAACATTCGATAGCATGATATTCCGAGAGTACGTAGTCGAAACTATGATATACGCTCTTAACTTGTCTATGTATACCTACTTACTCGCTTAGATTGCTCGCTGTGTACAACTGTCTATCCTCAAATTAAAGACAGAGAAAGGGAACAAGTTATGATATCTATTGCTTTGTCCCATTCGTTGACAGCAACTTGGTAGGCTTTAGCATACGGCCTCTGGCCTGAGGGGCTAGACAAGATGCATTACGCTAACCAGCGTTTCTATTCGTCACGCTTTTAAACCAATCGCGTCACTTGTAGATGACGTGATACGAAAAGTCACGTGATCTACCAGTGACGTGATTGGTTTAAAAACGAAACGAATAGAAACGATAGTTAGCGTAGTGCACCTTGTCTAACCCCTCTGTACCTGCGTGGTGAGGCCGGCATCGAACCCGGCCAGCTGCTCCGAGTAGTCCGCCACCAGCCCGTTCAGCGTCGAGATGCGTTCGTCGATCTTCAGCGCCACGTCCATCTTATCCACTAAACAAAAAATAATCCTTTTTAAGTCTTTGGATTAGGATAGAAGCTTTAGGTCCACATCTCGACAGGACTAGGTAGCAAATACGACCAGATCGCTTTGCGACATCTCGACCTGAGGGCTTATTGTCTAACGCACTCGCAATCACGATCGTTTTCATTTTGAAAATCGAAGACTTGTCTGCATACAAAATGGAAACAATTTTTCCTCTTTGAAGCCGGTTGCGATTGCGAGTGCGTTAGACAATAAGCCCTCAGACTACATAGCTGTGGACCTAAAGCTTCTATCCCCTTGAATTTAGTGTAATGCGGTTTGTTTAAGAACAGTGTTTTCTTGATAGTATATCCACAATATTAAAAATTTAGTCAATTTTTAATTATACTACTGCAAAGTTGTAGATAAGGAACCTGTGGTGCGGATATATCCGTCGTTTACAGTGAACTTGTGGTGCGGATACCTACATCAGTCATTATTCGCGAAACTGTGGTGGGGATATTTTCTTCGTTACTCGCGAGCCTTTGGTGCGGATATATCCCTCGTTAACGCTAACCCTTTGGTGCGGATATATCCGTCGCTAAAGGTAGGCGAGGAATGTTAATGTTTAGTACTAACCGACCGACTTGGCGAGGTAGCTGGTCGTCTCCGCGGACGTGACCGCACGCGACGTTATCGCATTCACCTTTTCCATTAGCTCTTTACGCAGAGCGTCTAGTGCGGCGCTGAAAAGTAAAAAACCGGTCAAGTGTGAGTCGTACTCGCGCACCGAGGGTTCCGTACCGCAGCACATGAGGTATTATTATATTCCGAATTGAATTCGATTTCGAATCAATTCAACACCGGCCCAACACACTCTTATTTTTTTAGTATTTCGTTCATTGAATACAAAACGGACACATTCCAAAATCAGTCAGTGTTGCATTTTAAATTTAGAAGCTCTTGGTATAAGATTTTCATTGCAACAGCAAATTATTTTGGAATGTGTCCGTTTTGTATTCAATGTGCGATTTGTTCTTTTTCTTCAGGGTTTTATCATACCGACGATTGTATGTTTTACCGTTTTTCCGAAATAACCAAAATAAAAATACGTTGAAAAAAAACGTTTCATGTAAGGGGACAGACTTCATTATTTAATTTTCCTTGGAAAAAATTACAGTAAATCCACCGTAATTCTGAAAAAAACCGCAATCTATTACGGTTCAAAAGATTCGGCTCTTTAAAGTTTGGACGGACAGCGTTAGCATATTAATAGGGTGCCGTTGGGCTCCCCTCGGGCACGGTATATACATAAAGCAGTAAAGAAGCTACGAACAAACGTTCGAAACGACGCACTCACACAGACGCAAGCCTCTACGAGACCGCTAAGCGTACATAGCAGTGCCGTCAGACGCGAGTGTCGCGACGAGACGAATGGTTTCTTTTGCATTTTATATTATTTCTTAATTTTTTAGTTTTTCGACTGATTGTTTCCAAAATCGATATCTGGGGATCTGTGTGGTCTCCGACAACGAATCCGTTGACAGATTGAGAAAATGTAGCCGCCATCTTGAACTTTTAAGTTATTCGACTTATATCTTCCAAAATCGATATCTGGGGATTTGTGTGGGCTCCGACAACGAATCCGTTGACAGAATGGGAAAAAGTAGCCGCCATCTTGGGGTAGTTCTACTAGCGTTTCAACCGCTTTCACTTCCCTGTCGCATTTTTAACCATTTCCCTGTACGAGTAGGTTAACCATTTTCGGTTATTTTCTAGGAGTCCAGGCATTCTTCAAAATAACCGAAAATGGTTAACCTACTCGTACAGGGAAATGGTTAAAAATGCGACAGGGAAGTGAAAGCGGTTGAAACGCTAGTAGAACTACCCCTTGAACTATCCAGTTCTTAGGCCGAATTCTTTCAAAGTCGAAAATTGGGGATCTGTTTGGTCTCCTATAACTCCCTAAGTTGACACTTGAATAACAACTTAATATAAGATTTTGTTTGAAAGCTTTCAATGCTTTTGAAATCATTAAATACTGCCTTAACCGGGAATCGGACTGGTCGAATATGACAAAATAATAAAGAAGGGTTATTTACGGTCTTACTAAATTTAAAGGTGTATGTAGGTGAGACAGGATGAGTAGGTCCTATTTTAACCATAGAATTTAGTAAAATCAACCCATTTGTTTTTTCAGTGTGTGTTAGTAAGGTCACATCGCCGTTCACCGTCGGGCGGGAAGCTCTCGGTCTCGCACAGGCCGCAGCCAGCCACTGCTTGTCTCTTTAGGGTTCCGTAACCGAAAGGACCCCAACGGGCCCCTATTAATATGCCTCCTCTGTCCGTCCGTACGTCCTAACTTTAAAGAGCTTCATCTTTTGAACCTTTATAGATAGCGAGTTGTTTTTTTTTGTTCAGAATATGTGAATTTGCGGTGAATTTAATAACTTTTTTTTTAAAGAAACTGAAATAATAAATGTGGTGCTAATTCAAAAATTCAAATTCAAATTCAAATAATTTATTTGTAAAACATAGGTGTAAACATAGATGTAACATCGGCTTAATTAGGATCACCATTAGCCCATTACCATTTTGCCATTTTTTTATATTAAAAACTTTTTGTCCACGTATTTTTATTTTTGTTCTGTTGTAAAACGGTAAAACACACAAGCGCCAAATTTGGTATTATATTAAAAATCCCGACGAGAAACAACAAATACTAAAAAATCTTAAAGTGTCAGTTGGGCTCGCTCTGATTCGATTCAGAATTGGAATATAATATAATGGGCGGACGACGGGTGCAATATGGTGACGAAAGCACAAGATGGATAAGACTTTTATTAAATTTCGAGTACTATTTATGTGTGAAAATATGTGCAGTTCTTATTACAAATCAGTACATATTTTGTATATTAAGAAATTACTGAATTGTGACTTAACGAATACGCCCCTCTTACGTCTGTAGATGTGGAGAGGTCACTTCCCTATATAAGTAGATAGTAAACTATAAAAGTAACGTACTGAAAATACCTAATTAAGAAAAAATATGAGTATTTACTTCAATAATAAAATTCTATAAATTTTTTGCAGTGATGTTCTCTTTTTTTTTATCAATTGAAGTCATATCCATATTAAGGATATCGTTTGACACTATCTTGACGTAATTCGCATCTGTCGTCCGCCCATTAAATAATACCTACTCTGCGGCGGTACGGAACCCTCGGTGCGCGAGCCCGACACTCACTTGACCGGTTTTTTTACAAAGTTTTAGATTCTATTCTATTACATATATATTAAAATGTCGGAAATTATGCGTTATTGGACTACATGTTATACCACATTATATACTCCAAATAGGGTCTAGAATCGATGGTTAAAATCCTTCGGGTACGTCCCGGTCACGGTGTATAGGTCTAGCTTATTGCCTTTTTTATATACCTAATGGTTTTATAATAGAACGTTTTAAGTTTTGTGGGAAAACACCTTCCGAGAAGGACAAATTAATAATATTTGCAAGAGCATAACATACAAATGAAGCACACGAGTATACATCAGTTGATGGATACTCCTGGATGGGATCACTTTGTTTGCCCGAATTTCTTTTGCCATAATTGTATCACTTGCCATAATTTTCATTTGCCATAAAGGCATTTTTTCTGAAACTGTTAGCCTTTCAGGTATTTTTTACATGCCATCGTATAGAGCCTAATAGGTTAGGTTAGGTTACTTTTATAACAATTCTGAATAGTTTATGGTTTCAGAGAAAAAGCCTTTATGGCAAATGAATATTATGACAAGTGATACAATTATGGCAAATGACTTTCGGGCAAACGACAGAGAACCCTCCTGGATATTGTAGTATACTAAAATCCATTGATGGAACCCGGTACATAAAATCTATTCATGGATCTTTGTAGAATTCATTTCATAGTATTTTAAAATCCATTGATGGATCCCAGCGTTTTATAAAGTGTAAACGACTCCAAATGGATTTAAGTGTGCATTAAAGCCCACTCTACTCCAGTAATGGATATGCATGTACAAAAAGTCCACTTGACCCCTTTAATGGATCCTATCAATGGATCCTAGTGGACGGAGGGGTTTTTATAAGTATAGGTAATTTTGGTGCATATTGTAATACCTAACAGCTTGCACTGTCATACGTACCTTTGTACGGAACCCTCGGTGGGCAAGTCCGACTATCACTTGTCCGGTTTTTTTTTAACTTATTTACTCTAATGCAACTCACTCCATCTCATACTGTGTCAGCGCCATGTTTGAGGGACCTTGCGAGACGGCGGAGGGCCTGCCTAGGCCCTTGACTGTGGAGGTGGACATATGCGAGGGTCGCGACATCACGCTCTCCGACCCCGGCTCCTTCAGGTGCACCGACTTGTGAGACGTCGTCGACGGCGTCCCCTTGCCTTGGGCCCTTGCCTGATAACATAATACCACCACGATGTGAAACATTGCATTATGTCGGTCAAGGCCGTATTGATTTCGCTTTCTCAAAATAAATTTTAATACAAAGTTACGGGACGAAATACTTGGTATGGTGGCTCCAACAATCCGTTATATCGGTTTTATCAACAAAATATACTGTGAAAATAAAACATCGCGAGGCATGCATATTCCGCTACCTGAATACAGGGTGGAAAGTTAAGATGGGGCAGTAAGGGCAGCTACTAGATCCCTTGCTGGTACGCGAAAATGCTCTTAGAAGACCTTTACTAACTTTTTAAATAATAAAAATCAACACACACAGATTTTTGAAAAAATGTACAGTCAGCGAGAAACCGTCAGATTTGAGTTTTTTTTTTTTAATATTAATCGATCCCATTTCTCTCAAGGATTAAAACACTCTTTGGGACCAACTAAGGTTAGAGTACTAGAAAACCCACAAATCAAAGAAAACTTTTTCCATACAGTTCGTAGGGTAATTGGTTACAAAGTGAAATTTTCTTTAGCTTTAAGATCATTAAATATGGAGAAAACTGCAATTAGGATATTAGAAATGAGAAAAATCAGTATTATTGTAAAAAATATATTAGAGTCTGTGAAAGAGAACTCTAAATTCGAACATTTTGCTATACAGATAACGCTGGCCGTCATGGATGAAACAGGTTAATGGAAAAAGTTTTCTTTGATTTGTGGGATTTCTAGTACTCTAACGTTAGATGGTCTCAAAGAGTGTTTTAATCCTTGACAGAAATGGGACCGATTGGCATTAAAAAAAACTCAAATCTGACGATTTTCTCGCAGACTGTAACATTTTTAAAAAAATCTGGTTGTCGATTTTCATTACTTAAAAAGTTAGTAAATGTCTCCTAAGAGCATTTTTCGCGTAGCAGCAAGGGATCTAGAAGCTGCCCTTACTGCCCCATCTTAACTTTCCACCCTGTATGTAAGAATAACTAATGATCCTAAAGGATTAAAGAGCATCCGAGCGGGCCCAACTAAAGGTACGATTAGATTTGAAATCCGCGTGGTTCTGAATGTGGGCGGCGAGGGCTCGGCGCTCGTGGTGGATCTAGCGGACGCCGAGATCTCCTGCAGTGGACGGTTCTCAGTATCCGATATTTTTAAACATTTGCTTTTACAACAGATATTAGACATACCTGTGCCACGCCATGGCCGGATGTTGATCGCGTGCAGACCTGTTTTTATGTATTATATGGCTCTCAGTATTGGGTTTATGCGTCGAACTAGGTTACTATGAAATAAGTATAATCGAGTGGACATTTCATTTTATAGAACAGAAAACGCCTGGGAGCGTATGCAGCTAGGCTAGGCCCTCTGGCACCTTTTTACCGTTAGATGCGTACCTGATGCAGCATCTGTCAATAGCCCATCAACTTACGGCCGAACCCTATATTCAAACCGCGGATAGATAGGCTTACTTCAGATTAAAATTTGACACATTTTGTATGCTGGCATGTGTCAAATTTTAACCCAAAGTAAGCCTTATCTGTCCGCGGTTTGAATATAGGGTTCGGCCGTTAGTGCGCGCGTAACCGTAACCGGGCGTCAGAGGTTGGTGGAAGGCAAGTCGACTGGTATCACATCGCTATACTAACGCCCAGGCCCTGCTTCCCCTCGCCGTCGGCGTGCCCCGCCTCGTCGCCGGGGGCGGCGCCCGCGCCGGCGCCCGGGCCGGCCAGCTTGGTCAGCACGCCGCCCAGCCGCGCGATCGCCTGCTCCGCCGCCTGCACCCGCGCTGACACCTGTCACAGATCAAAAATTCAAATTCAAATTCAAAATTCAAATCATTTATTCTGTAAGTAGGCCCTGTAGGCACTTTTACAAGTCTGAGTCTACCAGCGCTTCCAAAGAGACCACTCAACCGGCTCAACTAATAATTAAGTTTGACAACGCAGTCAGCCCAGTTGTGTAGTAGTGTTGGTAAAGACTCAAGTCCTTGGAGTCTCCAATTCTAGGACTCGACTTAGTTTTTTAGATTCTAGTCATTGAATCGAAGCTCGAGTTCTTTTAAACTTGGGAGGGACTTGAGTCTTCTGTAGTCTTCTATAAAGACTCAGTTTTCTTTAGAGACTAGAGTCTTCTATAAAGACTCGAGTGTTTTTTTATCGCCTAAGGTTTTGTCACGTAGTTATTATTAGTGCTCGACTAGACTTGTAGGAACACTTGAGATTACTGGTCTTTACTGAGTCGGTCACGTAAAGTAAGCAGTCAGTAATTTTGTTCTTTAATTCTGTCTTATTATCATACACCGGATTGACGGGGGCAAAATGTACCAGTGCTAGTGATTCATTAAATATCGAATATTTCTTGCAAAAGTAAGTCGTACCTTTATCTTCTATATCTGAATGATAAGCTTTCCATGAAGATAAACGATATTTTTTCTTTCGAGGCATTTTTAACCGACTTAAAAAACAAAAAGGTTCTCAATTGGTCGGAATGCTAAAGAAAAGATTGTACTGCATGAATTTGTTATTCAATGTAATTTCCATGGTTGTCAAAAATGACTCGAGTCCAGAGTCAATGTTAGATACCGGTTGATTATAGTTGCGATAACTACAAATAAAAGAGGTTTGCACATAATGAAAAGGTATTCAAACTTGGCCATTACATATGATAATGATGATTAAAAATTTGAATTTGTATAGATAGACTAATCTCGGAGTAAGTCTTATTCCAAGTTTGATGAAATGCGGCCTTAGTTAATTTCTATTTTATCCGATGAACTTAATACCTTCTACTATGAAATGTCACTTTGAGGGCTGATTTTTCAATCCCCAGATAAAACTATCCGTCAGTTAAATGTATTACTATCCTTTTCTGAAGTCATATGAAAGAAAAGGACTGAGAAGGAAGAGCTTTATCTGGGGATTGAAAAATCAGCCCTGAAATAAGTATTTAAATAAGTATTTAACTTAAACAGTTATCGATAAATTTAATATCGGAAGGATGTCCCTAGTTAATTGAGGTTTTTGCTACAAAAAAATCTATGTCTGGTCATGATGGACACGACTGAGGAGGGAGGAATATAAAGGCTGATGATGAAATGAACCAACCTGCATGGCCACCATGGCGTCGGTGAGCGACAGGTTGCCCTGGGCCAGGTCCGTGCGCAGCTGGTTGTTGTCGGGCAGCGTCAGCGCCGGCAGCGGGCCCGTGCTGTCCCGCAGCGCCTCCACGGCCGCCTCCAGCAGGGCGAACTGCGACCGGGTCACCACTTCGATGCTCGACCGCCGACCTTTTGGTTCTACGATATCATAGGTACGGGTCAGGAGAAAGTACAAAATTCCTAAAAACCAAACTTCGAATATCAAAATGTATAATGTACGAAATTCCTAAAGATGCATGTCCTGTGTTATATTAGCCTGTTTTTTAAAATGTCTAAAGTACAGTACTACTAGTGCACGAAAATAGTTACGATATTTTTCCTACGCCCAGTTGACCTAAGTTTAAAATGTATACAAGGTGTTACAAAAATACCCGTAAAGCCGAAAGGGGGTTAATTTGTGCCTTATAACAAGTCCATTTACAATATTTGAGAACCATACTATCACCGTATGACTTACCGGCAAAAAAAAAATCATTATTTTTTTCATTGATATGCCAACCCTATTTCAGTAAAATTAAAGAGTAAACTACGCACAATGTTTATGTACATTTTTACCTAATTCGTGAAACGATCAAGAGACATACTAACAAAATGTACAGAATTCGATTAGATAGATATTACAAGTCGAGTTTTGGAGTCGTAATATTGAGTTAGAAAACATCGTCATTTTGGAAAAAAACACGGAACAATTGTAGAGTATCGATAAGAAGATTTGAAATTGACAACATAACATTTTTTCCGTCTTGAAGTTTTTTGAAGCCAGTACTTAAGCATAATGACATCATAGTATTGAACCTTTGTGGATGAAAACCAGGAACACCATTAAAGTTGACAATTATTAAATTGGTAGGTTGGCCTCTCTGTTAAATAATCTATGCTAACTCCGGTTCCCTGACATGACAGCTTACTAGGGTTGACAATATTTTTGGCTTTTATAATTTATTCGATTTTTTACGGGGTATTTTGTAACACGTTGTATAGTGCGAAATTTCGAACGACATTTGTCCGCTGCTTATGCTTATAAAATATTATATACCTTGGGAATACGTTCTGTATCAAGATTTCACCTGTACAGACAAATATTATGTAGGTATACATACAAACATTGCAAGTTAAAAAGGTTACAAAGTCAGGTTCGTACTCGTAGCATAACTTTAAAAATCATAATGTACGTTATTCCTAAAAAAGTTCTATGGAAACAAGATTCGAATAACTTTCCAGCATTTTTTTAGGAATTACGTACATTAGGAATTTAAATTTTCGTAGTTATGCTATGTTTATTAGGAGTGGAGTTTTTAGCATTAAATGTATTGATTTTCGAAGAATCGTCACTAAGCTTTTTTACGTAGCGATTATGAGCACTAGAAATATTGAGGTTCAAGTATGTGAGAGTCATTAGGCATTTTGTACAAAAGAATATTGGTTTTCGAAAATTAGATCATTCGATTAAAAGTGCATTAGGACATGCATCTTTAGGAATTTCGTACATTAGACATTTTGATATTCGAAGTTTCGTGTTAAGAATTTCGTATTTTGAGAAATTTGATGTTCGATATTATGCTATGGGTCCGTAAGGTACATGACTAGTGTTGTGTTCAGTTCTATTCTAACTCACCGGATGCAAAATAGCATCGTTTGTGTGTGTAATTTGGCCTGAAGGCAAATTGCAACAGTCCGCCTGCACGATTTGCCTGACCGGACAGACCTCCACACATCATCAGTTTTGCCTTTAGTTCTAAAGTCAGTCATTCTTCATTCAGTCTTGGCAAAGGTTGTACCAGAACTGAGCGGAAGTTACCGCGTATGACCCGAACCGTTCGTCCGGTTAGAATAGTGCCAATCCATATCTTCCCGTGGATGGCGTAAGAGGCGACTAAGGGAATAAAGGCTTGTAGTACTTTAAACATAAAACCACCGAGAGACTCAGACATATTAAAGAGATCACACCCAGTCACACACACAAACACACAGACAGACAGACAGACAGACAGGCTGACAGAGCGCTGGCCCGCATTGTTCGTCGTGCTGCGGCCGCGTCTGCTCATGAATAGGAACTCTGGACGAGCCCGAAATATGTCGAGCGTTTTTTGAAACAAACTACGTGAGTAACCCGGTGTGATCTCCTTTATATACATATGCTTGTAGTACTGTGGCGATGTGCTTGCAACCTGTCACTAATACACTAGTAAATATCTTAGCCTAATTGTGCAAAACGTGGTTACAGAATTATCAACAATTTTTTAGAGTTGTTGGTAATTCTGTAGGGGTTAGGTTCGTAAGGACTAGTAGATTGCAAAGCGCCTATGTAAGCAAAACGACTTAGTTTCATAAGATCTTCGTTGCAAAATGTCTAATTGTGTAAATCGTCTTATATGCCAAGGCATATAATACACCTGACTGACTAAAGGTACAGTCTATTCCTATTATTTTCTGTCTGGCAAAATTCTGTTCCTAACATTTTGTTCACAGAAAATACATATATGATATAAGTAATTATACTAATTACATTTCTCGCTGTGAACTTGGTCGTTACTTGTACGAGATTTAAAGATTCAGGGAGTCCACTATTTTGCTTACTTTAGGTAATGTACTTACGCTTTTGTTATGTTTTTAATGAAATAATCTACATACCACTTCCACGTGAACCTTTTTCAACTGAAAAGTCAAAGAAAAATGTAATTAAATAAAGATAAATATATATTATTGTACGAATATCATAGGTATGGTTCAGTCCCACCCTACCCCCAGGGGTATAGTTAGGGGTATGGTGGGTCTGACATGACCACCACGACGGTCATCCGTCGCGGTATTTTTATATGCTAACGAAACTACCTAGCGGGTCACCTGATGCAGAATGCATACAGAATGATGACGCGATGCCTTTCGGCTGTCATGTCCATCATGTTTTTGCGTGGTGTTTCAAATGTTAAGAGATATGTGGCGTTATCTATGAAAAGGGACCTTATTGTCGATGGCGCTTCCGCCATTATTAACGATGCTCCGATATAAATACAACGTCGCGTGACGCAGTGCGGCGTAAGAGCCATCGACAATAAGGTCCTTTTTCATAGATAACGCCACATATTTGGTAATGCCGGCTGCCGCCCTTATTCAGAAATCCCTGATTTTATTTGAATAGCTATTTTAGAATATTGTTTTTCACATTCTACTCTATTGAAATTAAAGTCTTTCTCACTTACCAACTAGCAGTTTTTCCTTGAGTTTAGCATCGTATTTTTCTGTGTAAATAAAAAAAATGCTACATTAGGTAATTTTTCCCGTGGCTCTCCTTTGAGATCAGTAATTCGAACTTCGGATCGCCCCGACACTTTCTTGCGAATTAGTGACACGTAGAGAGCAAAAGGGCTAGCAACAGACGAAGTTTGAATTACGGATTTCAAAGTAGAGCCTCTGGTGCGACATGACAAATGTACACTTCGGAAAATGCCGATTTATTTAAGAACTGATGCGGTCGTGGCAAGTGGAGCGAGACGGCAATATTTCTGAAGTGAATTCATCAAAAAAAAAATGACCCGAATTGTATGTATTGTTATACAGGGTGTCCTTAGAAGTGTGGTAGAAGTGCGTAATGACAAATCTTGAAATGGACGAACTGCGTAATGACGAATCTTGAAATGGACGAACTGCGTAATGCTAATGACAAATCTTGAAATGGACGAACTGCGTAATGACGAATCTTGAAATGGACGAACTGCGTAATGACGAATCTTGAAATGGACAAACTGCGTAATGACAAATCTTGAAATGGACGAACTGCGTAATGACGATACTTGAAATGGACGAACTGCGTATCTCGAAAGAGACAAATCATATCATGTACGAACTGCGTAGTAGACGAATTTCCAAATGCTATTTGGACGATCCGCGAATTAGATCAACAGCTAATAATTAATTTTGTCTACATATATTTCTATTAGGTTTTAGAGTTGTTGGTAATTCTGTAGCTCTGCCTACCCTACCTCTGGGAATGAAGGCGTCAGTGTATTTATGTATGTATGTATATATTCTATTAAAACCAATTTTTACCTGATATAGATTCCACAACATCGCCTAATTTCTGAAATATATTTAAATAGGTTATTATTTTTAAAAGAAGCGGGTTCAGGACTATTCTGTAGGGTACCAATGCCTTTGACCTGTTACCGTATTGTCAACGTTTTGAAACCTCTTATTTACTGGACAGTAATGGCGGACGAGTCAAAAACAATACCATAACAAGTCAAAGACAATATGGTTTTAGCGTGTTGAATAAACCCCTCGTCTCGTACCAAACGAGATTAAATTAAGTATAATATTTATAATACTCGCTCATTCCTACAATGCCAGATGTTCAAAATACCAAACTACAAACGACATACGCTTAGCGTGGTTGGTACTGCGCATTTACCGAGGGTTCCGAGTTCGAGTTCCGGTATGGGACAATATACGTGTGAAGAGCACAAGTACTTGTTCCTGAGATGTGGATGATTTCTTGGCATAAATCATAGACATTAATATACCTACTAGCGTAATAAACGAACAGACTCCTATTTCCCGCGTCACTAAAACAGACGTGTCATGTCATTAACGTCGTACAGTATGTTCATCGGTTGCGGAGATACAGCAAGTCAAAGATGAGCAAAGTGCGCAGAGCCCGCTCCTCAGACCCTGCCTAAATTGGCGGCTTGCAAATGCAAAAAGAAGTGGCTTAAGGCCGTGCACTTGCAGAACGCCTGGGCTCAAGTGCTCTTACTAATGTTCTTTCTGCCACGGGCGAAATTGCAACAACGCCATCCCTATCATCCTGGACGAGGAAGACGAGAATGTGGACGACCCAACACCATACCGACCCGGCTCCACCTCCAGAAAACGTTATCCCTCCTCCCCCACTCCCCCCCACTGATCTAGAGTGGATGAGACCTGAGGGGCTAGACAAGATGCATTACGCTAACCAGCGTTTCTATTCGTTACGTTTTTAAACCAATCGCATCACTTGTAGATAACGTGATATGAAAAGTCACGTGATCTACCAGTGACGCGATTGGTTTAAAAACGAAGCGATTAGAAACGATAGTTAGCGTAGTGCATCTTGTCTAGCCCCTCTGGTCCTTCCAAAAGGGCGAATGTCTAAACTGTTTTTGCTTGACCGTGTAAATAGTATTATTTTATTGTTTAAATTTATGTTTATGTTGGTTTTTTTGTTTACGTTTATTTGTTTTGATACCATACTTTATATCTTAAAAGTCAAATTTACACCCATGTTTTTTCTTAAGAAATACATACTTACATACATTAATTCAGTACAATGTTTTTATCATTTAATCAAAACCCGTTTTTTTTTTATATTTTTGAAGAAACCATGAGAGCTAGGGCACCATTTTGGTACAAAATTGAAGCTAATTAAATTCCCTACAAATTCTTTCCAGATGACTTTTACCTAGGAGCAGTAGTTCAGCCGGTACGTGTCTTAGAAAATGACCCTACAACAACATTTTCACTTTTTTTTTTATTGCTCATCTTTGATTTCCTGTATCTCCGTCACCAAAAAACATAGTGGGCTCAAGTTACACTGAAATTGTAGCAAATTTAGCTAGGTATCGTTATTAAAATACAACAGCATCTCTCGTTTAGGGCAAACAGCTTTTTAGGCAAATCTCATGTTTAGGTATACCGCCTTTATTTGGCATCTTGCGTTTAAGGTAACTCGATCAAAAGGACGCATAACGACTCATTTGCGGAAATAAAAAATACGTGAAATGACTACTCGCAAAACATGCGCAAAACGACATATAGGTACGCATAACCAAACATTTTTGGTCGATTAAAGTATTATACCAGTCTACTTTTAAAAAAAATCAAGTTTTTAGTGGCCGAACCCCATATTCAAACCGCGGACAGATAGGCTTACTACGGATTAAAATATTGTATAGGCAAAATGTGAAATTTTAACCCAAAGTAAGCCTTATCTATCCGCGGTTTGGCTTTAAGTAGTTTTCTATTACTAGTGCACAAATATATTTTTGAAGGACTGTACCGCACTACCCTCCGCTCTGGCTTTGTCTCTCGCTTCTCTCTCCGCCTAAAATTAAAAAATATATAATAAAATCAATCTAATCTAATTTTAATAATTCTCCTTATTGCAAATAACACACAGATGCACACAAAGGCGTCTGACCGATGGCCTAATAGCGTCAAAGGACACTTCTAAAATGGTAGGGACTCTTAATCCATGAAAAGCCGCCCCCCAATATAATTTAACGGATAACCCATCATTTTATCGAATTTCACTTCATCGATTGTATCATTTTCATCGAATTTTATTTCATCGAACGCTAATTTAAATAAAAAACCATTATGTTTTCAGGATATCTTAAACATTAATTACGTTGGTTAAGTTAAAGTTAGGTTAGACTTAATACTAGGTACCAAAAGAAAATAACTCGTGCGGCGAGCTAAGTGTTTCGATGAAATTAAAATTCTGCGTAATGGTACGTTCCACAGACCATAGGTAATTAGACGCCGCAAACGCGCTCAATAGTATGGAAACCGAACGTGTCAATTTTTATATGCCAACTATTTCGTCACGTAAGCAATTTAGTGATGTCCAATACCGTTTACTCGACTTGACACTCTTGTTGAATTTAAACAGTTAATTACGGCTCAATGAGGCATTTTCTAGTGCAGCAACAAACGTCTGACAGTTAGAACGACAGGAGCGCGACTAACCGGCAAATGGTGCACCGCTCAACTTAGTTACACGCAAAGTACATGCATTAGCGGTATCTAGGATATCTAGGTCTGTGGTACGTTCATTGAAAGGTGTTTCAACAAAATAATAGGTACCCAATTTAAGGTTTATTTACGCAACCCTACACTGTACAATTAAGTAATGAGACACGTTTTCATGAGTGAAAAGAACATACACATGCAGAAAACTGGAGGCATGTGCCCGTGTTCCAAGCTTGTCCGTTGCGAAACAGTAAGTTAAGTAACGTCGCCGTCAATAGAACTTGCAAAAGATGTAAACAAAACCAAACGAATCAATTCACCATGATTACTCGATAATCACGTACTTTTAAAGATCAAGTGAGGTCTTTGCAATAATTTATACACTAGATCATTATTTTCATATTAAGTTTAAAATGAAATAACTATTCATTATACGTTATCTATCTATCTATATCTATACATATAATAAAGTTGTAGAAGGGAAAAAATCTGTACATTCGAGATATGATCTTAAAAATACAAAAGGGCCCCTCAGAATGAGCAGCAGAACACGTTACTACAATTTTTAAAGTTGGTGTCTGTTTGTCTATTAAATTTTGTTTCTCCTCGCATCAATTGAAAACCACTGACCCAATGTTAATGCGGTTTTCACGGTAGTAACGATATGATTACATTAAAATGAATTTTAATATTGTCCAAAACACAGATCTAAAAAATAACGTGTACGCAGATCTATAAACCAATATAAATAATGCAGAATGATTGTGTAAGAGGGCAATGTTAGCACCGACAAACGAAATTGTTGGGTGGATAAATGAAAAAAAATTGTCTCACGTGGAAGGCGTTGTTGGTAGACAATGTCTTAGACACCGAACAAGTCACGCCCTACCCTTAGAGTTCCTGAACTCAAGTTACGCAGACGATATGGTGCTGCTGTGCCCATCAATCAACGCTATTATTAAGCTGCTTCGTGTGTGTGAACTTTACGCGGAGACACATGGCCTGAAATATAACGGAACTAAGAGCGAACTCCTGCTCTTTAAAGCGGGTACTAAAACCTATGAACCAGTTCCGCAGGTTAAGTTGTGTGGCACTCCGCTAAAAAGAGTGTCTCAGTTTAAGTATTTGGGTCACTGGCTTTCTGAGTCTTTGAGTGATGACGAGGACATAGAACGGGAGCGGAGAGCGCTGGCAGTCCGATGCAACATGTTGGCCCGCAGGTTCGCAAGGTGTACAAATAACGTAAAAGTGACGCTGTTTAAAGCTTACTGTCAGTCGATTTACACCTGCAGCTTGTGGGTCAATTTCACGCAGAAGGCTATCAGCGCCCTCAGAGTCCAGTACAACAATGGTTTCAGGATGTTGCTGGGGCTGCCTCGATTATGCAGCGCGTCGGGGATGTTTGCGGATGCTCACACAGATGGCTTTACTGCTATACTGCGCAAAAGAGTCGCATCCCTGTTGCATAGATTGCGGGGCAGCCCGAACAGCATGCTTTGTTCTATTGCAGAGAGGTTTCATGGCTCCTTCCAGAACCATTGGAACAAACTCCACAGGCCTTCTGCCAAATAGAAGTTTCTGTATTATTATTATTTTATTTCTACTATTATTATTCTGTGCCATGTATGTATAATTGTGTGTGTGTTATGTGCAATATGGAAACAATTTTCTGAAATAAACAATTTTGAATTTGAATTTGAATTGAATTTAGAGCTATCGGGAGTGCCCTCCCATACCTTTATGCTAAAAGTGGTGTCCTGGTACTCCTGATGCGTAATCTTGATTATGTAATGGCACATGGTTGCACATTACGCACCTAGGTCGGAATATCGTATGTCGGAATTATGTCTGGATTGCTAAAGGAGAAAATATTTTAATTCTCCGCATTCATATAATTCCGACAGATTTACCATTTAACTTAAAGAGTGCTCTAAAACAGCTATTACCATGACCATAAACAAAGCGCAGCGACAAACACTAAAGTACATAGCTGGTGTACCTACATTTAGAAGCAAACTGTTTTTACCATGGGCGACTGTATGTAGCATGCTCACGAGTATCCAACCCACGAAATCTTCATGTTTTAGCGAAAGATGATAAAACAATAGGACATTTTGATACAAGTGCGGAAAGTATGTCATTTTGCACGAGTCCCGAGGTGTCTTGGCCTGAGCTGCAAGCGAAGGACAAGACTCGGGACGATTGAAAATGACAGTTCCGCACGTGTATCAAACAACGTTTTTTAATACATTTGCGAAAAAATTTGTGAAAGTATATCTGTCCTCATCTCCCCTCTGAAGTGAGATAACGTGTGAACACACTCTGTCAGAAATTACTTAAATTTTAATAAAATTAATATTAAAACAAAAATTATAACGTCAAATACTAGGAGTGCATAAACATTAGAAGTACCTTGACGTGTGTGAGTCATCAGCGCTGTCGTGTGCGTATGACATGACATTTGTTAACTTCGATAAACGAGTTCTACGCGGACGAAGTCGCGGGCAAAAGCTAGTTTTTAATAAAAACACGCTTGGTAAATATTTGAGGTTATGTGTCAAACAGTACTAATTTGTTTACATCATTCACGATTTCTATTGACGGCGACTTTAGTGTGTGCGTGTACTGTCGCCTTATCCTTTACTGCTTAAATATCTGAGCTACCAAATTCAAACCAATCTGCAACAACAGTTCACTTGCTCGGTCGGTTGAGTGAGTTGACAATGCTCAGTCGTAGCACTGGCCCTGTCAGTTTGTTTCGTCTAATTTAAATAGGACTATGACCAATAATTTCTTACCTTTTCCTTTTCTTTCACGTACTTTTCTCTTTCTTCAGGACTCATTTTTGCCATTTTTGCCTTCTCTTTCTCCAATTCTATCTGGGCCTGTTTTTCAGCTTTTTCTTTTTCTTTCTGTTTCTCCTTCTCGTACCTTGCTCTTTCTCTTGGACTCATATTTTCAAGATTTGCCTTCTCAGCTTTTTCTTTTTCCTTTTGTTGCTCCTTCTCGTACTTTTCTCTTTCTTTTGGACTCATTTTTTCTATTCTTGCCTGTTCTTTTTCAGCCTTTTCTTTTTCCTTTTGTAGCTCCTTCTCATACTTTTCTCTTTCTTTTGGACTCATTTTTTCAAGTTTTGCCTTTTCAGATTTATCTGAATCCTTTTCCGCTTTTTCTTTTTCCTTTTGTTGCTCCTTCTCGTACTTTTCTCTTTCTTTTGGACTCATTTTTTCTATTTTCGCTTTTTCTTTTTCAGCCCTTTCTTTTTCTTTTTGTTGCTGCTTCAGGTACTTTTCTCTTTCTTTTGGACTCATTTTGTCCGGCTTGTCCTGCTCCTTTTCAGCAATTTCTTTCTGTTGTTCCTTCTCGTACTTTTCTCTTTCTCTTGGACTCATTTTTTCCAGCTGAGACTGCTCCTCTTCAGCAATTTCTTTCTGTTTTAAAAATTTTTCTTTTTCTTCCTCATACTGTTCTCTTTCCTCTGGACTCATGCTTTCCATTTTTACTTTCTCTTTTTCATCTTTTTTTTTCTGTACCTCCTGCTCGTATATTTCTTTTTCAGATGGACTCATTTTTTCAAATCTCATCCTTTCCCTTTCTTTATATTGTGCTATTTCATACTGTTCTCTTTCTTTAGAATCCATTTTTTCTAGTTTTCTACTTTCTTCTTCATTTTCTGCTTTGACTTTCTCCTGCTCTAGCCGGTAGCTTTCTTTTTCTCTTGGACTCATTGAATCCATTTTTGACCTTTCTCTTTCATCTCTCTCCCTCTCTTTTTCAGCCCTCGCTTTGTCTCTTTCGGCTCTCGCTTTCTCTTTTTCAACTCTCTCTGCCTCATCTTGGGCCATTCGTAAAGCGTTTATCCGTTCTTCTTTTTCTTTCTCCAACTGTTTCTGATACTCGTACTTTTCACTTGGACTCATTGTTCCCATTTTTGCTCTCTCTTTTTCAGCTATCTGCCGCTCTTTTTCAGCTATCTCCTTTTCTTCCTCATGTCTCAACCTCAATTTTTCAGCTTTAATCTTCTCTCTTTCAGCTCTCGCTATTTCTCTTTGAGCTTTTGCTTCATTTTCAGCTCTTTCTTCCTCCTCCTTCGCCAATTTTTCAGCTTTTTTCCTTTGTTCTTGTTCTTTTTGCAGCTCCTTCTGATACTCTCCTCGTTCTGCCGCATCCATTTGTTCCATTTTTACTCTCTCTTGTTCAGCTCTCTCCTTCTCTCTTTTAGCTTTTACTGCCTTCTCTATATCCTTATCTCTGGCTCTCCGAGCTTCCTCTCGTCTTTCTTCCATTTCATAACTATCCACACTTCCTTCTGATTCTTCACCTTTATCACCCAAGGAGCTCCAACGTCTCTTAAATCATAAACAAACAATTAAATTACTACTCTACACTTAAAACCTCAACAGATTCACACCATATTCGTCCCACCGCTGAGTCTAGGCCATAGCCCCAGGCGCGCTCTATGACGGTTGGGAACTCGACACAGGACATTGAATTGCTTCGCTATTGAATGGTTCCTCACGATCCTTCAGTGTCTCGAAGGCAAGATAAATTAGATGGAACAATAACCACATTTTAAATAGTCGTACAGATGGCATAGATACCGAAATCCATATCAATTCAGTCCATTGCGCTAACCCGCGGTGTGCACATTCGGTGCTATGAGCCTGGGTGGTGAAAATTACAGCCTACGAAAATTGGGGTTGTCAATGAAGCGTCTACGTAGCAAAGCCACCGTGGCATGCAGACAGTAGCAAAGTTTCGAGCGTTTTAAAGCAAAATTTCGTTCAAGTAACAAAACAACATTAACACAAAATAGGCAAACAACAATAGTACCTACATTGTGTATTAAGGGCGGTAAGTAAGGAATTACGATCGAGGCTCTAGTAGAAGCCCGAAGTCGAAGACTGAGGGCTTTCTGAGTCGAGGTTCGTAATTCCCGTACCGCCCGTGAAACATACAATGTTTTTCATCACATTTGCGAGTAAATAAATATTCAGAACACGAACTTGTTTTCTTTTCGTTTCTCCATTTTATAAATTGGTCGTATGCAGCTATATACCGCTCCTTAGACTTCTCCGGTAAAAGATTTTCATTAATTGTTTTTGCTGCTTGCGGTGTTGCATTTAAATCACACTCATCGGACGACGACGACGGTGACATTTTTTATAACTTTTTTTACTTAAATACAAAATGTAAATAATTATGAATTATAGCTTTTACATAACACCTGGCCGTTATGTGAGTTTTATCGCACGCTGCGCGCACGGTAAAACTCGCATTGTGGCCAGGTGAAGACGTAAAATTGTGTACTCATCACGGGCAGTAAAAAAGAAAGCCCTCTATCGCATATTTACAACCCTCGCCTACGATCGGGTCTCAAATACCTGCGATTTCGGGCTTTCTTTCTTTTACAGCCCTTGTTAAGTAATGTACTTACTATAATACACAAGTCAGCACAACAATTATTACGAAATACGTGAACTTATGAACTATTTTTTAAGCGGGTGGCGGACTTTTTGCCCGCACCACAGATTATACAAATGTTTCGTTCGGAAACGTTAAGGGCAAATACTTACGTAGGTATACAGCCATGACGGAGTGTAAAAAAAAGAAATAATTTCGAAGTTTTGATACAAAAAACTATTAAAATTGATTATTAAGAACATTACTTGAGTATTTAAGTAACATGTAGCGAGATTGCAATGAAATTCCTGTTTAGATAACATTTTAGATAACATTTTTCTAATACAATTTTTCAATTGCGTGTAAACTCCTTGCATGAACTTGCATGAGCTGTGTGTGCTGTGCAATAAATTAAAAAAAATATACTTACCAACCTTGGGTTTCATGACAAAAAGAAAGCTCGAGGGTTTTATATGGGGCATTACGGCCAAGTTAACCTGTATGTTTAGATACTGTTTACGTGCAAGTGTGATGAAAATCATATTAAACTAGGTCGAAGTATCACGAAGTGCAACATTACAACCTCTAGGAACTTTCAGCTCACCTTAACAGAACATCTATATAACTATTTGAATAGGCCCTCTTAACAAAATTACAGACTGTGAGCCCTTAGATGCTTCGGGTTTGTACTTCTCTCTCACCCGCTCTTAATAAAAGCGTATGAGAGTTAGTGAGAGACAAGTACAAACCCATCTTCTAATGCCCGGTTTCAATATTCAAGAAACGAATCGTATTTTCCTTACGTCTCGTTAAAATTTGACACGTTTTGTACGTAGCAAATGTCAAATTTTAACGAGACGTAAGGAAAACGATTCGTTCCTTGAATATTGAAACCGGGCTTAAGTGCTATCGCACTGTAACGTATTGTTTGAGCATTTTCCTACATGAACCACATCACATCATGCCGTGGTCGATTTGAAACATGGACGTTTCACTACGACCCCAGGGGCTCTACTTTGAAATCAATAATTCGAACTTCGGATCGCCCCGTCACTTTCTTGGGAATTAGTGACGCGTCGAGAGCAAAAGGGATAGCAATAGACGAAGTTCGAATTACGGATTTCAAAGTAGAGCCTCAGTTATCGTGTGATGATTCTCTCGAGAGTTTTCTATGTATCATTTCATTTACGTTTGACGTTGTCAAGTCCCCAAGCCTAGAGTTTACTAGGACGCTCTCGTCGGTGGAGTGCCCGCCATTTCTCTTTATTCTTTTGGACATATTGATACGACACGACTTTAACCTTCTCTTTCACTTACATAAAGTGAATTGTATAAAGGGTATCCCCTTATTTAGTATAAAATGAATAACTTTAAATTCATTTGCTATAATCATTCACTTGCTATAAAATCATATTTAATTTTTATAATAGTTGATTTCCATAATTTTCACTTACCATACGTTTTAAATGCTCTAAGCCTATTTTTGTTAATTCTTTATTAATCATTAGCCATAAGCTTTGAATGGCATACGATTTATTTACCTTCAAAGTGAAGTCTTTACTAGCTGTAAGAGCCCCGCGACGACTTTTCTTTAAAGCACTTAGTTTGGCAAATAATAACGAAAGTTTGGCAAATAATAATAAAAAATACAGGGTACTTTCAAATCACGGATGACCGCAATCATTACAGTGCGGAAATCAGCGTTTGTCTGAGTTATAAATAGGTTTACATGATTTATCAATATTATAGATTTCGAACGTTAGGTAAAATAAAGTACCTGTATATGAAATAAATGTTACAAGAAATAACTGCTTACATGAATTTTAATGTGTTATGTATTCTGAATAAAAATATCAGACATTTCAAAATTACAGTTACTAAACGTAATATAAAACGGCTTTTAAAATTATAGCATAAAAATCATTATAGCAAATGATTTTATTGATTATTAATTTATAGCATTTCATTTTAAGTCGTTTCGTTTTATAACTAATATGGTAGACCCGTATAAAGCCCCCACGATATTAGAAAAATACTATGACTACTCTCATGTTCTCGCGTAGTGACTTTCGAACCTGATAGACGCGTAAACAGACGGTTTAAGATTTTAAGACTCAAGTATTAAAGGTTTGCGCATAAAAAGGGCTCCAAACCTTAAAGACTCGAGCTCTTTATGATAATTATGATCGTTTTTAAGAGCAAGCTTTAAAGACGAGCTATATAGAGCTTAAGCTTTGAGCACTCAAACCTCGAAAGCTCAAGCGTTGACAGCTCAAGCATTGAGAGTTCAAGTATTAAAAGATAGTCGGTTCATCCAATATCTTATTATTTTTAGACTTCCGTAAAATTCCACGGTCTATGAAATTTGGCATGTGATGAAGTTAGGTAATACAGATTACAGATGTACAATAAGTCAATAAATTCTGTTGCGAGAAGTTAACTAGGTATTTGTATCTAAACGTGGAAACCGCTCAGAATTTTCTGTAAAAAAATCCTCAGACAAAATCGATATGCTTAAAACATATTTGTATGTGATTATAGAATATTTCTTTAAAAATAGGTATATTGTTTCAAAAATATGAATTGATTGAATAATTATTGATTTTATCGATCTAATATTGTTCAGCGGGCCGATTATGGTTGTGTTTATCGACGTAGATAAGCATAGATAAGACATCTGTCACTTTCTGACCAGTATGTCAGTGCGAGAGTGACGGAAGCTTTATCCACCGCGATAAAGGCGACCATAATACGGGCCCTGGGGGCCTAATATGGCTGCGTTTATCGCGTGGCAAAATACCTATGGATCAAACATCCGTCACTTTCTGAAACTTATATAAGCACGGGAGTGACGGATGCTTTATCCACATTTTGACACGTGATAAACGCAACCATACTAGGCCCGCTGAGCTTTTAAGGTTCTATCGCTAAACCTTAAAGGCTTGAAACCTTTAAAGCTTTCAAGCAGGTTTTTAAGCTTGAGGCTTAAGGTTTATACGCTTGGCAGCCGCGACGCGAACCTTTTAATTTTACGCTTACAAGCTCGAGTCTTAAAGGTTTGAGCCTTCTAGACTCGGCAGCTGCGACTCGATTTTTAAACCTCACGCCTCAAAGCTCAAATTCGCAACACTACCCTCTTCTCTTGAATATCGCCAATTTCTTTTCGTTTTTTTTTCTTGTCGCTAGCAGGTTCCTGCCACTTGCCGTCCGTGGAGCTGGTCTGCGAACCGTCTTGGTCGCGCCTGTCCAGGCGCAGCACCGGGTTCGGCGGCAGATCCCCGACCTCCAGGACGACCTTCTGTTCCAGGAGCCGCATCTGGCGCGCCAGGATGTGCAGGATCGTCTTCAACATTTTGAAATCTACCGTGTTGCCCTAAAAGAGTTTGGAATATGTTCAGTTCACACCTCTCGTTCTGTCACGAAGCATCATCAACATTATAAAAGATGGTTGAGAAAGCGCCTTTGACCTGTTATGGTATGGTTTTGACGTCAGCCGCCATTACTGTCAACTAAGTAAGAGCTATCAAAATGTTGACAATACGATAACAGATCAAAGACGATATGGCTTTTAGCGCCTAGAATACCGGCCCAGATGCGGTACCTACGTATATACGAGGGTGACGTCGGTGGCCACGGGCACGAGTGAAACCAGTAGGTAGGGCAAACCTTTAGTTTTTAATGCTAGTTCAATGTTGGCTGATCTTTCACAAGGTGGACCGCGGATCTGGTAACAGATGCAGCCGAATGCTATTAGCACCGAACCGATCATAGTAATCTTTGAGATAGGGCAATGCCCGTAGGTGATCATGTTTCGGCTGGCGTGAGAATGATGATGAAACCCACAAACAGACAGACACAGCGACTTTGCTATATACTATTAGTTATGCTTATTACCGCTATAGGTCCCATGGCCAGATTTATCAGATCCTCGACGCTCAGGAGCAGGGTCTGGTCGCTCATAGTCGGTTCATCCAACATCTTGAATAGTTGATCCTATGCTTTCCTGTAAATAACAAAATCGAATTATAATAATTTTGATAATCGCCAAAAGCTAGCGAATTGTCAATGTTAAATGGCTGTCATAGAATTATTTAAAAGCGGTCAAGTTTAATGACAGCGTTTTGTTGGAATACTTACCTTATTGCTGAACGCTCCAGAGACTAGTTGGGGACGAGAGACCGTTTATTTGAAACATTGTTTTAAGGACAAGCAATTTTGCAACAATCTTTTTTTAACTGTTTTATCCTT
This sequence comes from Acleris cristana, assembly GCA_948252455.1. NCBI lineage: Eukaryota > Metazoa > Arthropoda > Insecta > Lepidoptera > Tortricidae > Acleris > Acleris cristana. Next base: position 472,961 of record OX411785.1, read on the forward strand.
TTTTCGTGCTTTTATTTGCATTATTGAATAAATAATAATAACGGCATATATTCGTAGGACCTCCCGCTGGGGCTCTATTCTACATTCTACTCGATGAAACCTTATTTCTCTTGACGTGTTACAGTGTTGTCAACGTTATGATAGCTCTTATTGACTAGACAGTAATGGGCTACTGGCAGCGGAGGTATACAATACGTGCACCTAGAGCTGTGACCTAGAGACCGCCGAATAAGGCCCCTGAACATTGCGAGCTCCACGAAGACAGGTGCTACATCAATGTACTATCAGCCCAATGGAACCCTGACCCACCATAGAACGGTGTCACAGTGACATTATAAAACAATTTGTTTGACACTTCTTATAACTTGAATCATAACGTCTCTGTGACACAGTTCTATGGTGGGTCAAGGTTCCAATGGTCTGATAGTAGAATAATGTTCTGCGCGCCTAGGTCGCGTTTATCGATGGTGGTATGATAATGCATCGATCATTTTATGACCAGGGCCCGTATTATGGTCGCCTTTATCGCGGTGGATAAAGCTTCCGTCACTCTCGCACTTTCATACTGGTCAGAAAGTGACAGATGTTTTACCTACGCTTATCTACGTCGATAAACACGACCATAATCGGCCCGCAGTACGTAAGAGAGTGACGGATGCTTTGTCCACCACTACAATCCGGGTCTTTCTTTATTGCGTTAGCCATCTTAGTTTTGGCCTAGCTTCGAACTAGAGTAAAATCATTCAATTATTGGAATCTAAAACACCAGACATTTCCATGGAGGAAATAAACGGTACGGCGTGCCAACAACAGGAGCAACAGCAACAGGGCCTCTACTCTACGACGTTATACAATAATGGTTTTGACCTGTTATGGTATTGTTTTTAACTTGCCCGCCATTAATATCCTGTTAATAAAGGCTAACCTTTTTTTATCCATTTTTATTTTTATTTATTTATTTAAGGGCAATCCGATAAGGGCCGGTTCAGACGGACAGTATTTTAACTGAAACAGCTGCAAAATGGCAATTCCAAGGCAGTTCTGATGCAGTTGACGTAACTGCATAGAAACTGCATTGCAACCGTGCAGTCCGCTTTGAGTTGGCTTGCAGTCTTGTCGACCGCACACAGAATGCAAGCTAGCTGCACGGTTGTAATGCAGTCCTGTTACGTTGGAGAAACTGCAATACGACGGCAATAGAACTGTACTGCAGTTACGATGCAGTTGACGTAACTGCATCGAAACTGCAAACCAAACGTGCAGCTAACTTGCAGCCGGTGTGCGGTCGACAGGACTGCACGGCAACTGCAAGCGGACTGCGTAGTCGATTTGCAGTTTTGATGCAGTTACATCAACTGCCCTCGTACTGCCATTTAGCAACTGGGTTGCAGTTCAAATGCTGTCCGTCTGTACCGGCCCTAACAGCGTAAAAGCAATATTATTTGTGGTCGTAGAATAGACCCCCGGAGCAGTTTCTCAACTCAACTCTAAATGAAAACACTTGTATAATTTATAATATATTTATTATTTATAATAACTGTCGCCTCTCAACAACGTCACAGAGCCTGTACGAGGAACTCGACCATGATTTGTTTGTACACCGGCCGCTCCGCGCGGAGTAATACTGGCCCGCCCGGCGACAAGCGGCAAATAAAACAGAGCGGCTCAACACGACCGTCTAATCTAAACAACGTGGAATGCAAGAGGATACATTGATTTAATCGAAACTGTAACAGTGCACACAAAAACGGGGCAAAATAAATCGTTAAGTATATAAATAGTATATTTTATTTAATAATATAGTAACAACTAATCAACTGCGCGCGTTGTGCACCATTTCGATAATAGATTTCAAGGTGGATATTTACAAGGGAAAGGCGCCGCGCGAATAGACCGCGAGTAAATACATGTACATGAACAACCTATGCACTCTACACAGACATAAATTAGGTCTATAAAAGTATCAACAAGCTCCCTAGTCCTCCAGGTTGCGGAAGGCGGCGGCCATGTCCTCGAGGATCTGGTCGAAGTCCGCCTTGATCTTGGCCTCGCCGTCTTTCACGGGGTCCTGGGGACAACAACTCTTTGTTACAACGTGGAACGATGCTGGAAACAGCTCAGGTGAACTTTATTAACGCTATTTCTGGTGCCATCTGCGATATTGCAAAAAAGTGGAACCAATTAATGTCATTGATTTTACTTAATTATCATTTCTTTTACTGCCGCACTCAGAGACGTCAATTAAATTTAATGCTTGGTTAAAGTGGCTGCTGTCACTTTCTTTGCTATAGCAATACAATAAGACAACACGTCATTAAATTTAATTGACGTCTCTGAATGCGACAGTTGAAGCCTATTATGGTAATTAATTAAATGTTTGTCGTGTTATTATACATTTAAATTGTTGTAAACACAGTATTTGACAAGTATACTTAATATACAAATTGAGATGTCAGTTGATCACCAAACACCATCACTGACATTGTTCATGCGCGTAACCGCATGGTAATAATAATGCTATAATAATTCTAAAAGAACTGTAATTACCATGGCAATGCCCATTATACAACAGCTTTCGCGCTTCAGTTACATTACAGGTGGTATTCTGATACCGCCTTTTGAACGCCTTACCTCAAATACATGCTATGCAAATTACAACTTAATTTTTAGAAAACGAAAATCTCTTTTAAGCTTCAACTTGTGTCGGCTATGGCCGACGGTGGCGTTCAAAAGGTTATCGGTATCAATATTAGCGGTTTATATGTTATTACATTATTATGTTACAATAAAATTGCCACAATTAATCTCCACAGATGAGATGGAAATCTCCATCGTCAGTTAAGATTCTAGAAGCGAAAAAAAACTTGGCTAGGTGAGACTTGGCTTGGCTTGGCTTGGCTTGGAAGATGGTCAAGGGCGGTTACAGAGTGGTAGCCGAGATTAGGTCACAGATCAGTGGGCAGACCATCGGCTCGTTGGTCTGATGACATTTTACTGACAGTCGGGAAAAGCACGAGACCAAATAAAGAGGCTCTTACAGCGGGTGGATGCGGGCTGAAATGAATGATGATTATGATGAAGTTAAACGTGTGTGTACCTTGAACTTCATGGAGGAGAGCTGGTAGAGCACGGGCCCCATGGCCTCGCGGATGGAGTTCCAGGTGACCTTGTTGTCGGACTGCGCCGACGCCTCGACGGCGTGGCGCGACATGTCGTAGAACGCGATCATGTTCCTCAGCATGCCCGTCGTCTTGTAGAACGGGCAGAAGCGGTCGTACGACGAGTAGCTGGGGACATTTACCACTCAATTAGTTATGCAGTGGGATAGCAGTTTATCAAACGGATGGGAGAAGGTTTTAACCTTTTGAACGCCTTTGACTTGATACAAACGTCCTCACACGCCAATGACAGCTGAAAACTACAGCGAATGTCAACCTTACGTCACAAATACTCGGGTCAATTTTGCACTATCTGTGACCACTATATAAGTCGATGGCGTGGTAGGTACGACAGCACACGACCACTATATAGGCTCTTGACGTTCAAAGGGTTAGTAAAACCTACTAAACTAGTGCTCCCCCCCGCCCCCTTTTTATTTTAGTTTTTGAAACTGTTTATTATTTGTCAGGAAATCAGCTGCTATAACACAATTCCAAAAAACAACTGGCTACCTATTACACTTCATTACATTACATTAAATCACTCCTGTTTCCCAGAGGGGTAGGCACATTCATACATCGAGTCATGCATGCACGTCGGCCCTTTTCCAGTATATCTCCGATTTGATTGGAAAAAGTACGCCTAGGGCGGCCCCTTCCGACCCTTCCTATTGCACTTCAAAACATACATTAACATAAGATGGATGAACGGATGGACGGGCGGACGGACAGCATAGGGTCCCGTTTTGCCCCCCTTGGAAACGGAACCCTAAAAAGGCCATTTTACAAAATGTACCTTTTAAATTACATTGCCAAGGGGTTTTGTGCGATAGAGGGCAGGTGTACGCCTCGGCTCCAGGAGATGCCGTTACCTGTTCTGCTGCAGGAAGTCGTCCTTGAGGAGCTTGGCCACCTCGAGCGTGATCTTGTCGGTCTCGGCGAGCGACGCCTTGCCGACCAGCTGCACGATTTCCGACAAGTCTTCCTCTTCTTGCAGGATCTCCTTTACCTGGAATTATAATATAAATAATTAATGTCGGAGGACAATCTCACACAAATACCTAATCTTAATTCTGTACAGTAGTACCACAAATATAGGTTATCTTATCTTATCTTATCTACAGATGGGCCTTTTCGGATACACTTCGACCCTTTAGGATCTTTTGTGCAATTACCCTCTTACACACTCAGCTGTTCGAATGTGCAGGTTTCCTCACGATGTTTTTCCTTCACCGTAAGAGCGTCGGGTAATGCACTTGAGTTTTTAAGCGCGAAAACGTTTTAGCCAGTTATAATGCAGTTCGTTTACGCGGGTAAAATCTTCTAAGACTATTCTATTATTTTTGGCAGCCATTATGGCGACGCGGTCGACCGCCATTTTATTAAGCTGCGCGTCATTTGTCATTCGAGTTTAGCTGTCATTGCATATTCTCCCTTACGTGTAACACAACAAGGTCTGTATTGAATTGATGTTTTCGTTAGTTTATATTCGGTATTAGCACCTGTCTGCGTGGATGAAGATTGCCGACGTAGCTTATATTTGTGGTTTTATTGTAACATTTTGAGAAGTAAGGTGTAACATAAATATGCGGGGTCGGGTTACCTTGGTCCGGAGGGGCACGAACTCGGGGTAGCTCTTGTCGTAGTACTCGTCCAGCGCGCGCATGTACTTGCTGCGGACACACAAACAATACTAGTTTATATACCAAGGGGAGTAAGGCACGGATTACTAATCGAGTGTGCATTTAAGGCCCGATGCAAAGCTTGGTGAATAAAATTGTCATTCCATTATACTTTATTGTTCGATATTCTAAAAAAATGTGTCAATATCTCAAATATTAAACGTTATAATAATCATAAAAGAACTGTTATTACCATGGAAACACTCATTATAGAACTGTTTTCACGCTTCGGTTAACCGTTAACGATATCAATATTGTCATTGTGAATTACACGAAATATACAATTTTAATTTAATTTAATATAGCGGTTTAGTACGTGAGTAGAAACACATATTATATGATCTGTCACAAGAATCCTCCTACTACTTTATTTTAAACTATAGTTTAATTCGGAACACAACACACATCGAACGTACTAAATGTACAGTTCTGTGTTTTGTTTTTTGGTGTTCAATAAAGAGTATTTGTATTGTATTGTATTGTATTGTATTGTATTGTATTGTATCGAGACGGTCACCGTACCTGTATGAGATGAGCCAGTTGATGGAGGGGAAGTGTTTCCGCTGCGCGAGCTTCTTGTCCAGCCCCCAGAACACCTGCACGATGCCCAGCGTGGCCGCCGTCACCGGGTCCGAGAAGTCTCCGCCGGGCGGCGACACGGCGCCCACGATCGACACGGAACCTATGTATGTACGATATCGTTAATCAGTATTCCTAAAATAATGGTACATCTATGAAGAGGTGCTAAAATATACTTAGGCTAGGGTATTAAAAAATCTATTCAGTAATAATTAATTCAGCTATCATAACCTATAAAAGTTTGTACAGGTAACCAGGATTGAAATAGTTAAAAGTTATAAATTCGACAGATAATGGTAAGAGCACCATTTAAAATATGAAAAAACCTTTTTTCACACACTTGCTCGGAAAGGGTGTTATAACACGCAGGCGTATATGGCAGTTATAGCCGATTTAGCTCCCGCGGGAGTTATGGATTTTTATAACTCCCTAGGGAGTTACGAGTTTAGTTTTAAAATATAGAATTCTCTTGTACATCATTTCAGACTAAGGAGATGTAAAATCATCGAAGGTTTATATTCTATATTCAAAACTTGGCTACAAACCAGTTTTACTGTATAATTAAACTTATACGGTACAATTCTCTGCATTATATTTATATTTTACCATTATTTTAGAGACATTTGCAATTATTTTATTAAATTTCATTTTGAAAATAGGTACAATCTGGCAGTATGGCCTGTCGACTTTAAAAACTAAAGCAGTTCTAAGCATTATCTATGGGAGACTATATTGAAAAAAGTTGACAAACTCTTTTAGCGAGTCGAGTTCATTTGATTTTTGTTTTAATTTTTCCATTTTTTTTTGTTTCCTCTCAAATGTGATGAAAAACATTGTGTGTATCACGGGCAGTAAGGGGATTACAAACTCGAGTCATTAAAAGCCCTCCGCCTTTGGCTCTTCTAATAGTATCTCGTTAGCAATCCCCTTCTTATCGCCCTTGATGCACAACGTAACGTGTTGTATCGTGTAACATGTTGACGGCTAGTGTACCGACCTTCCCTGTCGGGGTTGCCGAGGCACTTGACGCGGCCGGCGCGCTCGTAGAAGGAGGCGAGCCGCGCGCCCAGGTAGGCGGGGTAGCCCGAGTCCGCCGGCATCTCCGCCAGCCGCCCCGAGATCTCGCGCAGCGCCTCGGCCCAGCGGGACGTCGAGTCGGCCATCATCGACACGTTGTAGCCCATGTCGCGGAAGTACTCCGAGAGCGTGATGCCTGGGGGGGGGAGCTTGTTTTATTTGCTTGTTATGGTGGTGGAAGATGGTGATAAAATAAACAGCAAGGTATTTATGAATTAATAAAAATAGGACCAATTATTTTTCCCAAAAAAAAGTATAGACACGTCAGTTTTGTTACCTAAATAAAGTAACGAAACGGACATCTTAATACATTGATGACGAAATCCAATATCTATATATATAAAAGGCTAAACTGACTGACTGACATATCAACGCACAGCCGAAACTACTGTACCTAGAAACTTGAAATTTGGTACAGGGGTTCCTTTCATGAAGAAAGTGAGCACTAAGAAAGGATTTTCCGAAAATCGACCCCCAACGGGAAGAAATGGGGGGAGTAGCGGAAAACTAATTCTACGCGTACGAAGTCGCGGGCGGCCTCTAGTTAATTATATTGCGGTAACAAAATGGAAATTTCTGCACATTTTTTGGTCACATATTGGAAATCGATAATTTACTTTTTAATGAATGCTTCTCAATAAAATAAAACCTTATTTATTTAAAATTCTAATGTTTGACAAATAAAAGTGCATTATGGTCGTGTTTACCAGTATTCAGAGAGCGATTTACGTTTTGTCCACTGATCTACAGAGGTAAAAAAGTAGGTGACATGTGTTTAGCAAATGCATGTTTAGTTTATAATGCTGTGTTGTACTGACCGGTGTAGATGGAGGCCTCTCGCGCGGCCACGGGCATGTTGGAGGTGTTGGCGACGAGCGCCGTGCGCTTCATGATGGACTCCGTCACGCCGCCGATCTCCACCGTCAGCTCGGGGAAGTCGCGCAGCACCTCCGACATCTCGTTACCTGGGGGGAGGAGACCGAGCCGTCAGACATAGCCTGGACATTCAACACCACTCAACAGACACTTAAAACATGGAGAAACATTCTAAGGCGTTTTAGAGTTTGGCCAGAATATTACACAACAGAGACAAGTAGAAACATAAAAAGGAGTTCTTTATCCACAAAAAAACTCTGTGGGCAAAGAAAACATTAACACTAAGTCCCATAGGACTTTCGCAATTTATGAAATAAATCCATAATAGGGAAACGTATCACATTTAGAAATTTTCATGTTATTATTTCTTTATTTATAGAACTGAACTGAATTGAACATTTTAATTACGACCGTAACTCAATTAGAATTTCCAAACAAACAAAAGATGGCAATTAACACTTTTAATAGTAATTCTATAACTTCAAAAAGTTAAACAATGTTCTTACTATAGTAACATATGACTCATCTCTAGTCTCGATGCGTCAATAGTTAGGTCTCAATGACAAATGTACACAAATTTTGATGACATGATCCGTGGGGGGACCCACTACTTCGTCCCACTGCTCTATTCGCTTTCATCACAAATTCGTCGGAAATCATTTTTATTCCGCAAAAGTAGGTAGGTTAGTTTCGTTAGGTATCTTTAAATGCCAGGGCGTCGGTGGCCTAGTGGCTTAGGGGGTCGACTCGTGGTCGTGAGGTACCGAGTTCGAACCCCCGCGGTCACCATGTATCAATGAGTTTTTCTACATTAAGTGCATTACCCGACGCTCTTACGGTGAAGGAAAAACATCGTGAGGAAACCTGCACATTCGAACAGCTGAGTGTGTAAGAGGGTAATTGAACAAAAGATCCTAAAGGGTCGAAGTGTATCCGAAAGGGCCCATCTGTAAGATAAGATAAGATAAGATGTTTAAATGCCCGAAGGGCTAACCGCCCAGAAATAGGGCTCCGTTGAAAAGAGCAGTGGGACGAAGTAGTGGGACGACGGGTTGCGAACCAAATTTTGCATCCATATAAATTTACCACAACGCTGTTCATGAGACAAGTTTAATAATAGTTATTTATGTAAATGGTACATAATGAAGCTTCTTAAGGTACGAGAGCCGAGGTTAGAGCGCGAGCTCGCGAGCCCCAAGACTGATACCCGGAATGACCGTAACCATGGTAATAACAATGCTATAATAATTATTATAGAACTGTTATTACCATGGCAACGCTCATTATAGAATAGTTTTCCCGCTTCGGTTACGCTATAGGTGGTATTTTGATACCGTTAACGGTATCAATATTAGCGGTTTACAGTACGCGAGTAGAAACATAATAGTTGATGTTAGTCACCGCGCTCGCCGCAGCCGACGTACACGATGACCTCGGAGTTGGAGTACTTGGACAGCGCCTGCGAGATGACGGTCTTGCCGCAGCCGAAGGCGCCGGGGATGGCCGTCGTGCCGCCCTGCACGCAGCTGGGGAACCACCACTCGTTATATTCACCATCCAACCGAGTTCACATGACCGCACAATCTCTACGTAGTGTAAAACATCCTGCTGTCTGTCCCTATGTATGTCCTAGATCTTTCAAACTACGCAACAGATTCTGATGCGGTTTAATCATTAGATCGAGTAATTCAAGAGGAAGGTTTTTATATATAATAAATGCTGGTGTATGTGTAGGTGTTACAGAAAACTCACATAAATCGAACCGAAGCGAGGGCGGGTTGCTAGCAGAAATATAATCAAAATGTTGACAGTAGTACAGAACTACCAGTATATTAATAGTACTTAATAGGTAATTTTTGTTTTTGTATAAAACATCAGTGTCAAATATATTTTATACTGTCGATTGCGAGTGAAGTGTAACATCAATAGATTTTTTCTCAGCTGACTGAAACTGTTTTCTTGTGGTGCTTCTTTTTCGATATCGTTGTCTTGTCTAAAGCGCTAGTTAGATCGACTCTATATAACAGAGTTGTCAAAAAGCCCTAACAGGTCTATTCCCGAATAATTTGAATTTGAAGATACTTATAAAGAAAAAAGAAATGACAAAGGAAAGCGACTCTGAGGACTCGTATGATACACCAGTGTAAGAAAACCCCTGTCGTGTATAGACTCACGGGAAGAGAGAGTCCAAGACGCGCTGGCCGGTGAGCAGCGGGTGGTTGGCGGGCAGCTTCTCGGCCACGGGGCGCGGCGAGCGCACGGGCCACACCTGCAGCATGCTGAACGAGCTCTTCTCGCCGTCGAACTCCGTCTCCAGCACCGTGTCCTGCGGGACCACATGGACATGTTATCCTCTTCGTCGTCATTAACAACGTCATCTTTACCATCATCATCATCGTTTTCGTCATCGTCGTTTTAGTGATCGCGGTAATAAGATTAGTCGGCAATTCCGTCATTACCATTACAGTCATCACTAGCGTTAGGTTAGGTTAGTTTAATTATCACAAAGTTGCGTTCGGCGCTCGAGGTCACAAACTTGGATTATTAATTGGGCAAACAGCATAAACAAGTCAGCAAAAAATCAGAACTACCGGATTTGACGCAAACACATGTTGACTAAAGTTACTTTCGTCATCGTCATCGTCGTCATCGTCATTATCCTCGTCAACGCCGTAAACCGCCTTTGACGTTTTTTTTTTTTTTTTTTTTTTATAAATAAAAAGTTATGTTATTTTATGTATTGGTACTTACGGTGACTTTGTAGTTGCCAGCGGGCGCGATGTAGGTGACGGTGCCCTTGGCCTTGGGCGGGACCATCATGCGGTGCTTCACCAGCGTGTTCTCGTGCACGATGCCGTACAGGTCTCCGCCGGTGATGTGCGAGCCGACCTGGACAACACCACATAGCTTATACCATCTATACTTAACACTTACATACTTATATAAATTGTTATTATATAATGGCAACAAATTTAATGAGCAGCAAAATTAGTAAACGATCACCAAATTGGGATTGTTCATATTTTTGCAATTACTATAATTCGAAAATTATTTCGAGGAATGGGGTTTTAAAGCCGTTCTGCATTATTGTTTTTGAAATATTTATCTATTTCGGATATTTCGAGAAAAGTATACTTAACCTTTGTTTGACTTTCGTTTTTGGCTTGAAGCCCTTCTAGGTGTATCTTACAGGTTAGGCGAAAACCGCTTGAAATAGCATGTTTTAGCATGTTTTAATACATTATTACAATCACTTTTTATCATTAGATATCATTTAATTGTTGTAATATATTAGAAAATGCCAGCCGAAATTAAAAATAATCATGTCATCCATAAAATGTCTGCTAAATAAATAAAGATATTCAAACAAAACTATTTTGTCAAATACAAAATTAATGAAATTGGTCTCTTAAAATTACCCATTCTTTCGAACTAGAATGTAAAAAGAGTGAGTTATTTTTTTTGGTCTATCTCAATTAGGTTAGGTTAGGTTAGCTTTTGGTGATAATTTACTATTTTCGGCAGTAAAGTGTTTTTTTGGCGTTATATCTTACTATATCTGGTGATCCGTTAAACATAAGCCTTATATAATTGTCGGTATTGTTACTAAAATCGTTACTCAAGCTATAGTTTGTTACTTTAGTTATCCATATAGTTACTATAGTCACATTTTGCTACTTTAGTTACCTATACTATAGTTATTTAACTTGATACTATAGTTACCAAAATCGTTATCATATTGTCACTATAATAACTTAGCTATATTGTTACTATAGTTTTCCAAATTGTTACTAAACCTATACTGAAGAGATGAGTGTAGATTAAGAGAGGGAAGTTTGTTTGGATCGTAGGAAGTGGAAGTAAGTGGTCTCTGCCTACCTACGGGAAAGAGGAGTGATTGTATGTATGTATGTATGTATGTATGTATGTATGTATGTATGTTTGTATGTATGTATGTATGTATGTATGTATGTATGTATGTATGTATGTATGTATGTAGTATACCTTAACTTCGAGCGGGTTGAACTCCCAGGAGATCTCACGCGCCAGGCACGGCACGTTGACACCCTTGGGGATGTAGATGGACTGCGTCATCTCGTTGATGTCCTTCAGCGGGCGCTGGATGCCGTCGAAGATGGAGCCCAGGATGCCGGGGCCCAGCTCCACGGACAGGGGCTTGCCCGTGCGCAGCACGGGGTCGCCCACGGTCACGCCTGACGTCTCCTCGTATACCTACACACACGGTCATCTTTATTTGTAATTATGTTAATGCAACTTTGAAATGTACAATAACATCATTCTATATTAGTAGATTTATATGTATGAGCACATCAGGTCTCCATGGTTAAGCTGCTGAGTCCCAGTCTTTAGAAAAGTAACACTCGGAGCGCGAAAACGCGATGCGTGTTAAGACTCAATGGACTACCTACAGCGCGGTAAAAGGTATTTTTTAAGGCAAACAGATAAACAGGCCAGCTTCCCCTATTTCACCAACCTGACAATGACATGTGACAGGTGACATTTCAATATACATGGCACAGCTTATATGAAGCCCAGTGATGTATCAGCGTGTTGGCTTTACAATGTATACCGAATTGTCACCTGTCACATGTCATTGTCAAGATAGTGAAACGGGGCTGAATACTGCAATCCTAAAACTACAAATGCGATGCAATACTGAAGAATACGATGGTATGCCTGCTAGTAATTTTACTGATTGTCTTAACCCCAATCCAGAACAATGCGAACACTCCTGCTTGGTGGTAGATTAGAGGATAAGATGGTGGTAAGGATCCAGACTAGGGAATGCAATTTAACCGGTTATTAACCGTTTTTGTATGAAAATAACCGGTTAAAAGCGGTTATAACCGGTTATTTGCATTCCCTAATCCAGACGGACCCTGCGTCCAACCACCACTGAACGGTTATTTTCATCTGTGCAAGTGCTATCTGTGTTAGTCCGCTGAGACCGGCTTAGACCCTAGGTGGTATTTACCTGGATGGTGGCGAGGTCGCCCTCCAGACGGATGATCTCCCCGACCAGCTCGTTGTACCCTACGCGCACCAGCTCGTACATAGCCGATCCGGACATCTTCTCCGCCGTTACGACTGACCACAAAAAATACCGTCATCAGCATTACCATCGCAGGAAACAGGAAAAATCCGGACGGGATTACTCTTCCTTTCTTTCAGAAGCCTGCCGTTTGGCAAAAATATGTATGTATAATTTCCCAACTTTTTCATTTGCCAACTCAATCCTACTAATATTATAAATGCGAAAGTTTGTGTGTGTGTGTGTTTGTTACTTCTTCACGCTGCAACGGCTGGACGGATTTGGATGAAATTTGGAATGAAGATAGCTTATACCCTGGATTAACACATAGGCTACTTTTCATCCCGAAAAATTTAAAAGTTCCCGAGGGAATAACTATAATCGAAATCTACGTGGACGAAGTCGCGGGCAGAAGCTAGTGTTATATAATTTTTTCAGAATTTATTTCAGTACCATCGTGTAGAACCCTATAAGTTAGGTTAGTTTTTATAAAATCCTGAAACATTTACGGTTACAGAAAACAAAGCAGGTTGGCGAATGAAAAGTTGGGAAACGATACATTATTAACGGTAGCCTTCAACAAAAGAGAACAATGGGATCGTGTATAAGATAAACTCTCAAGTGGATAACGGCCAGCTTATAAAATTTCTACTATATGTATACTAGTGCCTGATATAGCGTGTAAAGGAAAGCTCACCGGGTCCGGACACGGCGAACACGAAACCGAACTGCTCCTCATTCTCCGCCGTGACAATCATCTTCAAATTGCCCCGGGCCGCCATTTTGAAGGATTATGCTGTAAACATTAAAACCATAAGATAAGAAAGCTTTTTATTTTATTTACATGCCTGATATAAAAAAAAAAAGAAAACAAGGTTCTTAATAGGTCAGATTTCTGAAACATAGTTAATTACATACAGTTTTAAATGTGAATCTGTAAAAACCGGCCAATTGCGAATTGAAAATACATAAAAAAAATTTTTTTTTTGCGTCCCTTTTGCATTTCCTGTAATTATAAGCAATGAAATATATTTTGTATTTTTTTTTCATAATTGTATGTGTTTTGTGAATTGGAATATAAATGACAGTTCATATAATTTCAGCAATATGGAGAGGTTTTTATTTTTCTGGTCAGACTATACTTGCTCATTGCTCTTTGCCATATTTAGGCCAAAGAATACTTCTACTTTTAATATTGGATTTTATGCATCAAGGTCAACTATGACAAGAAATGTAAGGTTAGGAATATCTTATGGTCCTTGTGGCAAATATACAGTACAACAGCTCTTAACACGATCTTCAGGTTTGTACTTCTCTTCCACTCCCTCTCACAGAGAGAGAGCATAATATGCTCTTATTTCTGGTTTCTCCCGTCTTTCTAACTTTACCCAAAACTGGAAATACTTTTTAAGAGCTATTGCACTGTACCTAGTTGACAAATCTGAATATTCCCTTGATACTAAGTAACAACCCTGATTTTATTACTAAAAGCCGTCTTTTTCTGCCATCATCTTTAAGTGTTATGAGGATACTACACTAGTAACTAAGTAAACATTTAGACAAACTCAAATAGTTACCATCCAATTGCACCCTTAAATAGTAATACTACAAGCAACCACCAATAAGATGAAGAAAAGCAGAGACTTTCTGCCACTATCAGCACATGAGATGATTCTAATCAGGTGATAACAGTCACCATTCACCATCAATCACTGTCAATTGGGGAATATTTTGGTCAGTTTTAAACATATCTTCAACATTTTTAGTACTGGATTCCTAAATTTTCTATTCAATTTTTGTTGTTCCCTAATGAACATCTCTATAAATAAAATTCAAATTTATGTTACATCACCACTAGGCCAGAGTTCGACTGATTTCTCTCTTTTTTTTTTGTTTTTAATTGTCAGCTCATGAATTTGTAGAAAAAAAGAAATTCAACCTGGCAATTCGAGGCATGAATAGCTTGATTAAAATGAATGTAATCATACCGATAATCATATTCAAAATTTCAGTTCAAAGTTTCAGTTCAGTACATAACTAATATTCCCTCATATTGTTGTAATATTTGTTGTTAACCGAGTGGGCCTAATTTAGCCTACTTTTCATCCACAGTCAAGAAAAGAACTTCTTACACCCATATTAAGACTTCTAATCTTACCTCAACATCTAATTTTTAAAACTTAACCCCAGGATTCCTAGAATAAGTTAATTGAATAAAATAGTGGTAACATTAATAAATTGAATAATTGCTAACTATTATAATTATACTTCTACACTGGTTACAAGAATATTTTAGCACAACATTTAGTAACTTGGTTAAAACAAATGGATTTAAGCATCATGTGATTTTGACATGATAACAAATCATACTAAATTTATAACTTGGAATCACATACATAAAAAATGTTTCCTGGCAAAATGAAAAATGTTCTGCCAGTCCAGTCATTTCATTTTATATTATAATACAAGCAATAATAGTCACAGACATTTTCAGCAATCCGAGACACCAAGTCATTACATAAGCTAGCTTTGAGTGGCTATAAACCCATGTTTTTGCATTATTATAAATGTGGTAAAATTACCAAGATAGAGCAGGGGTGGTCAGGTGCCACTCAACCAAGTTATCATAATTGACAAATTAACTACACAATAACAATCACTTACATATTATATTTTTCACAGATTATTTATACTGTATGAATAATATGATAAAAGGCAATTTGGCTTATCCAGATTCTAATAAGAAATTATCACCAAAATGTACAGGAACAGCAGAATACAAGTTTTGGGGATTTATAAGATAAATTTAACATGTTGTCATGTGACTCAAAATGTGTTTGTTTTAGTTAACCAAACGGAAATGAAAGAATTTGTTCGACTGTCGTCGTTTTTCAGAATCAGGGTGTTAGAGGATCTTTTGCACGTACCACTGATTAGAATCACATGATAATGGGCGGACCTTAAAATGACAAATCTACACAATATATGGGTATAGTCCAGCTTCTTCTCACCTGCAGCAAACAGGATAGAACACGGTTTTTTTTATAAACGAGGTAAAATCAATGAAGACGCACTAAATAATCCTAACACTGTCACAATACCAAAATTTGGCGAAAATTTGACAATGGCAGAATTGAGCGACAGCTTACCCAATAATAGGATTGTTACCTATATATCCACAAGGAATAGCACAAGCACAACTAAAAAGAAAACAGCATAAGCTTATATTCGACGAGAATTAAATAATTGAGACTCACGGGACGGGCAAGATGTAAAAGACGAACCGAGAATGGCGGACTACAACTTATCACAAGACCAATGATAAAAGTAAAGTCAGCTGACCTATCTTCTCTATGCTTTGATGTCTATGGTTATCTTTTCATTGATTTTTGCGTTTAGTTCAATAATTTGTAAAACACTTATTGACACATTATTAAAATGTAACTAAGCAGACTAAGGCATTTTTTAAATAAATTATGCATTTACTGGTTAAATAATTATTACTCATCACAAAATGTGTAACACCAAATTTATTATGGTGACATGATGGTAAAGTTGACTTCAAGGATGTGTGTCATTGCCAGCCTTCATGCCAATATATTTCCCCTGAAACACAAGTTATTCTTAATTATTCTTGACTGATTCCAACATTTAACGATTTTAAATTTCATGATCTTGTTGAATATTTTTTGTAAATTATGTTAGGCTTAACAGCCCATGTATGTTTGTGAATAATAAAGAAATTCATCTATCTATATATTTATTGAAATTTCCATCGGTACAGCCTGAGGCTCTACTTTGAAATCAGTAATTCGAACTTCGGATCGCCCCGTCACTTTCTTGCAAATTAGTGACGCTTCGAGAGCAAAAGGGATAGCAATAGACGAAGTTCGAATTACGTATTTCAAAGTAGAGCCTCTGCTGAGCGGCTAGCACAAGTTGTATTTTTTCGTTTCCATCGCTCGACCAAGCCGTCTTGATTTCAGCAAAACTCAATACTAGCGAGCTCACAAACGAAATACAGTAAGATCAAGTCTAAAACTGCAATTATGTCAATGATTATTATGTTCACTATTAAAACTGTAGAAAAAAAATAGCAGTGTGAACACTTTTTTTACATGAATAGTGCTTGGTGCACCTATAACTGCTTCTTACTTTTTTGCTTTTTTGTGGCATGGTGCTGTAAAATTACCATTAATTAAAATACGTTATTCTACATTTTAAAATTCATCATGGCAACACTTAACTCAACCCTCGTATCGGGTCGTCCGAAGTCCCGTATTATTTCCTTTCTTTTCTTTTAAAACACAGGCCTTGCTTTTTAATTAAATCGAAATTTATAAAATTGTATACCAAGTGAAAACACGTCTTTCGCGCAACCGCTCACTAGATCTCACAGCAATAAATGTCAGTAGACATTTCTTTTTGTTGAATTTGCCGACGAAGCAATAGGTAGTCGTTTGACCTGTTCCTTCATAGTTCGTGTATGTTTATTGCAGGAACAATAAAGATATTCAGTTGAGCAAGTCCCTATCGCGGCTTCTGCGGCATAGTGCGGTGCAGGAGGAGCTCAAACTAAGGTAAGGAGTTGGGTTGGCTGTGTTAACCTGCGTGTATAACGAACGGTACCTATGGTTATTTTCTATTGTGCTATATTTCGTTAAAAATATGCCTTTTGTATTATCTTTTTAGCTATTACACTTTTAACGGATTATCTTTTGAACAATTCGTTATTATTACCAACAATTTCTGAGACTAAATAAAAACAATAATAACAAAGACGCACATTTTGTTTACGTCTATGTTGCTAGAGCAAGCTGCACGACGCGGCGACGTATGACCGTGGTATTTTTCGTCTTATCTCTAAAATGCCAGTGATTTGAATGCGGCGAGTGTATTCGCTCTCAAGTTTGTTAAAAGAACCAAGTTTGAACAGATTCAGTTCAGAGCAGATGGATTACACCAAGGCCAAATTAAGTAGGCTCTTTTTTGCTCATGAAGGCTTCCAACTTTCCAAGGTGGTGTAGTGTTGTAGTTGTGTGGCTTAAACAATAATAATGGGTTATTTAATTTCCACTCTACTTATTCCATTATCAATCACTTGGTTAATTTGTGTGTTGTGTGTGTCCAATATGTTACAATTAAACTTCTGTTTGACTGTAAGGCCAACACCAATATGTTGGTTTGTGAGTTTGTGACCTTGTTTCATTATATAGCACTGTATCTGGTATTATACCTAGTATAGCACTGTACATAATGTAGGGTGAGAGGCATTAAGGGGTTAGTAGAAGAGCCAGAAAAAGAAAGGACTATTACTATGATTAACCTGTCGTTCACCGCTGACCTACCTATGCGTAAGCCATTCTAATTAAGATTTTGAATTTAAATTTTATTGACAACAGATTAAAAATTCGAATTTTAATGCTTCAATTAAAATCTGTCTGGTACACTACAGGTTAATCTTACTTAGCTCTATATGATTGTTTTATGATACATTATATTAATATTTTATGTTACATTACTTGACAACGTGTTGTCCTAGTTGGTAGTGACCCTGCCTACGAAAATAGCACTCCTGAGTTCAAATCCTGGTAACGGCAGATATTTGTGTGATGTGCGCTAATATAAAGTATTTATGTTGTTGTCTAGTACCCATAGTACAGGCCTAGAGCTTAGATTGGGACTAGGTCAATTGGTGTGACATTGTCCCCTGATATTAAATTTATATTTTACATTGTCTGTTAATAATATTTTAAATTATAGAGTATTTTGTTTCAGTCCGGAAGGATATCTAGATGTAGATAAAGTTCTGCAGCACAAATCTTTCCGAGGGTACAACAAATGTGATATTGAGAGAGTGGTCCTCAATAATGAGAAGCAGAGGTTCCAGTTGAGAACGGACCCTAGCACGAGGGCCCTGCAGATCAAGGCCAACCAGGGGCACAGCATTGCCGTTTCTGATGCTGAATTAACTCCCATTTTGAAGGTTAGTTTATGAATTTCAATGAACATAAATGATCATGACATTACCATGCAAAATGACTTCGAAAGCTAATAACTTATATATGAAACCAGATTTTCATATGCAAAAAATAAAATATAACTTTTGCAAGAGTCATTTCATAATGAGAAAAGTTATAAGGAAACGACTTTTGGTGTTCTTTCACAGTGATGATTATATTTATAGAAACATGAAATATGGTGAAAATATGATTTAAGTAGGGATGCAAGTATTCGGCCATAACAATATTGATGTTAATAGTTATTTATTATGATAACCAATCGCGATGTCCATTAAGATCACCTGGTAGGATCCCCTACCTATTAATTTTGTACGTGGGGGATCCTACCAGGTGATCTTACTGAACATCGTGTAACCAATGCCTTATGATTATGAAAAAAACTTAACATTCAAAGTTACGTAAAGTTGCCTAAGTATTTTTTTTCTTTATAGTTATAAATGTTATATCGACAGTGTAGTGTAGTACCATGAACTCGTAACTGACATTTTGACGATATACACTTTAAATTTAATTTGGCATCATTACTGAAGACATTAAAAAACCGGCCAAGTGCGAGTCGAACTCGCGCACGAAGGGTTCCGTACCATTATCGAGCAAAAAACGGCAAAAAAACACGTTTGTTGTATGGGAGCCCCAGTAAAATATTCATTTTATTCGGTTTTTCGTATTTGTTGTTATAGCGGCAACAGAAATAGATAATCTGTGAAAATCTCAACTGTCTAGCTATCACGGTTCATGAGATACAGCCTAGTGACAGACAGACTGACGGACAGCGGAGTCTTAGTAATAGGGTCACGTTTTTACCCTTTGGGAACGGAACCCTAAAAAGAAGAAATTAAAAGAGTACGAAACTAGTGTCTTGATCTTGATCTTGAGTAATGTGGCCAAATTAAATTTAAATTGTAATTTAAATGTCAGTTAGCTGCAATAAAAACTTTTACACAACACAATAATTAATAATATTAATAATTACTAACAAACCTAACAACGGACTAACAATGCAATGTTTATTTCATAACTGAAATTTGACAAGGGTCATCCGAAATTGAAGTTTAAAGTTACATTAGTTCCATCCTTGTGACTCATCATTCACGACTAAATCTAGAGAAAGCGATTATGTAGCTAACGTAACATCGAACTTCCTTTTTTAAAGAAAGGCCTCTTTATTAAGTGCGTTTGGATTAACACTGATTAGTTTTATTTTTACAATGTGATAATAATCATCACAATTCATACTACGATAAATAATTTAATTTTTAATCGTATTTATTACAATTTCAGATGCAAAACAATGCACCCATTTGTAATCTTTGCATCTCTAGATTTAGTGCCAATTTGCTTTTGATAAATTATGACTAGCAAAATTCACTGTTATTATCATTTATTAAACTCTTGAATTGTAAGTAACTAGTGCCTATTTAATTTAAGTTAATCTCATTAGCTTATTACAACAGAACCTATGTTTTATGTACTTGTATTTCATTTAAAATTTTGCGTATTTACCATCTAATCATAGGCTATCTAATTTATGCTCAAAATTTAGATAACTTATTGTCATTTATCATTTACCATCTGTATGCATAGGAAAAATTTAAGCATGTTTTTGGACTATTATAATTTTCCGAGAGACTCGCGCATGGTGTTTTTTACTCATTGATTTAAACAACTATATTAAGTCTATGTTTTTACCTATCTCATACAAAGAGTAAGCAATGTCAAAATTCATTCAATCATTTTTATCACATAATTTGGCTGGCTCTTGCCTGCAACTCCTTTTGCATGGAACTTGTTTATTTGTCTTCCCTCCAACAATTTCAAAAATCAATGTTATAAATATATTTTTTACTGTTGCAGGCAGTTTATTAAATAGCTTGTGCCACTGATATTCATATCCTCACTCCTCACAAACATTCGTTTTTTTTTTTAACATGTTCATTAGCAGGAAAGAAAGATTGCCAGCTTTTGTTACACAGTATAGTTCTATTTATTTGTAGTCACCAAACGAAGCCTAATCTACGGTATTGTGTAAACCCTGTTCAGACTTACTTGTCTTAAATAGTAAACAACTTTCTAAACTTTTTTGTATGAAACAGCTATTTTAAATAATTTAATGCAATTACAGGTTAGGTTAGGTTTGGTTAGGTAATACATTGGCCAAGTGATGTACAAAATGTTTTCTCAGTTTACTTTATTTACGATAAAAGAGCTATTATAGCCAAAAAAGTTCAATTTTGAGGTTAGAAACTAGTTTACTTTTACTATAAAAGACAAGTAAGTCTGAACAGGGTTTAATGTTCATGACAAATCATACACACAGATAAATGTATGTCCATTAGCTAATTTCCGTCATTTATGATAAGAAAGTTTAAACAGCCTTGTAATTTAAATATTGAGGCATATTTAAATTACAATGCAGTTTAAACTTTAATTAATTAAGAATACATTTACTAATTATAATGTTCAGCTTTAATAAAGCATGGTTGTTTGTGTTTAGGCTGGGTATTGTACCGTAGTCCACGGCACATATACCCACTACTGGCCGAAGATTAAACAAACTGGACTCAGTCGCATGCGCAGACGCCACATCCATCTAGCCAAAGGTGTCGACAACTCGGTAATCAGCGGGTTAAGAAGGAACGCTCAAATTCACATCTTTATCAACTTGGACAGAGCCCTGAATGATGGCATAAAGTTTTACGAATCCGACAATGGAGTCGTGTTGACTGCCGGCAATGAAAAAGGATTTTTAGGAACCGAGTACTTCGATAAAGTGGTCGAGGTATCCACTGGTGAGTGAAGATTTTTATTTTATTTGTTCATTCATCAATTCAACTTTTCGTCTGATAAATAACATATCTTATTACTCAACTGGCAACCATACCATTGCATAAATTTGATCAATTAATTTAATTATATATAAGAGACGTGATAGTAATTGTTGTCATAAATTACAGACTTAACGGCCGCATTCAGTCAGTCAGTTAAGTCGTTCCTTTAACACATATGTTTAAAAGGAACAAGTTATTTTTCTCCAAAATATCTCAGAGTAAGGCCGTTAAAGCAAAGTTCGCTAAAAATTAAGTTGACAATTAGGGACTCGGTTTGACTTGATTAGAGAGGTGGTTTTTAAATTGTATTGAATTAATTGGATCAGGTCCGTTTGGACTCACTGTGAATGTGGATCATTCCAACCTAAACCGGAGGGGCCTTGATCTCTCGCAGCTATTTAGGAATAGCGTTCAGCTCAATCGAATGAGAAGAGATAACTGTTAATATGAACCGCAAACGCCTGAGAGCGAGGACGGTGTCGGCGTTCCCATACTATAAAGCGTTCTTAAAGCTTAGGTGGAGGACGAAAAGCTCCGCTTTCATAGTTTGGGGCGATTGCGGCTCCTGACCGACGCAGCGTATATTCCAGGTGCTACCATTTACCCGTAAAGTAGAAGATGGAGGCAGGCCCGGTGTCGCCACTAGCCAAGGTGCCGGCGCGGACCGCCGCGAGCCGACCGGCCTTCGCGCGCGCGCCGGCGCTGGCGCCCGCGCACGCCGCGCAGCACTCCCCGCGCCACTCGCCGCGCGCGCAGGACCAGTGGCAGCGCCGCCGCGCCGAGCGGGCCGACGCGCACGACAAGGACTACGAGCGCATGGTGCTCGTCACTGGTGAGTTACACTACTGTCGCCACCCTCGCCGCGCTCGGCCCGCAGCACTCCCCGCGGCACTCGCCGCGCGCGCAGGACCAGTGGCAGCGCCGCCGCGCCGAGCGGGCCGACGCGCACGACAAGGACTACGAGCGCATGGTGCTCGTCACTGGTGAGTTACACTACTGTCGCCACCACTACAGCACTATTGACTCCCAACTCATGATTTTTTTAATAATTGAAACACATTCAGAATATTAAGATAAGAGTATTTCATTAAATAATAAACCTCGACTAATCTCTGATGAGCAAAATGAAGGCACGTTCTCCAGAATCCTCCAATTTCAAATATAACATCACTATTTTATTTTATTTTCAGGGTTTCCCTCCTACAGCCAACCTCAAGACTTAGCGCATGCCTTCTGCATGTTCGGCAACGTGAGAGTGGACAGGATCATGGAGAGCATGGCCGCCCTCGTGTACACGAGCCCCGCGGAGGCGAAGGCCGCCATCAAGGCTTCCGCGACCGTCAATATCTACGGCGAGTTCCTTACCGTGAGACCCTTCACGAGGGCGACGGATTTTCTGATGCAGCCGAAGAAAAAAGAAAACATAAAGAATAAGCCAAAAGGTAGGTTTCTGTTATTGTCTATTTATATGAAAATATTGTGTCAAACTGCCGCACTCAGAAACGTCAATTTAATTTAATGCTTGATTTAAGTTTCTGCTGTCTCTTTCTTTGCCACAGCAATAGAATAAGACAACACGTCACTAAATAACCATTAAATTTAATTGACGTCTATGAGTGTGGCAGATAGTGATTGTGGTCGAACTCCTCCGAAACGGCTATTTAAACGAATATTTGGTAGGTATGAGAATAGGTCGTAAAGTATATTTCACAAGGTTTGTATAAAAAAATTAATGATAATGACAAAAATAAACAATCGCTAACTTTTCTTGTATACTTCCCTCTATATTTTTCAGCAGTCATTTTCATTATTCCGATTGGCGTTAATAATTTGTGAATTTGATTTCTAAATTTTTACAAATTACGTGCAGATTTTACTAGTTAGGTACTAAAACAGTTCTGACTATTATAAAAGTTGGAATGCCAAATGAAACGCCATTTTGTATAATTGTTATAGAACTGTTATTACCATGGCAACGCTCATTATAGAATTGTTTTCACGCTTCGGTTACGCTACAGGTGGTATTCTGATATCAATATTAGCGGTTTATAGTACGCGAGGAGACAAACACGATTGTGGTTTTATAAAACGAGCCAAAGTAGACTTTCACAACAAAATCACAAAAGTGTTTTAAGGCTTAATTATGTACAGTTGCATACATTTCTTTATAAGTACATATTATGAGTACTCTACGATGGGTTGACACTACAATAACAGATGAAAGACGATATGGTTTTTTCCGCTTAGAATACCGGGCCTGCATTGCTACCAGCACTACCTTACCTGTAACATAATGCTTATGTTTTACTTCGAAAAATAAATTACGAAAGCGGCACAACAAACAAATGAAATGAAATGACGACTTGACGACTAAAATAGCGTCAAAACGAACCTGTGCTGTGTCATGAATATGAATGGTTATTTTTATCCTAAACTAACTGATAAAGTCCCTATTCTAATGTCGTTCAAAATCAAATGTCGTACGATTTTTGTCCAAATTTGAAACTCATTGCTTTATAAAATTAACCTGTAGGGAATGGAAGTAATCGGCTACAATGGGTTATTTTAATACAAAAACGGTAAATAACCGGTCAAATTGCATTCCCTAATAAGATAACGTTATTAAAAAATTACGTTACAGCTGTTATTGCTGTTACCTGCACAGTAATGCTGGTCATTGACAACGGGCTTTTGAACGCATAATAGAGGACTTATGATATGTGTATAGATAAAGTATAAAACTGATAATATTGTACGCCACTGTGAGGTAGGATAAGGAGAACTGTTATTATGTATAAGATCCTCTGTAGAACCGGTAACCATACAATAGAAATATTTGAATTTGAATGTGTCATTTGCAGTCCCGACGGTGAATCCGTCGAGCATCTCCTGGGTCGGCGACTTCCACGCGCAGCTGCACGCGCTGCTGGGCGCCGTGCGGCTCTCGGAGCCCGACATCCAGCGGCTCGCGGCGCTCTACCGGGACCTCGAGCTCGCGCTGCAGCCCGTCTGGCCCGGTGAGTGCGCCGGAGCCGAGCCGGCCATTCGCTCAGGATTACAACAGCCTGACAGTCCTCCACATAAAACGGTCGATTTGCAGGTTGCCGGGCCATCCCGTTCGGGTCGGTGACGACGGGCCTGGGCGTGAAGTCGTCGGACGCGGACTGCTTCATGCTGGTGCCGGGCGGCGGCCAGCACGCCGTGCCGCGCGCGCGCCGCGTGCTGGCGCAGCACCCGCGCGTGTTCGGCGAGCTGGTCGCCATCCCGCGCGCCAACACGCCCATCGTCAAGTTCTTCCACCTGCCGACCGCCACGCACTGCGACCTGTCCTTCAAGACGCCGCTCGGCGCGCGCAACAGCGAGCTCGTCCGGTTCCTGCTGCACGCGGACCCGCGGCTGATCCCGGTCGCCGTGGCCGTCAAGTACTGGGCCGGCGTGCACGAGCTGACCGGCACGGGCAAGCTCACCAACTACGCGCTGACGATGCTGATCCTGTTCTACCTGCAGCAGGCGCCCGCCTCGCTGCCGCCGGTCGAGGCGCTGCAGCGGGACCGCGCGCGCGACCTGCCCGTCGACTTCTGGAACACGGGCTTCTCGGACCGCAAGCTGCCGCCGTCCGACGACTCGCGCTCCATCGCGGAGATGCTCGGCGGGTTCTTCACGTTCTACGCGCAGTTCGACTTCGAGACGCTCGTCGTGTGCCCGTTCCTCGGGCGAGCGATCCCGAAGGCCTCGTTCGCGGACCTGAACCTGCTGCCGGACGAGTTCGAGCGCTACAAGCTGAACGTGGCGGCGGGCGTGGCGCTGCCCATGCGCTTCACGACGGCGCTGTGCGTGCAGGACCCGCTGGAGCAGTGCCACAACGTGGCCTCGCCGGTCTCCTCGCGCCTCGCCTCCGACATCCAAGCCTACTTCCGCTTCGCGGCAGACGCTTTTATCAAAAGCAAACCAGGCAACTACAGGAACTTCCTGAAGACGATTCTCCTAGAGAAGCCCAAGATCCAGCGCAAGAGCAACGCCGAGTACCGCATCCGGCTCGCGCCGAGCGTGCTGCACCGCCTCGCGGTCCCCGACTGGCGCGCCGTCGTCCGCGATATCGTCTTCCTCGTCTTCCAAACTATCTTGAAACTTGAGCTGGAGAAGATAGACCCCGACGCTAAAGAAAACGAGAATCCCGGGACGAAAGTGAAAGAAAATTCGAATGTGAAAGGAAAAGGAAAAGCGATAGTAAGAAATAACGGCTTGGAGAAAAAAAATGTCGAAGTGAAAGAAAATCCTGACGTGAAAGGAAAGGCAGTTGTCGAAGTGAAAGAGAATGGTAATCCCGAAGTGAAAGAAAACGCAAATGCCGTAATGAAAGAACAACTTGTAAAGCGGGATAAAGAGCACTATGCAGGCTCAATTGCGAAAGCCATATGGAAGAGGAAGCAATTTTCCAAACTTTACAGCGCTATGGGTTTAAGGTTTATAGAACGCGAGACGATGATTACCGAAGAAATCCTGAGAACTGATAAAAATGTGATCAGCATTGACTTCCAACTAGTAATATCTTTTTCGAATGGCCACCGTGGTTGTGTAATGACTCTCAAACCGGGAGTTAGTGATCTCAACTTTTACAGAGAGTTTGCAAAGTTTCTCACATCCGTCATGCAGCACTGGTTTGCGACGCTCGCCAAACCATACTGCGAGCCGAAAAATAATGACGGCGCTAAGAAGAGTCCAAAAAACGAGGCCACCAAAGGAAAACCCAATACAAATGCAGCGACTACTGATCAAGACGTCACTAACGAGGTCGACACGGTGCAAAACGACGACCCCGATTCCAGTGACTCTAATGATAGTGATATAAGCTACGAAGATGAAAGAGTTGCCCCCAATGCGGAAGAATCCGCCAAGCAAGACAATGACACTAATAAATTGACTACGGAATCCCAGGTAACACAGACAAGTTAAATATAAGTTTAATATTAATCTTCTACGACTTACGCTGGTTTCTCAGTAATGTAGTATTTCAACAAACATTGCACATGCAAACATTGTAACAGAAAACGGCCGACGAATTCCCCTAAAGGAATGAGAATACAGCTGAATGCGTAGGTTAAATGAAGAGGGGCGGTGTAAGACGCGAATTTACATTGAGGACAACACTAGAAAAAATACAAGTTGGAACGTTATCATCGCACAAATAGTCTTGGGATGCAGTAGTGTTGTGGTACTGTGCCGTATAGCTTGGCGAAGTAGTTTGATGTGGTTACACGTGATGGAAACAATATTTTCGGGCAGGATAATGTTACCAATGCTGTCTCAACAACACCCGTTTTTCCAAACTTATTTTGCCAAACTGTAGCCAGAGTAATTCACGAGCCCTCTACAGTTATAGCAATATGTGTCGCCTAAACTAAGTGTACAAATGAAATAAATAAATTGATCCGCCGTACTTATATGAAAATCAGAATGAGTTTTGTTTAAGCTAGTACTTTGCCTTTTTTTCTTTTGTATGTAGAAAGCTATGGTTTGAATTTTAATCAATAATAAATTTTATTTCTTAACATTTTAGCTTGGTGTTTTATTCACCCTCACAGCAGGCCTATTATACAATACAATACATTAGCCCCCTTACTAATAAACGGTGAATAAACCATAGAGTACATTGAATAATAGGTTAAGTGGGATTACTACGTTTTGTTTGGCCATGTTTTGGCACAAGCGTGTCTGTTTTCGCTAATCTTTGGTCCGTTCTTGCTTACCTAGGTAATTTTTATGTTAGTAACAGTGTTGCCAGATTTAAAGGTTTTCCCTAAAACTTACGGGTTTTTCTGGACGTTAAGGTTTTTCAAGGTTTCGATATCACACAATGTCAATTTATCTACTGGATTTTTTTATTCGTACCAAAATTTTTTCATGAGATAATAACTAATTTAAAGAAACTTCTTATGAATTGTACTTAACTTCAATGTACCAAGATTACTACTACGGCCAGCGAGTGGTGACACAAAAAAGGGACTTTGTCCCCTGACATCACAGCTTCCTTTGCAACATGATTTGCCTACTAGCCTACTCATTGCCACTAATCCCTGTGTTCGAAGGGACCCAGAACAGAGTGACCTCGAATCCTTTCGCAATACAAGCCATTAGAGAGTTCTTAATCTGATACAAAATTGGGTTTTGAAATTTGACCGAAAATGGGTTAGAGAGGGAAACCTGCAAACAACTACGCGAATCAGAAAAAAATAATAGTTTTTTTTTACTTAAAAAGTATAATATATTTTATACCTACTCTCCAAAACACCGATACATTATCCAGTAAACACCGAAGTCTCCGGGGGAGTCCAAAACAACCCCAAGAAATTCATAAAAAGAATTACATGGAACAACGGATTCATTCATTTTAATGCTTACATTTGGACTCTTCGTCTAGAATAAACTACTGCACAGATTTTTATTGGCGAAACAGATAAACCGTTATTAACAAGCCAGTTATTCAAAGAAGAAGGGAGTTTTGCACCTCATCCTTGGCCATCTCTAAATTGCTATTAGAGTAATAAACTAATAAATCATCAGCATACTGTAAAATGTAGCTCCCGCCGACAAAACTCTCCAAATCATGGGTGTTTAAATTATAGAGCAAATGACTAAGTACTGAACCCTGACTGAACTCTGAGTAAGCACTCTCCAGCCAAATCGAGATGGATTTACTTGAGGGTCTCTTCCACGGAAAGTAATTTGCCGCTCCGAGTGAAGGTTACCTACGAGGTTTACAAGCCTCACCGGAATTCTCAGCTTTTGGAATTTCTCCCTGAGAATAGGGAGCTGAATCTTGTCGTAGGCTGCCTCAACATCCAGAAAAACGGCTACTACGGACGCATCCTTTGATAACGAGAGCCTTATGTCAGAAGTAAAAATACCCAAACTATCCATAGTGCTCTTTCCCTTTCTAAACCCAAATTGAGATTTCCCTAACAATTCCCTGCTCTCTATAAACCACTCCAATCGATTTTTTATCAAATGTTCTAAAATCTTTAACTGAGGCCCGTTTCACGCAGCAACAAGTTGCAAATTACAAGCGGAAGTCTCTTTCTAACTCCTTTTGCTAGACAGAGACTTCCGCTTGTAATTTGTAACTTGTAGCTTCGTGAAACGGGCCTCTGGTCGGAGGATAGAGCTATTGGCCGATATGATCTAGGCTCATTGGGATCTTTTGAAGGCTTAAGAATTGGCATGATCAACTCAACTGGGATTTCCAAGATGCAGGTGAATTGTCTATTAAGTAAAATACAATTTAATAGGTTCTGAAAATATAAAAGGAATAGATCACCTCACCAGGGGCCCGTTTCATAAAAGCTTCTAACTTGTAATACAAGTGGAAGTCTCTTTTTAATACATACTGTTGGAAAGAGAGTTCCGCTTATAATATAAGCTATTATTTTTTATGCAATACGCCCCATGGCCTGTTTTATAAAGCTACAAATTACAAGTAAATATTATATAGATTGTATGTTTTATAATATAATCCTTTTACCTATTTTAGAAAAAATCGAATTTATAAGAATCGTGAGATGAGATGTTTTCATTACAAATCGTACTCGAAAAACTAGGGTTTTTTTTAAATACATCTATAAGGGAAAGTGGAAAAATATCTAGCAACACTGGTTAGTTATATCTAATCTGTGTTAGTAATTATTTTTGTTTTGAGATTTTGCTTGCAAGAAAATTATTTAACTTGAGTGCTTAGTGCTTCAATGAAATTTTCTGCTAAGCAGCGGATATGCCGGTAACCTATAATTAAAAAAAGTAATAAATAAAATACGTCAGCATTAACCGCAATAAGTTAAAACCAACACAGACTCCGCAGACTACGATACAATACAATACGGTTGTGCAGAGCTTAGGTGCAAAGTTAATACAATATCTGACAAATACTATTACTGATGTCTCCTTGTCCTTACAGGGCACAAAATTTCTCTGGGTTGCGATGTTGTAAAATATATTTACCAACACAATCTTAGCTTGGTAGCAATGGAGGAGGAAGGTATAAATTGGAGTTTTTTTTAATTAAAAAGGTTTTTGTTATTCATCTAACTGCCGACCTAAAATATTCTGTTATTGCTTAGGTGACATTCTCGACCCCTCTTGGATGAATTTGGTGGGATCTTTCGACGAACAAGTCCTGTGCTTGTTTAGCTATGTGCGGCTGACCAGGGATGAAGTGGAAGAATTGCGCTGTCTCTTCAGTGATGTAGAAAATATATTACAAATGAGATGGCCAGGTATAATATAATATAATAATTGTATGCTTAGGCGCAGATCCATGCCGGTTAATGAACTGCTAAAACATAGATCAGTGCCAAAGAACTGTACTCACTTTTTATTTGATTTATAATTCTATTGCTTACTGTTTAAGGTCTAAAAGGTCTAAAAAGAAAGAACGAAACTATAGAAAATATTCATTCTTTTGCTTTAACTTTTCATAGGTTGATGTTAGTTAGTAGTAACCCTGTATATGAAGCTAGCGGTCCCGGGTTCAATTCCCAGTATGGGCGAATATTTTGTGTGATGAATGCGAGTTTTTGTTCGAGTTTTGGATGTTTTCTACTTATTTAAGTATTTGTCTTGTTGTCTATAGCACAGGCCTAGAGTTTAGTTTGGGACTGGGTCAATTTGTGTGAGATTGTCCCTCATATTTGTATTTATTCATTCATTCAGTATTGAAACAAATTTTCCGAGTCACTACTTGCACTGATGTGTCAAATCATATAACCGTTTCCGTATATGAGATTCCGTATATATCTATGTTAAGTGATTTTTAATACAGGCAGGCAACTTAGATGGTTGCACCGGATTGGTTTTATCTATATAAATAAAAATAAATAGCTAAATGTGTTGTGTAGGTAAGGCCGAACCAATTTGGCTGATTTCTTCTTTGTTGTGTTCGTCATTGGCAGGAAAGGGTTGGATGAAAGAAAATAATTGAAAAATCCACCAGGAAAGTCAGAAATTTGCAGCAGGGCGAAGCTGCTTGCGGGCCACTATTAATAAATAAAAATAAAGCTGCCAATCATCTGCCAATTAATAAAAAAAAACACAAACAACAAAATAAATTACTTTTACTTTATTTAAATTTAAATTTTTAGGTTTGATTACAAAGCACAATGGGTAGTTTAATTAAAATTGAAATATCTACTTTAATTTGCATTATTTCCTTGATATTTTCGACTGTAATTCAGGTAATAACACTATTCTACTATATAAATTAATTGAAGAGCCAATATATTCAATAATAAGCGAGATACCGAAATTGAATACGGGTATTTTTGTATGAAAATAATACCGGTATATGATCCCTGGTTTCAACCTCACTATAAGTATCACCAAATCGTACTAGGTAGTCAATTTAATCTTGTCATATTGATTTCGGTATACTATTTGAACCCATGTGATTAACATACTTTACTCTCGCATAGTATCATTCATTTTCATTTTTTTCATTTTCATAGTATCATAACACCAATGGTTCTTAAACAGATGTACCTAGTAACAGTCGTAACAGCTCCAATCATTTGTACAATAAATATGTTAGACTAGAGGACGCCCGCGACTTCGTACGCGTAGAATTAGTTTCCCGCTACTCCCCCATTTCTTCCCGTTGGGGGTCGATTTTCGGAAAATCCTTTCATTTTGCTCACGTACATCATGAAAGGAACCCCTGTACCAAATTTTGACTCCGTCTCGGTCCGCTACTTAGTTCGAGGCAGACGTAAAATATTTATCATGTCAGATTTCACAGATTTGTAACATATAATGAGTAAAGTTTAGATGCAAAATGGAAACTGAGACAAAAAATATAGCTAAAGAAGATATTCACTTGAATTTTCAATAAAAAATATGAACCATTCCAAAGATCAGGCTTCCAAGAGCTGCTAAATTCAATAAACTTAAATTTAAAATTAACTGATTAAATAGTGTAAACATTCAATAACATTCAGTAGGTACATATTGAAAGTATGTATGTGTCAGCCTGTCAATGTAAGAATTTCCAAAATCCAATTCCAAAGAATCAAACACTAACACCTACCCTTAAATAATATTAGTGAAAAGATTCCCAAAATGTTAATATTCTTACAACCTTTGGCCTTCGGATACCCATAGGTACCAGGCGCCGTTATTATACCATGATATTAGTATAAAGCAGGCGTGATTTAATGTATGTATATATATTAGTATAACTTTTCTTCCTACAGGATCTTTTGATAAACAGGCTGTAAATCAATGTTTTACCAAATCATCATTTGGCAAACTATCATTTTACTTTCATTTCGCAAAGAGATACTTCCCGCCGCATTATTTTACAGTTTTATGTGGTCAAAAGCCTAACCTAACCCATTTAATAAGCCCATGTAACCTGTGTAATTTAAAATGGTTTAAGCACTAACACGTTTTTACGAAATGAAAGTTTGTAAAATGATACGTTTGTCAGACGAAATTTTGGTCAAATAAGCAACCCTGTAAATCATGCAACAAAATATACTACAATTTTATTGTATCTGTAAATTGATCCGGATCCTTTTGAATTTCAGGATGTGAGGTCATACCATTTGGCTCTATCATCACCGGCATGGGAATTAGGACCAGTGATGTGGATTGCTACGTACATATACCAGATTGTAACAAGCCCCAACCAAGGAAATGTGTGACTGTTGCTAGAAGCATTCTCAGGCAACAATCTTATATATTTGCTAACCTGTTTTGTATAGCATCAGCTAAAGTGCCTATTGTCAAGTTTTACCATGTCCCAACAAGTCGAAACTGCGATGTGAGCTTCCAGAGTCCTTCCGGAGTACGAAATAGCAAATTGATATCCTATTTACTGCATTTAGACAGAAGGGCAAAAGACCTCGCAATACTAGTGAAGTATTGGTCCAAAGTCCATAACCTAACGGGAACTAACCTCATGCCGAATTATGCATTGACATTATTAGTAATTTTTTACCTTCA
The DNA here is from genome assembly GCA_948252455.1 of Acleris cristana. NCBI lineage: Eukaryota > Metazoa > Arthropoda > Insecta > Lepidoptera > Tortricidae > Acleris > Acleris cristana. Next base: position 505,229 of record OX411785.1, read on the forward strand.
GCACATGCAGATCCTTCCCCCAGTGCACCAACTGCAGGATGGCACGCCACTCATGGTAGATGGTTGGAATACAGAGTTTACAGAATACAACCACCCAACTAGCAATGAATATTCTCTTTATAATATTTTAGGAGGTTTCTTCACTTATTACGCCACTTTTAAGTTTGACGAAAATATAATTTCCCTTTATCTCGGGTACCCTATTATTCGGGAAATCTTCAAGAAGCAGTCTGATTTTCCAGTGGAATTCCAATTGTACAAAGAGAACTTGCTAACGAAGACCTGCAAGCCGCTAAAGTTGACTACGCCGATGTGTGTGCAGGACCCTTTTGACCACAGTAGGAACTGCACCGTGGCCGTATTCCCTAAGTTGGCCTTTAAAATTTATGAGCACTTTAAATTAGCAGCAAAGTTATACGGGGAGAGGTCACCAGATAGATTTCTTTGTGGTATACTCACGAAGCAGGCTCAAGCGAATGTGGCGCCGACCGGCGGAAATAAAAATCACAAATTCAAGACTCAGAATAAGATCCAAAAACCACATAGACCAAATGAGAAATTTAAGAAAGTGAAGAATACCTTGCACGTTATGTATGCTCAACTGCAAAATAAATTTTAAGGAAAATCATTATGAAGAAGAAAATGTCAATACAATTTTGGACAGAATGGAGTGTTCAAATTGATTTAAAATAAATATTATTGATGGTAATTAAATTATTTTTTTGTGAATTATGAAGGGGCACGAACTCTCCCGACGCGTTTAGGTTTAACTAAATAAAATGACAATTGCGCTAGGTGGGTTGAAAATCGGCTTTCATAGTAATAGAAACGTCGTTAAAGATTTCAGAAAAATATTAATAATTCATCAGTTTTTCTTACGAATTGACTAAAAATAATTTCCCATGGTAAAAATTACAAGCGTAAGCCATTTCGAGCAGAAAAATTGTTTTTTGTTAAGATGTAATTTCGGTGATCTTGGAATTATATTTCTATGAAAGCCGATTTTCAGTCCACCGACACCGTGTGGCGGGGCCGGCCGTAGCAGGCGGGCTCAGCTTGGCGTTGCTCTTTCCATCTTATGTATTGCGTGATGGAATCAACATGACAAAGAAAAAGTACACTTAAGACCGAATTTTCATTCTTCAGATAACTAGCAGACAAATATATACGGTTGTGTCCTTTTTTTTATTGGAAAAGTCTGACCTTGGTTTATTGGATTTGCTCTGATTTATTGCGGTCAAATATAATATTTTGTTTTGATTCTCTAAGAACGTAATAAAAAACATGATAACATAATATTACATTTATTCTAGTTTTATTTCTTTAATCAAAATGCATTCTCTTCCCGGCCTTTTTGCATTGTGTGTTGTTCTCTTCCCGGCCTTTTTGTATTGTGTGTTGTTCTCTTCCCGGCCTTTTTGCATTGTGTGTTGTTGTTCTCTTCCCGGCCTATTAGCCTAGGTCCTGGCGCGTGTCCTTGACCAGCCAGAAGGAGTCGATCACCTCTCCCTGCAGGTCCACCGATATCTGGAACAGACAACAGTAATAAGAGGTATCTGTATTTAGATGAGCGCCATTTCCCTCAACATTATTACTGCACCAATTTCAAAAAATATTTACTATAGAGCGCCCTGCAACTCAAATTTATAAACGGTCTAATATTGTTTATTCGTGACAAACATACTTAATTAACACGGAATAGAATTTTGAATACAAATGCATGATTTGTCACGAGATGGTCAAAACTTAGCGTGATGCTGGCAGAGCCAGCGCTGGTCTTCCGTTGTGACCATATCGTTGTCTAGTACCCATAGTACAAGCCTAGAGCTTAGTTTGGGGCTACAATTGGTTTGACATCGTCCCCTGATATTTATTCATTTATATATTGACTACATCCATTGTCCTGACCTGTTCCATGTAGATATGCGAGTGGTTGTGCGCCACGAACCGAGTGTAGCCGAAGTCCTGCGAGCGGAACGCCGACCACTTGTACGGGTTATCTGTAACAATCGTCATCACAACACTACTCGGACCTGCAATTAGGAACTTTAACTTTGTCAGTTTTGTGACGAAAATTAGCCATACATTGCCACCGTCAATGTATAAAGCTAATTTTCGTCACAAAACTGACAAAGTTAAAGTCCTTAATTGGGTACACTTTTTAGTGAAAACGCCCCTCTACGTCAAAAGCCATAACTAGGATAATGAATTGAACAAGTCCTTGCAAACGTGAACAGATCGGACCCGACAAACGGCATCGGATACTCACGGTAGAATCTATCTCGTCCCTCCTGGGAGCCCGCGGAGCCGGTGACGATGTGGACCGGCGCTCTGAAAAGAGTTTTATTATTAACTAGCTTTTGCCCGCGACTTCGTCCGCGTAGAATTAGTAATTTTGCCATCCCACGGGAACACTGATTTATTTCGGGATTCAAGGTAGCCTATAAGCAGTGTATAGTGTGACGGCACCAATGATGGACACTTTCAGCTGACCGACACCAGTATAATGGACACTTCACTCTTAATTCAAATTCCATACGGTTCTAAATCGATTGTTGCAAAACAAATGAATAACCCTTATCTTCTGTACAATAAGAATCAAGTGTCCATCATTGGTCCTTTTGCATTACTGGTTCCGTCACCCTAAGCAAACTCTATTTTAAATTATATCCAACCTAATTCGGCCATCCGTTTTAGCGAAGAAGTAACAAACTCACGCACGCATAACCTTTCGCATTGATATTATATGTAGGATAGGATGTAAATAGGTACATCCAGCACACACAATCGCTCCGGCCGAAATCATAGTCGATAAAAATACCCTCGGTGCGTAAGTCCGACTCGCACTTGACCGGTTTTCAGTATTTGACGCTTGCGTATTTTACCGTTATAACGATACAACAAAAAAAATGGAACGCAGTTTTTTTAAATCTTAATTTTGTATAGAATAATACAAACTGACAATATCCCAAACAAAGCAAGTAGGACGAAGTTCTTCGATTAATGAGCGCGAGCGGGCTTTGCCGCTCCTATTTACACCCCCGGCGTCCGCGACACGTTGCGAAGAACTTTGTCGCTGTATATTATACTTTCATGTTAAAGTCGCACAATTTCACACTGAACACATTTTACGATTTAGATGTTAATGCTTAATGTATATTATAGTAGATGTAAGTGCCCAATTAGTTTTTAATTCTAAAGTTGAATAGGTAATAAAGAAAAGTTAGGTTATTTAATTTTTTACATGTTTAATTTTCGGTACTGGGTGGTCAAGAAATAACTTAACCTTACTAAGCCTATTCGGATTCTGGATGGTCATAAAAAAAACTTTACCCTAACCTAACCAACTGTACTTACTCCCAGTACATTATAGCTATTATCTCTACCTCTATCCCCCATTTCAACTACTTAGGAATATTTTTTGAAAATCGCGAAATGTTTTTTTTTAATAACACTGATTTTAACCTTTATAACTACAAAAATGACGAACTCTCATATAAAATTCTACATCCCCCTTTTATCCCTTAGGGGTAGTTTTTCCAAAATCGCTGTAAGCTATAAATTTCATTTTTATTAGTATATATCAATTTTCACGTATAACTTTACAAAATAAATGCGTTTTTGAAGGCAGTTTTTTTTTTTTAACATTTTTTTTTTTTTTGACGTTTTAGAGATCATAATAAGCTTATGTTCCAAGTCACACTTCTTAGTTGATATGAAACTTTAAGACATTTCACGATCGCCGCCAGCAACGCCGCGGGGAAGTCATAGTCATATTTATATATGTCCTTCGTTGTAGTCGCTCAACTATCTTAATCGAGATATCTTATCACCACCCTTGAAAAAAGTATCGTTGAGGAGTTCCGGTGGCCATCTGTGGTCTTCATCATCAGTGCCATTTCACCAAATGATACTTTCTGAATGCAAATGCTAGATTTGTTACTAAAATTACTAAAATCGCTATATGTTTGCCTACAATATTTGAAGAGTTCCCTCAATTCCTCAGTGATCCCCTTAAAAATTTACCCTTTAGGGTTAATAATATGAGCAGGGTTAGTAGGATACTCGTATTAGTAGGATTAGTGGATAAAAGCTTCTAGTCTTCGTCCGCTGAGATTTCGATTATAGTTATTCCCTCGGGAACTTTTAAATTTTCCGGGATGAAAAGTAGCCTATGTGTTATTCCAGGGTATAAGCTATCTCCATTCCAAATTTCATCCAAATCCGTCCAGCCGTTGCAGCGTGAAGAGGTAACAAACACACACACACACACACACACAAACTTTCGCATTTATAATATTAGTAGGATTAAAAACATACTCGTTTCGTTACTACCATTCTGTCGCTGCCTTCGTCATTTTGGACGGATAGGTCGGTGTTTGACGAAAATTTGCGTAGTTTGAAGTAGTTTGACCCCAAACACAAATTTATTTATTTATTTATTTATTTATTACCAATAAGCACTAACAGTTTAACCTTACGTGCTAATTGTTACACATTTAATTCCACTATTTACTTATGTCAACACGGTATGAAACTAGGTAATTATTAATACAAAATTATTTACGTCAACTTACATACTATCATTCAATTTAGCATGTCCCAATATCAAAATAAATAAGAAAATATACTATAATTATGAACATGTCCGCTTAAGCTATATAGTACTACTATGTACAAAAACAACTAGGTACTTACATACTAAATTGAGCTCGGAGTCACTCTTGCCTCTAGAAAACGACATGATGCGGTTAAAAATCTTGACTCTGGGGTGAAGAAAATGTCGAGCTGGCGATCACTATCCAGGATAGCGTTGAGAAGTGATAGGGCCTGGTGTAAGGGGGATGAAGCGAGAGCACGCGTCCTGGCCAGGGGGATGGCGAAAAAGCTGCGGCGGCGGTCACGCAGGGTGGAAACACGAGGAACCCGCATACGTATTTGCAACAGAAGCTGCGGATTGGCTATAAGACCTCGTATAAGTTGGAAGAAATATTTAATTAAATAAATATTCCTCCGAGCCTCCAAAGACGTGTACTCCACCATACCCAGCAAGAAGAGAGACGGGTACATGAAAGGGTAGAAACCATACATTGTTCTGTACAGGAAACGGACAAACGATTTCTGGACCCTCTCCAAGAGTAGCGTGTACCGTTGCTCATGGGGATTCCATATGGCGGCATTAGTCTCAAGCCTGCTACGGACATATGCATTGTACAGGACACTAATTGCGTGCCGGCCAGTAAACAATTTGGCCTGGCGAATGACAAATCCTAGACATCTCCTGGCTTCGTTACAGATCCTGGTTATGTGCTGATTGAACGAGAGTTGGGAATCAAAGTACGTGCCAAGATCTTTTACTTCGCGTACACGCTTCAATGGTTCGTCCAGCAGCAAGTACGTGGAGTCTATAGGGCGGCGTGAACGTATATACGTCATTACCACGCATTTATCCTTGTTAAGGGAGAGACTATTATTAGAGGCCCACATGCCAACAGCATTTATATCTAGTTGAAGTAAATTTGAGTCGCTAGGACTGCTAACAGGCAGTGCCAATTTTACGTCATCAGCGAATAGAAGGCACGTTGAGAACTTTATTGCTGTTGGAAGGTCATTGATTAATATTAAAAATAATAGCGGTCCAAGATTGCTTCCCTGCCCAATCCCAGAAGTTACCAAGAACCTATTTGACCTGGATCCTTCATACTGCACGAATTGGTACCTTTCAGAGAGGTAGCTGGCTAAAAACTCCAGCAGATGTGTGTTAAAACCAGCCATAGACAGTTTCTTAAGTAAGACGTCGCTGTCGACTCTATCAAAAGCCTTTTTAAAATCAAAATAGGCAACGTCAACTTGCCTCCTTTGATCCAAATTATTAGCAACCAGGGTTACAATGTTGAGGAGGTTAGACGCTGTTGATCGCTTAGGCAAAAAACCATGCTGTTCATCACAAAACCAACCTCTCAATTGCTTAAAAACTTGTGCATATATAACTGATTCAAAGATTTTTCCGAAAATTGGCAGTACAGCAATCGGTCTATAATTCTGAACATCAGATTTAGACCCGGACTTATGGATGGGTAGAACTTTACTGGTTTTCCACTCAGAGGGATACGTTTTCGTCTTTAAAGCCAAATTAAACAGATATTGCAGTGGTTGCACAAATGCCTCACGACAATCCTTAACTACATATTGCGGTACCCCATCGGGTCCCTGGGTGTGCTTGGGACGCAATCGGTTAATGGCTGTTCGCACATCAGCTTCACTGATGTACTCTAGTGATATGCGGCGGTCACTTGGTCCCACAAATTCCGCTGCAGCCATTGCACAGGCAGCCTCTACATCTAGCGTAGGAGCATTTGGAAGGAACACGCTCCTGAAGAAGTCAGCAAATGCATCTGCGACCTCTTGGGATGTCATGCTGCCAAATGTGGCAGGTTGACTAGACCCACGAAGGCGTTTAACATAAGACCAGAATGAGGAAGGATCCTTTATGATATTATTTTGTAAATCCTGAATAAAATTCCGCATAGCTGCGTCCGATTGCAGGTTAATCATCCTCCGATAGTAAGAGAAAATAACATTAGGTTAGTGTTTGTGTGTGTGTGTGTGTGTGCCTGTATCTGTCTTTACTCGCCTAGGGCCCAATCGAGTGCAGCACATCAATTTATTTTTGATTATTTTCAGTTTACATTCTCGGGGTAGATTATTGCTAAGTTGATAACATTTATCATTATCGAATAGAACAATTAAAAGTAGAATAGAGGCGAACGGACTTTTTCCTAATAGGAAAGTGGAGTTTCCTATAAGTTACAAATTATTTGGCATCTCTAATGACATTGACGACTTCAAGCCTATTTTAACGCACAAAATTTAACGTTCGTGACCGTAAAATACCATCAACATAGATATTCGACAAAATAAGACGTCAGTGCGACGAGATAACGGGGTCTAATCATAACCCTCCCTTTTACTTACTTGACCGTATTTGGGTATCTAATAAAAAGGGGAAGATGTACTTAATGACAAGTGCGTCATTGACACGGTATAAGGTAAGGTGGGGCAAGAGAGCCAAACCAACAATATAAAAAAAAAATGGTTTGTCGCACTTACCCTGTTGACGCACTTGCTCCACCTGACTAAGTAAACGTTGACTAAATCAATGAAGAGCATTCATGTTAATAACCATAATGGAACTACGAAGCCAAACGCAATAAACATATTTGTGTGATACCAATTTTAGTTAAAAATGATCATTTTGATTTGCTTTACAATGAGTATGTTACATAAAAAAACAATGATTATATAACAAGTATTTAATCCAAAAATAAAATAAATATTAAAAAGGAAGATTACAATTACATAATAACAATAATTAATAAATACAACTTCTTATATTTTTTGTAAATTTTGTTGATATCTATTTTCTCCATTCTATATCCGTCTGAGCTTCTTTTTCTCATCCTTGACCAACCAGAAGGAATCGATCACCTCTCCAAGCTTGTCCACGGAGACCTGGATCGGACATTCAAATAAGTAATAGCTATATAAATTCTAGGAGACAAGAGCATGACTGCTCCACACTGTCGGCCGTAAAGCCGGGTATTTACTAGCGAGCTGTAATCGTAACCGTAGCAGTTACAGTAACGAGCTTCCAGTGGAGAACAGGGGTGTGATTCTCTCAACAACGACGAACGGACGGACGAACGAGTGAATGTCCAAGCGGCTAGTTTAAGTAGTCCCGTCACAGCGAACAAAACACATTTTAGCGCGTGTATTCAATTTGGCAGCATGGCTTCTCGAACATATAAGGCTGCCTAATTGAATGCACGCGCTAAAATGTGTTTTGTTCACTCGGGCGGGACTACTTGAACTCGCCGCTGCGCTTTCGCTCGTTCGTTCGACCGACCGCCGTTTTTACGAGATTAACGTCACGATGTTATGTGCCCCTCTTCACCCGTGGTACGGTTGGCTATGTCCGGTTGACAGAAAATTATACCCCAAAATCAAATTTAATAGAGTCGACGGAGCTCCACTGTCGTGGAGTTCCTATTTCCAAGTGTTTTGGCCCTTCGGGCCGGTTGAAGAACTAACATAACCTAAACCTACCTCATATTTTACTGAGTGTTTTGAATAACCGGACATAGCCAACCGTACCACGGGTGAAGACTTTAAGAGATAGGTCTATGCTCTAGTAGTGGGTTAATGTGGAATTATTGGATAGATGATGGATAATATGATGACGACATCAGTGTTGCGTTTTTTCATGGCGATGGATAAGGCAAAGACTGCAACGAGCACACAGATTACCTGATGGTACCCCACCGTTGTATGGTGGGTCAGGTTCTACTGGGCTGATAGTGGGTATATTCTCCTGACCTGTTCCATGTAGATGTGCGAGTGGTTGTGCGCCACGAACCGCGTGTAGCCGTAGTCCGTCGAGCGGAACGCCGACCACTTGGCCGGGTTGTCTGCAATAACGACCGGCATATACTGACGTAACAACGCGTTCAGCTCAGTTGCTAGCTAAGCTAAGTCACTCTCGAGACCTGGGCGTCGATTTTTGAATGTCACTGATGTTAATATTACAATAAAATAAGGTTAACTGGCAGAGATTCCATTACCTACTCCCCGTACTTGTTCCCGTTGGGGGTTCATTTTCGGAAAATTCTTTCTTAGGGTGCGGCTCCACTGAGGCGGTGACGAGCGGAGCGGAGCGGAACTGTGCAATGTTAACCAATAGAAGGCGCATGCGGTCACGTCGAGTGCACGTTCTTTTAATATTCGCACAGCTCCGCTCCACTCCGCTCATCTCCGCCTCAGTGGAGCCGCACCCTTCGTGCACCCCCAGGGTACCCAAAGAATGCTCCCGCCAAATTTCAAGTCCCTAGGTCCGAATTTCTATACAGTATGTAAGTGATTGAGTATATCGTTGGCACGTGCCAAGAGCTTGGTTTGGTTTGGGACTTGTTCAATTTGTGCAACATTATCTCTAGATGTTACGAGATAAAATGTAGCCAAGGAATAATTAAAAACAGAAAAAAAATCGGATCAGTAATTTCAGAGATTATCTCACACACTAACTCATATTTATAAAATGAGTACAGATAAAAATCACAGCTTTACTCTCTAGACGCTAAAATGACAGTATTAATTTAATAGGCAATAAAGGCATTATAATCCTGTGTTTTAAAGTAGGAGTTACAACATACGGACGAATGGGTCGGTTTTCTCCTGGCAGCCCGCCGAGCCGGTGATGATGTGGACGGGGGCTCTGGAAACAGTTTTATTTATCAACATACATTAGTTGATTATAAAAAAATAACATGCAAATAGCTAATATTTTCATGCTTTTATGTAGCTCTATGACGGGCATGCACTAAAATGATAAGTTTTATTTATTAATGTATTTATAAAAACAGAACATGCAAATAGCTCATCTTCATGCTTTTATGTAGCTCTATGACGGGCATGCATTAAAATGATGAGTTTTTTTTTAGATTATTTAATAGTGTATACGTGCATAATAAGCAATTTTTATTTGCAAAGGAAACTTGAATCTATACGCAAAAAATAATTATATTCAGTCATAATATTAAGTACTAGCTACAAGTATTAGCTAAAAGACAATAAAATGAAACCACCATGATAAAAAAACATGATCAATTTTTTAAATAGCTTGAAAATCTTATTCTATTCTAATTTCAACCCAAATTCAACGTAGAAGCTGGAATGTCAATCAATCATTTTGTAATTTTTCTAGGTACTTAAATGACTAAATCATAATTATATTTATTCATGCACAAGGGTTGCGGTGAGTCATGCACAAACATAAAAACACATACGTACCCTGGTTTGGTAACTTGTTTCGTAACCATGGCTTCCGTTAGCTTCCAAGGTATTGTGGGAATATACATACCTAATACATTTTCTGACAAAAACCAACCTATTTGATAAATATTGGCTTAGCTCATAGACCTCGAGAATAGACGAAACATGAATTCGAAACTTTGGACATAGTATAAATAGAAAAGTAGTTCGTCGTGCCTTTAGAAGTTTCTGATACCTATTGCCGCTCGAGTGCTAGCGTTGCGTCGATGCGCGTCGCTCGACACTTAATCCGCACGCAACCAAACGCGGCGACGGCGCGGCCCGACTAAACCGGCTTGGCGTGACTTGTTGAGTTCGCTAGTTGTGTCTATACTGTGATTTGAGCATGCCCTCTGTTAGAAGGTGGATATTGTCAAGTCTTTAGTTTAATGATCAACAAACATTATAAATCACAAGGTTTATAAAGGTTGAACTCGCACAATTTTTTTTGGGTGGTTACGAGTTTGTGTATATATATCTTTCAAGAGAACATTGCCGTTAACCTATTTCATTTAAAAACAAAACTTATGAGTAGCAATATTATTTCAAAGCTAAGGGTGTTACACAAACCACCATGAAACAAAAACACATGATTGTATGTATTGAAACACAAAACTGAATTGTTAACTAAATTTATTTAATCATAAGATTACCACATTATACTTACGTCAGAATTGTCACACGTATTGTTTGTTTACACATCATCGATAGCGCTGGGAACAAAATTATAGCTCTTTTTATTAATTAGCCAAAATCATGTGACAGTAAAGTTTTTTTTTACATCAGTTTAGTTTAAAAATAATGTTGATGTTTCCTGCGTGCAGCGTCCTTCTGTTTCACCATCCAGAAGGAGTCCACCACCTTCCCTTCCTGCTCCACGTCCACCTAGAATAAGGATATCAATGCTAATTAGAAACCGGCTATGTGATATAGAAGCCGAATGTTTGTAAGCGGCGGTGACCGCTTTCACTATAGCTAATACCAAAATTAACGTCGATTTAGTATTTTGCCCATTCCACTATATAAAGGAGGGCATGGAAAACTCGTGAGAATTTAAGAATTTTACGTTTATTTTTAATTATTTTTTCTCATTATTAATTTACGTTTTGCGTTCAAATAATTATGTGTGTGTAACCTTCCGTGGTTTCACCAGAGGGCCCTGCCAAGATGCACTAAGCGAACTATCGTTTCTATTCGTTTCGTGTTTAAACCAATCGCGTCACTGGTAGATGACGTGATACGAAAAGTCACGTGATCAACCAGTGACGCGATTGGTTACAAACGAAACGAATAGAAACGCTAGTTAGCGTAGTGCATCTTGGCAGGGCCATCTGAAGTAGGGCCATCTGAAGTTTCGAACGGAATACCAGCGCTTAATTTAATGCCAGCATTACGTTGAGTTGGTACCATTTCGTGGCTACTTTCTTCTTGTGCGTATTAATCTGTTCTTTGTTATGTGTGACACGTATAAATGATTTTCTTTCTTTCATTCTTTCATTCTTAGTATATTATATTTCATAAGTTGTATAAGACGCACCTGTTCCAAGTAGAGATGAGTGTCGTTGTGCGCCACGAGCCGCGTGTATCCGTACGCCTCTGTGCGGAACGCCGACCACTCGGGCCGCGTCGCTGATACAACAACACAAATCAATCCAAACGTATACTACAACATTCAAGCAATTTAGTGTTGAATTTCATTAGTAATATTGCATATCAGCAATTTAAAAAAAGGCCATAAGAGGACGCATACGAAATTTTGCCGATTTCGCTGATTTACGTGATTTTACAGTTGAAATACTGTATTTCTACAAGAAAGATAATTTCTAATTTTAACGAATGTATGAGCTACTTTTTTGTTTTTATTTTTTTATTTTGATTAATCGACTTGACACCGGCTACTGTTATGTGAATTTTGCTGGAAGAGGTTTAGAATGTCACATATTCATGAATCGTTTTAACGTCTTAACGGTATGAAAAAGTTACAATGTATTGCTGTAAAAGTCGTCTAAAAAATGTATGAATTACTTTTTACCACTTTAATATAAATTTTTCGAGTAAAAGAAATAATAAACTTGGTATTTTTTTAAAGAAAACGGGCAAATATTATTTTTATTTCGGCTACTCTGAACTCTCGTTCATAAAATTAAAACAATAGAAATAAACTTTAGTTTTATGCATTAAAACTTGTAGAAATACTGTATTTCTACAAGTTTTAATGCATAACACGAAAGATAATTTCTAATTTTAACGAATGTATGAGCTACTTTTTTGTTTTTATTATTTTATTTTGATTAATCGACTTGACACCGGCTACTGTTATGTGAATTTTGCTGGAAGAGGTTTAGAATGTCACATATTCATGAATCGTTTTAACGTCTTAACGGTATGAAAAAATTACAATGTATTGCTGTAAAAGTCGTCTAAAAAATGTATGAATTACTTTTTACCACTTTAATATAAATTTTTCGAGTAAAAGAAATAATAAACTTGGTATTTTTTTAAAGAAAACGGGCAAATATCATTTTTATTTCGGCTACTCTGAACTCTCGTTCATAAAATTAAAACAACAGAAATAAACTTTAGTTCAAAATCAGTCCAATACCTAAAAAATATCCAAAAAGTTCAAAAGAATTGGCAATAAATAATGTTTTAAAACAACCTAAATTTCGCATACTCAACAAAAATAAAAAAGTAAGTGGCTCATTTATTCGATCATAACTAAAATGACATTTAATGTTGAGCATTAAAACTTATAGAAAAGCAGTATTTTAACTGTAAAATCACAAAAATAAGCAAAACCGGCAAAATTTCGTATACGGCCTCTTAATAAATAAATAAATATCAAGGCACCATCTCACAAACATTGACCTAGTCCCAAACTAAGCTCTAGGCTTGTACTATGGGTACTAGACAACGATAAACTTATTTGTATAGAGAAGTACATACTTATATATAGAAAACATCCAAGATTCAGGACCAATACTCGCGTTCAACACACAAATATTTGCCCACACCGGGATTTGAACCCGGGACCGCTTTCTTCGAAGGGTAACTAATACCAACTAGAAATGGCAGTGTTCTATGACAATACTTGATTACTTTGGGGTATTGCGTGACAGACATCTCAGCCAAGACGAGTTTGTGACAACAGAATGCCATGAGTTACAATTAAGTACTGTACTCGCTAGCGGGTCGAATGCCCTGTCCTTCGCACTCTATAAGAATACTGAGAGTGACTGAGCATTCGACTCGCTAGCCATGGTATCATAGGGCAGTATTATTAACGTCATCTCAGGTGAGATGCCTGTCTTAAGACGTTTCAAAAATGATACTTGTCGATGACTTTTAACTTAAGATCAATTTACTAATGCGGTCCATTGAGTGAGTCACACGGCAGTGTGTGGAGTGTCTTTAACTTTACTACACGTATTAATCTAATTTTTCTGGCATAACACGATAGCGAAATGACTTTTCGATCTGTACGATCTTTGTCTCCTGAGTTACTTACTTGTGAAATAAAATTGATACTAGAAAAAAACTATTTTAAAGTCATTGTGATTTTATAGCAATACTTTTCGTTATAGGACAATAAGACGAGAGCGGTCAAAAAGTGAGTGTGTTTATAGTTTATGAAAGCACAGTATTAACACGGTAAGATTTTTGTCACTTTTTAGTGATAGTTCTTACCGTTAAATTTGCTATGTTCCTCCTGACATCCGGCAGAACCGGTTACTAAGTGGACAGGGGCCCTGAAAAACAAAATATTGTAGAAGGTAATAAGTTACAGATCGTCTCAATAGTTAGCTTTCACACAGCAGTATACAATATGAAAGGAAAAAAAGATATAGAGATGATTAGTATGTACACACACTGTTGAAGAAGTGAATTAAGGTGATAAAACAAAACAACATGAAAATAAATATAACGTAATTGATAGAAAAAAAAAACGAATATGATATTTAAATATAAATTTACCTTCATGTTGTATAAAATACTGAAAGCCCCGCAGCACCAGAACACCAAACATTCATGCAACACTGCATGCATGCGATGAGTAGAAACTGTGTAAACAGCCTGTTTTTTAGGTTGCTATCAACACGCCGATACAATACGTTAAAAGTAAATTTAAAAAAAATATAACAAGAATAAAAACCGTCCGTTGAAAAGATTTCAACAACGTACCAATTAATGAAACATCCTATAGATATTAGAAGAGACTATTCACTACCATCTAGAACAGGACTTCCCAACGATTTATTCCCATATTACAAGCTGACTTACTACTGAGATAATTACAAATATTACATTTCGATTATCCAATCTGAGGTAGGTTGGAAAGCATCATTGAAAATTCCCAATATCCAACCTAGATGAAGAAGAAGAGGCGTTTAAGGCATCAGGCCTCTCGGGAGTTATTAATAAATAAGTAACAGTCCTCATATTTCTTACTTGGTCGTGAAAATAAATAAAGAAAACGTATTTTAAGAATTCAAAGTTTTTGTGATCAGAAGGCTTTTTGTCCAACGTACCTACTCGCAATCGCAACCGGCTTCAAAGTGGAGCAATTGTTTTCATTTAGGCATACAAGCCTTCGATTTTCAAAATGAAAACGATCGTGATTGCGACTGCGTTAGATAATAAGCCCTCAGATTCGTGTTGTTACAGTCGGTGCAGAAACAAAGTCAGAGTCCGTTGGGTAAAACAAACGGAAGTAACACTCGTGTTAAAGCATGTAAATACCTACGAGTTAGTTATTATACTGAAATAAATAAGCGGCTCGCTCGATTAGTTAGTAATGCCTACCGTTAACTTAGTTGCTAACTACTTAACAAGTACGCATACTAGTATATAAATATGAAAAAACACATCTAAAAACGATAAATAAAAACAAAAAACATGAAACACCTACAAGATTAAGGCGTATCTTTATAAAATACTAGCTGCACCAGAATAGTTATTTATGTAACTGGTACATAATGAATCTTTTTAAGGTACGAGCGCCGAGGTTAGAGCGCGAGCTCGCGAGCTTCACTTCATTCTTCTAATAGAGAATATTAGCAACTTCTCAGAAACACTTGACACATTAGGCAGTAGTACCACTGGAAAAACGAGTCAGAATAAAACCATGTAGAAGATGTATTATAACTCACTTGGGATTATGGTAGGGCTCCTTGAGCGACCCGTTGTACACCTTGGAGTCGAACAGCGGCCAGGTGCGCTCGTAGGAGTGCTCGTGCGCCCAGATCACCAGGTCCACGGAGTACTTCTGCAGCAGCGGCTCCAGACCTGGAGACATGACGACATATCACGAAAACCATGATTTAACACTTGAATTTATTTTGTAGAGTATAGTATACACTCCTGAGAACTTTTGGTATCAAATGAGGCTAGATTACATTACTTTTTTAATAAATAATAAAAAAAAATGATTTCAACGTAGGTTTATATGCCCTTTTCATTGTTTTGTTCCAATTGTGCTTATTGCCATTGTGTGTTTGTTTGTTTGTTCCGTCTTCACAGTTATTGAACCTGTACCATTTGAAGTAATATTTGGTACAGAGATAGTTTATATTCTGTGAGCCCATCTGGAGAATCTGTTCAATAAATTATAAAGAAAGACTGCAACAGTTTTTTTTAAACACGGCTCTTACTGACTTGACACCTGACAGAGCAGAGTGGAAGAAGAAAACATGCCGATCACACGTAGCATGGGACAGAGACAGGAGGGTGGTGTGGATGCAGGCGGCACTCACCCAGCCCCAGCAGCGGCACGCCGCGGCGCGTGTACTCGAGGCTGCAGTCGATGTCGTCGGAGTTGCTGCAGTACATGGGCCGGTGCCCCATCAGCACCACCCACGGCCGGACGGCCCTGGCACAACCAAACATAACATAACATCTTCCGACCATTCCAACTTGGGATATTTTCAAAAAAAACCTAGTTTAGGCGTTAATTGAGACAATGTTAACTTTTTCCTTTCTATAATGAAAATTAGCCATATGATTGTATGATGTGAAAAATAAAAGGTGATTTTAATTGAGTCCTTAACTTATTACAATATTTTTGAAATTTACCTACTTAGGATTAATAGCAAGGTGTCTCAGTTAGTAGTGCACACCTATTTCACATGTTATTAATATATTATTGAACGAGTCTAACGAAAAGCAAGCTTTAAAAACACCCAACTGCTGTTTATATAATGTCGTCAAAGTAATGTTACTAATCATGTATATTTTTTTATTTCGCCAATTTCACATTTAAATAATTTTAATATAGCCTATGGCACTCTAGTGGTTAAGACGAATCTAACCACGTATAATTTATTAAAATCATTTTAACCGTTCAGTAGTTACAAGCAGACATTGAGTCGGACATATATACAAGTCAAACACATAACCCTCCTTTTGGGCTTTGCCGCAGTCGGATAAAAAAGAATGGCCTTCTGTTGGAATTTCTTGCGGCTCTTCTCCGCAATGATGGTCTTGTCCAAAGCGCTAGTAAATTCACTCCATATTACCGACGTGTAAAAGAGCGTTTCTCGTTTACCAATTTACTTTATTTGGATGTCACCTCTTGACAATGACACGTGACAGGTGACAGGTATACGTTGCAAAGTTAACACGCCGATACATCACTGGGTTTCAACGGTTAATGTGAAAATATAAATAAGCTGCGCCATGCACAGCACAAAGAGTCCTACAGGGTCAAAGTCGCCTCTTAATAAAGAGGGTCAGTTAGTATCGGGGCGTCCGGTCAATAAGAGATAACTCAAAATAAATACCCACGTTTTATTGTTATGATTGATAGTGTGATAAGGGACGATTCTTGCATAGACCTACTTTTGTATATTTTTTTTAGAATAATATTCGGTTCTGTTGTTTGGTATTTAGTCATTTAATATTCTTATTTAGTAACTTTGACCAATCAACTTTTAAACAAAATCGTCTTCAACTACTTCTTATTATTATTATTATTGAAACATACAAATAGTCACGTAACGCAGGAGAGTAGCTATTACGACTTGAGAAAAGTATGTTTGTTTATAGAATGTACATGGCAGCTTCAAGGACTACAGTTTCTAATGGCAATAGTTTCAAATGATGTTTTAATAAAATAAAGTTAGTGTTCTTTAATAGGTCACTAGTAACACATGTAACGCAGGAGAAAAATTTACGCAGCGCCAAAAAATCATCCTTATTTACATGGAATTTTACTTGTAATTAATATTTAATATTGGGATTCCTTGTTGCATATTTTAACCGTTATATTTATACATAAACGATATAATCTATTCTACTTAGAATATGTTAAATGTCTTTTTTTTTATGATATCCAATTGACATGTGTAAGATAAGGACACAAATAGCCATTAGCGACATTTCATTTCATAAAATGACATACCTATTTAATGTTTATGAGTTAAGTTATAAATCAAGAAATAATTTCAATGCAATCATATTTTTAATGTCTTTTAAAACATTAATAAAGTGCTTTCTACTTGCGATTACTGTTTTAAATATTTTAACGACCAGATACAATTTGCTACAAGAATAATATTTCTAACACTAGAAAAATACCTAGATATTTATCAAAATGTAACCTTATTCTTCTTAGCCTATATCTATTTACATTACATAAAACAAAGTCGGGTTAGTAACACCATTTATAACTCAAGAATGGCTGGACCGATTTTTATCATCTTTGATTCGTTGAATTTCTCTCTCCCCCAAATAGCAGAATAACTATTAAAACATCGAAAAAAAGACTGGAAAATATTCTTCAAAAGAAGACTTGTCTAGTAAAGACTTTAATAACCTTAAAATGCACCCTTTTCGACTAAAATAACCATTTTGGCATAAAAAAAACCAGGAAAATGGTGTGCAAAATGTGGTCTCTAGTTGCTTTATTTACCAGAGAACGTCCGGTTTAACCAAAAACAATACATTATGAGGTTATAAAAGTGTTCACTAAATAAGGCAACACAGATGGTATGGATTATAACTCAGTACGATTAGTAAGTATCTCATACGCATGGACTTATTTAGAGAAATACAAGAAAAGATTGATTGGCTACTTGACCTAAATGTTACAAAAAAATGCAACTTTTAGTGAATATCTATTCACTTTTATTCATATTCTTACTTCCTATCCCTTTCTCTGAACACGTCCAAGAGTTTCAAGCCAAAGGAATCGCAGTGAAGCCAACCTCAAATTGTGACCATAGCAACACGTCCACCGACCTGTTCTCCCGCCGGTTGGCCTCGGCCAGGTTCTTCTCGAGCCAGCTGTACTGGCGCAGCAGCAGCTTGGCGCCGTAGATCAGGAAGTAGTAGAACTCGGTGGAGATGGAGACGAAGTGCACGGGGCCCAGGTCGAAGCTGTAGAACAGGCTCTCCGTGCCGCCCGGCATCGAGAACCGTGCGCGGTAGTTGCTGAAGTTACTGGAGAAACGAAGCAAATCACGGTGTTTGTGAATGGAGGATTATCGCCATTTTCAGTGATTGTGTATAGACTTTTTAGGGCGTGGAAATAACCTCAAAATGACAACCGTGCAAAAATATAAAGAAAACAATTAAACTTCGTGAAACACGAATAATGATTAAGATAACGGGGTCTTATGATGATGAAATGTCGGTGACCACGTTGGACTTACTATTTCTCCTCGTGGTTGCCCGGGCAGGTCATGTAGGGCACCATGGCGGCGAGCGGCTGGATCTGCCGCATGAACTGGTCGCCGACGCGCGCGTTGTCGTTGTCCATGTCATACGCGAAGTCGCCCACGTGCAGCACCAGGTCGAAGTGCCCGCGCTCCGCCTCGTCTTGGAGGTACGATAGGGACTGCGGGGAGTGGGGGGTGACATAATATAGGGGTGATATAAATAAATAATAAAATAAATAAATAACAGGGGACAATGTCACACCAATTAACCTAGTCCCAAGCTAAGCTCTAGGCTTGTACTATGGGTACTAGACAACGATATAAATACTTACATAAAGAAATATATACTTAAATACATAGAAAACATCCAAGACTCAGGAACAAATATTCGAGCTCATCACACAAATATCTGCCCTTATCGGGATTTGAACCCAGGACCGCTAGCTTCGTAGGCAGGTCACTACCAACGAGGCCAGCGCGTCGTCACTAGAACTATAATATACACCGCCTTGCAAAGAAAACGAGCACATTAGATTTTATCAAGTACTTGCAATTTACTATAACTAAATAAGATTTTATGATACAAAATAAAGAAATAATTGTTTATGAAGAAAAATAATCATTTTATATAAATAATATTAGTTTAATGCTACAGCAAAAAAATACATTTAGATACAGTATGTTTAGACTACTTGAAAAAAATCGAATGTGCCCGTTTAGTTATAGCAGTTTTTTTTAATAACATATTTCAATACTTACACCTGGCATGAAATAGATGCTCTGTCAAATATAATTTAGGTACTATCAGTTTCGAGTTTAAGTATGTTGCGATTATTGGCAACAGGATTTTTAAAAAAGGTGTTCTGACTAAAATCATGCTTAAAGAGGTTTGTCTTAAAATCGTACTATTTTTTTCATTATTACTTACCTATTTACTAAGAAAAAACACTTAATATTTTTAGTAACGCGTGCTTTGGACCAGTGGTCGGATGGACGTTATTTTATTTATAATCGCGTTTTATTTTTTAAGTCTAGCACTAGCTATGACGTAGAACAGACCATGTGGCGTTTAAGCTCTTTAGCCATTAGCGGAAATTCGTTTATTTATTTTCTCACTGAATAATGGACAAAAAAAGAATACTTTGCTTTCGAGACAAACTTCAGTAAGCATGATTTTTTTCAAACCACCTTTTTTAAAAGTTCCTGTTGTAAATTGAAATAAATCTAAATTTTAAAATAAAATGTCAAGAAACTACAAAAACTAGAAGTACAAAACCGGCTCAATTTTCGTGAGAATTATTATGAAATTTGAACCTAAAATAAACGAGATAGAAGTCGTGTTGGTGGAGAAGCCAATTGAGCATGCTACCACATGGTACTCACGTGCGCGTTCTTGTTGCCCATGTCGCCGTAGATGGCGGCGCGCACCGGCCAGTGCGAGCCCGCGGGGGGCACGTGGAACGAGAACAGCTCCGACCAGCCGAAGCTGGAGCCGCAGTGGTACTCTGCGCCAAACCACTTTAGTGCACTTAATCCATTTTTGTGAGGTCTTTATGGAACTATGTCGTGACGCAATCTCTGATCTTTGGGGCAACAGAAATGTCTTTTATATTATAAGTGGAAACTGTTTAGGCTAGTGTATTTTTGTGTTCGATTGTAGCAGGTACCAGTTATACGATGATTTCCAACAAGTTACAATAGTTGCCAAGTTCGGGTTAAAATTTAACACGCAATAGGAGCCTCAGCGTAACGCGCATGAGAGCTCAAGTATTAGAGGTATAAATCTCGTATACCTAAGCATCACGGCTTTGTTTTCACAACCAAAAAAATAAAAAAAATAAAAATCTTCAAAACTTTTGAATCCAATTCCGAAATATTTACGTATTACTTATAAATAATGCTAACCGTAAGTAGTATTGTACTGCAGGTTGGGCAGCGTGACCCGGTGAATGTACTGTTCGCGCCGCTTGGGGCCTCCGTCCCGGAACAGGCTGCTGGCGCCGGTGGCGCGCTCCGTCATGCCGCCCACGCCGTACTCCACGGCGGACTCATCCGTGTCGTTGAACGTCGACCATGTTACCACGATGTCGTTGGATTTCTCTGGAAGGAAAAAGTTCTTTAAATACACCGCTCACTGCCACCATTTAGCCCAAACTGCCGCTAAACAGTTATTGTATTCTGGCGTGGGGGTAAAACAAACAGTGAATTGACCAGTGGCGTAGCGTTCCATGGCCCCGGGCGGCAGAAAAAAGGGGGCGGCATACGGAAAATATTATATTAATATATTATCGGGGAATATACATGAAAAAAAAACCCGACGAATTGAGAACCTCCTGGTTTTTTTGAAGTCGGTGAAAAATAGGGGGCGGCGAATTTCTGGTCGGACCCGGGCGGGAAAAACCACGCTACGCCACTGGAATTGACTACCATAAAGGCATTCCATCTTAGCCCTCGGGGTTGGCATCACATTGGATTGGATTGTTAACGGGCCTTCGAGCCGACTTACGATCTGCTGGCGTGTGTACTCGATTGAACTTGCCATGTCACAAAAAACGCTATGGTGGTGAAAATGGTGATCATGCCTATTAGTGTTCTCTACTAGTCAACTAATGGGCCAAACAAAAACACATTGGTTTATACTAAGCTCCAGACATCGATGTCCACTGCTTAACCAAAGTAAATTACAGAAATGATCTGTCGTGTCCGGTGACTAACCTAATCTAAAACAAACCCTTCTATTATTTAGTTTAATAAAAGCGTGAATTATCAGCTATACAACAGTCTGAATAATAATAAAAGATGAAAATAGTTTGACGTCACAAATAAATAACTGTATCCTCTTATAATAGAGTTGATTTTTCCGCGTCTCAAACAGCGAACCGAGTAAGTAGGTAATTATTATTATAATGATATCATTATGTGACTCAAACTGCTATGTATTGTCAGGTCATCTCAAAACATACGATCCGAATATGGAATCATTGGAATAATTATTTAATCAGGCAAATAACATGTTAGGCATACATCGACACTTATTTATATTTATCTTCTTTACATAGATAGTGGTAGTATTGATAGCTTTCTGCGTCTGTCTAGGTATATCCGCTAACTACTCCTAAAGCACGCAACGAATTTTGATGCGGTTTTCACCATAAAAACTCACATAAGCTGAAGCGAAACGCGCGGATACTTGTACTATAACTTAATCTGTAACGAAGGCAAGTCGATAGTATACTAAAAATGCGACAGTATTTGTTTGTTTGTTCCGTCCTCACGAAGTGCCTCAATTGATCGAAATATTTATAGCCCGGAGATTGATATAGGAAACTTTTAGCCCAGAAAATAGGACAATTCTCAAGGGAAAGTGACGATTATTAAGCAAATACTACGCGGACGGTGTCGCGGGATAAAGCTAGTTATATTCACGTGTTTATGTGTTTATGTTTATGTAGGTTGATCAATAACGTCAATACCGAGTGTCCTTATCTGTTTAGCAAAATAAAACAAGTTGTTAATAAACAACATGCCTCTATTCTAGGCGGTACAATCCAAATCGTATTCAACCGGGTATGTTATTGTTTCTAACTCGGCCGCCATTACTGTCAAGTAATAAGAGCTATCAAAACATTGACATTACGATAACAGGTCAAAAACGATATGGTTCTTACTGTGTTGAATAGAAGGCTTGACTACTAAACAATCAATCACCAATTGCTTTAAATTAAATAGAATAAATACGCAATTACTTATCATGCAACTGCTTCCAATCGCACCTAATTTATGAATGGGTAGGTAACTATGTTTGTTTATTATGCTATCACAGCTAAACCGCTGAACAGAATGGAGATAGCTTGAACAAAAAAGACTTTTCCTGGGGAAAAGGACCGTTTCCGAGGGAGTAGTAGACATGTGCGCCGCACCGGTTTCACGCCGTTCACGCCGATTTTACGCCGACGTGGCATAGAAAAAATGTCAGCGCAGCTTCACAATGCACATGTCTAGGGAGTAGTAGTGATAAACAACTTCTTAGCAAACAAAGTCACATGCAATATAGATAGTAAAAAATTGAAAGTTCTAAAGCAAATAAAAACTATTAAATGCACCAAACTGCTGAAATCATAACCTTAACCCACTTCTTTGTATGGTCTATTTCAAAACATTAGTAAATCAATCAAAAACAAAATCAATTTTTTGACAAAAAAATAGACATAATATACATTAAATAGTACAGAAAAAAATGTTGTACCTATTTATATTATATTGAACAGAAAAGAATAAGTACGATTTGTATATTATCCCATAAAAAAAAGCTAAATGTAAGTAACTATAAATAATTTAAATATCTTAAATACGAATAAACATAGCTGAAAAATCAAACAGATTAACTGGAACATAGGTCAACATCATTGAAATACCTACTTATGAAGCACAGGTCAGCATACATTTGTTGGTTTACCACCAGTTCATTCAACTCAATTGTTTTACAGTCCTAATAAAATTAAACCAATGCCCGTCAAATAGAAAAATAATGGCAAATATATTAAAAATAATTGTAGTAGTTTGGCTTTTAAAATGCATCCAACTCCAACAAGCTTCTTCACAGTTCATGTTATTATGTTGGTAGGTATGTAATAGTAGGAACTGTTAATTTAGGAGTTTGTTGGTTCATACCTTATCATATCACATTATAATATTTATAATGTCTTTTATGAAGTTTTCAAAACAAATAAAGTTATTATATTCTGTAGCCTATCAGGGATGTTTGCAGAGGAACTTACGTATAATAGAGAAATACATACTTAAATACATAGAAACATAAATATCTGCCCTCACCGAGATTAGAACCCCGGACTGCTAGCTTTGTAGCCAGGGTCACAGCCAACTAGGCTAACATGTCGGCCATATGTAATAAAGCACCAACCATAAACATAGATTCTAGTACAATCATAACTTTAGTATGTTTCTCATAACACTCATGATATCCAGTTCACAATACAACAAACACAAGTAATATGAGCACATAAAGCATTCCCTTCATGTATCAAGAAACACTTTATCTTGTACCATTAAGGAATAAACAGTGAGTTTTCCTCATCCAGGTTTACCTATAAGGAATGACATGTTTAGGTATTCAAAAATTTACTTACCTCCAAAGCTTATATGAATCTGCTCTGGCTGGCAATGGGTACAGTCGTAGGTTAAGCTCGAATAGAGGGTGGCATCGCCTATAGCCCATGTAGCACCGAGCGCTACCAATAATATCAATAATTTCATTATTACTCCACTAGGCATAACGTTGGTGTAAACTTTATTATTGAATAAAGGCGAACGTCCGTTAGCAATGCTTCGAACCAAATGAAACGGCGCGAGTGGTCCGATGACTACTGACTCATTCAGTAATAACAAAACAAGGGCAATGTGTAATGTAAAACTAATGTCAACGTATTTATACCAATTCAAAACACAACCATTATCAATCAATCCGTCTGTCATACGACGAAGATTTTGTTATTCTAGGGTTGCCCGCAAAAGAAATTGAAATCCCCAACAGCGTTACATACAAATTTAATATTTACATTTGTTGAATGGGAAAATAAATATTTATTTTATTCCGTTTTTAGTATTTGTTGTTATAGCGGCAACAGAAATACATCTTCTGTGAAAATTTCAACAGTCTAGCTATCACGGTTCATGCATGAGATACAGTGTGATGACAAACAGACGGACGGAGTCTTAGTAATAGGGGCTCGTTTTTACCCTTTGGGTACGGAACCCTAAAAAGAACAAAAGGGGTTTTAAACACGCGTAAAACGAAACACTTGTCTCTATTGTGTGATAATAATCCGGGCATGGTGTCACAGGCACTTTTGTAACACTGTGGCTGCTTTTATGGATCAAAGAAAACAATTTACATCGATTCGTGACGACAGGTCTGAGCTGCTGAATCTGGGGGATAACGCTAACTCTTATCAAAAATGGTTATTCCAACTGTACTTAAGATGAAATTTACTTTAAATCATAAGTTAATTATAGTAAATATGCATTATACTTTAAGTATATTGTACAAAATATTATTAGATCAAATGATAATTATAAAAAATAATAATTATATCATATTTAAATATATTAAATGTTGTTATATAATTCAATAATTATATCAAATGAGCGTAATAGCGACCGATATTATATGAAATATTTTATATCGATCGTTACGCACCCTTATTTTCTAGGTCACAGTCAAAAATAATAAGAATGACCGATTCTTTGTCCGAAATTGGAGATTTTTTTTAAAGTACAAAAATGCATTTATCTCCTAATCTAAAAAAAGATCCAATACATAAGAGTGTTTTTGGTAATCCTCAAGATGTCCTATTTAAATTTTTCATTTGGACCACAAGAAATCCGATACCCTGTATAACTGAAGGGTCCACGGAAAGAACATATCTAGTCACATTAGTAACTTTTTGTGATATCGCGATTTGAAAATTAGGAACCATGACATTTTGTACGTAATTTTCGTGTAGAGGTTTATTTAAGAGTGAAAAAATACAAGAGATATGACGATTTATATCTTAAACTGATGTAGGTAATGATTCATTTCGTCCTCTACATTTTGAGATTCAAAACTCATTTTCAAAAAAAAGTGACTAGAAATGTTCTTTCCGTGGACCCTTCAACTATTCATTATTTCTATAGGCCCTAGCTAACAACAAAAAAAAATGTTTTACAAAATTTTATTCAATTATAATATTTTTTTGCTCTTCACTATTGTGTAGTACATTGTCAAAAAGGATAAAAAAGATAAAAGACCTTTATTCAGTAAGTAGGCCGCATGGGTACTTTGCCATTGCCATTGCCATTCAAATAAAAAAAGTAAATTATTGTTAGCAAATTTTGTAACCATTAATCGAAAATGACAATGTTTTGTTTTATACTGCTTAAATTAACCCCAACTAAGTTGGGAATCAACGCCAACCTAGCCACACTCCAGTAAATCTGAGGCTCTACTTTGAAATCCGTAATTCGAACTTCGTCTATTGCTATCCCTGTTGCTCTCGACGCGTCACTAATTCGCAAGAAAGTGACGGGGCGATACGAAGTTCGAATTACGGATTTCAAAGTAGAGCCTCTGTCAGTCGAGAAACGTCAAAATCATTCGTTCTGAAACTACTATCCGTTATTGTTAGTACTTCGGTCCGTTAAAATTATAAATACAGGGGCCCGTTTCACGAAGCTACAAGTTACAAATTACAAGCGGAAGTGTCTTTCTAATTCCTTTTGCTAGAAAGATAGTTCCGCTTTTAATTTGTAACTTGTAGCTTCGTGAAACGGGCCACAGGTATAACTCTGGGCTTCATCTTTAAAATATTCCACCGAAAGAAAGTTAAAGATATTCGCAAGTGGCATAGGTTATTAAAACTTAGTTATTACTAATTTTGTAAGTAGGTATGAATATCACAAGTAGCGCTATGAAGAACTGTAACGCAATGTAGTTTTCATTAGCTTAGGTAAATAAACGATATCTCTTCCCGTTTTCGAGGCCAACCAACAACAAAGTAATAATGATATTATGTATTTGTATCCTGCGGAGCTGCGGACGCGGTAATCTAACGTTTGAGTCTTCGTGTTTGTTATGTAGCCAGCCCATATTCGTAGGTATTCTACGCCACTAAACGATTTAGTCAAAATATTGATAAATACGAAAAACCCATTGATGAACATCAAACGCCTTTGACACTACTTCAGTCTCCATATTTCCAATAAAAATGGAAAACTGTGACGTACTTAAGAGGAACAGTGTTCCATATCTTCAAAAGATGCTCAGAACATCGAAAATTTTAAATAGGTAGGTAGTGCTGAAAGTTTGGTTGTTTGATACTCAATCACACCAGAACGGCTGAACGGATTTGGATGAAAGTTGGCAGAGATAGATTTTAGTCTGGAATAGCACATATTTATAGTTAAGTACCTATACTGTAGACAAACCGGGACTGTAGCCCGAATGTCTCGCGTACCTAATGCAGAAGTTTTTCATACTTTAGGTCTAGGAGTTTGAGAGGAGCTTCAGACTAGTTAGGTTGTTTACATAACTGCCCATAAATTTGTCTAGCCTTCTACTCAATTCGCTTTTAAGGTACTCGTTCCTATAATAAGAGCGCTCGCTAGCTCGCGGTCTAACTTCGGCACTCGTACCTTAAGAAACTTCATTATGTGTACCAATTACCAGTTCCATAAATAACTACATATTTTTAAACCTCTGGTAAAACAGGAATTCGTTAAATATTGACTTATAAGATTGAAATATACGAACATGGGCAGTTATACAAAGTAATAAAAACAAAAACCACATGTCAGAAATAAGTATTTGTTTAATCCACCTGCAAATCAAACACAATTATTTACTGAAATATAAAATGGCAATCTTACAGACAAAATTCATAATATTACTTACATGGTTAAGTTACAAGCTAACTCGATAGGTATAAAAATATCACAAAGCAATGCGATAATAGGAGGATTTTTGCAACATTCAACACATTTGATCAAATTCATATTTATTATATTATAACCATTCTGAAGCAATTCATTCAAAAGTATAAAAAACCTCGTATAAAAAAAAGAACGTTTTATTTAATTAATTCATTTACACACACATAAATCTTATCTAACACTTACAAAATAATATTAACAGTTATGATTTGTACTTCTGGTGAGTCCACAACATATATTCAAAGTTAGCGAGTTCAATTAACAAATTTCATTATTAAGGCACAATAATGGTAAGGAAGCAAAGTTTAACAAAATGCAATTCAACTATTATAATTATAAACACGAATAAGTAAGCATTATGCTAACCATTTGCCGAAGCTTATTTCACCGTCGCTTTTACTGGTGATGTGATGTGATGTATTTGTACTTCTAGGTCTAGGAATTGAAGTCACTTCTCCTTCACTCCTCAAAGGCAAAATGCTTGCAGAATTGAAGTCCATGCTCAATTTTGATGACGATGAGCTACTACTCGGAAATTCAGATAGTGATGGAACTCTTTTTTTTAGTCTCCTTCTCAGCTTAAATTTGACTTCTCCTAAACTACTTATCTCTGATGAGGATTTATCAGCATCTAGTGACGACGAACTACTTACAATTTGTCTAACAGGTTTAGGTAATTTATCACTGCTTTCTTTTCTGACTGTGTTTTTGCGACTACATATTTCTAGATTGGATAGCACTTCCACTGATGTGTTAGGTAATCTAAGGCTGAATCGCGGCGAAGAGAGATTAATAGATATCCCCAGGTCTTCAGGATCCTGTTCTTCTGCGACTTCAATCCTAACTTGTTCCTCGTTTGTGGCCATGGGACTAGTGTGATGATCAACTGCGAGTGACAAACGAAAAGGCGACGTTGTTCTGGTTTTCGTTTTAGTAGGCGAGGTCATCACGCTCTTAACACATTTTGGAGATGTTTGGGTTACCTTCTGAGACGCTACCATATTTAGGCCTGTATTGAGTGATTCTTTATTTTCTTTCGATGTGGAAGGTTTATCGATTGAGCGTTGTAACAAATCGCCGTACTCGTCAATTATTAGTTTCTTGATTAGATCTTTCTCCAATTCGAACATTTTCTCAACTTCCTTGCTAGGATCTATAACAGGCCAAAGATCGTTGTGAATAGGCTGGACTGGCACATTATATGCCACGTTTCTAGGAGAAGTTTGAGTCTCTTTTAAGGAAATTTTATTTGTTGTTTGAATTTGTGTAGCTGTATCTTGCGTATCAATTGCGTGAACATATTCAAATATGTCAACACTATTTTTCAGAGTAAGATTAGGCTTGGAATAGGTTAAGTTATGAACATTGGTTTTATCCTTAGTAGTGCTCAACTTATCATCATCGACATTACTGTCCCCGGTTTCATCTGAACTATTTTTAGGCTCTGAATAATTTACAACGGCTTGTGGTTCATTATGCGGACTATTTTGACCTGAATTGGCTTTATTGGATTTCTCATCTTCGAAATCATCTGCATAGCTCTCAGGTTCATTAGTGTCTTCATTTGTACTATCACTCGATACTTTTGGAGCCTTTAATTCATTCAGTTCAATGTCTAGATTTTTGGACAAAGTTTTACCGACAGTGTGTTCTATGTCTAATACTTCTTGTAGTAAGTTTTCGTCAGAAGTAGTCAATATTTTTGGACTATCCCTTTGTTTGTTTTTCCTTGGACTATTGTGACGTGAATTTTCTTGACTACTTATAATTTTATCAAGAATGGGACTGAGTGGTATATTGCTTCTGTTCGGAATATTTGATATTTCTCTTTCGATATCGCTGACATTGACACCTCCTAAAGTTAGCTGCGAATAAGGAATATACTGTGCGTTGTTTAGCCTTGGTTGCGGTTTGGTGATGTTTGCTGACCTGATATTGGTTTTTTTGGGAGTCAATTTCTTAACGTTAGATTTGTATTTTGTAGGAGTTTTATTTTTTCGAGAACTTGACGGTTGTCCGTACACAGAATTAAGTTTGTTTTTCCATTCATCCAAATTAAAATGCGTTCGTTTAGGCGGTTCAGTCTTAGATGTTTTATTATTTTTAATTTTACTCCTATCTATGCGTATTGTAGTTTTTGCAGGGGCTCTAATGTTTTTTAGCAAAGGTATTTCCACATTATTATAGTGATCAGAACTTACATTATTAGTGGATGAGCTACTTTCGCAGGTCACCATTTTTGTAACTTTTCTTGTCGCCTTTTTGCCTATAATGTTAGTTTGAAGATAATCTTGCTGAACCCTTACTTGCGGAGCTTTTAGTGTGGATGTAGGTGCATCATACTGCACTATAACGACGGCTACATTCGATTTATCATCAGCATTGGCCACATCATTTACTGATTCCGGCATTATGTCTAAATGGAGAACTTTTTGTTCTTTCAATTCACTTCTTATATTTATGCTAGGCATTAATTGTACTTGTAGTCCCTTCGTAGGAATTTCTACTTTTTGTTTGGGATATTCGTAAGAAAATTCACTATAAACTACTGTTTCTTTAACCGGTTTTTTTACTTCTTCTACTTTGTCATGCTTTGTACTTGGCGTAGCATTAATTTGAACTACGTTGGTGCGTGACTTAGTTAGCCTCTTTGTAGCAGTAGTTTTAACTTTCGGCAGAGCATTTTGTATGGTGTTTTTGAGAACATTATTTTGGAGTTTGTTCATTAATTCAGGTCGTTTAGGCTTAGAGGGTTTGTCGACAATTTCGTACCCGTGAAATTTGGCATTTACGACTTCTTCTATGTGGACCTTTTCGTTAAATTCATCGTCAAGCGGTGCGGGCGCCGCTCGCACGTGGATCCCTGGCTCTCGGCTCCGCGTCAGTTCTCCGGAAAGCAGCTTCAGGTCGTCTGCAGTCGATTGCAGCATTTCATGCAACTTTCTTAGAATGATTTCCTCTTCCGGCCGGAGCGATGGCTCCGGGTTCCATATATCATCTACGATGTTTACCATTTCAATCTTTTTGCTGCTCTCAACCTGTAATGTACGAAAAATTCTGTAATCATCAACTTACGTCACAGAGAAACAGTAATGAGACATTATCGATAAGACGAAACGGCATGATTGCAACTCAAGCTTTAGAACATTAAAATATTTTATTACTGGCGTTATAACTGAATTGGTCTTAAGAACTACAAAGTTAGTAGAATACGAATGAATAATCCGGGATTAGCTTAATTGTTTGTCAACGGTAAGCGTTTACGTTAATTGGTTGCACGCGTTTTTAACTCATCTATTTTTACCATGCATGTGTACTCCTGAAAAATTGTCTGTGGAAACTTACCAAATATCGATCGACGGGGTACTGCGGTCCGCCGGACCTCATCTGTTGGTTAGACACAGCGGCTCCGGCATTCTCTCCGCTGCTCCGCTCCGATCTGTAACAAAATACAACAGCCACTTGAAAGATGCCTTCGCCCTTAAACTAAGTGGGCTACTATGTGTTAATTGTTTTGTAAATTGACATGTCAATTAACTTAGACAAGTGCTATATCGAGGGACATAAGATTCTTGCCAAAATCGCAAGCATTGTTTGAAGTTTTGAAAATAGTTGTTCTAGTGCGTGTCAGTCAGGGTTTGCACACGCACATACGTACACCCAGCTGCACAGGGCTATTCCGAATCGTCCGCACTCTTTTGTTCCTACTGCAAACAAATAGTATTTCTTTTCCCAGTTTCTTTCAATTTCTAATTCACTAAAATACAAAGTAGTGTTTGTGTAACTGCGCAATAGTGTAGTATCACTTTTTCTTCATTAATCATTTCCACATAAACTTAAAACGGGCCTATGCTGTCCTGAAATTTTATGTTTTAATCCATCCTAATCAAATTACTTTTGGTTTCAGACGAGGACTATTTGAAAAATGTGATTGTAGAGTTACTAACCAAATTGTAGAATTTCAATAATTGTTCGACTAAATAAGTAACGTTTTTTAATAAAGACAAAACAATTTCACTAACAGCTATGTTAGAGCCAGTCATTGATCCGACAAAAAAAAGTCGCCTTATAAGAGTGAACTTGAATCTGGACTCCATGTTAATGGATCTTTAACATGGAGTAACAGTAAGTCATTATTACCAAACACTTTCATTGACGCCAAATTTAGTTGCAGAATAAAATATTATTCATATTCTTGATGAAAATAGATTTCACTGTCCAGAATATGATTTATGTTTCGGGATACCAACAGAGTAGGTCCATAAGATATGGTACAATATTCAAATTAAAGAGAATAAATACTGTGTTCTTGTTGACTGCATTTATTTAAGAAACTGACTCATTTTTCGAGATATAGTATAAGTTTTCTTTTTTATATAAATCTTATTACATAATTAATACATACTTTGGATATGCAAGAGGGCAAACAACCGAAATAAATCGGCAATTTTAAGGAAAGGGATAAAGGATATAAAATAAAAGTACAAAATACAAAATCACATCAATTGTATTTCACCAACATGTATATTAACATCTTAATCGAAGCTTTCAGTTGCTTATAGTAGAAAGAGACAAGTCTCGAAATTATACGATCCCGTGTCAGACCGACACCTACGAACAAGCCTATGGGTACAGGCGGACTAAAACGCGCCGCTGGTACTCAATGTGCCTTCCAAACAGGGTAAGTAGAAATAAAAGCAAAACATTAACAATTGATGACCCAGAATGCCTCCCGTGGGAACGCCTTAAAATCCCAGAATGTATACATTTAGGTAGTTAAGTTTAATATAATTAAATTGTACATGTAAATTAAAGTAATGTGTTTTTACAATGCTAATGTTATACAACGAATTAGGAAATAGATAATGTAACTTAAAAATAGAATAACGGATAATTACTCAGGGGAAGGCGTCCGTTGGGGAGTTTAGCATGCGCATTGAGTACAACGGCGGATCAAAAGAAGATGCACACTTTGTGCTTACAAAACTCTTGCCGTCCGGCGAGAACAAGGAAACGCTGATCCCGCGTCCGGGAGATTTCCACTGATAATACTAAATTATTATCAATTTCGAATCTATCAGATACACGACGTTAAATAGATTGTAAGGGCGTTTGACAAAATCGTGCCTCATTAAAATACTATCACAATCGGTTAAAGTAATAATAAAACGTTAATTACTAAGGACACTTTGTCAAACGACGTCAGAGGAATTAATATATATTAAGGGAGCATATCGCCCAAAACAATGCATTCCAAAAAATTAAGCTTCACAATACACAAACTGTTAACAAAGTGATTGATTATTAAAATATTCGACGCGTCTCACAACTTTTGAGAATACGTTAAAAAGTATTTAAAATCTAAAAGGCTGACGGTTCCTAGTAATACTGGATGGAAAGCCTTCAAGATCCACACGGCTATTCCGTCTATCTACATAATATTTACAATTATAAAGTATATACAACGTACGTATATGTACACGAATAATGACTAAAATAAATAAGACATATCAATTTAATTGAATGTACTAAGAATAATGTAGCTTGAAGAGGTCCTACCCTGGTTTACAGACATGACGAAAGAGAAAAGTCATCTCTGTAAACCAAAGCTCGATCAAATCGCTAGAACCTATTCGAACGGTTAGATTGCGAGATTTGCATCATGTACACGGCTGTCTTCTGATAGCCTTCGAAATTGACATACACTACGAACTGTTAAACATTATGACATACAATGATAATTACTTCACTTTATACAATTATAGCAGCGAGTTTTAAGAGTTCCTATAACGGCCGCGTGTTCGCGGTTCTGACAATTTGACATTTCACAAAATGACTAGGTACGCTCCCAACATTGCCAAGCGCTCCCGCTAACACTGCGCCGCCGCGGGCCGCGGCGGCGGACAACTTATCCTTACAAAATAATCAACTCAAACACCGAAAGCTCCGCCGAGCCAGAACGTCCAAAACTAGAATTTTGAAAGATCTCCCAATCGAAAAGAACGCCGATAGCGTCCTCAAATAAACTGTTAATTTGTCATCAGACCGAATTAGTCGTTGAATGCAAGTAACGGAACTCGAGCCACTCTGAATAAATCGCCTCAAAGATAAAGAAGACTACGTGACGTCGTCATATGCGGTAAATACAAATATACACGAGCTAGGGCCGAGGCCGACTGTACAGAGCAAGGACGGGGGGGACAGGAGGCGAGCCGAGAGCTTCTGGTCTCTTCTACCTTTATACAATCACCTCTCTGGACTACATAAAATATGTCATGATCGTATATCGCAAAATACTCGTACAGTATAATAAGAATCATCACATTAATAAATGCCAAGTTCACTATGGTTCCGGACCTACAGGTAACTAAGAAAATGGCATCCGAAGAGATCCCACCCGCGAGCGCACGCGCGCTCGCGTCTCCCAAACAATTCCACGTCGAGACAAAACTTCGTCGAAAATCGTCAAAACGGATATGTACTATATTCAGAATATTGCACCATTCGTCGTACAATTACAGATTACTTAAAACGCTACCAAAGCTCCTTGTCGTACAAACTCTTAGAAAATAAATAAAGAGAATTGAATCCAATACGCTGAATACGGGGCATACCCTCGCGCCGCGGCTTCGGGCCGCGGCGGTCTCGTCCGGGGTTCCGCCGGCTCGCACCGGGCGAACTAAATTACAAATTGTCTATTTACAAGTGTATGTACAGTGATCGTGTTCGGCGGTGGCCGGGCCACGCCCTCCGCGGAGCCGCGCTCGGCGCGCGGCCGCGTGCCGCGGACGCTCCCGCTGAGCGGGAGGGACAAGAGGTAGAGTCGGGGCGGCGCCGCGCCGCCCTAGGTCTCCCGCTCCTTCTTCGGCTTAAACTCCTCGCCGAGGATCGTCGCGATCTCGCCCTGCATGAACGCCCACGGAACTGTCGAGTTTGCCAATGGGCACTTTTCTCCACTTGGACAGTACACCTGAAAACAAGGAGACGGCGTTACAGAAACTGTTCGGATTCTAAGGGAACACATATCAGAACGCACCGGGCTAGGTCACCTAGGTAGACTCACCTCGGATCCTTGCTGTCGCTTGATGGAGTCCCGGGAGCACGGGAAGCAGAACTTGTGATGCGGCTGGCTGGGGCACTGCACAAAGTGCGTGTCCTCCAGGCGCTCCTGGCAGAGCGTGCACTTGAGCAGCGGCGCCGGCGCGGGCGCCGCGTCCGCTCCCTCGCCGGCCTCCGTGGACGAGACTGACGTCGTGGACGACACGTGCCGCGAGCCCGACGACCGCCGCCCGCCATTCGAGCCTGCCGGACCGGAGGACAATGTTTAGCTACCGTCTGCCTCGAGATATTTAGGTCAGAGCGAATGTATCGGGCCTTATTGGCATATTTAAAAGATATCAGCAGACTGCAGCGGACGGTCGGGGCGCAAGCGGTCGTCGGGCGCCGCGCCGCGGAGCTGTCGCGCGCCGATCGGACGCCCGCCCGTGTCCGACCCGTCAAACGGTATGACAGTCAATGGCTGTGCAGATTTCGTTAATTGCTATTACGGTTCGTGAGGATGCACCGAATCGGGTAATGGAACTTCTACTGAATTTAATTTCGAGAATGATCGTCTAGTCTGTTGGAAAAATCGGGGCGTGGTATATGCGTACCTGAGGAGTTAGGCGAGTGTTGGCTGGAGCGGCTGGCGGAGCGCTGCGGCGGCGGCTGCGGCGGCGAGCCGCCGGCCGAGCGCGGCGAGCCCGGCGGCAGCGTGTCGGCCACCGACATCAGCGCCGCCATGGGCGAGGGCCCGGCCGGCGCGCCCGACACCGGCGGCGAGCCGGCCGCGCGGCCCAGCGGGGACCCCGCCGAGCCGTTCGTCAGCGGCGCACTGTTGCCATAGCCTGTGGAGACCCAACGGTTTAATCAAAGAGGCTAAAATAAATACACTGTAGTAGATTTCAAAAATCGGCATTGTTCCGTATCAAGATCGATTTCACTGTCACGCGTCTCATACACGTGACAATGAATATGACGTTCGCTGAGTGATTCGATAAGAGACATTTAGATGGATATCTAAATGTCCGCCAGCGAGTTTCAATGTACTCGCCCGAATAACCTCGCTTGAATGTTGGATGACACATCGTTTGCGGTGGACCGACGGATAGTAAACATACGTTCGCACACGCATATGTCTTATAAATAGTATTGTATGTTAATACTCTGTTACGTAGCGGGTTGATGTGTCATTGGTGGCACAACGTGGCGCGGCCGTTGGGGCCGACGGCGCCGTGGGCGGTAGGTAAGTGCGTTCATAATAATAAATTCGTCGCTGATAGTGGCGTGCGGCGGTCTCCGGCGCGGCGACGTTGCCATGTTGCCACAGCCGCGATACGAACCCACATGTGTGCGCTCGCTACTCGAACCTAACTTACGAAACGTTTATTGTCGGTCAAATGCGCGCATATCGTTAACATATGTACGAGCCGTTGGTTTGTTGCTATATAAAAACGTGACTAAGACTACCCGAATATTAAAAATATGATCACACCTTTGAATGATTCAAGTTCAAGATTGCGAAAATAAATCTTCGTGACATCTTTATCGACGATGTTACGGGCTTATAGCTTTCTCGAGAGCTGTCGGAGCGGACAACTGCACAGTAAAGTGTGATTTATTCACCGGAGCGAGTGGTGCGTGCGAGATGGCCGGCGTGATAGTTGGTGTGAAGGCTCGCCCATATGGCGGGGTGACGTCACGCTCTGTGACCTTTTTGGCCGGCGGCGGCAGCGCGCACGGCCGGTCGGAATGTGGTCGAGCGACTCTGCCAAGCGTAGGCCGGCGCTATATTTTTTCGCCCGCCGGCCTACCTACATACGTACGCGAGCGAAAATGTCGTCACGCGACGTTGCCACGCTGCCGTTTCGTGCATGCATTCACGGCACGGTCCGCGTTCACGTTGCGTAGGTGTTCGTACGTAGCGCCGTGGTGTGCGAGAGGCCGGCTCGCTTTCGAGAACGCTCAACCAGTGGGACTGGTTTTGTATTTATGGACCGAGTTAATGCACCTACCTAGATATGAGCCGCGGCCAGCGCTTGCGCAAACCGCCCGTCGCCGCGCTCACGTTCAATCACTATCGTTCGTGTTATCGCTCTACGCGTGACTTCTCTATTTTTGTAATAATAACCTACATTGTTATTAGTAAACAACGGAATGTCTGTTGTGTTACATCACTCGTGCGCGTTAACGATCTTGACTCTCCTGTCTATCACGGAGTTCTGTGATGTTCGTAGTTCGTACCCGATAATGTATTGTTTTATGCAGAAGTCAGGCAAAAGTTAATTCATCGTCACTATCTGTTCTGCTTGATGCAAAAGTGCACACCTAATACCTACGTTTACTTATAAGACGATTCAATAGCAAATGATAAAATAGTAACCAATTGTGCTGTCTGCAATTTCGCCTAATATACTAATACATTCAAACATGTTTCATTGTCCTGATAACAGTAAAGCAAAGAAGCAAGAAGCATAAAGCAAAAGCACCAATAAAAAATAAGTATATGAAGAAGGTTAAAGAAAAGCAAAAACAACAATGAAATTAACGAAGCAAAGCACAAAACAAAGAAAAAACGAAGAAGGAAGGATAAGTTTTAATATTAATAATGCAAATTCCTAATAATATTAAAACCACGAAGTTTTCCTACACGCTATACTCTTCATGGTCCTTCGACCGGACATATTACCGTCTTGCTATGTTTCGTCGTGCTTTCAAATTAAAAAATGCAAGTTGTGAACTGCTACAAGGAATGTATGAACCAGACAGAACAGATATAGTCAGACTCCGTATTCACGGTTCTCGAGACCAGTCCGGTAAATAATCATCACTACATGTAATTACGCGACGCGAATTATGTGTAATTATTAAGTTTTCCGAGCCGATCGTTTCTTTACACAACGTATGGGCTTAAATAAACAAAATGTGTCAGGCGCGGATGTGTCACGAGGTTTGCAGACTGCTTAACGAAACGGAGATGAGTCAGATTGGCGAGTGTAATTACCATTACACTCATTTCACTCGTGAACTTTGCCGATCTTTAAAATATAAGTATTTCTAAAAACATTGAAGGTGTTAAAGTAGGAAACTCACCGTTAGATTTGAATGAGGAAGCATCAAAAGATGGTGTGCGATGTGGGTGTTTTTCTTGCTTGAAAACTCTGTCCGGAGCGAAGGGAGCCGCGAGCGAGACCGCGGGCAAGGAATCACCGCGAGTTAGAGGCGGACGAGAGTGCTCCTCGAGCATCCGTTTCGCGGGCTCGTGGTGGTTCTGGTGGTCGTCGTCGTCGAGCTGCCGCTTGAGCGTGAGGCCGGGCGCCAGGCGCGCGCCGGCGTGCGCGGGCAGGTGGTGCGCGGGCAGGTGCGCCAGGCGCCGGCCCTCGTGCTCGTCGCGCCGGCCGCCGTACTCGGCCAGCAGGCCGGCGCTGGCCGTGGGCCGCGGGTGGTGCAGCGTGAAGGCCGCGGCGGGCGCGTGGTGCGCGGGCGGCGCGGGCTGGCCGCGGCTGGTCTCGGCGCCGTTCTGGTGCGCCTCGAGCGGCGCCCGGTGCGCGCCCTTGGCGTGCGTCGGCCCGCGGCCCTCCTGGAAGCCGTGCGCGCGCTTCAGCTGCCGCGCGCCGTCCAGCACCACCTCGATGCGGTCCGCGCCCTCGTAGTTGACGCACCCTCGGCACACCGCCTCCGTGAACTCGTGCAACATCGCCCACGGCATGCGGGGCAGGTCGCACAAGTAGCAGTGCTGCCTTTTCTGCATAACCGACATCTCGCCGCCGGGTGTCGAGCGGAGCGCGAGAGATCGGTTGTCTTCGTTTCTCTTGTAAATTGTCACAGATTTATTGAACCGTTAAGAAAAAACACTGTCACCATGGTACACGGGCACATAAATTACACTTTTGTTTCCGCGGACGCCGGGTGTCGGTTAGTGGCACGTGAGAGACATTCGCTCTGTAGGCAGGTCGAGGAGAGACTGAGCAGGGGTCGAGGCGTCGCGCGGGAGTGTGGGGGGGAACGGCGCGGGGCGCGGGGCGGCGCGGCCATTATCGAGCGGTGACGTCAGCGCGCGCAGCACGACGCGCCGCGGGACGAGCCGTTACCCGCGACGCGGATGTACTCGGGCCCGCAGTGCCCGCACCGCGACCCGACCCCACACAACACGACACAACAACCTTATCGTTCGATAATGGGACCGTTGGATTCGCTATAGGTACCCGCGATCACTGGCTTACCAGATGCAATGCATGCTCACGTTACAGAGTTCAACAGATCACCTTTATCATTTATATTTAGATAGGTACCTACTCGAACATTGTCCGAGTCAAACTTTTCATGCCTCTGCGTGTGGCAGGGAAAGGAATGCCGTAGGGTCTACACCAATAAATTGTTAGTCTCGTATTTAAAAAAAGACTTCTATTAATTTGCTGCAGTCTAAAATAATTGATTCTCATTAGCATTATGATCAGCGACAAGGTTAACAGGAGGTTAAAAAGAAGACTCCTAGGAAATGACATAAGTAAGTAGGTAATAGAATAGGTGAGTGCAGCTATTGTGCAAGTGAATCACGCGCACCGCGCATTCCGCTGGGCCCTCGATTCCGCTAACTAAGTCTATATTCAACGAAAGTAAACAGCTGCTGTTGTAGAATAACAATTAGTGTTAGCGCGTATTATACTCGTCGCGCATTAAATTTCAATCTATTCTCGGTCGGTTTCCTTTCGGTCGGCTGCATTCTACTTATTATTACTAAGAACCACGAACGGAACTGGCTGGAAGACGGGAACGGGGTACACCAGCGCGGGGGGCGGGGGGCGGGGGACGCGACCGGTGTGGCGGCCATCTTGAGACGTGACGTCACGTGACGAGTCAGCCGAGCGTGCGGCACGGCAACGTCGCGTCGATCATCGCTCGCTCTCGCCATGTTGCCGCTCATTCTTATTGTGCTTTAGTAATAACGAAGCGAGGCAGCTTATCGCTTTTTTTGTATGCCACCGACAGTCGGAAAAAACAGTTATGCGGCCAGGTAACCGCGGTTGACGAATGGGTGATACACTCGAATTTCGGCCGGATAAATATCAGCGTAGTATTTGTTGGCACAAAGAGTCGGCGTATATTAAAACTGTGTCAACACATTAATTCCCTGACGATCTGTCGCCGAGAGATAAGCGTGCTGCGATAACGAGGAGTCAACGTACTTGCAGATACTCCACAAAGTTAAATTTAGTGATGATAATGCTGATCGAAACAAGGTGGACAAACAACTACCTAATTCAGTAATAGAATCAATTTGGCTCCGCTGTGAATATGTAAAAGGGTTCAAAGAGTGATGAAGACTAAATTGTGTTTGGAAACGAACTAAGTCCCAAAGCAGTTAATCCCCGTTTTTCGCTTTTACCAATTTGCATGACGACAAATTTTGCAATCAAGTAATCTAATTTGTCTTTGGACCGTTTTTTCCGTCGCGGATGGAGGCATAATTGAATTTGGCCGAAGCAAATTTGGGTAGGTGTCCCGGAACTTTGGAAAATTAAGTTACTAATCAAAACGAAATCTGCGCGAGGTTTGGGGTGTCACTTATTTATCACGACGAAAACCTATGTTGTCTAACCTAACAAGCACAGTTTTTAAAACTTTCTACTACCAGGTGAAAAAAGCTGACACTTGATTCCACCACATTTCTGAAAACATTATCGACTTGAGGACGTCCTTAAATTGTTACAGCACGCCTGCGCGGAAACCCCCGAACTCAGTCACGTGCCAGCGATGTTTATTTACATCTAGACTGACCAAATTTATATAACAGTATAACTCTAGTACAGTTACTGTACTAACTGACGATCGAGGAAAGTTGTTCGACAATACTAAGAATTATCGATTTGGCTATCACTTTTCCGTTTGTCTATTGTTTATTTGACCTGTTCCGTTTGACATCACTTACATATCAGTAAAATATTAGTTGATGACTAATTAATATTTTCGTTTGAGTCATCGTCATTTCTAATATTACCAAATGAACTCATTAAAATACTCAAGACAACAACGTAAGTGTATTCATTACGTTGTAATAGTAAACATTAAATAAAAAGGGTACCTAACTTTGGACCCTATCCAATTTAAGTGTATCATTATTACATCATTGTCTTTATCGCTGCTAATCTAGCAATTAAACGTAGCTGTAATGAGGTAAGTGACTAAATATTGAGTGCTTACTACATTCCTTCGCCGTTATATCGGTTAGGTTCCGCAGTGTAATATTGATACCTAGGTAGAGATATAGGTTGTGGAGTCTGGTCCTCCAGCCCATCACGTATATTGTGCCGGTCGATGGGGCTGGCCGCGGGGCGCAGGCGCGGGCCCGCACCCGTCCACGTGTCAATGTTTATTTACGTTCCATGCACGTACGGCGGCTTTATGTCATCTTAAACGTTGCCAGCTATGTTGAGGCTTCGGCTTGTATTGCATTCGGCGCGTTGGAGACGAAACAGATATACTACATGATACTGGTACTTTGAGGGATACCAAATGAGAAGGAAGGAAGTAAGGTTTGAAGAGCTACTAGCTTCATAATACAGAATAAATTAAGTGTAATCAGAATTGCCGGTCAACTTTTAGATTGACTGATGTAAAATTCTCGTAGCTATCAAAAATATTCGTCGTAAAAATAACGAAAAACAAAATTACACAGACTCGAATTCTCAGCCGTAAAACTCCAATTATAAACCGCTTGCCAAACAGGTTAACAAGTGACATTCCCAAAATATAAGTGGTACCAATTAGCTGATCGACAAACAACCAGACCTTCAACGTAATACAAGTCAGTGACACTACCAGCGTCCAAGTTATTTATGGCAAGTATAATAAAGATCTAATGGATTCGACGAACGTCAGAAAAGCAACAAAACATGCAATTAAGAAACAAGAAAAATACGATTTGGAAATAACTTTAATAGGACAGGTCGAAAATATGTTTAGCATAACATAACCCGTTATTCAGGTGTGTTGATTCGGTAGATAGTTTTGAAAACGAAAATAAATTTGTTTAAGTCACAAGCAATAATGTTGCTCTGGAACACGCATCACACTTTAAACATAAAGAAAACATTCGTTACGAACCAAATAAGTACATCGCATATGCGGCGTTTAAAAAAGGCTGAACGTGAGCGTATTACACCTAAGATACAGCGACAGCTAAGTTAAATAAATCAAACCAAAATTTTGATATGGCTTTGTTTAAAATACGGTAAGAACCAAGAGGTGAAGTGACTGCAGCAAAAGCAAAACTAGACCATTCCCAAAATAAGAACCGTTTGTTAAGGTCAATGTGAACTTTTATTATGAAACTAGATTGTAGTCGTAAAGTAGTTATTTGCGTGTACACAGAGTAGAGTAGAGTTACATCACCCGGGGCGGGGTGCACGTATTGATCCGTGACGTCACACCGAGTAATCCCGGTTATTGTTGTCGAAAATTGCCAGACCAAATTTTTGTTTAAATATGTTCGTCGGTATGTGTGAGTAAAGTGAGAGTAAATGTTATTCGAACTACTATTTGCTAGACATTTATAGTAACGTAACAAGCATTATTTGAAAATGCAGGCATTTGTTGTCAAACTTGTCCAGGCTGGTTCGGAGTAGTTCGGACTACATTACCGCCTAATTAAGTCTAGTAGAGAGTATTGTAGTAACTAAATGTGTCGGAACAACGACAATTAACTCTAGTAGTTTATTAAATTATTTTAGTGGATCTACCATTTTACTCTACTTTTACCTGACTGAGTCAGAAACTCAGAAGGCGAGTTATGTTTTTCGAGTGTATGTATGTATGTAAGTCTATTTCTTCGCCATGCTCTGCAGTCTAAATTATTTGATGGATTTTAACATAATATGTTGAAATAGGATTTTTCTTTGTCATGGGAGCTTCGGTTGTAATATTATAATCAAAGTATTGAGCCCCCTGAGGGGGGTTATTTTTTTTTACATATTGTGACGACAAAATCAAAAAATGTAGTCCGGTTTTCAAAGCATACTTTTTATTCTTAGACTTTTTAAAATACTTGTTAACTCGACTAAATTACTATTTTTTGTCTGAACCAGCCATAATGGCGAAGTGGCAACTTGACTTGAAAAAATCTTAATAAGTAAGTAAGTAAACTCTTTATTGCACAAAAAGAAATCGTAAGATATAAGATGTTGAGATATTAACGAAGGCTCCAATCTGTTATCTTTATAACACTGGATTTTACTGTTGATTTAATAGCTCTACATACATGGTTCTAAAGATAAGTGTTAACCATGAATGAGTAAAGATAATTTCGCATATCTTTTCTCGTTTCCAAGAAACGTTTTTCCTGTACCTAGCTTACTAAGCACACTGCCAAAGGAAAACACAGTTGCAAATTTATTTCCTAACGTTTAACTGCTGTTATCCAGCCAGGAAGCTTCAAACTTCCTATTTAGCCAATTGCAACTGATGAAAAGCGTACCAGACGTGAATTGACACTAATTGGAGTAGAGCCTAGATCAGCCGGAATGGCACAAGAGCCAGTTAGCTCTAAGTGATCAACGATGACATTGATGACTGCAGCGAGGAAGTTCGTCGCAATTACGAGCACGTCGTTGTAATTCACTCGAGCGTGACTCGGCGCCTCAACACGGCACGAAGTATAGTAATGACAATCAACAATGCCGTGAGAGCTATAATTACTTGACGTCAAAACAAAGGTAATGACGCAGAAATTATTGATTTAAACTAAGAAACTATAGCAGATCACAAGATAGCTGTGACGCATAATATAATAACAAACATTGAGCAGGAGAACACTACAGTTTAACAACCTATTGATATGGTATGTCGTCGGTTAAAAATCTAGACCTATCGTAACGCGCTCTGGTCGTTTACCCCAGACAGTGCACCGCTGGGGTGACGTTTAATCTCCCTGGTATTGACCGGGGAGACGCCTAAGGCGCGCAGGCGTAGTCGCATTGATCCGGGATACCGAACTAGCGTGACAGAACCAAGGAAAACTAAACAAGGAGACTCATTATCATAAAAAAACATCTTACTAACAGAAGTTGCAGAAGTTATTTTAGCTAACTACGAGTGTTAAATACTGACTTTGCGATAGGGATACATGATGATAATTTATTTAAAACATAAAATGCACGGAACTAAAATAACTCCAGAAAATTAATTACTGCTAGCTTTAAGAACATAGGCCATCCAGAAACTCGATTTACAAGCGATTGTAAGAACCCTAAGGCACAGAAAACTGACTACCTAATAATAGAAGTGATATGAGTATAATAATTATACCTGTCGGTTGAAGCGATCACGTGCTAGTGCTAATGCTAGTTTTATTGGTGTGCGTTGTGGATGCTGGGATTGCTGGGCGTCCAGCGCATGCCTGGTTGAACGGGGCGTGTAGACAACCCGACTGAGACATCCCGTAATTAACAAGACAATACTAACATGGCGAATGGCTAAGAATTTCTAGGATGTGATCAAATATTAAATTCAACTCTACATTGTTTTCTACTAATCAAATCGCCTATTAAAACAAATGAAGAAGGTAAAAATAGTAACTATATCTCAAACATGGTTTTAAAACCATTACCTGACAACTGTTGGTTGTGGTTATAGTTTTTAAGTGATGCTTTATGAACTTGTTACTATGGCATTTGGTGGCGAGTGCTGACATCCTCCATTTTCAGCACTCATAACGTTCTTCAAACAAAGCAAGAAACTGTAGCGGGAAACCGCCTTTTAGTACACCAGCCACACGAATCACGAACAACTAGGGTATACATTTGTAGCGCAATATGCAGTCGGAGTTTCGGGATCAATACCCTAGGTTGAACTCGGACATTAAAACACTGGGTTTCAGTTCTTCGTCTGACATTTTATAAAAAATATAAACAGAGTCAGTCGGTAAACACATGAAATAGAAAGTTTAAGAACATTATAGACAAAAATGTTATCAGAATGACTCTTCTCTTATTACCCCTGTAACTTCATAATCAGAACTTAAATTTTCCCTTCAAGGACTAAAGCACGCTTAGTCAATTACGAGACTTGCAGTTAAAAAAAAATTTTGTAATAATTTATCTCAGAAAGGTTTTGGAAAGTATTGTCCTCATTTTCGCCAGGTGCTTTAGAATATTGGCTCAACAGGTGAAGGC
Source organism: Acleris cristana (assembly GCA_948252455.1). Lineage (NCBI taxonomy): Eukaryota > Metazoa > Arthropoda > Insecta > Lepidoptera > Tortricidae > Acleris > Acleris cristana. The sequence goes on from OX411785.1 coordinate 549,450, forward strand.
CTCTGCAAAATAGGCAACCGGGCCAAGGATACTGCGCGGCCTATTGGATTTGCTCGTGTTGATTAGGTGGCCCAGTTTTATGAGGATTCTTCATTACGAGAGATGTCCATGAGATGAAATAAATAGGTAGGTAAGTAATCTAACGACACAACCAACTTATATCTAGAATCCATATCCTCGTAACGTAAAAACAGAACCACTTGCAATATTTAGTCAGAAAGAGTCATAAATTACATTTATCCGAAAGTTAAGAGCAATTTTTGAAAGAATATGAATAAACCAATTATTTGCGCACAGATAAAAGGAGGTGTTTTAATTAAACATTACCACGAAGACCGAACCTAACAAGGCTTACAGATAAACCACTTACACAAACTACAAAAAAAGGATTGTAGTTTTTGTCACGTAATCGTTTTCAAAATCTACTCTGACCTCGTATTCCTCATATCTTAACTTCCAAGACCTCATTAGGGCACCGTTCCTACTTGAACCCAGTTCAGCGAGAGGCTGCGAGGGCTGCACGGGTCACCGGGAGCACGGAACCGGGCCAAGGATCCCGCTATTGATCCCGGGGCTGTGCAAGATGCTACGGGACCCGGTCATGTCAAATTTCGCCAACCGGAATATTTTATTGGTCAATTTTAGCACAATGTGAGTTAGAAATGTTAAATAAGCCTTAGGTCTTATGACGTTACATCTACATGTTCTGCTGTTGAAAGTTTGAAGAGTCATTGGGAATGTATTAGAGAACATATATAATTTAAATTAGGTACTTCTACAATTTTTTAACTTATGCGGAAGTGCGTTTAGATTATGATATTGTTATCTAGTTGACTTATAATCTTATTGACATAACATAACCGAAATATAAATTAACTTTGCTGTGTGTGCAGTAATTCGCGGTACAACAATGTCAGGTAGAGCACAACTTTTTATACGTAAAAGTCTGAACTCTGACACACGGGCTATGTTTGCTCGATTTGTTTTCTAAACCTATCCAAAAATGTGTTCAAGTCAATAAGAAACACAAATACTATCACTGATTTCCAAATCCAAAGGGAAAGTTGTTGTACCTACATGAAAAATTGAAAACCAATATCTAACTGAATCATTGCCTCTGAGACCTTCCGAACCAGTTGTATCCAGGTCTCTAGCCTCAATTGAATGATTTGAGCTGATGAAAGTGATGAATCAGTCCTAAAAGCGGCCAATCACGCGGCGCCAATTGTGAGTATTTGTGAGTCCCGCAGACAGGAATTGAACCAATCGAGTGGACACGTCATGGACCATCTGTTGCCTGCATGTATGATGTAACTATGTACCGTTAAATCCAGTGCCAAGAACAAAGATATTGGGTCCATATTGTAGGGAAATCCTAAAGGCTGGTACTGAAGCTATTAAAAGATATATTTCCTGCTTGTGACTGTGACTTGGTTAACATATACCTATAGATTAAAGTAAAGAGCAAATTAATTTCATTATAAAACGAAATAAGAACGAAACATAACGCCGTAGTTTGCTAATAGTTTTCAAGATATTTAAGGCGTTCTTTTATGTCACAGGCATCATGTTACATTAGGAATATGATAACTGTCTCTTACACTTGACAGATGGGTGTCAAGCTACGTTACCATGCTAGATAATCGTAATTGGGTCAATTTAGGCATAGCTAGTAAACCTTGATCTACGAATGCAGACAGTCGCTAAGTTCAGGATTACAGTAGACATGGTAATGTTACCTTCCTAATTCGATGTTTGGTGCGTGCACTATCCGCACTTGACTCGTTTTTATTAGAGTTCAACTCATTTATCGCTTTAAAATTGACGACCGATCGATTAGTCTAGTTCTCTAGCTGATAGTAGTCCTGCCTAAGCCGAAGGGAGGTAGGGTAAATATTAGTAGTCTTGGGTGTTGATAACGCATTTATTTATCTTAGTAATAATGAACATCGTCGTCATGTACCGATAGTAAGAGTCTGCTTAGGCTAGGATTTATTTCTAAAATGTCATTGAATCGGCAGTGCATTGGCGTAAAGGGCGGACACGGCCGTATCATCAGCGATACATGGAATAGTAACAATGAACTTTCCGCCGGCGTCGGGTCAGAGGGATCAATAACCGGGCGCGATCCTTGGCCCGGTTCCGTGCCAAAGGGCCATTCAGTGCCCAGGAACCCGAATTGGAGTCAGTTCTGTATTAAAATCAGCGAGTCAAGCAACAAACCGCTTTCGGCTCCAGACATTCTAAAATCAATACAATAAAGGTCTCGCTATAGTGTTCTTGGCCTTGAATCTGTTAATAACGTTTCAGAAATTTATAATTTAAGTCAACGTCATTTTATTTACCCATCATCGGGTCGACTCTTATAATTTTGCAGCCCTGAGTTGTTGGGTCTGGTAGATTTTCCACTAATATTTGCTTATCTACCTCCTCTGGGTTTTATATAAATGAATTTTGCAAAATTGTAATTTACTTGCGCACTATTCCGAAAAAAATACGGTTTGATGTCGACGCATTGACTTGAAGATCTGCAGTATGTATTTAGCAGGCTTTTTTTAAATATTACTGTTATAAAATAGTCATGGGTTCAACAGCTGAGAGAACATTATCTTCCTTTACCACCGGCCGATGATGTGAGCATATTGAATTTCAACTTTTGGATTAGACTAAAAATATCAAACTAAAGTCATAACCGCAGTCATGACTGGCGCATTCCATCCTCGTGATTTATAAATTGTTTTACGTAAGTCCGTAACAATTACTAAGTCGGAAAATTCATAATGTAATTTACAAAATCGATCTACATTAAGAAATGTAATTGTTTTTGTCGAAGCGTTAGGTCAATTAGTCACATCTGACTAATTTGACCATCGACGCCTTATAAATAACGTTACCTACATCCCTTTTTCCTTGAAAGCTTATCGAACTGAATGGTACGTGACGGACAGAGCACAGACAATTGACCGAAACATAATAATGTGAATAATAAAGTCAATAATAATTAAATGTTAGCCATGACGCCACGCAATGACTTCAAACTCAACTTGCGGTTTACCTGTTTACTCTTTAGAGCCTCCAAAGGAAAATCATTACGATTAATTAGAATAAGTACAATGACTATAGAGGAAAATTATGAAATAAATAACAACGGCTAACGCGCAAAAGTATTTTTTAATTAACTGCCACGTATCAGGAACGTATCGAACAAAAACCATAATTTATTAGCTATTAAAAAAGCTATTTTTACAATTTGACCATAATGTTTGTTCATTGAAATCTGCTAACGTCACCTGGAACGACTTAATCTTCAATTATTTATAGAATACAACTTTTACCTACAAGTCAAGTCCAAGTTTCAAGTCTTACTTCAATAGGTTTTCGGCTCGTTTAGCAAAACATTACTACATATCTGTGTGCAATGGAGATCCCGATTGCCAATGCTTCGCAACGCAACTTTGTTTTACCATTTCAACTTATTATTTAGTGTTAGTACAGTTTTGTTAATGACATGTGGCGCAACTTTGCTCTCCACAGTTAGATGAATTGTCATTTACACATTATACAGTCGTAATATTCATCATCACCGTAGTCAACTAGAACTTAATAGTTGCCGATTTTCTTCTGTCGAAACTGTACGTACTCGTAAATTCGAAAGGAATTTCCGGAATAGCTCAAAATTTTCAATCATGATTGTTTCAGCGGCTTTTTATACATTATGATGTGGATTCTTGGCAGTTGACAAGGTTGGGATCTACGACCGCGCAGTAAACTAAACAGCCCACATGGTGCTGATGGCATAGTGTTATTGTTATACTGTTTACTTCATGTAATTCCAAGAATTCCTTCACGCCGGATTTCTCGTTAAATTAGCGTTGATGAGTGTAATGTCAAGGTTTGTTAACGGACATTTCAATTGAGAGGTTCCTTATAGGAGAAAATGGAAGTGCTGAACTAGAAAATTAACAAAGTTATCATCGTGAATGTATTTTAAGAGATGCCATTGCCCACAGCGTTACCATTATAGGAAAACAGCAGAAACCGAAAATAATGATATAAATACTTACCTTTAAGCCTGTAATCCCAGAGTGGGGTAGGCAGAGCTACAGAATTACCTACAACTTTAAAAACTTGTTGATAATTCAGTAACGACATTTTGCACATATAGGCTAAGGCGTATTTATTACTGACAGGTTGCAAGCGCATCGCCTAACAGTACTACAAGCCTTTATTCCCTTAGTCGTCTCTTGCGACATCCACGGGAAGACATGGAGTGGCACTATTCTAACCCGGCGACCACACGGGACAAATATAAATACTATTAACAGTATCATGTAACGCTGTCGGTTTTGGGAGCCTTTTTGGAACTCCCCTATTTTAAACTCATGTGATATTCCAATTTGTTATGAAATATGCTGGTACCCCACGATACTCGCACTTAATACCTTCGTTTATACCTGGTCGAGGGTCATAGGCTGACAAGTGGTTAGTTTTGGCGTCTGTTGGTCTAGCCTAGCCCAGAATTACCTACACGTGTCCACTTCAACGATGCGACTTGCGACTACCCAAGTGTTAGCGTTATTGATAAGCTTATCAGTTTGCGTTGACTTTCCGTTTTAAGGATGTTAGTATCTATTTACATGGACGGACGTGTTATCAGTATTTATTCAGCATACAGCTGCGTGTATGCTGTAAATATGACATTATATCAAATGTCCGGTGTGAGAGGCGTGTTATGTACATATTATGCACCTATGATTTGACATTGGTTTCTCTTTAAACAGTAATTTTAGACTTGCATAACTCTGCCCATTCTGCTAAGTAAATGTGCTGCATCCACAATAAAAAAATACTATTTGGAAATCTGCAAGCGCACTTTGAATTCATTTAAATTCGACCAAACGCAAGAAAACTTTGCCAGTTTTCGAATATTCCACGAACTACCAACTATGTTGCTGCCTTGTAACATTAGACCCTTAACATTCGTATGCTTATCGTAAATTCACAAGGCACCGCTTTGTCTGTCCGTTACAACCACTCCACTATTCGCTACGTTTCCGCAAACGCATATAGAGTTTCATGGAACTGTTAGAGACTGTTTATGTAGGTGCGTATGTTTATTCTGGTGATATGAGCGTACTTGAGTGAAACCTTGGGTTTCTGATAAGGTGGAACGCAATGCAAGTTTTCGCAGTCTTACACCAGAAATATTATATCTCAAAATAATAAATCTAAAGTACATGACTCGATTAACCATACCTCCGCGTATTCCCTAACCTCTTTGATTGAAAATTTTAGGAAAGGTAAGTATTACGTTTACCTTATTTTAACGTGACATTTTACATCAAACAAGCTTAATAATAAAGTTGTAATAAAGTAGGTACCTACCTTACTAATCGTCGCACATTAATATAAAGATGGCGTAGCTACGTAACACACACAACGCTAACGGAGCCCATTGCATAAACCGTAGAAAATATGACCAGTTCAGCAGTTTCCTCATCAGAACGCAAATACCATGTGTGCGATGGCAAAACCGGCAAACATTACACAATACTTGCGTTATGCGAATGATTCAAGTTACCTATCGATCCGCTAGTGTTTGCGCTCTCAAGGGCAAGCGTGGGCTCGTTGATAACCTACATGACGATCCCTAGGTATTAAGGCTAAGCGATCAGAAAGTCAGTGCTAGCATCAATATAAGACATTAAGATAAAACTATTACGATTGGTTTAAGACATAATCCTCAACGGAGCTGAAGTCCTAGAGTCATAGTGAATATAAGTAAGTAAATAGGTCTGTAAGTTTTCGTTCATCGTTGCGAGAATTGCGAGTCACAAGATAATGTTTTTCATAAGATTGATTACTTACTACACATTTTTACAGGATTTTATTTACAGTTTAGACAAATTTGACTAGACACTTAAAAATTCTAAATAAGTTAAAATTCTTCTGACGCAAAATTGACGCATAATTCGAATTCGTCAAATTGCGGTATACTAAAGCCCACTAAAACCCATGCGTGAAATTCTGGAGACTAAAATAACAGAACTATCTATCCTATATAAATAGGAGGGCCTATTGAATGTCTCTATCGTTTGAAAACAAAATTTAAGCCAACAATATGCCATTGCATGATTATCAGATCGCTGATAGCGTTTACACGAATTGCTAGCTTTGCACACGCTTGTCGCAGAAAAGTGTTAATTTTGGGGCTCGTCCCATTGCAGGGGTGTGATTCTCTCAAGAAGCAAAGGTGAGCGAATGAACGAGTGAAGTCCAAGCGGCGAGATTAAGTAGTCCCGTCAAAGTGTACAAAACACATTTTAGGACGTGCATTTTCAATTTGGCAGCATGTCGTCTCGAACGTATAAGGCTGCCTAATTGAGAATGCACTCGCTAATTATGTGTTTTGTTCGCTCGGACGGGACTTCTTAAACTCGCCGCTTGGAATTCACTCCTGCGTTCGCTCACCTTTGCTTTTCAGAGAATAACACCCCAGAACGTAAATATGCTAATAAACAAAGCAAGTTGCAGAGAAGATTCGTGTGTCATAACAATTTTGCCTCGCTAACGATCGCTCAGACCTCGTGTCTTACGATTGCTAAAACTTGACGTAATTTTCGTATTCGGAACATGAGCGGTCGGATCGTGTTGCTTGTTAGATTGCGACATTCGAAGCTCGTCAAATTTCTTAGTTGGTACGTTGGTATCTAAGGAAAAAATGACGATGTAGATAACACGAATCAAAGACGCATTTTCCACATGAGCAAAAAAATATGATCTGAAAGTTCTGAATTTGCCTTAAACCGACAAAGTTTTGATAAAAAAATTAGGATTGTGATCGTACCTTTAAACTAGTCCAATCATCATTAACCCTAGGTAGAGAGTATGAAGTTAGATTTATTGCTTCAGAGATCATTTCTAATGTTTTAAAATCGATCAATTCTTATGTCCCAGTTGAATAGATTTAGCAACTAAAATCTTAGTCAAACATTCCCAACATTTAAAAAGAGGTTGGTGACAAAACCACGATCGGTCCGCATGCCGATAGCCTATCTCGAAGCCGAGGAACTTTCCACGGCCTATCGTATTTGAGCGTCGCTAACTGAACAAGTGAACACTCGTGTAATTTAGCTGACCCAATGTTTGTGACAGATAAAGGCTGATAACGCTAGTGTAGGCTACAATTATTCGAATTGCAGAAATAGTGTAGTTTCAAGAAACAAGAACCATGTTACACCTCACTAATTGTCCCGCGAGCCCGACCACCTGCTCGCGTGAGGACTTACTTGTCAGTAACCAGAGGGCTACCACGGTAGCCGCTTTCTGGGCAAGTAAGATTTAGCCCGAGTTCCTGCCGACACGAAAGAAGAAGAAGAAGAAACAAGAAACATTGATGTTGTTGATGAGGATGGGGAATATAATGATGTTACTTGACATTTAATAAGAGAAGAAGTACGAGTTACAATAGTAGATACAAAAAAACATATTCATCAATATAATTAATGAAATGGTTAAAATGCGCATGGATACTACAACATAATGAGCGTAAACAGATAATGACCGTACGTGGGCGATAGTATTGTTTACTTTGGTTTATTAGATAATAATACAGACGGGATAATTTTGGTGACGTGACATATTTATAAAACAATTAGAAACATTAAACTAAAATCTTATAATTTTAGGACAGTTGTGTAACGATGATAAGAAGTCAGTATCAGATTATGGCAAAATGATGAGAGTATTTTGCATTTATTTTGCATAAACGGCAATTCACCTTTTTCCTGATGACGACGTCGCGATACAAATATTCATAACTTATTAAAGATTTATACAACAATCTAAGATAGAAACATTAGTAACGGCCCATTTCTATTTTGACAGTTACGAACCAACCAGCCTAGTTCTATCTGAAGCATGAATTAGTAAAGCACATTCCAAGTAAAAATTTGAAAATATATTTAAAACTGGAAAGATTTTAGATTTCTAAATAAAAAAGATCGAATATCGAGTTAGTAGGTAAATTTCTCTCGAATCACCAAGGCCACGTCCAAAACGATAATGATCGCGACAGAGTTCAATTGTTTACGCTTACTTTACGTGGCGTAATTTACCACGCGCAACCTAAGACGTAAATAATGAAGAAGTCCGATAACGTAAAGAGGATTCTTATCTTAGAGACAAACGTATATTTACAAAACATTGCGATAAAATGATACCGTTTCTAGAATAACCAGTTCAGTACTTATTGAAAAAACATTTTAATGAATTTTACAATCTTTGTAGGTGTTCACGCCATATATTTTCAAATGAAAAATTACTCTAAATGGTACCTGCTCTTAATGAATTATAATTACAAATTATGGATGAAACACTGAAACAATCAATGTTGTTAAACTTTAGTGTTTCCGCACCGCGTCCAAGCGTTTTGAAACTATATAATTATACGCTCGTATGAGCACGGTATAAGTTAGAAATCCCTCTTACCTCACTATACTATATCCGAGATTTCGGAATGTCATCATAATTTAAAATTTTCGGACGCTATTTTCTCGGATCCAAATCGGACGCGTTGCGTATACAAACACAGCATATTTGAGATATAAGCATAGAAACAACGAAACACATTACACATTTTCATTACCGTTAAACTAATTAACAGCGTATTTTAAAATGCTAAACGTATGAGCCACTACTCACTAGCTCTTGGCAATGTTTTTCGGCGTAATCAGTGCGACGGCGATAGTTAGCAACTAAAAATAAACTGTAATGAGAGCAAACGGGTCAAATCGCTTAAAAATGCTGTTGCAAGTTCACTTCTCAGAATATTGTTACGAAATAGTAAAGATGACACCATATTTTGGAATGTACAAAACGCTCTAAAATAGCTTTAAATTTGTCTTGAACGTTTTGAATTCTACTTAGGTAGTTCAAAATGTTACAGATATGTGTGGTTTGGATATCATGGCAAATTCTGCTGTCTTTGATCTGATGCGACCATTTTAGCTTACAGGACTATCTAATTCCTTGATAACTTTTGTATTTATTAAGTTAAAGTTATCTCCAAATTAACTTCATCGTGTTATTGTTTGCCTAATAGTAGAAGACTGTAGTATGTAGTAGGTATGTATAATATTAGTGCTTAGTGAATTGTATAATTAAGTCTAAATGACTAAATATTTTACAACTTACATATTCAATTGTAAATACATTGTAGCGTTTTTGACAATCTGTTGTCAGAACCACTTGCAATGAAAACTATATTTTATAAAGGCTATTTCAAGCCCTAGTATATACGCAGCAATTCCTGGGACACATTACACTAAGCTGGCTCGCTCTAACTACCATTTGCTTAGCAAATGTGTTTGACAACCTTAATTGGCCACGGTTTAAATTAAAATGATTACGGTACACACAAGTCATAATAACTGATTAATTATTTTCTAGTTTCTAAGACTGAGACGCATATTATTTATACCTAACCTTACCAATTTGTGCAAAATTTTGAGAAGAATCTGTAACAAAATTCAGTACAGCTTCAGAGGATTTTTTGAAGATTTGCCATGGATAAATATGATACGTTTTATTGAAAAAATAAAACGCAGGTTTAAAAGCGCCAATTCTCTGAAATGTGAGAAATTTAAAGCAAAATTCGTTATTCAATTACAGTTTTAGAGGAGATTTTGCACAACGCTAGACAATCATGGACCAATTAGCATTCGCTTTATATCAAAAAAATGGGAAGTTCCAGAAAGAAGGAAGAGTGTAAATGTAATTATACGCTAAAGCCAATATAAAGTATATTCACAAGCTAAGTTAAGAGCACTGCGGCTCTTTTAATAAATTACATGCTGAAGAAAGTAGGTACCTAAGGCTTGATTCCCATTCCAATTATTTAGCATACTTGCTTTAAAATAAACGCTCCCTACTTAAAACTGTCCGCAATTAATTAATAACTCAAAATGCTTTAAATTAAGTAAGTATAACTAGACCATGTCATACATAAATGATCACTTCTGTATATTTTATCGCTTTGTCACCTTTGACAGAGAATATTTGACAGAGCGAACGTGTGACGTAGACTAAAAGTGCCCCCTTTGAGAATTTTGCAAACCTTTTCGTAGTAACCGTATGACATATGCTGTTTGCTTGAGCGGTTACGTATTCCGTCATTTCGGGCCGTCATTGCCGTGCATAATTCCCCTATTATCTCGAATTCGAAAAGTACCTATTTCTATTTGTTATACTTGGTTTTTTTTAAACTACGCAATACATTTCGATGCCTATTACCATCATTGAGAAGATTACTACTACGAAGGTTTCTATGTATATTACGTCGATCGAAACCATGGCGGGTCACTAGTCCATGTCTGTAGTAATATTATAATGATCTAAAATTGTGTGTTTGTTTGTATGTAATCTCTGGTACTACAGATCCGACTTGAATAAACGCTTCACTTACATTATTCCTGACTAATAAAGGCTTTTAACTTCCGAAAAAAAAGAGTGTATCCATGTCTTTCTGTGGCATCGTAGGTCCCAAACGAATGGTTCAATTTAGACGCGTTTTTTTTTGGGAAATCTAGGTTTTATGAACAGTTGGGCAGATTAGAAGATATTGCTCTGAGAAAAGGGATCGTCACTATATAGCTTCAATCTGTTTTATAGTTGGTATTCTGTTTAAACCGGAGAAAAAAAAGAAGGAACACGGGTCGTTAGTCTGGCGTGATTCCAAAGAAGGCGGCTAACCTAACTGAATAGTAAAATAGCATCAGCGTTTTTAATCTAATGTAGTTATCAATAGACTCCGACTTCCGGTATCTCGGTTTACTTGTGCAAAGCGATGGCGAAGTAGATCGGGCTATTAAGCACAGAATTAACACTGGATGGATGAAATGGCGGCAGGTCACGGGAACAATCTGTGGCTCCCGCATTCCCCTTAAACTTAAGGGAAAGATTTATAAAACACGGGTTAGACCTGCTGTCTTGTATGGATCAGAATGTTGGGCCACAAAAGGAAGGAATGAAAGGCAATTGCATGCAGCTGAAATGAGAATGCTAAGAGGGATATGTGGTGTTACGCGAATGGATAGAATAAGAAATGAGTATAATAAGAGGAAGTCTGAAAGTGACACCGCTGACTGAAAACTTGTGTGGAAATTGGTTGTCATGGTATGGGCATGTGATGCTGAGGAATGAGGAAAATATCGCCAGGAAAGTTTCGAGTATGAATTTGGATGGCTATACGAGTAGGGGAAGACCAAAGAAACGATGGATGTACTGTGTGAAAGATGATATGGCTAGAAAGGGAGTGACAATCGAGACGACCACTAATAGAGAAGTATGGAAGGAAAATACATGTTGCGCCGACCCCCAAATAAGTTGGGATAAGGGCAGGAGAATGTTGATGTAGTTATCAATAGAGTATATTAGAATACTTCGACTACTACATTGCAGCTACCCGCCTTCTTTGGTATTTTAGCTGTAGTAATTTATATTCATATAAGAATCGCGCCAATCATTTTACTTTTTCAACACATTCCATTGAGCAAATGGATGTCAGCCACTATCTGAGCTGATAAGTTGTCCCTTATCACTTGTTTGTGTAACAGCACACCTATGCACCACTCCGTATCAGGCTGATATGCGCGTGGCATCACGTCAACGGAATTATGATCTGAGATACTGTATCTTTCGTGCCGTAGGAAATATATTACATTATAACGCAACTGTCAAACGTTGTAACGAGTTATCTTTACTTTAAAACTGTTCTGTTTTTGACTAATAGCCACGTAGGCACGTAGAACCACTAAAAACGCGAGGTAGAGTTACACTAAGAACATGTTTATGTGGAGAAATACATACTTAAATACATGTGTTTTTTGTTTTTATTCTAAATAAATAATTCTATTCTATTCTATTCTAACTAGGTGAACTGGGTTGTCAACAAAGACAGGTCTGCAATTTATAGCTAACGTGAGTTTTAGATGCACTAGTAGATTCACTCTATAGTACCGTTACTGAATAAATATTTTGCCCGTCTCTGTGCTCACTTTGGGGTGGGGTGGACCACGATCACTTTCGAAAGCTACGTTATGCAGGAGCTGTCTTATATTAAAATGCATAATTTAGGTGCACCCCTCGATGTTAAGGGGGAAGGGGAAAGTGAGGAGGGTGTAATATGATTATAACGATAAGTCTAGGCTAGGCCATTATCTCAGTACAGTAGGAATTAACACGCTTGAGTTGCGTCAGAAGTGTGCAACAGTAACTATTATTACAGAGACCAATTGCGATACAAAACTTAATATAAATAATGGAATAATTCGTGCCAGTGCTAGGCAATCGGGTTTCCCAACACAATTAATTTATTTTATCTATGTTGTTTTAGTTTATTTAGTTGTATATTGAACTAATGACCGACTACAATGCCGTGTACATGTATTTGTGAATATATCGATAAATAATCACAACTACCTACTTATAATTAGACACTTGATAAATTATTTATATTCTAGATACATCAACTTGCCAAGCGTGAGTTGCACTTTTTTTTTATAATATTTGTATCTACACAAATCAGATTTCTGAAAGACTTTCCTTTTAACAAATTATTGTTCATTGATAGTCTAGAAACAGGTACAATTTGAAGATACGAGTATGTGTATTCCCGTTTTTAAATCGAACCGAAATAAATAAGGCGGATCGGTTATCGACTTTGTGATTAATTAAATAATTTGCTTTGGTATAACCCTACGAAAAATCCTAATGACCTAGTGATGTGATCGACAGACTTAGTTAGGATATGACATAGAATCAAAGACATGTTAATAAATAACATTTAAGTACGAGTTACGTACTTTTTTTATTGTTGGTTAATTTCTTGACTCTACAAATTAACTGTGGAAGAAGCGAAAGAGATTTCCAAGATCGTAGCAGGTGGAAAGAAGTGGTCTCTGCCTACCCCTCAGGGAAACAGGCGTGATTTAATGTATGTATGTATGTACAAATTAACTATCAATCTTGTTTGCAGCAGATAGTTACCTACATACAAGTTCCTATCAACTAAGGCAAGCGTGTGCAAATCGTACATAACTGTAATCTAAATATACATAAAGACTGATTTAAGTTTGATAGCTACGGAAGATAGCGGATAGTACAGGATCGTTATCACTTCCCGATGATTGATTTGTCGCTGCCAAAGAAAATATTTCCTTTGATATGATCGATCGTACGATTCTCCTATCATTTGTACCTAAACGATACAACCAATCAAATCACTGGTTGTGCAACATTCACACTACCTAAGTAAATGATTTAAACATTAGCTTGTGATCTCAATACAGCCGTAACTTAGTATTATGTACGGACATACTAGGTTAATGAACATGAGCAATATGAGCATGAAGCAAAGTGAAAAAACAATACAATATTAAGTAATAATCAAGTAACTCTAACATTTAATTTGTTTTGATTGTTCTAAAAGAATAGCGTAACGATAAGAGTGCATAGGGCCTCTATTCTACTGGGTAAAAGCATATTGCTTTTGACATGTAATCCTCGTATTCCTTCAAGTTAAAAACAATACGATAACATGTTACAGGCAATACGGTTGTACCCATTAGAATAGAGGCCCAGTGGCCTGTTTTATAAAGCTACAAATTAAAATTTACAGGTTACAAGTGTCCATTTGGCACAACCTCGACCAATGACGACCAGCCATTTGAGCAGTGTTGCCAGTTTGTTTAGTAGCTTTATCGAACGTGCCCCAGGTGGTAGTATCAATTACACTCTTGGACCCTGTCATTTTGTTTCAATATGTTGGCAAATGTTGGCTCTATGGTCCATGGACACAACGTCATACGTCTAAGCTAATCTTTACCGGATGACTTTCCCCTCAAACCGAGCCTCAACCATGTCCTACAACTTGTAAAACACACGACTTAAATAAAGACGAAAACCTTGGTTTTGAACTTCCCTTAGAACAATTTCAACGAGTTGTTATTATTTTCATTCTTCCGAATTTTGGTAAGTTACGTGTCGCAATAATTTGGAATTTAATTTTCAATAAGAGTATGATAAGACGAATGACCCATTTTGTCCGAAATTCTTCGAAATGGAAGCAACAGGAAACTCCCGACAATATGTTGTTGTATTAATTAATAATTGAACATATTATATACCCAAATGCATTAAGGAACATAAACAATTATTTTATTGCCAAACAGAATGACATCACGGCGTGCACACCAAATATGTCATTTTACGTCAATTAATATAGGTATACTGCATCAATACGTCCCTACTTATACTAGTAGGGGCGGCACTCCCTCTTCGCAAGCGAAGGATCGGTAATCGATAGTATCTGAAAGAGCGTGTGTTATGTGGGTCGAATTTTATCCCTCGAAAAAAAAACTCTTTGGGCTCTTTAAGAGATATAGGCTCTGAAAGAAGGGTTCAACATTAAATCAGGGTCCGTATTCATCCATTTAATAGTTATTTCCTAAAGTAAGACCGAACCAATAGGAACAAAGAATAGCGGATATTTTTTATCGTAAAAACTTTGTTTTTCACTGTGGGCCTCAGTTTAAAGCGCATCATCATTGTGTTCATCGCTATCCTAATTATCGTGCTCGCTTCAGGCATGTAAGCCGATAACATTATCACCATTTGCGTCAGCCGAATCACCTGAATGTTATCTAGATCCTAGTATCGAGAGTCATGTCACCGACCTTTATTTAGACCGTCCTGCTATCGACGTTATCGGTGCACACGGATCTGGTACTATTCCCAATCTTTCTATCTATATACTCGTAGATTAGGTTTCTCTAGCATGTGGCATTTGTATGTTTTGTAGGTACTTTTATTGTTCAGTTAACTGTTTATATTTAGAGCATTTTGTCTGTTTGAGATTATCTGTATGTATCTGTATACATCTGTATACAGATAGATATACTGTATCTGAATTTTTTGACACACTTTATTTAGCCTCAGAAATTATTTATGCGATTTTGATGACATTACAATAATTTGGTACTGTCGAGATTGGAGTCGTTTGACTCGTATTTTAAAGGCAAGTTAACAAAGTTCGAAACAAGTATAATCGGCAACAAAGCGAGTCATTAATTTAAAAGACAATATAACAGTATATACATATGAGGGGAAGGAAAAAAATTCAAGCCTTTTAGAATAATAAAGAACGAGCGCTTTCCTCGAAGGGCGTAATGTCATGGAAACACCAAACATAGATTTGTCTTTTTCTTTTGTCTCTAAGCTGAGACATTGGATCACTCTCTCCCTTCCTCCGTTCCTGCATATTTTTCCCAGTGTCCACTGTGGAAACTGATAAATCCAGAGTTTAATGGAGACTTTTACCAAGAAATGGCAATATGGAATATTTCAATTTGAAGTTGTCGGTAAACACTGCGAAATTGCATAACAAGACTACATGTTATCAAAGAATAAACATTCCATAACCCATGATTATATTTAGTAAATATATGATGCGATAAAGAGGACATCAATCATCGCATTGCAAAGTGTGACGCCATTAACATAATTTAAGTATATGTAAGGCACACATCCAGGAATAGGTCAAACAGCAATGTCATTTCCTGGTCAATTACCGTTACGTATATTATATATTGGATTTACCTGACTGCTAATGCTAACCTTGACCAGTCAAAAGAAAGGTTAATCCAATGCCCAGTTCAACAAACGTTAATTAAATTAAATGTCGCCTTAATTCGCAAGTTGTCACTGTCTACCTTAGCGTATTAGATAGTGGCATGGCGGTGTCCTAATGGGACAATAGTCCTTTGTACAACTTCATGTAAAGTAAAACGGTAAGCGAATCTTAAGGAAATTACACATTACGTAAGTGCCTTGGTAAATTAACTGTTGTTCAATTCGTACAACTGGCAACTTTGACAAGGTTCAATACAAAGATGATCTTCATGTCATAGGGCATGCTATAGCAATTACGAAATATGCAATTATGCAACGAGTGTCGCGGACGAGCGGCCGCGGCTGCGACACGTCCGAGAATCAAATTCAAATGTCAAGGTGAAGGCGACGCGAAAGGAAACGCACGGGTGACGTCACGGCCGCCATCTTGCGCACGGCTCCGTGCACCGCGCGGTGACGTCACGACCCGCCATCGCGATTCGTAACTTTACTACATTGGGATTAAGACTACATGTTTTGGAACAGCACAATCGATGCGAATTTTCATTCATTGGCGCTGAATACGTTTAGAGATTATCTAGACAGAGCCGAGAGATTTATTGGGCAATTGTTATTTTTGGTTGTTTACGAAACAGCAGTTTCATTAGACAAAACAGGTTACAAAAATAGACGTGACGATTTATAATTAAAAGTAAGTTTTTTCTGCAAATTAATTCTGGCTCCACCAAATTGTATTTGTATTGCTGGTGATGATGATGATGATGATGATGATGATGATGATGATGATGACGGTGATGATCATCGGTGCATATGGGTATTAAAGCAGTGCGTACAAGTTGTTGATTGTGCTTGGTCCCCTCGGGACCGATCATTGTAGAAATATTTGAGTGAAACCAATTGCAGAGTTCTGACAATCTTGAAATATAGATTTCATAGATTTAAAAGTAATATTCGTTGGCAGAATAAGTGTTTTTTTTTTATGTGACAGGGTGATTGAAGGAATGCGCAAAATTGAACAAATGAGGGGGTACGCAAATGATATACGTAAGAATTAAGAAGGGAACCTATATGTAAGACAAACGGCTCCACTGTGACATTGTCGATTGATATAACTTAAAAGGGTAAAGATGTCTCCTAAGGTATTTTTTGCGTGGCGGCAAGCGTTTCAGTACCTAGCTGCCCTTATTGACCCATCTCTCTCAAATTTCATCCAGTATGCGTCATATTTTGTACTTTGACCGAGTACTTGGTTGCTTTCACTCGTTACACAATTGTATAGCGTTTCAGACTTGAAGTCAAAGCAACTATGTTCAACAGTGATCACTTACTTATGACGACTTTGCTTATTATGTTGACCTTACAACATAACTGTACATAGTAATAATGTGATTGTTAAACAAAGCACTGCAGCATCTGTCCAAAGATGACGTGTCGATGATACAGCCAATACAGGATATCCTCTATTGACATGTTATATAAATAAACACAATGGTCGGGCTCGATGTCAATTGTATGACTAATTGAAATTGTGTCCAAAATAAAGTGCGTAAGTACCAATTTTTCTGAAAATAAAAACCGACATCTGACTTAACACATTCACTGCCACCGACGCACATATGCGTTCACTGTCATACAAGTTTGTTCCTAGGCCACGCCCCCTGGCAGTGAATGCGTTAATCATTAATTTTGGCGTAATTTCTTCCGTGTGGTTTGACGCTGTCATTATAGCAGGGTTCCATAGTGGCATAACAATTAAAATCCTTGACAGTCAAGAAAATTGATTCCTAGACCACTTTGGACTATGTCAAAGTGACGTAATCAATCAAAATGTTACAGAATTTCTTATGATTTTATTTACAGTGTCACTATTCCTATGCTATTAAATGTTGTAACTAGTCAACAGTACCAGTCATCTAGTCTGAAAAATAGCTTCATAGCTGAGTTCTGCACCTTTTAACCAGCAATTTTGTTATATTTGTAAATTTTTTGTGGTTAATGTCTGTTTGCTTGTTTGTTGGTGAATAAAGATTTTTTCATTTTTTTATCAACTCTAATTGCAATATTTCTTATTTTTTGAAGTGTATATGGGCAGTTTACTTATCGGCTAATGAACCGACAAAATCGTGAACGTTGTAAGACAAAGTTGGATGACAAAAACAATGTGACAAGTATTCACGTGCAAAGGACTGACAAACAAACTTACGAGTCACGATAAAGAACATGATTGATTAACTCATAGCACAAAGCCATAAAAAATTATGCGAAGATGCTGTGCTTTCGTCACGCTGCTGAGACCGAAGGATCCAGGAGTTACAAGTATTTACCAATGAACATTCGTTTTTTGTAAAAAAAAAATGGAATATATTTATTGTACCTAATTGCTGTTAAAAGGTCACATATACTGCCATGCCAATACAATCAAAAGGAATTGACTTTATGTGCTTCCGTGCGAAGAACGAGACATAGAATTTAGTTTGTATGTAAACTCTTTATTGCACAAAATTACAATACTAACATTAACATTAACATTGCTAGGCGTTATAGTTATTGAGATCCAGTTCCTGGAACACTACCAACTTTATCACATTATGAGGCCTCTTAAGGCAGTGGATACAACAGGTATTATGATAGTGATCGAAGTAAGGTACTTAATAATTATGATGAAATAATGTCTATTGATAACCATTCGATTTGACGTCTTTCAGCTGGCAATGACGGTGACGATGATAATGCATAATGCAGTTCTCATTGATAAATAATTTGAATCGAAATTATCGAACATTAACTTATTGTAGAATTACAAATCTGATAGCGATGTATATATATATATACTAATTTAGCACCGAACTTTAAAATTTCAAGAACATTAAATAAATGTCGTGCTCAGTGACATAAAAAATGAGAGAAGCCTATGTCCAGTAGCGAACTAGTATAGGCTGACGATGATGATGAAATAAATGTACCTTAAGTTTAGCATGGCTTTTACATAGATACTGGTTGAATCAAACAAAATAAATAAACAGACCAACCACAATCAGCCTTTAAAATCCGCGCAATCTCGCAACAAAATCGGAGCGGGTCAGCAACGTGTCGGAAGATCCCACATGCGTGACTTAACGCGAACCATTTCAATGGACCGATCTAAATGATTTCTCACGTCACGCAAAGCCTTTGATTGCGTTAAATGTTACGCCGTTCCCTAGCCCATTGTGAGAAGCGATCCAAGTGGAAACACTACCAATTAACAGCCGAAATGAACCAGGTTAACTTCTCCTGACGCTTTAGCACCATTAGGAACCGTTGCCTCATCAATTTTGTAGTGTAATGCCAAGTTCCCAATTACTCGGCTCCACTGGGATAGTACCTACTATCCTCCCAGAAAT
Source organism: Acleris cristana (assembly GCA_948252455.1). Classification (NCBI taxonomy): domain Eukaryota; kingdom Metazoa; phylum Arthropoda; class Insecta; order Lepidoptera; family Tortricidae; genus Acleris; species Acleris cristana. The sequence goes on from OX411785.1 coordinate 568,523, forward strand.
CGGTGTGAAGAAGTATTGCGTTATGTCTAAATTCCTTTAATTTTTCACTGTTCCTTCAAGTTTTTCAATAAATTTTTGGAAGCCAGGTAATTGCAGGTAGACGTACGATCTACTCGTATCCTTTGGGTGTAGAGTTGATAGGCAAAACCAAAATTCGACCCTCATGATTGTTTTACCGGTTTTTACATTCAAAAGCTGACTAGCGCTCGGTTTGTTATCATTGCGGAATTAACGCGAGCGAAAAATAAATCTTACGTATTTACTTTATCTCGAGCTTGCATCATTTGCGCGTCAGTTTATTTATGTTCGTTAAGCAATCAGCCTTTATTATAATGTCATTTCGTAGCCAGATTGCTACTTATCAGATTAATGGACACTTAAGTCAACACCGTTCATATCCCACATGAATTCTAGAAAACCTTGTTTATTTAAACTCTTAATACGTTAATAAACTGAGATAATTATGAAATTTCATGGTTATTAGACGTACATAGGCCTGTAATCTTTCTGGTGTTATGATGGTTAAACGTGTTGGTTTTTCAAGTGAGAAACAGAAGAAATGTAATGTTAGGTTAGTTAGGAAGTGGGGTGGAACAGGCGGCGGCGTGCTATAAACGTGGGAAGGTTCTCACACTCCGGGTACTATCGGCTACTTCTCTCAGGACACTTTTCGTATGACGAAACCTGTTCGTATTTGCGTACCACGTACCACAACCTGTTGTAATTCAATCATCATCAGTAACGATGCAAATTTAGACCTCAGCTCACATAAAACTTGTTTTTAAAACGGTTACGCTTGGCTATATTTTTGGATTCAATAATGTGTTCCATAAAATCGAATGGGCAAACCTGTTTCAAACATTTTATGGACGTAACTCTGTATAGGTATGGAAAAACATTTTTAACTTGAACCAACAATAAGCTGAGGAAATAAGCATATTACTTATATGAAAGGAAAAGGCTACGTTGCAAATTGCAAACATACTATCTAAATTATTGTTACAAACCACTGTTATTAAAAAATTAGTGCGCTTATCGGTTCGGTAGCGCTGGCGGTTGTTCAATTAGTAAATTAATTAGTAAAACATGAACAGTAATGAAAAGAAAATTAGTCAGTTATTTAATTCTAAAAGGTCAGTTCCATGAATTCTCACTCAAGCAGTGCAGTAAATAAATGGGCGGTAAAAATGATGAAATGGGCGGTTAGGAAATCAGTTCAACAGTTCATGGCGAGCTGTAAAAATTCAAACGACCCTTTGATTAAAAAGCTCGGCAAACTTCGGAGAGAGCGTTGATGGTTATGTAGAAAATGTTAAAAGACCATAAAAGGTAGATTACGTTAGTTTACTGTGCTCGAAGGGCAAAACTCTCAGGGATAGGAATCGTCAAATCGCGAACCGTCGAGGGGCAAAGTTGTAGGTAAGGTTAAAAGAGCTGGCAGTCATATCATGGTCTTGTAAATTTTGATTTGACAAATGTTTACCTCAATCATAAATCATACAAGTGAACTTAATTATTTTTCTTTTTTTTACATTACATACCGAAACATACAAGGGATACATTTTACAGCCTTAATATTTCTAGAACTGCTTATAATCAGATTTCTTACCGACCATTCCGATTTGTTAGCTGCCCACTCCACACGCAACGCAACTGCCCAATTCGGTCATTTTACCGCTCAATAATTTATATGCAACTGCAGCTTCAAATGCCTATCTCAATTAGCACTGCCAATTCTTTTTCTTTACAAACGTTAACATTGTTTTCAAGTTCCGTATGGGACTAGTGGTGGGAGAAGGTAAATGTCAGCATTAAAATTCCGCGTTAGTAAAGTAGTTCGGTGATTTGAATTCGAACCACGCTGCGCGCACGCGGGGTTCGCACAAAAACTTAATTTAACCTTTGCTTTGGTAGTTTTTAGACTTGTAGCAGCGACGTGATCTATCGACGGAGCGCGATAGTGGTCGACCTTCGCGCGGCCAGTTTCGGACAAAGCAAACGTCTTTATTTGGCGAGGAATAAAAAAATAAAGGATCGTGACCGCGGAACGTGACGTTATGCCACGATGTTAACGTTACGAATAGTTTTAATGTTCGTACGTGTTTACAGTTTATGGCCAGCCGGATTTGGTTCGCCATTACTGCGCTTGTGACAACTTGCACTGATTTTATCTAACTATCCTAACGTCGTTGTGTTTGGGTTTATAATATTGTAATGGTGTGTCAATGTCTATTGAAATTGGGAAGCCAACAGAATTTAAAAAAGCGGAAAAAGTCGTTAAATCGCTACCATTTTCATTGCACAACTACAACCTAACCTTCCAAAAAAAAAAAATTATACTAAACTTCAAAGCTAGATTAGACCAGTGTTGAGAGAAGAAAGAACAATGACTCGTCAAAATGTTATACCTAAGGCTTACGTCGGATTTAAGCCTAAGTTACAAGAGCAGATGGAGAAGGAAAAATAATATTTGAGGCGCAAATATCCTGTTTTCAAAAAGCATCATTAAGTTAAGAGTCGTTAAATTTATCACGTTTTTGATTTAAAAACTACCGATATAGATGTTCCTCTCATCCACGGTAAGAAAAAAATCTAAAACTATCTAGGTATACTAATATTATAAATTGAACATTATGAAAAGAAAGAGCGGATTTTGTATGTTTGTTTATGTGTGGAGGGTCTCCGGAAGGAACCACATATTTAAAAATCTTAATCCATTTGAAAGGTACATTATTCCAGACGAAAATGGACATTATTCAACCCAGATGATCCGGGCAGCCAGTTCACCTATAAAACTGGAGTGATTAGCGGCCTTTACACGTAAAGTTCGGACCGCGGGAAACGCCACGCGCCGTTCCAATCTTCGTTCCGAACCGTAAATATTTTGCTATTTTACTATTACAGTTGCATTTACACGTACGGTTCGGAACGAAGATTGAAACGGCGCGTGGCGTTTCCCGCGGTCCGAACTTTACGTGTGCAGGCCGCTATTATATAACCACGCTTCTCGTAACGTAAGCCACGTGAGAACGGGAATAGAAGTAATTCGCGAAAATAAATAGAAACAAAGAAAGGGCTCGCGCCAACAAACCAGGCAGGCTTCCTCCTTTACCTGCAACAATAAAAGCTGGGATCAGCGAAACTTAAGATTATAACGAAACATTAGGAGGTTAATAGTATTTTGCAGAATTAAGCAAAGATTTTTGTCAAATCTATAACTTTTATTTGGGAACTTAAAGATAAATAGCACAAACGTTCAAGTCAAGCGGATTAATAGTAATACAATGTATCTAGTCAAATGTACTACACATGACATGGGACATCATTAATGGAATAGCAGTTATTAAGAATTCGATAATCCTTAACATAATCTTAAGCCTAACCTGAGGAACATTGTTCGTTTCTACAAAAGAAAAATACAAAGACGCATTAAGAGTAAAGAGCGCGTGGGAGTTGACAGAAAGTCCATTAGTGGGTCGGATCACATACTAAATCCCGCCAATCCCGTAAGACAGCCTTTAGCTAATTACCTACTCAGCAATATCCAGCAAGGTCAGTCTACGGTTATCCTTTCATCGAGGTAAAAGAATTTTAACACGCCTCGAAACAAAAGGTGTCGAAATCTGGGTGGTCTTGCAATCTAGAGCCGGTCCAAAAAGTTAACAGTTAGGTAGTCTTGAACGGTACTGCCGGTTTGGGCCAGTTTCCGATTTTAACAATGGCTCAAGCGTTAAAACGATATACGAGACAAGACGGTCATTTAGCTTTTACTTTTATTGTTAAAAACACCATTTTTGTTTGTAAAGGAATTACGTTATCGGCATTTATGACTTTAAGTAAGGTGGAACATGTTAACGGTGTAGTTTTTATTTCGGGGCAAGGTGTGACTTTACATTTTTTGATCTTCCGACGTTCTCTGTGAGAGCCGGCTCGGGTGACATTTCTTGCGGATGTTCGTGAGATGGTACCGTTATCTGAATTATTTACGTCTGCTATTTTAGAACTGGAACCAGTAACCGTTTGGCTACGTTTTTTATTATTGTCTGAAACTATTCAAGGTTATTTAGCCTCTTTAACTATAAATATATCTCCAATTTTACCTAAAGCTTTTGATTTACGGAATAAACTTTGATAATTCTTTAATAAAATTATCATTGTTTATTCCGTATTCTTCATAGATTTAATAGCGGATTAGTTTTCTCCGATGGCGTGTCTGAAACCGCACTCAATTTAGAAGATCCGGGGAAAAGAAACCCAGTAGATAGCTGAACAATTATAAGTCTGCGGGCGATCCCATCGCGTGCGCCCGCGCCTCGCGTGCGGCACGTCACTGTCGCATTTCTACCCACGGACCGCTCTCATTATTCAACCATGATAAGCCTTGCATTAACTGTGTTATGCAAAACTACGGTTATACACTTCCTTGGATAAATTATTTAAGATCCTACAGTACGAGTACGTCTTTACACTATTATGTGAAAATCTTTTGTCTACAGCGACGGTTACGATGTATATATTCGTAGGTATTAATTTACTTATTTATTATTTAATTGCGTTCCATAATATCATTTTGGAAACGTATAAATCAAACAGAAAGATGATTTAGATTTTAGATTATGATGATGATGAACCAGATAGTTATACGATAAAAATATTTTTTTAATACTATTAATAACACATAAACATTTGCAAAAGACTTGTTATGTCACGTCAGAGTTTTGAGAAAATAATACGAATAAAGAAGTATTTTGACGAAACTATGTAATTTTATTTTCAATACAACCATACCACGGCAATATAGGTACATATACATTTCAAAGCAATAGGATTAAATTGAAATGGTTTAATTTAATATTAACCAATCTTTGGATATGCCATATGACTATAATCATTCCTATTAATTTATATTCCCCTTGGCTTCATTTCTAACTTACTTTCATTTAGAGATCAATAAAGCTCGAGCAAATCATGTGAATCATGTCATCAAGGTCAGATCATAGTCACGACTCACGAGGGGTTCATCTTGTCTAAATATAGCACAACCAATTAAGCATTCTACAATGTGGACAAAAAGGTTAAATGATTTGACATTCGAGGGGAATAATCAGATTAACAATTCTAAGAACATCTGTAAGTATATTTTATTCGCGTTATCTTCTTAAATGTTTTTCTGGATCTACTTGTATGATTCATCAGTTTCATCACTATTGTATTAGTGGTACTTGCTGAACAGAACTTTCAAGAACTTTTATTAAGGAGGATATTTCTCCTCTTAAATATAAATAACTACAGCAAACCTAAACTTAAGTCCAACATCGTGCTCGAAGGTAATAATCACCCCAGAGCTGCAAATAACACGACACAACACAGCCGAACCCTCATTTAACTTCGCTTTATAAGTTATTTTTGCAACTGCTTTTGTGGTGTTTCTCAAACCTAAATCGAATCGATTCGAATCGACTTCACTGGTAAATAATTCTAGTCTCCTACGTCTCAAAAGCCCAGTGTTCCAAATTGGAGGATGTTGTTTTGCGTAGCGCATTAATTAAACTTTGCCCACGCGAGGGCTTAGAAATGGAAACACCTGAAACTCCAAAATTTTCATTTTCCCGAAAGCTCTGATACGTTCGGAATTATTAAAGTTTTGGTTTTTGGTCACTGACACGAGAATTACGTACGGTAAAATATTGTCCTCTCAAAGTTGTATCATTGAGGCACAGAAGACGATGTGATTCCGGCAGTGTTAGGCCTGACGCCTTCTATTCACTTCCATCACAAGGCCTCAAATTTTCAAAGAGTTTACAGAAGTTCCAACCTTTTTTTGACAACAGACAATGAAAACCCTCATCAAACATGTCGAAACAAACAATCGAGGTTGGCTCCAAATACTGCCACGTTTCAAAGACATCCTTTTTGCTGGTTCCTATGGATTTTCGTTATTGCTCAAAGGTCAGAATTATCTACGTTAGAGAATTCCACCAGCGCTCTTCAGTCACACGCGTATCCGAGGGGACGGCAATGCCGTGCCCGGCGGCATTACTTCGCGGCACGCGAGCAAATTAGCCGGTGGCGTGGCGTGGCGGCCGTCACGCGACCATTAGAAAGCGTGGTGGACATGCATCACGGCTGGGAAGCGACATGAGCTAGGAACAGACGTGACACGGACACTGAATAACTTTAAGAATAATGTTGAGGCGTATTTTTAATGGAGGATTATGAAGGCGATGGGGCTGGGAAAGAGGATCGACTTTTTTGCACTATTGTATACTTAACGATTGATATCTGATCCTTTGCACGTTAGTAGAACTGATTCAGATTTAGCCATAATTATTAAGGTTAGTTACTTGACAGCATCCATAGGGTTTAATTAAAGGTACACAATTTTTAACTTATGCACTCCTTCGTAAGTAGGTTGAGTCGTTGGTCAATTACGGCTTCATCTTACGAGCGTCCATCTTGTCTGTATTATGTTACTTTAATCCATCCAAGTTCTCGGATATAACGTCAAATGTGCTGACTTTTGACCTTTCACTGGAACCAGGACCGCTTTACATTATGTGTAGGTTGACGCGACGCCTTAGTACATAATTTTCGTACCAGTATAATACCGTAGAAGAATACCAAAGGTCAAAGAAGACTGTCATATGTCTTTAAATGTCAAGCGAAACAAATATAATCGGGTAAAAATAGACTTCATGTTCACACGGATGAAAAGAAAGTTCTCGACCTTTATAAGGATTCTAAAACAATGCCCAATTATGTTGACAAAGGAACAGTTTACGTCTTGATTAAAAATAACCAGTTAAACAACTGTTCTGCGAATACGTACGGATTTTATATAACAATATCCGTTTTGTGAATAATTAATTTCTTCAATGCGAGTTTTTTTTTAATGCTCATGTGTATAACTAAAATGTTTTCAGGTACAATCATTGATTGTAATGGTTTTAGTAATGTATTTTGGTAATAGTTTTCAACTAGCGACCAACAGACCAAACTAATATGAGGGCTGCTTTTATCATTGAGATAAAAGTGGGCTTTATAACCTGTATCGTTTTAGAGTGCATGAAGAAGATTTAAAGTAAGCAAGAAAACATCTTAGAATTTATCGTCGCATGCCATTGCATTCAGGTTATATACCTGTTCCAAAAAAACAAGTGTCATTAAAACTTATACATTTATACAACGTAATATTTACAACACGAAGTAATGAAAACTACTCCCGCCTAATCACCATTAGCGATGTTTCCACGTCTAATGTTCAGCTAGCACGGAACGGAACACGTCGCAAGATGAACTGTGTGAACCTTTCCGTGCGCCGAGGCCATCAGCGCGCGAGCTTCCTGGAAACTTGCATGTCCGAGGGCGTTCCCTGGGGAGACGTGGTTTTGTGGGTTCCATGTTGTGCTAGTTACTTAACGCTTGCTGTATATGATATGTCCCTGTAGAATTATTAAAAGCTTTAATTTTAACTTCACTTCTTTTTTAGTTGGGGTAAGATCTGTGAAGCAAATGTTGATCCTGTTCCATTTATCTACATAGAATGAAAGGATGCATAGTATAGTCTGGTCCAAGAATTCACAGACATGGAACAGTTATTACCCGGTGTAACATTGTCTTTATATCGAACTAAAATTATGTATCTGCAATAGAAATGCAACTTAATGCCCGTTGTGTAAATTAAGTTCAGAAGCACATGCAAAGAGTCGTTTAAAGACCTATCGTATAACTGTTGGTTCTTCGAATATTTCTACGCATATTCATTAAGCACACATTAAAATCTCATAACAATGCAATATTAGTCCAAGGGTCAGAAAAATTACCGGAAGACCGATCGACCACCCGCCTGGAATAGGTCTACGGCTGAAACGAGATTTAAGATGTTGATGCAATCCGGGTTAAGAGATAATAATATAGTCGGAAGTTTGTCTTAGGTCCATGTTAATAAACTCATCTTGACGGAGACACCCCTTACAAGAAACGTCAAAGTAAACGTCAAACCATAGAAAACAGTAATTTTTGACGCATCTTGAGACGGGGATTACAGTTGAGATCAGTTTATCAATACGACTCGAGATTTACTGGCTGTGATCTTAGATTTATCGAGATTAACTGCGTTAAATTGCTCTGAGCAGTCGATAACTACGCTGTAGTTCACTTTTGGACCTTATTACAATGCAATAGGGTGCAAAAGTGTATAAGTACAGCTCTTTGTAGTCGACTAGGTACCTGTAAAAAGCCTAAGCCCAAATATGAAAGGTTTGACAGTTCAGAAACATCTAATTCAGTGCAACAACTTTTACTTGAACATGATCCATGTATTGTGTGCGTTTAACCTACAAATAGATTCAATTAATCAGGGCTAATGGATCTGGGTGGGGTCAAATGTTTAGTTAAAAATTGTACCTACCACCGCCCAAAACAAGGTTGCCCTCTTTTTAAATGTATTTTTTTCAATTATCAAAATGCTGTCCAAAAGAAGTCAAGCTGTCAAATATTTGCTTTTTGCACTATTGAAAATGTCTTCAATACATATCTTTATCCTCGACCACCACAAAATTAGCTCATCCATATAAACAGCCTCAAGCATTTCAACTTCAGATCGATTTATACGAAAGTTTCCAGAAAAGAACCCGTGACCTCTTGGAAAACGTACAATCTCAGCCCGTGTAACTTCGGCGACCGGGGCGCCACGTTTCTCAGGTGCACGTGAGACGAGGGTCCCAGGACTCAGGCGACCTCCTTTGTGACATTGCTTATTCAAGCGATATTTGAATATGATCACGTATCACGTGTTGATTGTAATTGAAAAATTATTACACGACTGCCGAAAAAAGTGTTAACAACGTCTTACAATCCAAATCTGTAAACCTTTTGACCGTCTTACATCGAATACAAAATGTGTCATTCACACGCCAAACATGTTTGCTATGATATGCAAATTACAACTTAATTGATATGTAACAAAGTCTCTTTTAATCTTGAACTTGTGACGGCTGTAGCCGTCGTGGCATTAGTGGCACGACTTTCAGTTGACGGCCGGAGTCGTCTGTGGCGTTCAAAAGGATGAACTATTTTGTATAATATTTAAATGTAATATGTAACTTGCATTTTGATAATCAAATTCCACTGCAAATTCGACGTCAATTCAGCGTGCGAACAAACTGACAAACGCGTTCTGTTGGTTATTTGTACGATGATGATGCCGATACACAAACACAAATATGCAACCAAGTGAAGTCCCATCAATGGAAGGGCGTTACTACTGTTGCCTATTGCTTCTTCTATTCAAATATTTCCAACCTCATTATACTACAAGCCGATTTAATCTGACATTTCGTGTCTCACCCGTGCCGTGATGGAAGCACTTATATTATAACGCGAACTTTCCGCCATCGATCTCGTGCCGTCGCCACACTATTGGATTGGGGTTACTCTTTAAAAATTAATTCATTAGTGCTATTGCCAGAAACAAGGCCAGCTATTATGCTGCTAGGGTCCCCTGTGGCCCTAATTTCTATAAATTTACAATGGGCATAAACACAAAAAGCAAGGATATCAGGAATATCGACGTAAGTTTAATAGCTTTTAAACTGGTCTGGGTTGGTGATGACAAAAAACTTGTGAATATTTAAAATCAAGGACAGGTATTTTAAGTTACGAGTTACACGTCACGCAGTTATAAATCACTTAAAATAGAATTAATGGTTGACTACAGCGTGTTTAGTCATTTATGTTTGCAGAGTTCCTTTGTTTATAGGTACAGAGACAGCTCAAATATAAGATGTCTATACAGGGTGATTGTAGAGTCTGTCTAATGAATGATGAACCGGGCTTTTATTTGACTGGCAGGTCTGGCAACACTATTAAAATGACGTTTTGACATTGACAAACAAGTCGTTGTTGGTTCGAGTCTGTCAAATAAAAGTTTTCTTCTCGAAATTTACGGACTAAACATGCGTAAAACTATCAAAAGTGGTGTGCGACAGATCCTTTGTACCATTATAAACAAATATAAAGAAAAACAAGAGAAGAGGGAAGCATTGTTGAAACAAAAAATAGAGTGTTTACATACGGTGACCGAATTCATAGGTTATAACAAGGTTAGTATGGCATGTTAATTTTGATACTTATTATTTCTATATCTTCAATCCAAAGTTTCATAGAATATATACCTTTTCTGTTCTACCTATCTTTTGAAATTAGTATTTCTTTTCCATTAAGAAATTAAACGATGTATTCTTTTCAGATAAGCTGGACGTGGATGGTGAAAAACAAACGGTTTTGAAAAATCTTCAGCTGTTGAAAGAGTTAAAACGATTTACTATGCCAGAGTCAAACGAAGTATTTAGAAGAATTATCATCAATGACCGGTAAATACTAAGATTAATTAAATCATTGTCTTTCCCTATACATAGTTGTATTGTCTGTTCCTATACCATGTTGAATCTCTTAACAATCGCAATTTTATTAAATTAATTAAATAGACAGATGATTAATATGACTGACACTCATACCTAGTTTCAGTAAAACACTAAGGAGGTGTTTATATACATTTAGTTAAAAGATATCATAAACATTAATATGTACCTACGTACACTTCATGAGCTCTTGGAAAAGATGTTCGGGTTATACCAGTCTTCCTTGTTCTTAAACCGTTGCGATTTGAACCTCACCGATGCAATTTGATTTCACCTAAACCCAAATGTTCTTAGAGCTGTCGGACTGTAAAATGAGGCTGTACTGCGTGTCACAATATATTTGTAAATGGTGTTCTGTTTAATTCATTCCTTCTTTCTTCTTACAGATATCAGTGTTTCGACATTGAAGAGAATGAAGGCAAAGTAAACCATGGTGTCTTCAGTAATCCAGGAAAGAAGCGAACTCACAAGGCCACAGTATCCAATTTAGATAGTTTTGACATCCATGCCATCAGAAATAAAGTGAACGAATTTTATATTGTAAAGAAGCAATTGCCTACACTCAGATGCCTATTAGCAGAGTTGAGAGAAAGCATCGGTTTTACCCTAATAATAAATAAAATATTTTTACTTAATGACTTGTTATTGGTGATTTTATTTACTAAAAGAGCTCACAAATGAGAAAGCATGCTGATGCAATCATTATTATGGTGGTCTGCATTTTTTTTTCATAGATAGTTTCAAAGCATCAAATACTTTGTGATACCCAAAGTTGCTAAATAGTTCGGTACACGTTTGGCGACTTTGGGTGTCACTATCTATTTATTTAATGCTGCCTATACGGGTCAATCAACTTTTCTTTGTAGTTCGGTGCCAGGGTGACGTTTCCTGGGTCACTCATTAAAACTATGATTTCAAAGGATATAAGTCCACTACCATTCTTTTATGGCTTTTCTCCTGAGTGTGATAGAAGTATACATTATAACATTTTTTCTAAGAAACTATCACTGTTATATTATATTACGGGACACTAACAACAACAAAAAAGTTGATCCACCCATACGTATTAAGTAGTAAGACTCTCGGGTTTCTACTAATAAACTGTACTTAAATATGATACCGTGTGCGGTCTTAATATGGATAAACGGACACTTGAGTGCGGTATTAGTAGACTTGAGTACCTATAGTTTATTAATACGGGCCTTAGTATTGTGAAAAAGTACGCGTTTCCTCTTCCTTTGTGCCCACCAAAATAAACAAAATAAGAAAAGTATCAAAATCGTTTATTCCTACATTGATCGGTAATACCATATGAAGATTTTTTGAATTTGCCGCTTTTTCTCAGGTTCATCTTTCATTAGACAGACTCTAAAAATCGACCTCATTCAAAGAGATTTTATAACTCTGTAAAAACTAAGCTATTTTACTTAGAGTCCATCTGAAAATCAATGTCGTAGTTAGGAGCTCTTTTTAACGGTATTTACTTGTTTATTTAGTGTCTAACTCGTGATGCATGTGTTTTTGTTGTTGATGATGTTTCTTTCTTTTTACGTCCAAAGTTGGAGAACAAAAGAAGTCAATACCTACATTTAAATCCGAGTTCATTTCATACGCTCCCGCGCCATGTAGAGGGTGTTTACATTATGTTACTATCACCGACCACAATTAGTCAGGCGGCGTACTCATCAGCTCGTCACGCTGTGACATGACGTGACACACTATATTTAACCGAGTTACCGTGTTACGTGGCCTCCGCAGGGTTGCTCCTCGTGCAAGTTATCTCTTACACAACGTTCGCGAGGTTTATCACTTTTAATGATAACTAGACATTGTAAGTTTGTTGATAAGACACGTCGCAAATGCTATTGAAATCGACTATTGCGTTGCATTCGTCATTGTCATTGATTGTTGTAGACCAAATGACATTCCTTAATAAATAATGCTCAACGTATTTTGTAGAGGTTCATTCTCTTACACACTTTAACAACTTAATATGATTAATAACTACAAAAATATAATGGATATATATTTTTCTCATTTTAATCAATAGTTTTATTTAGAACCTAGACTTTTCTGCTCCAGCTATCACATTTCTCTTGCGTGTGGTAATAATTTAAGAAATGTAATATTAAATGAATGACAACCGATCACTTGCTATATTGGTCCCCAATCCTAATAGCTATTTGGCATTAAAGGCAAACTAACAGACGGGCTACAAGATGGAAAGCAGTCACCGTATACAAGTCAGCAAACTTGAGATAATACCTTTTTTTTTAAAGCCACGTTTACAGGAGGACAAAGCGTTAAGGTTTTTTTTTGTTGCGATTGTCAAATGTCATGTATCTGTCAATGCTCACACAGATGCACTTAAGCTAACGCAAAAACGCTTAATAACTATTCTTATAGAACACGCCATGTTCCTATCCCGGGTTTTTCACATCCGTTTCAAGTATAGCAGCAACCCTGGCTGCGGGTGATAACTCAGAGCGATAGTCGTGACCCGGGGTCGGGCGGAATTTTCCACTGTCAACACTTACGCCACCTGGTGAGTGCTCTATTTGAAGAAAAGCGGCCTTTTCCACGTTACATTAACTTATTGATTCCGCTCACCGTGGGAGTTGTGACGCGGACGATTCCAATGCGGCCACGTAGTTGTCAATTAGTAAGATAGGTACGTAACTGAAGTAGCTTATACCTAATTTATAACGCGTTCAATGCCACTAACTAGCAAATGTATGCGATTTCAAGTCGCGGTTTGACGTCGTTGGCGCCGAATATGTTAATACAACATAAGTTTATGTTAAGGCAGACAAGAGTGTTGTATGTAGACTGATTAAGCTACTATTTATGCTAAGCTTCAGCTAGAGGTAGAGACGTTCTGAAGAAGGCACCAAATCATTTTTTTAGCGATAACAATAAATGTGGAAGTTGATGATTATTCATCTTCAAAATCAACGACATACAATCAAGCAAATGTCATTCTGGGCTATTGTCACAATGTCAAAGTGACGTAATCAATCAAATGCTAAGAATCATTTTAGGATTTGACTTTCTGTGTCATTTCGACATAGTTCCATAGAGGCCTAGGAATCGATTTGTTTGACTGTAGGCACCAACTTCATTGGACCCTCTTGGATACACTTCTCTGGTTAAATCAAAATAGTATACCTACCTAAATACTAATTGCAAAAAGTCATGACGTAAGGTTGGTAAACTCACTGTATAAGGTTATGGCCTATACATATAAGTCGTAGGGCTCATCAACAAACTATGCTGATATGACTGCGCTAATAACAAAGCTGCCCTTGACAGTGGCGACATCTCGGGGCCATTGTCCTACTCCATGGTTAGCAGACAAAGACAATAGGATGACGAATGGCGTCCGGCGCTTTAACCCTTCAAGCGGCAAGAAAACTATAGTTAGTTTAAATTTGAATTTTGAGTTAATGTCATAAAGTATAAATTGTTTTTGACAGCAGCCGTTATACGGTTGCTTGCCACTCGAAGGGTTAACTAGAGTTACAGGGTGATCACCCTATAGTTCATTTTCAGTGCTGAAATTATAATAATATTCTACGATAGAAATTTAACACGCTATATTTAGTAAACATAAAATAATATATTACTTTTAATATTCTTTTTTTATGCTTATTTGATTGGTATATTGTTTTTAAAACAAAAGAATGATGGACAGACGTAAGTAGGTACTTATGTATTTTATTTACGCATTTTTATGTTTTTGTATTAAATTTAAACAAGTAAATTATGTAAAATAAATTAGGAATTTATTTCACGTTGTTAAAGCCCATCTCACTACTGTATCGTTATAAAATGGTAATTGTCTATGGCATGCAGAAGGTAAACGGGCTCTTAGGCTATAGAACATTTTTAAATCTCAATACTACAATATCTTAAGGGTGTTACCAGACCAATCGATCGATCGTCGATCAACGGCATCGATCGATGGTAGAATTGATTAGTCGACGTCGATCGATAGTTCCTACCAGACCAATCGATCGATCGTCGATCGATGGCAGAATGGATTAGTCAACGTGGATCGATAGTTCCTTCATCAATTAAAGCTATCAGACCAGTCGATTAACGTCGACCGGCAATCGATCGATTGGTTAGTCGAACGATATCCGTCGATCGATTCGATAGTTCCTACCAGACCAATCGATCGACTTCGATCGACGTCAACTGCATGGTTTAAAGCCGTTAGTATTACGCACGCTATTGGTAAACAAGTCGAATATTTACTTAATCGCTGTACCAGTTACATCGCGGTCAACATCTCTACAAACGTTACTAAAACATCCGAGAGCTACTATAAGACTAATGTTGAAACTACACGAATGAAACTATTCTTAATTGCGTAATTAATTGATTTTAAATGAGATGACGAAGTTTTCCTGTTAGTTATTAACGATATTTATATTTAAATGGAGTTTCAGGCCGTGAAAGCAATACAGTTACAGTTATATCAGATACAAGTATATCTCTATTCCTTTCAGTTTGAAATTTGTCGGGTCATGTCTTGACAGTTCAAAATATAGGAACAGATCATATTTTTAAAAAGGTTACATAATACACTGCTATATCAAGTGAACCATACTCTTAAACAGTAAAGAAAACATTCCTATCTTCTGACCCAGATAGAACTTGACTTGAACATAGTGAATATGAAAATGACTGAACAAAACAAACATAACCGGGTTTCCGCAGACCACGTCATCGCGGTGCGACTATTCGAGTTCCTCCACCGGGTTATGACAAGCAGACTTATCGCCTATCGAGTTACTGTTAGGATTAAGAAAGTTGGCAACAATCGGTTGACGTCATCGTGACGTCAGCAACGCCCGTAGGCGGGGGTACGCCTAACAAAGTTCAAAACATTGATTGATACCGAGATTTGAACTAAAACTTTCCACCTACTGTTGTTTACGGTGTAAAGACGTCATTTAATATAAAAGCTATCAGTGTAAGTTACGTTAAACTTGCGACCTATGTTACCGTCGGTCTTTGACTTAGCCAAAATCGACGAATATTAAGCGAACCCATATTTTAAGAAAGAAAAAAATAAAGAAAGACATTTCAGTAACCATGAGACACAAATATACAAAAATAGAAGAAAACAATGAAGGCAACAGGAATAGCACGGAATGTGTCCTCGCGCGGCAGTGAAACCGACACTGGCTCAATAAACTGCTTAGGTTGAACCTATAGCGTTGATTTTCAACCAGTTTGCAAATATAATTAATTTAGTTCAGCCCTTAACCAATATCCATTTAATATTTAGTAATAAAATTAAACCTCAGGAGTGAAAGCGGAAGTAACAACTTTTGAATGGCTCAACCGAATTATTTTCGGTTAAATGCCAACTCGACGAAAACAGACAAAAGTAGCATTTCTCTTGTATAGTCGGCGCTGAAAAGCTTTGGCTATTGATATGCTGTTTCAGGGCTTTTCAACGATTCTCGATTTCTCTCGGACTTGGCATTTCGCCAAACAGCGTTGCCCTACAGTTACTACGCTTCACGTCTCTTCAAATTACGCGACTGAGCCACAATTTTGCCTACTCTAGTTAAACGCTAATTTATTATTAAGTCTACAGTTTGAATTTTAGAGTCAGGATCGGGCAGCAATTCATTCGTACAGTTGGCAAAATGGAACCTTGATCCACCATAGCACTGTGTTACAGTGATATTTAGTTGGACACTTCTTACGATTTGTTTTTAGGGTTCCGTACCCAAAGGGTAAAAACGGGACCCTATTACTAAGACTCCGCTGTCTGTCTGTCTGTCTGTCACCAGGCTGTATCTCACGAACCGTGATAGCTAGACAGTGGAAATTTTCACAGAAGATTCATTTCTGTTGCCGCTATAACAACAAATACTAAAAACAGAATAAAATAAATATTTGAGGGGGGATCCCATAAAACAAACGTGATTTTTTTGCCGTTTTTTGCTAAAATGAATGTTGTATAGATAGTACGGAACCCTTCGTGCGCGAGTCCGACTCGCACTTGGCCGGTTTTTTATCATCACGATGACTCCATTTTATGGACTGTCAAGATTACATTTTCAATGAAATGGGACCGTTTCATTTTCAGATTTGGGAATACGATTGCACGTTGGTCGGGAGCATGATTCTAGACAGGAAAAGTAAAATTCTCAATACGTCCCAAGAAAAATTATCCTACTTTTTCAAACTCTCCAAATTCATTGCCAACCTTGAGCACTAACATGGATTGCCTATATTCTGGTTAGTAGCGGTCGGTTGTTGAATCCCCACTCTTAAGCACAACAGTTCTGCATTGCGGTAAGGTCGGCCGGTACCTTAGGGTAGGTGATAGCAATTAACTCTACGTGTCGCCGTCCTACTTATTCAATCCTTTTAACATCCCCCTAAAGGCGACAACCCACCGTAATTGCTTAAGCGTCTGACGGTATAGGGTAATATCGCTGAGACCCACACAGAGGAGTAGTATTGAAGTTGATAATAAATGAATCACTTTTTAAAAAATTATGTTAGTTAATACTTTTTCCGATAATAAAATTACAGGAAGATAACAGAACAAAAATAAAATAATAATTTATTATATTCAAGCTACCAGACACGAGATCCAGAGTCTAATTCCATTGAAATTTTCTAGAGAATTAGCTTAAGGATCGATATCCGAATAGATCATAAACAATTTTGAATTTGAAAAGATTTAGATCGAAATTTAGTGGCCAGGAATGCAAAAAAATGAGGTTGTAACAATCTCGTTACAGGCGTAAGTGTTTGAGGGCAGCGGAAACACGGTACACAGAAGGTACCTACTACACCGAAACAAACCTCGCTACTCAGCTATACTCCCAAAAGCAAAGGATCATATCATCAAAATAACAAGCTACGTACGAGCAAATTTAAACGATCACTCGGCTGTTGATATTTACTTGTTATATCTAGCGTCCAGACCACCTACGTACACATGCAACATGAATCACCGTCCAGAAATACTCGCAGTGCAAAAGGCGCCGGCGCAACTCGTCTCCGTCGCAATGCCAAAGCAAACAGTACACCATTGCACACTAATTCATTAAGCTTGTCAAACAGGACAGGACTAACCGTAGGAAGGAATCCGTAGGAAAGCACTCATAAATGTGTTTTTACATGTGGATTACGAATAAAACTAAGACAGACTTGTAAATAGATAACATTACTAGATGTAAGTTTTGCAATATTTGGGAAGCGATGAACTAAAGTTTTTGACGGAACAAAGGACAACATAATGGGCTGGCTAAAACATTAACCACTAATCGGGTGTTAGTTCCAATGCGAAGACCCAAGACTGGTTCAAGTGTCGATCCTTGGAGGAACTTAGTGGAAAATTATATCTCTCGCCTGTCACGATGACGATGATATACATAATAATACCATGACTAAGCGACTAGCAAAAAAAAAAGTGTTATAATCATTCATTATTTAAGTTGTATCCTCGTTGTGTACAAACAATTATACGTATGATAATACTTTGTCAAACACCTGCGAATTCGGTTCTAAGAATTAGCCACAGGTGGGCAAACACTTGAATTTGTTCAAGAGCCAAAATGGACAGACAACTATATGACTGTTAAATTGCCAGCGTAACTTTTAAGATGACGACGGTAAAATAGAACCTGTTTGCGTAGACTTTTCCCGTGTTACGCTATATAATCTTGGACAATTGAACACGTGTTTAGTACATGTTAAATCATAGAACATGAGAGCAGACGTGGTGTATTTTGCAGTTAACAGTTAGATGAGCTTCCGAAAATAAGAACTAAACATCATTTCGTGGAAATGGAGCGAAAGGAGTCTAGAAAACATGATAATTATAAATATATTTAGTAATTTAGCATCCGACTATTTATATAAAGAAATTTAACACCACAGTAATAACGTTTCGGTAGATTCAATAAACTTGTAAAAAATTAAACATGTTTAGAAAATAGTCAAGATAAAAAACGTCATTGTAACGTCACATCAGAACTTTAAACTGAAAGTAGTAAATACTCGTAATGAATGATTCCTAAAACACTGAACCGATCAAAAATTAGAAATTATGAAACCCTGATTCCCCGATTTAATATTTGGCTGGTGAAAGAAATTAACCATACTCTGCTGTAAAATTTAATCTAATCTCAATCTTCTAACGTAAATCATCACATTTTTTAAATATATGTTTCTAATCCAAATGGTCTGCAACGATTTGTCGTTGGCAAGAGGCCAAGAGTAAAACTGATGGTCCCTCCAGTTGGTAGGAAGTACACGAGGAAAAAAATAAAAAGACACACTTCGACGATCTTATACAAAAGACATAAGGTTCATTATATCTTGATTCAAAGGTCAAAGTGATTGTGTTTGTTGGGTAGTCCCATTGAACGATGGTTACGTACGCAGCATACGTCACTTGGCAGATGGGCCACTCGTTTGTACCGCGGGTTTAAAATATCTTATTTATTTTTGTTACTACGTGTTTATTTTATTAAAATTCAAAATTCAAATAATTTATTCAGTAAGTAGGCCCTGCAGGCACTTTTACATGTCTGAGTCTACCAGCGCTTCCAAAGAGACCACTGTTGAGAAGAAGCGCCGCAAGAAACTCAACAGTAAGCCGTTTTTTCCAAATAAATCACTTATTACAATACTAAACTTAAGCTACATAATTTAAATGTCACAGGGATGTACAGGTCCCAGTAGTAATAATAATTAAATATATCTAAATGTCAGATTATTATAAATAATACAATTTCGGAGATGTAAACAGTCTCCAAATGTCAAATTAAAATTAAGAATTAAATATAATTTAAAAAAAAAAAACACAAAACAAGGGAGATGTAGAAAGTCTCCACGGTCAATTTTGGAGATGTAAAGAGTCTCCAGATGTCAAATTAAAAAATAAGGGAGATGTAGAAAGTCTCCACGGTCAATTTCGGAGATGGTAAAGAGTCTCCAGATGTCATATTAAAATAATAGGTAATCATACAGGGAGATGTATATAGTCTCCACGGTCATTAATAATTGTAATACAAAAAAAATATATATATATATCAGTCCCAAGCATTGTCATCATTCATATAATCTTTAATACTATAATAAGCTTTAGAAATTAGTTTACGTTTAACGTAACTCTTAAATTTATTTACTGATAAATGAGTAACACTACTTGGGAGCTTATTATAGAACCTTATACAATTACCCATGAAAGAGTTTTTTATTTTGTGAAGCCGTGTAAAGGGCACTGCGAGCTTATGTTTATTTCTGGTATTAACATTATGTATGTCACAGTTCTTTCTAAAGGTACTGATATTCTTATGAACATGCATAATGTTTTCATAAATATATTGACTGTATACGGTTAATATATTCGTTTCTTTGAACTTATCTCTAAGCGAGTCTCTATGACCCATCTTGTAAACAGAACGAATAGCCCTCTTCTGTAGAACAAAGATGCTGTTTACGTCAGCACCACTACCCCATAGTAAAATACCATATGACATAATACTATGGAAGTAACTAAAATAAACTAATCGAGCGGTTCTCAAGTCTATTAGATTCCGAATTTTATTAACTGCAAAAGCTGCAGAACTTAGTCTATTCGCTAATTTAGCCAGATGAGGACCCCATTGGAGTTTTGAGTCTAACGTTATACCAAGAAATACTGTATCATTAACTAAGTCTAATTTGTCATTTTTAATAGTTACAGTAGTTTGTCTATTTTTCACATTGGTAGTCATAAATTTAATACATTTAGTCTTTTTCTCATTTAGTAATAAATTATTAACACTAAACCAATCTACTACTTTTGATATAGCATTGTTTACATCCACATTAAACTCCTGTTGTCGTTTGACTTTAAATACGAGTGAGGTATCATCAGCAAACAATACTATATCATGGTTGTCCTTTATAAGGTATGGTAAATCATTTATGTAAATGAGGAATAGAAATGGACCCAAAATTGAGCCCTGTGGCACGCCCATTGAGACCAAAGACCCAGGTGATCGTTTTCCATTCACGTCTACCCTTTGTATTCTCCCGAATAAGTACGTTTTAATTAAGTTTAGCGCAGTACTTCTAACTCCATAATGGTGTAGCTTCCTGACCAATGTGTCATGGTTAACGCAATCGAAGGCCTTGGACAAATCACAGAAAATACCTAAAGCATCATGTGACCCCTCCCAGGCATCAAAAATATGTTTAATTAGCTCAACACCAGCTTCGGTTGTCGAGCGACCCCGAGTAAAACCAAATTGTTTATTATGTAATAAATTATTATCTTGAAAATGTTGCATTAACTGTGATAAAATTAATTTCTCAAAGATTTTACTGAAAGTGGGTAGTATCGATATCGGTCTAAAGTTAGTGGGGTCAGAAGTACTACCCGTTTTAAATAATGGAATTATCTTGCTATGTTTCATAAGATCAGGAAACTCACCACAATCAACACAGTGATTAAATATGATCATTAAGTCAGATGCTATGACTTCCATTAAGGATTTAAGGACGTGAACCGAAACCCCCCAAAGATCATTGGTTTTCTTAATGTTAATTGATTTAAATGCTTTGATTACATCCAAGGCAGTAACGTGCTTGAATTCAAAGTGTATACTGCATTCAGACACGTTATCTTCTAATAATAAAATGGCAGACGCCGGCGAAGAGTTCAGACACTTAGTCGTGGACACTGGTATGTTGGTAAAATAATTTTCAAATTGCATTGGCACCATCTAAATTAGACTCTAGGATTTTACCATCTACTTTTAAACGAAAGTCATTAATTTCCTTTTTCCGGCGACCTGTTTCTTCATTAATTATTTTCCAAGTCGTTTTAATGACATCAGAGCTATTCAAGATTTTATCACTTAAAAAGTTTCGCTTAGCTATACGGCAGTCTGACTTGAAATTCTTAGAATACTCTTTGACATGTTCCTTAAACTCTTCACTAGCGTTAAACCGTCGTTCCTCATATAGTTGATACAGTATTGCTCTTCGTTTATGTAAGTCCGCAGTAGCCCAGTCACTGAAAACCTTTGCGCCACCGACCATGACCGATTTAGATGTAAATATCATGTCAAATTGTTTCATGAATGTGTGAAAGAATGAGTTGTACATGTCATTAGGGCCCTTATCAGTTGTTAAAAAGGGCAGATTATGCACTAGGTTATGTCGCATTCTCTCCACACGACCTGCAGTAAGCGGCACAAAAGTTATTTCCTTATTCGCAACATTATGCGATACAAACTCCAATTTAATTAATTGACCTAGATGATCCGATTCCAGGTTACTGATCAAACTCTTACTAATAGGAATTATATCAGTAAAAATGTTATCAATACACGTGGCGCTAGTGTCAGTCACTCTAGTCGGCTCCATAAAAGTATGAGCCAGTCCGAAAGATTTGAAAAGATTTATTAATCTGGAGCTTAGTGAACTATTTTCCAAAATATTAACATTAAAATCTCCACATATAATAACTTTTTTACTCAAATGAGATAAATTGATTAAGATAGTTTCCATGTTCTTTTCAAAAATTTCGAAATTTCCTAAGGGTGGCCTATATACACAAACTACTATGAATTGCTGTAATTCTATTGCAGCGAGTTCTAATGTACGTTCAACAGATAAGGACACAATGTCCTTACGTTCTTTAAATTTAAATTTATTGTTTAATATTATTAACGACCCACCATGTATCGAGATACTTCTTGTGAACAGACTGCCGACCTGGTGGTTGATAAAATTAAACATAGCCTCGTTACTAGTTAACCAGTGTTCCGTTATACATAAAATATCAATATTATTACTATTAAGAAATAACTCAATTTGGAGGTCTTTACTTCTTATACATTGAATATTCTGGTGAACCAGAGTGATACTATTAGATACTTTGCTGCCAGATTTGGCCTTACATTTATTGCGATTTAGATTGCTAGAGTTGACGCC
The DNA here is from genome assembly GCA_948252455.1 of Acleris cristana. Lineage (NCBI taxonomy): Eukaryota > Metazoa > Arthropoda > Insecta > Lepidoptera > Tortricidae > Acleris > Acleris cristana. The sequence continues at coordinate 590,917 of OX411785.1, forward strand.
CTCTGTTGTCGTTTCATTTAATTTAAATGATTGATGGTATTTGGAACGGTTTCCAGGTGCATTTTTGGTTGCTCAAAAGAAGCAGGAGCCAAATTATTGGCTGAAATATCAAATAAATAAGATAGCGACATAGCTATCTGTCTTTTAAGATAATTGGGAAGGTAAAATTTCCCTTTATTCAAAATGTAATTATTACTAATATAATTATTAGAATCAATAATGTCAATCTTATCATTATATGTACACATGTTATAAAATGTCATATTTAGATTATGTCTTATATCATTTTCTTTCTGTGACAACTGTTTACAATAAGGGAATGTAAACAATATGATTTTTTTTACTACAAGACTATTCAGTGTTTGAAAAAATGAAATTAATTTATTTTTGTTTACATTCCCTCTATTTCCTATAAGAATAAGCAAAGTTGTGTCAATATCAATATTTCTGTCCTTAATAATTTGATTTTGGATATTTTCCAAGCTGCTTAAAGGTAAACAATTGCTGATCACACTATGTCCCTTAGTGTATGAATTCAATATTGAGCCCATATTACTACCAATTTCATCGCAGTACATAATTATGTCAGGTTTATGTTTATATGTCAATGTGTTAGTACTGTCATTATTTACTGTAGGAAGTGTAGGAACACTATGCGCAGGAATACTCAGTGTAGGAACACTGAGTGCACTGAGTGCAGGAACACTAACACACAGGCTCTGCTTCAGTCCGGTGGTGGCCGGACAGACACTCATGGTTTGGCAGACACATGTGTGATTGTCCGCCAGTGACTGAAACAGCTCTAAATTATAGTTGAGCTGCCCTATTAGGTCATCCATACCTAAAGAATACTCAGCTATAATTTTTTTCGAGTTCTCTTGCAAATTATTTAATGTTTGTATCGACTCCTCCAAATTCTGTATTTTTAATTGTAACATTTGTGTGTCAGTGTCATACTTTAAATTATTATTTCCTAACATATTGGCATATTCATTAAGTTTATCAACTAGTTTTACATTTATTTTATTTAATATCAATTTTGTTGTATACCGTTTATTTTGTGTTAACAACCTTTGAGATTTTCTTATATATCTATTTAATTTAATGTGTTTTTTTAGTTTATTCCTGCTACAACTACTTAACCTTGTTGTGGTGGAAATGTCATTAGTTAAATCTATGGTAACCACAGGATTGTCGGTTGAAGCAGGAATCAACTGAGGGTCACTCTGCACATTATAACACTGCGGAACGAGACTTAACTTTGTTTTAAACTACCTACTTAAAGAGTTTGGAGAACTGAAGCGTCAACAGGAAAATTGTAAACGGATAAATAGCAATGCCTTTAGGGATACTTGTAATAAAGATAAATCAAGATTAAGGATAAAGCCCAGTTAAGTTGTGTTAAAATGAATGGAACTGGCAGTCCTCCTGGTTCAATTCTATCGATAGTTTTTATTTCTGTATAGTAAAGTAGATCTGTTTCCACATAAATCAGTTCTTCAATTTGATAATTTTCATGTTTTAAGAACTCATCATCAATGGCCTTATACTCTATATTGTCTTTACCCGTATTGTTATCATATTAGCAACGTAATGATTTGTATTTCACAGTAAAGGCGGTAGAGTCATAATCAATCCGATAGCTGGTGTACAAAAAACGTAGAATAAAGCCCCAGCTCTACTTTTCAAATACAAGTTCCTAATGAAAACCGAAAACGCCTTTCCCCTAGATATTAGCGAGGTCAAACTTGTTCCCATACAAAAAACATAACGTGATATAATTTTAGTTTAATACAACGTCGATAGTTTTTCTAACTCAAGACTCCACTTCGCACAGAAGTCCTTGAAACCAGAACGAAAGGCAAATTCCGTGTCCTACGCCTTAGCGACCAAAACTTGTTTAAGGGGCTGGAAAAAAGGGGGAGGTTGGATTTGGCTGCCATGTTCTTAGTATGAATAAACCAAATCATGTTTAGTTTCAAGCACATGAGATTCTGATACAACAACAATTCTATCAATATGAGAACAAAAATTACTTTCAGATGTTAATTCACTTTACTTTTAATATAAGATCTGCTAAACAGTTGCATAACTCTTCAAAGTAGCGTTGTCTTTACAAAAAGCACTGCAATTTAAGAACCTACTGTTGGTTAGCGTCTAGCTAGCCTTCGAGCTTCTTCCAATTCACAATATTTTTGTGAAGCCTAGTCTAGTGTTTTCTCACTTATAAAGTTATAATTATTCTCTTCCTTAATCTAACCGCTCTAATAGCATCTCTATATACGATCACAGTATTGTTGCCTATTATTATGTAACCGAATCAACATTTTTAATTTATTTAAAACCACGTTATTAGCAATGATTAGATTGTTATACAGCTGGTTTTGCTATTGTTGATGGTATAAAATCATCGCAATTTAAAGTAAATTATGATGGCGTCATTTCGGCCTTCGATGACTAAACGTAGAGAAATAATTGGGCGACTATTTTTAGTATTATTTGGTATAGGACAGGTTTTTTGTTGACTACTTGAGTGGAGGTCACGCACAGAATCGGATAACACATAATAGCTATTTAACTAACTGATTCAGAGTAAAAAATATATCAATTTATGGCGCTCAATTTAGAACACCCTCTGCCCGCAACTTCGTCCGCGTAGAATTAGTAATTCTCTACACTTGACATCCCACGTGCACAGTGTTTTTTTTAGGTATTAAGGGTAAATAACAAACATACTTACTAACTCACACACAAACATTCGCGTTAATAATATTAGTGAGGTAGTGTGATTCAGGGCCGGGCTTCCTGATTTCTAAACAAAATTATCAAAAATATTTGTAAGCACATGGAAGCTTTAGGTATTTTTTTGGAATAATATTATTAACATTGGGTCTCTTATAGGGTGGGCAAGAAATTTTTGCAATTTTACTAGCGTTTACTGTTGCTATTTGCAATCATTTTTGGCCCGCCCTATATATTAAGCAAACTATTTTGTACTCTTCAGCTGTCCTAGAAATAATTGTTCATTAAGTAACCATGGGTAATCTTCCTTGACCACATTTTCTTCAACATTGCAGATTTCAGAATCAAGAAATTTCTACGATGTGTCTCCGAGTACTTCTGTCGTGTGGTGAGCAGTTCCTTAAGAGTTTTACACAGAATGTGTTTCACGTCTAGTGACTAGAAAATACAGTGCAAGAGGTTTTCAACAGCCTTTTTTGTTCGGGTGAAGTCGGGTGGGGTCTTTTTGATTTTGCAAGAGCTTATAGAGCGAATGAGAGAGAGTACAAAGCCGATGGCCATTTTAAGAGCTACTGTACAAATAGCACCAGTTTTTTTTTTTGGGTTGTCGCCTGATGGGCCATAGACATAAGTCCTTGCTTTTGTTAGCAGGATATTGAGATTTACATTTAAAAGGGGCAGAGATGAAAATCCCTTCCGGAGACCTGGGAATGGAGAGCCCAGGTACTGCCGGGCTCGCAGCATCACTGTTAAGTTAACTAACCACTAAATAGTGAGCCTTATTGTTAAGGTAACAAAATTCATAAATGGTCAGTTAAATGTGTTGCTGATGGTACTGTAGGTATAGTCAAATCGTTTGATTCCTACGCCACTATGAACTACGCAAAAGTGACTTGTCATTTAAAACGTAAGAGACTTCAAGTAGGTTGACTGTACGTTACATCGAGGTATTATTAAAATCAATAATTCTTAAAATATAAAAACACGTAATCATACCTACTATACAATTAATTATAAAGTAACGTTCGAGTATATAACAAGTTGTAGAACCAGTTACATTTGCCTGTTTGCCTCGGATAAAAAAAATGGCTTCCGAAACTACTCATTAATTTATTCAAGGTATTGATAAACATATATTAAATAAGTTACGTAATTGAAATCTGCCGGAAATGCTAATTTTGATTGGCACTTGTTTGCGAGCAGTAATTTTAAGGATAATATAAATATATGATAACAGAATATACGTATATAATTAACGATTAAAAAAACAAAGAACCGGCCCCAAAACTTTAAGGAGTTCCGTTGAAATTTTATTGATTCCATGACCACTTCTTGAAAAAAGACAGATAAATACGGTTGACAAGACAATTGGCGGAAAATTCAAGTAACTTTTTAAATAAAAAGTAAAAGAAACTAATGAAGACCTTATCATTTTTTGAATGCTGATAAAAATAAATGCATGTTATAGGTAGCAAAAGCATGGTAACATGTAGTTGTAAGTTGGCTTTATATGGTTTTAATATACAATTTAAAATATAAAATTACAAATGTTAAAGTGTGTTTGTTTCTTTGTTTCTTCTTTAAGGTTTAAGGCCTCAACTGACCAACGTGAAGTTTGGTGCAGAGACAGTTTATAAACCGTAGGCGGTCATAGAATACTTTTCACGAATAGCGAAAGCCACTTCTACGCGGACGGAGCCGCGGACAGAAGCTAGTCTTCAATAAGTAACAACAAAACGCACTAAATCTGCTTTACTATCAATATCTATCTCGAAAGATAGACGGTTATGGACTGACTCGGTCAAACTGAAGTAAAACGAACCTACGTTATACTCCTACCCTCCTACAACACCAAATCAACTCATTTATTTAGTTCATTAGCAACATTTCGGCCCTCGGTCCACCAAATAGCACTCTTCGAAGCTGAAGTTGAGAAAAACGACAAAGCAGTAAGACAATGGTCTTAGGGTGGAGTCACATCTATCAGCACCGATTCGCATTTTGTCTAAATAAAATAATTACTTTTTATCAAGATGCATACGAATCAATTCTCCTTTCCCATGATGCGTACGCAACTTCATACAAAACAGCCATTTTCTATAGACAAAATGCGGGCGCTGATAGATGTGACACCACCCTTAAACTCTTTACTGCTATAAGTTTTTTCCTACAACAAAAAATGTATACACACACACATTGCCTCCATAGATCTAACAATAAGCCAGTCTCATTAGATCACAGATAGAATGTAAACTTGTTACACAGACGCACCAGTGTAGCTGTAGGGTGTATACTAGTTTGTTATCATAGTATCCTACGACCTCCAGGCAGTGTTGGGCACTCAAGAATAAAATCATTAATTGAATGAAGATTCGTAAGAATAAAATCATTTCGATTTTATTCCAGCCAAAGTGATTCAAATAATTTCGTCGGGAATAATTTGTACGTGGGAAAATTTTATAAAAATAACTTATTCTTAGTCAATTACATTTATTCAAGATTTTTTATTTTGAATAAAAGTATCTGAATAAGAATACAGTAGGTAAATGTAACTTACGTTATATTTACGTACAGTACAGGTAGAAACTAGTACTCTGGTCTAATATATACCCACTATGCTATCATAATTAAATCTTGTAAATCGAACGTTGGTCCTCGTATTATTTTTACATCAAATGTATTCGACTCATATAACCAAACAAAACATATTAAACTTAAGATATATTAATGCGAAGGGTTCATTTAGCCATGAAAGAATTCCGGGAGTCATCACCATCGTATCAAAGGTACCAAAAAAAACGTCATAAAACTTACTTACACGTAAGTACATTAAAAAAATGTGCCAAAACCAATATTTATTGTACTACAAAATTAATTTTATTCCAAATAACATGTTAGTTGAATAAAACGTTAGTTAGAATAATCCCATTTCCAAAATAGTTATTTCAAATTTTATTCTTCATTTAAAATAAAAGTACCATGATTTATTCACTAGTATTCCATTTCAACTCACGAGGTACAAGAATTATTCTTATTCAAATCGATTTGAATGAGAATAACTTTTCTGTTTTATTCTTATTCTTATTCAAGTTAATTTTTGCCCAACGCTGCCTCCAGGCATCCTGCCTGGCTGATAACAAGATCGATCCGGCGGCGCCGCCCTTGGCAGTGGCGCGGTGACGTCAACGCCGTTGGCGAGTGGCGACCTACACAGTTATACTATACATTAGTAATCTAGTTACAGTAAGGTGCTACATAACATAACTCACTTAAATACGTGTTTGGTTACATCGGCTTTAAATAGCGTTATAATAATTTTAATATTATAAGCTGTCCGAGACTCCCGCGTAGGATTTGTTATTTAACTTTTTTTGATACTTCTACTAGGATACTGGATGTAGGATTATGGCAGTAGGTTACTTTTAAACATTCATCTAACTATTAGGTGAGACTCGTGAGATTGAGGCCAATCAGGGCCCCTCTGACAAACGAATGCGGCAGCACAATGCTGAAAGAAGCTATGCTTTCATAAAATTTTGATCGTTATTTGTATTTGTGTTGTGTGAGCTTTGAATAAATGTTTTCTGTTCTATTCAATCGCTGCACACAATCGTAGAGGAAAATAAAATGAGTTTTAAAATGTTTGCTTGGTATAACGGTGAATTGACCGACATTTTCAAAAAAGAATAAGCAACGTAATAAAATGGGCTAAAACGAAAAATTAAACATATTTCTAGGAAACAGAATGAAGGATGACTTAAATCACTTAATGAGATAGATTCGCCTTTGTACTTGTTTATTTTTCGCATGTGTTCAGTGTTTCTTTTTAGGGTTCCGTACCAAAATGGTACAAAAGGAACCCTTATGGTGAGACTTCGTTGTCTGTCTGTCTGTCTGTCTGTATGTCACAGCAGGTTTTCTCAGCAACTACAAATGCTGTCAACTTGAAATTTGGCATAGTTGTACAACTTGCTTGCCCGCATCTATTGGTAGTAAAAAAAATATGAAATTAATTTTATTAATAATTGAAAAGGGGTCTAGAATGGGGGGTTCGAAAATGAAAGCGGTTCGATTATAGCAAATGGGGTGTCATATGAAAGGTCTTAATCTGCACATTTCAAAACTATTTTTTTGAAATTTTTCTGTAATGTACTTTTTGATTTATAGCCAAAAATGTACAAAAAATGACCGTTCCCCCCCTTTATCTCCGAAGTTTACTAATCAAAAATTCTGAAAAAAATACTGCCGTATAGATAATTACTTATATTTTCTGGGAAAAATAAAATAAAGTGTTCATTATTTACAGTTTTTGAGAAATAACAAAAAAACGAAGAAAATCTGTATTAAAGTTTAGGCTAGTCAAAATCGACCTTATTACCTGGAAAATAAAGCTTATAACAAAATGAGTATTTTCTTTTGCGGTTACCAAGCATATTATCTTCAATACGGAACCCTCGATGCGCGAGTCCGACTCGCACTTGACCGGTTTTTTTTCTTGTACGATAAAGACAGTCCTATTTAACGAATTTTACCATCACGGTACAATGGTGTCAGATACCTATTAATTTGCAGTGTCGTAATCTACACCTGCGCGAGGAAAAAACTGATTTAAACGGTTATATGGTATAGTCTATGAGTCTATCAATACTGATAGTATAGACAGGCTTACGACAGTTTAAATTTCAGGTCATGATAAGACTATCAATATTATCAGCCCCACATCAGTTTCTTGTCAGCTTGTAACTTTCCATAGATTGTTTAAATAGTTTTACCAATTAACAATGACTATGTACGTAAAATTAAGGTATCTACATTAATAAACTAGACGGATTGATAAATGTTTTAGGTAATTCGGTAACACGGACGAACCTTAAACATTGCACGAAACCCAAATTTAAGGGGATGGATTAAAAAATAAACAGTTAAAAAACAGCAATATTAACTTTACAAATGGCAATAGAATCAATGCCTAGGGCCGTCTTTGACCTGCTATCGTATTGTCAACGTTTTGATAGCTCTTATTTACTTGACAGTAAAGGCGGCCGAGTTAAAAACAATACCATAACCAGGTCAAAGACAATATGGTTTTTACCGCTTATAATAGAAGCCCAGTTAGCAAATGATTGGCAGATCACATCACTGGGCCAGTTGGTTACATCAGGGATGCCTTTTTGTTCACCTTTCAAGCGTTTACCTACTTTACTTTATTAATTATAAGGATATGCCGAAACCGAGATTATAATGAGCTCACCACGGTGTTTTTTATTACAGAAACTACATCATCAACTGATGAAATGTTTTCTGGTTCCCAAACTGTAAAAAACATAATTTCATCGAACGTTATTTTCTACTGAAACCATGTTGCTTTCAGGATATCTTAAACATTAATTACGTAGGTTGAATTAGGTTAACTGGTGATTGTGAGGAATGCCTTTCGATACGTTGAAAGGCATTTCGATAAAACACAGTTTAAATCGTCAGACTGTTACACATATCGGGAAGGATTTGTAGATAGCTATAAACTTTAATCGGATTACTATAAAACCTTTACAAAAATAACGTCATCTTGCGAATTTATTATCAGCCAATAAAACTCATATTTTTAATAAGATAGAGAATAAGCACGAAAGCACGATTCAAACCTTTAAAAATAATACTTAAAATAAACAGCTTAAAGAATAGGTATGCCAATTCCCAGTTCGCACGTGTATAATATGACATCATGCCTACATCGAAAGGCCACACGACAGGTAAATGAATTGTAATGGCGGGGTCTTTGTTCCCAATCCCCAAGGCCTCATATAAATATACATTATCAACGGATATCGGAGGTGCGGAGTGACCGTTTTTACCTTGGCACTGAGCGGGGCCGTGACGTCAGCGGCGCACGCGCCTGGATATAAACAGATTGATGCTGGAGTAAATTACTTTTGTCAAACATAGACGGAAACAGTTTTATATATTTGTTAAATGTTTGAGGAAAATGTTGCAAATTTTGCTGTGAATCAAACTAATTCACCAATGAAGGATTCGAAATCATAACCTTTTTCCTGATGAGTCTTCAATAACTAAAGCTACTAGTTGATGAGAGGAAGGAGAGCAAATAAAGAAGTATTTTCTAAGGCATGAGGAAGACAATCGAGCAAACAGACCAGAGGGCTTATCGTCTATCGCACTCGCAATCACGATCGTTTTCATTTTGAAAATCGAAGGCTTGTCTGCATACAAAATGAAGACAATTGCTCCACTTTGAAGCCGGTTGCGATTGCGAGTGCGTAAGACAATAAGCCCTCTGGGCCGAGGTTCTTGGTGGTAAAAACCATATCGTTTTTGACCTGTCATCGTATTGTCAACGTTTTGATAGCTCTCATTTACTTGACAGTAATGGCGCCCGAGTTAAGAGTAGAGGCCCTGATGGTTAGATAGACCTGATAGATAAATGGATAGATTAATCCAATATCTAATAACTTGAGAATCAATTCGTATATTCTTCTTGATTTGCACGTTTTTTAACCGTACAATAAAGAACTAGCTACCAATCTTTACTATAAAAACTAATTGTTTCTCCAGAAATCCTCCTTACATCGCCGTAAACAGGGTTTTTGTAAAAAGTCTTTGTAATGTAAAGCAAGGTCGTATCGTAAACACCATTTTACAATGTTCTCCAGCTTTCAAAAGCTAATAAAAACAAAACTGAGTCAATGACAGTTATACATGACAATAACTTTATTTGTGAGCCCAAGTTGAACAGAAACATAATACATACGTCGTAAAAGGGAAAGGTCCCTTTTACAATAAAGACAAGACAAAAGTTACTTACAGTCAAGGACAAGCGAAAGTTGTTCGTGTTTATGACTTCTAATTTTTCTTAGAAATAAAAAGAAAACGAGACTGTTACGGTTTTGCACTTCTATTATTAGTATTGTAATACTTGCAATAGCTACACTGTAGAGAGTTTTTTGACAACACTCGTATAATTGCTGACGATATTGAATCAAAAACTATAAAATGTATATGAAAGAATTACATACAGAGAGAGTTGTTAGTCAGGAATTAATGTTTTACATAATATACCCATTAAACATTTCGTCACTTGTGCCGCAGTTTCACAGCTGTAAAGGAAGGTAAATAAAAACGTGGACGTACGACGTATTGTGTTCCTCGTTATAATTCTCGGTATTTTTGAACTTGGTTGTATATCGTCACAATTTATTCATCAAATTGAGGAATTACCAACGTACTTCCTCAGTTCCACACCTTTTCCCCTTACTCTAGCACCAAAACCAGGATAATGAAATGACGTCTAAATTCCATATTTCATTACACACCCTTACCTACTCATTTGAGATTCCAAGCGGTCCTGTCACGTTCGGACTATAATTCATCTGCCGCCAAAGTGACCGGAGCGGGACCCGAGGCCCAAAAAGGATAACGGTTAATGAAACGGTTACAAAATTAACATTTTACGATTACAACTTTCACTTTAGTTTCGGTTTTATTGTTCCCGGCATTTAGACACTATAGCTAAAATTTTGGAACGTTCACATAAACATGAAATGAATACATGTCTCCAGAAACTTACCAAATAATTTTTCTATAGGAATAACACAATATCTTCACGGACACTAAAATCGTAACATAAATCATCCTGACGTAAGCTACTCAGGCAAATAAGTAGTAGGCCTTCTAAGAAACACATAAACCGTTTTGATATTAAAATAAAAGCCACAAAACCTGTTCTCTAGATAACGATGCTGTAATACCACTTTAATGTCAAAGAATACTAATAAACATCAAGTGATTATAATAATATGTAGTATTTAATTGTTTACGCAAATAGATAAATAAATCCACAATATTCCAACGCACAACAACAACAACAACAATATCAATTATAGACTCGGTACTTCAATTTAGTTAAAAGCTCTTTAATTGACATGCAAGCAGCGTTTCCACTCTATAGCTGAATAGATCATTGAAAGCTCAGTATTGCACCATCATACGAGTAGCATCTTTAAACTCCATTTCAGTAGGTAGTCTGTTTTGAAAAGTGCTCAACCGTCGCTGAACGCTGGTGACTCATGGTTTTATTTAAATTTTCATTACTTTTGTCCGTTAATGGTATCAGAATCCGGTTGCCGCCCGCTACGAATCAAACGAAGGCTAATTCAGTTTAGGTTACTAAATAATGTGTTAGAGCGGTTCAATCAGTAAAATATAACGTACTGTTCATAACTAACCGTCGACAGGCCGCTACGTCCATTACGTAAACCGCACCTGAGCCAACATCCTTGTTTGTGTGAAACTATGTCACGTGGACGCGCCCCTATGTGTGCTTCGGTCCAGCTGACGTGACGATTAAGCCAATAGCTTCGTAGAAACGAGCGTACATTTCAACGGAAAGTAAATTTCCATTAAATCTGATCGGATAAACAAAATCAAATCGTCGAAAAGATTTACACTTTCTACTACATTTAAATGATGCTTAGCTTTCTTAGGTAGTTTAGTTTCGACTCTCAAACAAGTCTCAGAACAGCCTTCACTACTTTCAAAATAAACAATTCCTCATTTCTGTTACGTTTAATAAAGACCATCTGTACCATGTCTGCAAACCTAAGAAAAAAGTACCATGGTCATATTGACGTCATCCTTTTAATAGTGTTAATAATGATCAGCAAAGACAACCTTGCTCAAGCCCTTCAAACAAGAGGCCGTAAGCTGTATAATCATCGCACATTGTTGCCAAACAGGCACTCGCGCGCATTTATATACAAGAACACGCAAGTCATCCAAACAATCCGTTACACTTGTGTACTTAATCATTCAGTTCTGAGAAACTTTATTTTGTGTAATTTTTGTATAGAATGCAGACAGCGTGGCTCTAAACTAAATAGACACGGTAAAGAGTGTCTTTCAAATCAACCTGGCGAAGGCTGATCAATTCATAGACAATCAATTTAACTTTGAATTAAAAATGTTGTCTTATGTTAGTTTTATCTCCTGAATTGAAAACTATGACTTTACACGGTTAAATGTCAGGTACTCGTATACGAAAAAATTTGAGAGACCAGTATTGTATACCTCCGCGCAGATAATTGGAGTGGTTTGGATTTTATCAATCCAAACCACTCACACGCACTTAGCACAGGTTGCGACACACCTGCACCTTAACCTATAGCAAATAAAAGTCACTTTCCTGCGTTTCATGTTCGTTACATCACGGCACGCGTCACAGATACAGAGATGCACGAAGATGCAATACGAATTACTGACACGAAGAAACAAGGATGCTTGCGTCAGCGCAGAAGGTCAGGCAGAACTTGAGGAACAGATGACCCAGACTTGATAAGAGTGGAACTGTAGTTTTATAGGCAAGACTTAGAGTTAGAGAGACTAAATCAGCGCTAAATAACTTCGGTAATGCGTTTGCTTATGTCTTAAAATCAAAAATATATAGTTATCTAAATGTGAATTGTCAGATATAAGATGGATTTTTATTGCTATTCGTAGGTTGGAATACGTTAAAACTGAAACAATATCGAACAATCACGTTAATTATAAAACTATCGTTTGTAATTATTATCAGTATTTCGATAATTTTTTTACAAATAGGTAGGCAACTGAATCTCAATTTCACATGAGTAACATGACGTGCGACGGTCTTCGCAAGGTGACTGGCAAGAGCTTTATGAGAGTGGCCGCAGATCGTGCTTGGTGGCGTGCAATGAGAGAGGCCTACGTCCAGCAGTGGACTAGTATAGGCTGATGGTGATGAGAATGATGATGATGAACATGACGTGTGTATTTTTTTTTGTGATCGCTACACATAAATAGGTACAGCTTTCCTTTCGCTAATTACACACTGTATCTTACGTCAAATTTAGCCTTCTGAGTCTTTATCGACGACTTGTTTATGTCTGACTGACTGTTCAATGTAAATCCTCATAAGTGGCACTTTAACCGAAGCCAGAGAATGTATACGGAATAGTTCAATGCCTTAATATTAATTATCAACCGGTTTTTTACACAAAAAACCTTTGAGCCTTTCAAGTAAAGGTCGCAATTTAATAATACATTAATACACTGAGGTCGTTGTGGATGAGTACGTGTTTCGATTTCCCGTTTATAAACGTTTCGTTCTCATTGTTTGCTTACGCAGCATGCATTTTATGCTCACGAGACTCATTTCAAAGTCCAAAAAATAAAAAAGATTGATAACACTTCAGGAGCGTTAAGAAAACAGATTGCTCTTTACGATAAGGTAATGAAAAGCTATATACATACATAGGCACAACTCATAGAAACAGCAAAAACATGTCATTCGTGTACAGTCAACAACAGTGTTATGGAAATTATGAAGTTACTCATGTTAAATTGCCAAGTACTCGTAAGATTGCTATATACGACATTTTACTGACTCGTCAGGCAGGTAGGTCGTAAAGCCTATAGTACCAAAGATCGTGACTTAGAAATTAAATTCAGACACAAACTTTACGTGTCTGACAGGACCATTCACTAATAAAGTTTGAATCAGAGTCATAGATACTCCATAATATGATTTATTAAAGGGTTTATGTCTTAATTCTGTATTGACAAAGCTAGGCCGTGTATTCAACTTCCAAGATATTATTGATACAGACTTAAATCGATATTCCTCCCGTTATTCTTGCGAAAATCTGTGATTATAATGATTTTATCTCTCGCAGTAAACCCTTTCCCATTTTTTTGTGCCCTTCCGCCGCAACCCCTGACAGTTGGCAACTGTCGCCATCTGCCTGGCAGGTGTCTTCAAGGTCGGGAGTACCCTTGCGAGTACGATGGGATGTTAATGACAGGTTTTTTGCTATCGTGGGAACAAGGTCAATGTGGAAGATTTCACCTGCTCGCCTTGAATTAACAGTTGGCTGGGGGATGGATACAAATCAAGGTTTTGTGGTTTTACTGTCATAATCAGTGGAAAGCTTTTGGAAATATTTTGATGATGAATGTGTTCAATCTGAAAACATGCAGACCTAATGCATACTTAAAGGAGTTGCAACCCTGATAATCTCCTTAATTACTAAAGACGAAAATAAAGAAATTAACCAAAATAAAACAAAAACACAATTCATAATTACATTTACATATCATAAAAGTACAATTTACGAGTATTAACAATGATAAAGTAAGATAAGGGACATGTTTTTAATCAGATCGTAAATAACATTTTGCAACGGCGGTGTTACTATGACGAAGTTATCTGTGCTTGAACACCGATTAGATAAAAATAGGTACTTTGAACGTTACCTTTCTAGGCTCACAACATACTTGCATTACATAGCGCTTAATTCATACGTAAATGACAATAATTCAAAGGCTTTGTTAAAATCGAAAGTCATCGCTACGTAAATCGTAAATCTTGCTTATGTGCTTACGCCTATTCCAAATGTCACGAGTATCTTCAGGTCTCGTTACAGAACATCCATCACCCAGGCCATTAGCATGCGCGGCGAGTCCCAAGGACCACGTACATCGGCATCGCACTCACCCGGGCCCGGCCTCATCAGTAAGCAGGCCGGGTGCACGTTGCCAGTCGCGAAACGTAGCGACGCTACGTCATTGCTGTGCGAAGCGTGTCGGCCGTGCCACAGGGACGGATTGTGGGACCTTACTTGTTAATGTTCAATTTTTTTTGGTAATGATTAATGTTCATGGAAATAGTTGATACAAATTTAATGAAAACAAAAGCAAAATAAGAGAATATTAAATTTCTGAACTTTAGTCAGTCCAAAAGACAAAACAAGGTAAACAATGTAAGCTAACGGCGTATGTGAAAATGAGTTTGGCAATAGTCAGCACATGACAAAGGGACTTGTATTTTTATAAATCGACGCAAGTATCAATTTGCAAGAGATGTTAGGCTAGTTCACAGCTGGCTGCTAAAAAGCACGCGTAACAACTGACGCAAATCGCCGGCGATTCTTGGCAACATTTGCACGGTAAATAGTAAATAAACTTGCGAATCCATGGTGGGAAACGAATGTCCAATTAACATTAGCATTCACGTTAATGTGCTGCGTGATGACATACGTCGTGTCGATGACATGTGACCAGATCGTGCGGTGCCGAAGCGTATTTTAGATGTTTTTTTTTCAATTAAGTTGTTTTGAATGTAATTGATAAGTGAAATGTTGGGAAACAGTTCCATCAATTTATTACGATAACTAAAACAAACCTTTGGAATAAAGAATGTCAAGAAAATATGTATATCTTAAAAAGCACGCTAAGCAAATAATTAAGTAGATAGAAAGATGTAAGTAGGAAAAAATAAAAGTTGATGATTTAAATAAAGTTAGACGAGATAACTCACAAAGTTTTAACGTTGTTTACCTTTTGTTTTTTGTCAGTCTTATTGATAAAAAATATTTATGTTATATCTGAGATAAAGCGATTTTTTTATATTTTTCTGTAGGCATTAATAAAGGTGAGGTCGGAAAAACAAAATTACTCGTAAATTATTTATAAGCTGCACGTGCCGACTGGTATGTAAATAGTTTCCAAATAAACAAATTTTACCGCGGTCACGTTTTTTATTTAAACAGGATTATATTTTACTAATAGGTCTGGGTCAATACAGCTGATTTCCGGTGCCCATACCAATTCCATTACAGAAATAACAACAAAAAAATTCTTCTCAGTTACATTCTTGACCAGCTACAGTATTTGTCAGGTCTCACAACAATGCACAAAGTCGACGAGGTTGCTGAATACTACATAGAGGTGTTCTATCACGTAATAAACGTTCCTACGATGACGGTGTAATGTTCACTAGTCAGTCGCCACACTAAGAAGGCAAACATTCCCATCACTAACTTTGCCTGCCAAGCCCCTAGTTTCGAGGAAACAAATTTTTCATCAGCTGTTGTAATTGGTATTTTCTCTACAATACAACGTTTAGGTAAGTGTGAGCCCCGTGCCAATGTTATCGAGCTGATAGCGGCGGAAGAGCGTAGGCGGCGCGGCTCGTCGGCGATAACACCCCGTGGGTGGCTCTAATAGCGCTGCTAGCTTTAGTCTTGCTGAATGGATGACTTTATTGAGTACACACACGATTTTAAGATGCTGCGCACGTAATTTGTACTTTATGATTAATGTAATATTTTAAACAACGACGTCTTCTAAACAAAGGAAAAATATAAACATGGTATTAAAGAGCAATTATATTATTTCATTTATGTTACGATAATATCAGAAGTAAACCCCTTCCAAATCTAGCATTAATTTAGTAAACTAGGAGACCAAAACCTATAAACCTTTAAATTTTACGGCGAGTTCAAAGAAAGTTTGCCATGCCTGCAGTTAAGGTTACGCCAACCGCGCGGTTTTGAAAATTACGATCTTGATGAAATCGTAACTTAACTGCTCTTTCTGCACAAAATTACAAATAATAATATACTAAGGATCAAATTAAAGAAGGTAATAAAAATATTGATGGAAGAGGGAAGATGCTAGGACACCTTTTACGACATGACGAATACATTATGACCATAGTGGAAGGGAAAGTTGAAGGGAAGCGGAAGAGAGGAAGGCCAAGGAGAACGTTCATGGATCAGATAAAAGAAAAAGTAGACGTCGAGTCGCATCAGGCCTTAAAAGAAAAGGCTCTAGAAAGTGAGTCATGGAAATTGCTCCACCGACAAGAAACTAGCTCTTAAATTTAACAAGAGAAGATCAAATTAGAAAATTGGCTTTATTTCAATCGCAAATCGCAATAGATTCATGTTCCATTCACAAATTTCGTTGCATGGTGGGCCTGAGGAGGCTGTGCCTTAGCTGAAATAAATTGGATAAGTAGTTTTTATTATGACCGTAGATATGAAAAGCTAGAGATAAAGGTAATAAATAGTGATAAATAAAGGCAGAAGTCCGTCTCTGGGCGTCGTGCGGTATTCCTGGCGCGTCGCCCGAAGGCCGCGCGGGCAGATGCGCCCGAGTGCCCGCAGAGCCTCCACTGCCTTCATTAGTTTCAGTATTGGTTAAATTATTTGGACACCAAGTTAATCCATACCAAATTTAATAGATCATTTGATTTGATTCATAACCACATTCGTTAAAAATTTCAACGGTAAATTTATTTGATCCTGTCAGATTTTTGATCACCTTCCTCGATGGCCTATACTTCTATGTTTTTCGGATTACGTTTTAGCATTACAGGTAGAATGGATTGACTGTCATCTGATCGGTAATCCTGTGCCGAAACAACCAGATCAATTCAATCCTGGTTATTCAATTACAAGAATATGCAAAAGCTTTAAAATCTCAAGTCAAAAATAATGGTTATTTTTCCTGTTAGTATGACAACTCATAGCCTTCTTTCTGGAGTTTATTATGGCATCATCCGTAAAATCGTGTTTACACTTAATTTTAGACAGCGAGTACGTAGCTTAATTATGATAAAACCGTTTTTAGGAAACGGGGCTCTGCTAATATCGTTATTCCAGTGCAACCGCTGTCACAAGTCAACGCTAGTCTACGTCGTCCCTTCCCCACTCACGTTTACGCCTTTATGGTCGGGCACTTACACTTAGAGGCGAGAGGAAAATTATAGAGACTTCAGGGAGCACTATTTCCCGAAAATTTACTGGTTTATTCAACCATGTTCCATTTGATGCAAACTTTGATGTTACGACAGAATTGGAAACTAGGAATAATAACAGTCACGTTATCGCACAGTATTCACCAACAACTTCAGCCTGTTGAATAATTTACAAGAGCACTTTTACATCCTCTATATACCTAAAATAGTTAGGTAAAAGAGCAAACGAAGGCCTCAGGGTGGTAAGTAACTGCTAAATATAAACACCTGCAAAACTAAAGGACATTTGCAACATCTCTTCTCCTCTCTGCTTATTTGTAGAGAAAACCCTTATTCGAACTTAAAACTACCAATATCTAATTTATTCAAAACTGCGGCTTATACTGTGATCAAAAAACGTCTAGAACTCCTTCATAAAACGCAATAATTCCAAGATATAAAGAGGCGATAAAGACGTTTCCACACGCGTCACGCGCGGCCGACTCTCGGTCAGTGGCGTGAGCGCCACGCAGCGTCACGCTGCCGCCCAAGCGTGACAGACGCGCTTTCTAGACACGCTCGACATACGACCGTTCTCACATTTGTCTGAGATGCGGTTATAGAGTTTACAAAAAGAGATGATAATGTTATGTACTGGTAAGCTGTTTTTTTGACATATTGAGGAGTATCATTTCCATACAGCATAAAAGCCGCTATTTCTATGTTTCTGATTGTGCAAGTAGATCTTTAATAAATACGCAATAGATTCTAAAGATTATTATAGATTATTCTTGTTTTCTCTTTTTATCATTACTTACTATAATAATTACCTACTTTAGAAAGTTTATTGTAGTCTAGTCATAAAAGAGCCTTTACTAACACATGTCATGAATTTATTTCTAGAGCTAAATGCTATATGGCTATGTCAAGGAAGCCATAAGTGCAGAGTCGCAATGTATTATGTAATTTACATTCTATTTAAAGGCGTAGCGAGTTGGCTTACCATGTTGCCATTATTCAGCTGAGGCGAGGCAAAAAGTAATGGTTAGGTTAGGTTAGGTTAGACTTTAGAAGTCATTGTATGTATGTATGCTGTTTCCTCTTTTTAAATGACTTTTCTTATAATTATACAAAACAATGCAAATCTCTAACTACTAAACTGAACGTAGAAACGTAAAATATAGATACACACTTCTCAGTAATGTAGATGTAGGTACACTAAAAACAAATGATCGAAATTGAACCAGTAACTAAAAGAAACGGGGGACATAGGGGACATTAATGTTTACTTGCTTCAAGTACGCTTCGGAAACTAACAAACGGTATTAAGTTAAATCGTAATTACCTAATTATGTCAAGCTGTCTGCGAATGCGACGTTACTTTGCCGCGGAGCAACACTAGCGGAACAAAGACGTTTCGAAACACAACCGGACCGTGGGATATAATTTATTCTATTCCTGCGTCTTCACACGCAGGTCACGCTCGGGAACCGCCGGTAATTAAGATAATTAGCGATTTCGTACTAGAACCTTTCATTTCATATTCATGCGCATTTCATATTCATTTTTGAATAATCAAACAGTGTGAAGTGAACGCTAATAAACAGCGTGCTATCTTGTATCTTGATAAACATAATGAATTCACGCACGTTAAACATGAAGTTTTATATTATAATAATACGACTTTACGTAACACTCGGATGTTTTTATGATAGCGAAATATTTAAATAGATACAGAACACAAATGTAACGAACACAATGCAAAAAAAAGTGGTTTGCGGATTTAAAAAGCGAGATCCCCGACCGTAATAGCGTGAGTTGTGATAAAAAATGACCAATAAACGAGCGAATGCGAGTCATCGGGCCGGCGAACGGAACGCGGCGGCCAAGCGCGACGTCACGGGACGTGACGCCGCCGCCACGCTCCGCCGCGCCCGTGTGAACGCGCCTTTACATTTGCATAAGATTGCTCGTAATTGTTATATGTTTTGATGGAATTATATGAACTTGAAGGTAGTGACGTTCGCGTTACTAGCGATCAGTAGGTACTCTGTAAAGAGTTGTAGTAATCGTAGCACGTATGTTGATTACTGTAACCGTTACAGTAATCAACATACGTGTTACGATTGCTTCAACTCTTTAAAATATTTCACGTTTGAAACAAATGGTCGACGTTTCACTTAGTTTGAATAAATTTAAGATTTGTATACAGAACAAGCGGATTAATATAATAAAAAGCACAGCACGTCTCACACATAGCGTACCAAGTTCTTATTTTCGCTTTCTAGATTTAGCATTCGTCTTGGGATCTCGAACTATTTATTCACGGACATAAGAAAAATGTTATAGGACATATAGCTTCTCTGATAATGACGGATGCTATTATGGTAAAAGACAGGAAAAAGCAGAAGACCAAGACGGTGAGACCGAAGACGACGCACTAATTGGACAGTTTCACTCTCAATATGAAAATTCCAAAGAAGAGTAGCAAAGGACTATGCTTACAACATAGCTTTTCACATTAATCATGCATGATGATCCTAATTTACAGCTTCCACGTCATCAGGTCGGAATTCGCCGAGCAAATGTTGACGCGCGACAAACGCTACTAATGTCGCGATACGGCTAAGACAAACATTGTATCAAGCGTTAGGGTCCATCCACTTGGCACGACACCATCAGGAATGTTTTACTCCAAAGATACATGTACAAATATTGCACCCTAGCGTTTAATTCCATTAATGGATTTTAAAAAGCTCTTGACGAAGAATCAAGTCTCTTACTCGTACACGAGCGAGTTCCAGAGTCAAATTTCAATGAATAGGCTAAAACCGCCCTCGAAATGCAGGTGCGTTTGAAGCCAGATGTAAAAACCGCAAAGAGTGCGAACCACCCGTTGGGGCGATGACAGACTGCATGACAATGGCTAAGGTATAACGAATGGAAAGCAAATCGAAAAAACCCCGACTGCATTTTTTGATATGGTCGTCAACGTAATGTTATTTTATTTATGTCACTATTATTTTTATCCTCATTAGTCTGATTAAAATATTATAGCAACGTCACTCCCACAACCAAGATGAATCTAACGACGCCTCACTATTCAAAATCTTAAGAGCCGATTTGGCTACAGGAGGAAACAATGGAACGGAAATACTCACATACACGCGGAAAACATTGGTTCGTGTCCGTAGGCAGAGGCGAATCGTTTGTCTCATCTAGCATAAGAAGAAGTTCCTCCAGAACCTTTGATTTTCAAGAGGCAATGTGAGTGGAATGGATGCTTATCTCGTGTTAAAACATCGGTGGTGTGTTTGTGTCACGGATGGTGGGAAGGGGGCGGCGGGCGAAGCGTGTATTCTTTTAGAATTCTAGTAAGGTACGCAGAAACGTGGAGGCTAATTCTTGACGTAAGGGGACTTGTTTTTCATTCTCGCACGTTTGTATTTTTTACTTGCCTGTTTCTACTGTGGGGATATTGCCAAAAGGCAGTTAGGTACTTATTAACAAAACTTCAACGAAGGTTCTTTCCTCTTTGGTTAGTGTTTACAGTCGTCACTGGCTGCTGAGGTTCTTTGATAGCTGAGTTTCTTGCAGATCTTTAGTGTTCTCCTCCCGGGAGGCCCTGGTTCACTTAGACGTATATAACATAATCTTTAGACGGAAACTAGGTTCATGCCATAATTATGTTCTTACTTTGAACCACGTCAGGAACCAAATTGGAATAAGCACAATAATATAAAAAACTTAACTCATCAACGTAAAATAATCCTTGATAACCTATCTTCCGCCGCATATAGACCTTTATATACACACATATCACATGACCGTGCGTCATATAAGATTAATTATAGTATATTAAAATACTCGAGCACAGCAAACAAGGCAGACCACTTAAAGTAATCAGATAATTGTAAGAATGTTTATAGTGGTATTATGTAATGACTTGCTATGTGTTGTACCTCGGTACTGATTAATGGGCTTATTGTATACATTACCTACATATTACATTTTATAATTATATGTACCTATTGTTGACGTTGTGGATTTTCTAAACAATCCAAAACTATTAATTTATCTCCCAGATCTGTGTATTCAAGGACCAATACAACAGGAGACTCACAAACATACAAAACTATTACTAAAGGAAATCTAACAAATCCCCAACTCATAGGTACTAAGCCGAACCGTTTTACCAGAAGGCCTACACTTAGCAGGACGTAGGTACAGTCAAAGACTTCAATTTGGTACCCACCTTAGGTCCAGTCCAATCTGACATTTTAAGACATTAAGGTTGAGTTTCCTAAAAGTTATAAGTGACTTGACATCTCTAATGACATTGACGACTTCATTAACCTTCGTGACCGTACTTGTTTTTTTTATGGCATAGAGAAGGCAAACGAGAACACAAGTAACCTGGTGGTTACTTGTGTTCTCGTAAGTGCGATCTGTGACCAGACATTTGCATTCTCAGAACTACAAGCTAAAACTTCCAATCCTAAAAGCGCAAATGCGTTACCAACCCTGAGGACTCAGATGGAATGTATGTATTTAGACTGGTAATGTTATGTTTATTTTATTACAAATTTTCAGATAACATTGTTTTTCGCAAACGTTATCTGAATTCCAATACAAGCGTTTTTAAGCCTGACCTATCATTTCTCTTTTATTGTGTCTTTTATGTAACCTTTATCGCCGATAAAATTTTGCATTCAAATTTTAAAACAAGAATCATCGAAATCCCCTGCTGAATCACCGCGGCGGTTGCGCGGGAGTGACTCCGCTTGCGTGGGCGGATAAAAGAAAGTCAGGCGCACCGTTCGACGACCCAGATGCGAGTGATGCAGCGCAGCTTACGACTCACGACACGCGAGCTGCGCCCGCGGCGACATTGAATCCGATGGGCAAGCGACGGGCATGCTCACTGATGGGATAAAGTTATTTATAAAGACTATTGTTGCATTCTTTGTAAATGCGAAAACGAAATGGGATTTTCAGCACAGGGATAGTTGGATAGTCTGATAGGCTATACATATAATGGCTGTTTCCCAGCAGAGGAAACAATATCTAAAAGAATTCTACGCTTTATTTAAATATTGGTTAAGTAGATAGTATTTTAAGAACATAAAAGTTATATACCAATACCAGTAGTCTGGTCTTGTTTGAATAGACCTTGAGTTCTTTTTTACTTTTATAGTTAAAGTTTAAAAAAATATATACCTAGACTCAATCAAAACATTTAAAATAACAAATGTTTTAGTGAAATGGCGTCTACAACAAATAGCGCTAAAGAGGCAACAGCTAGAAGCAATCATACTAAAGTTAGAACCCATTGAGACGAAACGGCGCGGGCCTGGAACGAATTATACGCAGTTAATCCTAATTGAAAATGTTCCACTTGAGCTCTTGTTCTAAATATAGCATGCACTAAGATAAGAGAAATGGTAAGTAAGAGTTTATGTGTACTTTAACAACAGTATACAGAGAATATTGTTTACATTGATAATAGAATGCTCAATCAAGTAAATATCGAAGATGACAAAAACAAGCCCGATACCAGAAGCAGGAAGGAAGGAGATATTGTCAAAGGAAATGGAAAATTGCATGAAAAAACTTTGTCCCCGTTCACATTAAAATATTTGAAAACACAATAATTCAAAATTAACTTTAATAAAATAATCACTTCAAGAAAAAACTAATAGATAATGTATTCGTCTCTAATCACGACCAAAAAGTCTTATTTAAAACTCCTAAATAATCGTGACGTTTCTAGTGACAACCATTACGTGACGTAGACGTCGCCGGTCACGTACGACTGTCCCCGATTCATAATAAGGCGAGTTCATGGAACGATCTAAATAAAGGAAAAAAACAAGAAGATGTAAAAGCTGTAAATGATCACGATCGAATTTTAGAAACAAGTTTAAAAGCTGTTGCAGAATATAAAGCAAGTCTAGTAAGTGCAAATAAAAATAAAGGAACAATAGAAAATAAGGCCTTAGCAACAACAAACAGTGACGATTGGGCAATGCCAGATCAAGAGACGCTACTCCTAAATGCAAACTTAACTTCTCCCTTTTTTCAGTTGTGATGTGAAAGAGATAGGACGTTTGGAAGCTTGACGCAAGCTATCAGTAAAATGTATACGGATTGAGCAATTATAGATAAGGTACGAAAACAAGCGCCATCCGGGAGCAACGTTCTTGGGCGAGGTACGGCCACGGCGCGGCCTTAACCAAAATGCCGGCGTGCTGACGTCGTGGTTAGAAAGTTGGTGCTTACGTCACGCGCGCATCGGGTCGATGCCCTCGCGCGCAGGGGTGTGCGATGCAAGTTATCACGGTATTTGGGAATCACGATGTACCTATAGTTAAAACCGGCAAGATTCTCAATTCCCGTTCAAAATGGTTACGATATAGTTGCCGGTAACGTTGTGTCCACAAATAGTTCATATAATATAGAATGACTATTCTAATGCCATGGTACAAAACTTCAAACCCAGAATAAAAAAATCTGATATGCAAATATTAAGATTCTTCAAATTTATCATCGTAAAAAAGTACCCATAATTTGCGTCTATAGTAGTCTATTTGTTGCCTAAAGATAGCTTAGTGGCATTTAAAGTTAATATCTATTCTAATTACTTATAATTTATAATAGTTATAATCGAATGAGGCTCCAAGCTACGAGTTAATACATAAAATGTAAACCTCAATAACTAGAGCTAAGGGCGGGCGGTATTAAAAAGTAGTTTGATGAATGATGACCACTATGCCAATAATTCACTCCGAATCTTGCATACATAACTGGGTGGGTTATATAATAATATCAACATTAGCTAAAGAAAAACCTCTATTAACAGAGGAATCGCCAATGGTAATCACCAAGAATAGGACCGCTGTTCGCAACAAGCAGATTTCCGTTTCATCAGATCATATTATTCTAGAGTACTTACTGTACTACAGTCGGCCTCGTAGGCGATATTTCAATTTTGACACAACTTTCTATCTATCTTATGCAAAAAATTGTGAATTCGATTCTTCAAAATGCAAACAAAATTTGCCCTCACTTATTTGACCAACTGTGCAGAATCTCGAATAAGACGAACAATTCTGCTAGTCTAGAGTAAATATCTAAGAAGAAGCACCTTCAAATTTAATTTCAACATTCTATTCAGTGAATTGGTCACACCACACACCACGTTGACTTCAAAATACTTTTGATTTTTGCTTTACTTTCTGCTCTGTTCACAACTGTCGGTTGGCAGCCCTGAACGCCAACCTCTTTTCGTAGAACACGTCCGCTAACGTAACCAGCTGTTTCACCTTACTTCATTGCCCAAAGGCACATAATACTTACGCGTACCTTTACCTTCATCGGCGTATCAGAGCGTTGCAAGAACCTTTAACGTAACTTGAACATGCCCCTGAATTTCTGCGTATAATTCTCTTGTTATGATTAGTTCTGGTGTCAAAAGTCAACATTTGACTTCTAAGTTCATCTATGCTTTGTATAACCGAAAGATTTGAGGTTGCAGATTGATGTGGTAGTGAAATCTGCCTATGTAAGCGCAGGGTTTGTGTATAATGGAGGTTTTTTTTTATATTGTGTTGTTCACTACACATAATATAACTAGAGAATCCTTGTTTGAAACAAAATAGATGAGTGTCCAAACGAAAACAAAAGAAAAAGGCAAAACAAAGTCTGCATGTTCACAGATACTATATTGTTTGAAGAGAGTAACTGCGTTGATTCTACGGCGTTCTCAACATTGAGCACCTAAGCAGTTCAAACTCCAAAGTGATGTAACACCGTGTTTTCCATAAACAGTTGCCTGATGCATGTATTCATAGCACTTAGCCTGTGCCGCGTCTCGTCCGTCACGAAAACAAAAGGATTGTATGACACGACAATGCCTCGTTCTCGGAAACCTGCTAAGTGCATTTCCTAGACTTGACGAAAGACAGTTGCCATGCAATCACTTCAAATGGACAAGTCATTGAAAATAACATGAAGGACGTGCATATGCACACTGAAATAAAGAAAAACTGTAAGGTTCTTTGCAAGAAGGAAAACCCAATTAAACTAATCAGCAAATACCGTTACGGATACGGGTAAGATGGTGCCAGGCTCCTAATTAAAATCCAAAAACAAAATGTTATGACCAGCTTAACGGCCCGAGCGGCTTTCCTTTCTCTTTTGCTGCACTCGTTTCCTTTCACGCACTTCAAAAATACCAGTCACTATCCTTCGGCGGGCCATTATAAAATGACACATATGTCAGTAACCTCTCGCTTGATTCCTGGGTGATTGCGGAGGTATGGAGGTCTTAAGTGACTGGTGGTGCTGCGGACAGGTCTGCGGTCGTTGGCCGGCCTTAGCCCACTTGAGTGACGTGAAGGGGCTCCGGCTCCCCTCTAAACGCTGAGAACGCTCCGGCGCTCGCTAGTTCAATGAAATAAGGTCACGCATGTACGTACGCTTCGATTGCACGTGCTGGATACAGACAGGGGCGGGGAAAACGAAATTAGTATTGAATAACCGAGATACCACGCTTTAAAAAGTCAGACGTCTGAATTTAAATTCAAGAGACCGACGATTTGAGACAGTAATAGTTAAGTCACGAAAACCATAAATCACCGTCACAGGAATTGAATAGAAACAACTGCGTAGTGTATTATCGACGAATGCAAATGAGCCACAGGAAATATATGCACGTAGACGCGATGTTTAAATTGAAAATATAAAAACACCTTGTTGATATTCAGCGCGAGTTTCACTTGGCAATTACTGGTGCCTTACAGATAAAGCAACAGCCTTCGCAAATGGCGCTTTGTTTTATTTTCCTCGTGGCTACGATGTGATCGCTAGCAAATTTCATTTTGCATATGGGCTCAATCATTCGCATTGTCTACGATAAACTGTTGGAAAAAATAGAGTTCACGTTTGCGTGGTCGACGTTTGGTGATGATATTGGTAAATTTGCGGTGGGTCTTGATATAAAAGTACGGGCCCATGAGTCACACCTGCGTGACCTTGGCCAAGACAAAGAGGCTCGCATTGTGAGGGACGAACAATACCGTGATGGTGATAAAAGCATAACTAAATAAGCCTCACGTATGCGTTAAGAATCACAATTAATAGCGATAAAACACAAGAAAGGTTAACACAAGATACCTGGTACCTAAGTGTAAGTTTCGCTAATCATTTAGTTTGTTAAGAAGTGTAACGCTGTCACTGAAAGGTTAATTATGGTATGTTAATGATTGCCAATCATTGCCTTGCATTTTTAGGACATCAATAGATATGTGTACAAAATACTGTGTCAAAACAGGAACTGGATCTCCAGATTTTACCGTTGTAGACTTTCAGATACGCAATCTACAAGTACGACTCTGATTTCAGATAAATACAGCTTGTTTATCTATCTACAAAGACAAAGCACACACATCAATAAAGAGGAAAAACGTAGCACAATAATAAAAATATTGCTAATTCAATACTGTTCACTCAGTCTCAGCTGATTCACTGCTTCTTACTGCGACCTTAAAAGTAGAAAAGTAGGTAAGTACGAATAAAATATAACACATAAGAAGATTGTTTTCCTTGAACGGGTAAATACGCAGTAGTGCAAATAAAAATATATTCGCGTACGTATAGGTATATTTTTATTATATAAATTGGAATAGATGCATTCGCTGCATAGACTTGTGCCTCGTGTGGCGGTGGCGGCGGCGGAACACATCTAACGCTCAGGCAAGTTTAAAAAAACGTCTACCAGAAGTATAAGCAGGATAAGGAGTAAGTTTAACAATCATGCAGATTAGTCTTACATTACAACTCAAGTTGACAGAATGAAGCCACCGCTAAATACGTTTTCGGGTTCCGTAACCAAATGGCTAAAAAAGAGGCCTTGTAATTGCCGTCTGTCTGTCATATACGCAGATTATTGGGACAACCAAAATTTGACATGTGTGTTTGGTGAACTGTTAAACAAACTTTTAGTAAAACAAGAAACAATAAGTACCTATATAAATACATGTCTTCGAACATAAAATCGATGTCGAACTTTTACTATTCTTATGAGGGACTTGCCATGAGCTCCAAACGAAGTTAAAATTGTTTTCAAAAAAAAAAAAACCTAAAACGTTAACGTAGCACTATACCTGATCCTACGAACCTTGAGATACATACGTCAAAATTCTTCAGATATTAAAGTAACATATTGGTCTCAGATATTTACAATCAATTAAACTACAGTGGTTGAAGTTTATCTTTAACTGTAGGTAAGAGAGGTTTTTTCCAGAACATTAAGAAAAGTACCTAATCGCATCTCTAGAGATACTACCTAGATAAAGTTTACGGTTTTCCTCGGCCATCAAACAGCCTTAACTATACTTTAAACAAGATGAATGGCACTCAGAGCGTATCAAATACCTACCATGTGAAAAGGAAAAACACCAAGTCCATTAGCTGCATAAACATAAAAATACGCGGTCATAAAGCTACTCACTGCATTTATTTGATGCAGCGCAATACTGCATTTGCTTTGGATATACCTATACCTGTATGTACTAACACAATATAATCGTAATTACATGCCTGTTATTCAGTAGGTATACTTATCGCGGTTTTAAAGAACTGTAATAAGGATAAATCAGATGATTTAATTTTTGGTAGGTACCATTATATTATTTCATTGTCATCTAGTTTTATTTTAAGCTTAAGTTTAAAGAGCATTGGAAAGCTTCTTGAAAATCGATTGCAATTTTTTTGCCGAACAGACAAACAATCAAACAACATCTAAGCTAAGAAAAACGTAGTAAAATGGTGTACCATCGTCATAATCATCATCAGCCTGAGTCAATCCATTTCTGGACGATGGATTTTACCTCTCCCAAAGGAGTAAAGAAAATGAAGGATATCGACACTAGAGAACGGCATACACAGGCACATTCGTCTAGCTAGAGCAAGGTCTCGCTGAACCATACCATATTAGGAAGAACTGCTTGCTTACATGTGTACAGATGTACTGAATAAACATACGACCGACATCAAGTTCGTTATTATCTTGCTGTCTCAGATGTTGTACCCATCGATAAGCTAATTGTGAAAGCAAGACGAAAACGAAGGAATTCGACAAAAAACGATGTCTATGATCTTACATTACATCTATTATCAAAAATCTATCAAAATACCTATGCATTATTCAGTATTTGTAATCGATTCGAGTCGAGGCTTTTTTAACACTCAGTTGGGATATTTATTTAACTAAACTATTTTCGTGTAAGTACAGACCTTTACTTATGCGCAAGTCAAGTATGACTTATCGAACCCGTTCTGATTTTCTACTATTTCATAATGTGACTGTAGTATATTGATTTTAAAAGAGGAAGCTCCGTCCCACCAGTCAAATTAACGCTGCACGGATGCTACAACATATTTAAAATCAAGAAGTGGAACTCCTAGTGAATGTAAAACTTAATCGCACTTTGACTTTAGCACAAATAACCCCTTTGTTTCAACGTAGTTCTTTTCAACAACAACCGGCTGATATCAACCTGCAACAAAAACCTTTAACATGTCCGATACATCACATCATAAATAAAACACATTATTACGCCGTTAAATTCCATTTTACGAAATGAACAGTTCGAGTAGGTATATTTACTCCTGAAACCTTAGTAGATTAACGGAACGGCAAATAATACGCAGTTCGTCGGCCATCGAACATTCGATGCTTCTCAGTGGCTTATGTTGTTATAACAGAATCCCTTTCAAAACTAAGGCAAACATTGTTTCTATCTAACATGGGGAACATTCATCAAATATTTTACCAGAGCTACGAGTAGTATCTAGTTTCAAGTGTTACTAAAATGAACTAATCAAAGAAGAATGCTAGCTCTCTGGTTACAGAATTAGATGCTTCTCCATGCTCTGTTGTTAGTGTAGACAAAATCATTATAACTGTATTAACCCTGCCATGTTCCAGTAAGTGAACGTGATAGAGCTATATGCTTCATATATCTGGGTCCCTATCACTGCCTGAAACTTATATTTGTCAACTAAGGCCTCTGATCAGAATGCATAAAACACTTAGGCCACAAGCTGTGTCACTGCCAAGGTCGCGATAAGCCGATTCGTCGCGCGTCGA
Organism: Acleris cristana; assembly: GCA_948252455.1. NCBI lineage: Eukaryota > Metazoa > Arthropoda > Insecta > Lepidoptera > Tortricidae > Acleris > Acleris cristana. Next base: position 620,367 of record OX411785.1, read on the forward strand.
CACGTTGAAATTGCATTTGATACATTCCATCGATAAGGTTACGGGTTGCATCACCGCAAACGTGATCCTGTAACCGCCTCGTGTCGATTTATGGTTTCATGCCGATGATTTAATGACTTATACCGCGGTGACCGACGGGCTTTGGTTTTTCATTACCCGTATTGTAACGCTGTGAAAGCATGTGTCAGCTACAATTTGATAACCATAATCAGTCGTAACTCTTGTTCGGGAAGGATAGGATAACAGAAGTACGATTTTACAACCATGCTACAATGCGTTAGAATGAATAGATGTGTATTCTACGCATTACTTCTACGCAATATCCAGAAGTTACTTGTTGTTGTTATGTTTTAGATATAGATACGCTGAAGTATGATGTTCTTATCTGAATTGTTAGTTTTCATGTTTTGTTTGGAAAACTCAGTTCTGACCGTTTCAGACGAAGAGCTATGCGTATGTAATTATATACTATACTAGTTTGTCAAACCAAGTTGCCATAATTTTAAGGCGCCTGAATCCCCTTAAAAGCTTTTGGAGTACGTGTACCTATTTGGCGAAATTTCCAGTAGGGGTGAAAGATAGCAGAACGATAGAAGTTCCAGAATAAGTCGGGCATTCTGGAAAGACGGATTTGGATGGAATTTGAAATGGAGACAGATTATAATTCTGCATTAACACATAGGCTACTTTTCATCGTGGAAAATTTAAAGGTCCCGAGATAATAACTATAATCAAAACCTTGAAGTTGCGACGAAGTGACGTTACGGCTACAAATTACAACTAAAACTAAATTACGTTAAAATATGAAGGAAACTAAGCTACTCTGGTAATTTTGTTTAGTTGATGAAGCCCGTCCCATTGAATCATCGAAATATAATAAGTATGGAAGAGTAATCGAAAAAATCTGCCCCACTGACTTAGTGCCGGCGGGGGTGGAGCTATTAATGAGTGCCGAACTGTCTATCAGTCGACTTTCTGACGTAGTGTCAAACAGTTGTTTACAATCACAAAAGAAAAAATCGATATTAATGATTACCGGATTTAAATGACGCTGCAACCATGCCAAGTTGCATTGTAAATTGGTGCAGTACCCACACAGATGCAAAACAAAGCGATATTTATTTTCATTAGTAAGTTATTTAATTTTTAATATTCCATACCAAAATGTCATGGCCGATGTTATGCAATATATCTTTGAAAAATGTGAATTACAAGCAACGACTTCGAATGAATAGGAAATTAAATTTTATGTCATCTTTACTATCGTTAGTTTATGTACATAATAAAAAAAACGAAATATGACCTTTTCCTTTCGAAGTGCGGAACCCTAAAAAGCAATAGGCTTAATATTAATTGATACTTGTACAATAACTGAGTTGGTAAAGCTAAGATTGTAAGGGCCTGTTTCACAATTGACAAGTAAATTTATCTGCCATTTAAAGTTGGCTCTCTCCTTGTCTATTTTCAAGTGTAAGAAAAAGAAAGGGCTAAATTTATCTGTCAAATACGCTTTACTTGTCGATTGTGAAACAGGCGGTTAATATAAATTATACTCTATTGTATATGTTCTTACTTAAGAGTTGGCTTCACATCTCTAACTGTAGAATAGAAACAGTGCCAAATGGATTATTTGTGATGTTTTCGTCTTACTACTCTTCAAAAGTTAATTTTTGTCATGTTTTTTCGGCAGCATCAAATAGGCTGTACCATCCAAAGCGACTATATACCTATACATATATAGGTATTATACTGTCACGTATCTTTATGCCTATAAGAATAAAAAAGGGGTTGCAATATATTTGGCACTTTATGGCCGATTTACATTGGTCCAGTAAAAGCATGCCAGTAGAAGTACATTGCGTCGTTACATTAGCTCTCGCCTCAAACGTGAAAACCAACTCGTCAATGTACTTCTACTGGCATGCTTTTGCTGGACCAATGTAAATCAGCCATTAGATGCTAAAGACTATTTGACGCTGACTACTCTTACAACATAATATCTTCTGATATACTATTTTACAACTTTATAATAGTGTTACATAAGTAAGTATGTTAAATGATTCAAGGGGAACAATCATTCAATAATATAAAAAAATATTAATAAAATTCGTTATTCAATTACTGTGTTGTTTTTGTATTAAACCATCCACGTCAAATGTTGAAAGACATGGCCGCGTTCAAGGAACCCTTATGAATAAAAATATTGACCAATGGAAATCTTGTGTCAGAGAGCTTGTAACCAATTGAAGATTTTTGTCTTTCAAACGGTATAAAACCTTACTGAAATTACTGTCTACTCAAACGTTATACCAGCATCTGACATAAATGACTTCATACCTTAACTCAATTAATATTTAGTTGATTATTGAAACCACTCGATACATAAGATCTTTTCATTTCAAAAAGTGGGCGTTTTGGAGCGGATTTGTCAGTCGTTTTTGTTAGACGTTACTCTTCCATACTTATTATATTTCGATGCATTGAATACTGTAACTATTCCAGCAACAGCAGCATATGTTGCACAAAAAGCTCTGTTGTTTGTGTCCAACATTCCGGCCGCATGTGCAAGTTGTTAAGTTCATAGCAACTTAATTTTGAAACATTATACAGAAAAACTCAAGTAATTCATTGAGCTTTGATAAAATGTAACTATTAAATCGGACTTGACAGAAGCGCGTGGAACTAACCCACATCAAGTCCGCAAGAGAAGATATTCTTTAACCAAAAAATATTCCTCTCGCGTGCTATACTTTTTTTTTGTAATAAGTCCATGTCCATAGTCCATAGTGATTGTCTATAACTCGACTTTGGCGAAATACACTTTGCTAAAGCAGCAAGGAACCAAAAGCCATTAATTACGGAAGAAAAACTACTTAATCTATTTTGTATGAGTTTTTCATCATCGCTTAAAGCATTTCTTAAGGAAGGATATGTTTGTTAGTCACAAAAATATTTTACCCGTATCGGGAGACAAAATTCACTATGAAAAACCGATCAATTGCAATTGAATGCCAGCATTTCATTGGAAAATGACAGGACTATCACAGTTATCCTCACCTCCAATTTCATAGGACGTTATCTCTTTGATATTCCAACATAGCAGTTCCAGTGGACGTTTCCAGAAGCAATTACCTATCCTCGGAAGCCGTGGAGGCAGCGGGCGGTGAATAACAATGGCGTATCCTTTGCGCAACCTTCTGAGCGGCGCCCCCGGCATCCTAATGCGACGCTATCGACTCCACTTGCATCCACTCAGACTGTTTAACTTGCACCGAGAGATGTACCTGGATTATACGTAATGGTATTGATGAAGATAGCGGAAGTGATATCGAGAGTCAAGATAAAAGTGTTGATAAAACTGCGAATGAATGGAACATGGAAAAAACATGGGTACGTATCATCTAGGTATTATATAAAAGGCAAAACTGACTGACTTATATATCAACGCACAGCCGAAACTACTGTACCTAGAAACTTGAAATTTGGTAAAGGGGTTCCTTTCATGATGTAAGTGAGCACTAAGAAAGGATTTTGCGAAAATCGACCCCCAACGGGAAAAAATGGGGGGAGTAGTGGGAAACTAATTCTAAGCGTACGAAGTCGCGGGCGTCCTCTAGTAGTATATAAAGTTCAAAATACATAACGAGTCATAATGGTTACTTATTTTAAGTTCGAAAAACTTTTGTCTGCTGTTTCGTTTGGCCGAAAATCCTTTTTCTCTGAAACTGTTTAACTTTTCTGGATTGTTATAAAATTAACCTAACCTAAATAAATAAATATTATACTTAGTTAAATTTCTTCAAACATTTTGAAAAAATAATGGTTCAGAGAAAAATGATTTTGGGACAAATTAATATTTCGGACCGGTCATAATACATAATGGTCATACATAATGTATAATGGTTTATTTATGAAACTAATCAGGATTGTTATAAAACAAACCTACCTAACCTAACCTATTGGTTGCTATACAATGAGCGTTTTAAAAAGCCTGAAAAGTTTACGGTTTCCGAAATAAAACCAGTATATACAATTACCGTTATGTTTTGTGATCCATTATGTATTTTAAACTTTATATTCTATGATATGATCCCTAAAAAACATGCCTCGTCAGTTTTTTCTGAAAATCAGATTTTAATCTCAAAATGTAGAGTCCGCAAAAAAATATTACTTCCCACTCAGTTACATATTTAAACATTAATATACTTTTTTTATTTCCTTAAAACAGCTAGTGCACAAAAATAACGCATGAAACTACATGGTTCCTAACTTTGAAATCGCGACAGCTCAAAATTTCACTTAGGTGACAATGTTCTTTCTGTGTACCGTTCAAATGGAGTAACAAAACTGGAGATAACAATAATAACAAACATCACAAATCATCATAAATAAGTAAATATAGTTAACATTTCGAATACAAACATTTTTGGAATATTAGAATGCAAAAACCCATGAGATTTAAAAGTCTGCAGCACTACTTGAAATTTATAAACGCTTAAGTATTCTCGGCGAGTATGCGCGGCAGGCGACAGGACAATAATGGCTTACCACACTATCCTTCAAGGACAGGCTTTTGGCACCGGTGCCAAGATACGCCACAATGCAACTACCGCAAGCACGCTATGTATTAGGGTGGGCATTTGAAAAAGAAAAAAGTTACATACAGTCAGACAATAAACATGTTAAGCATGTTTGAACCTTGGCATTATAAATGTCATTGACTCAATCTTACGTATCATTCTGTTTAGTTTGATGTTCATTAGTGCCCAACATTTGCTTTTGGGTACTGTACTGTAGCTACGTTCATAGATTGTATTTACTTTCCGGCCTAGGCCGGGAAGAAGTCGTTGAGGTGGTACGGGTGGCGGCTCGAGTTGCGCTAACCATAAATGTTACACTTGATGTCTTAAAATTAGGTATATGAATATTTCCAAGCATGTTATAGAAAAATACACTTCTAGATCTAATAAGTCAACTCATTCACTCTAAAACAAATAAGTCAATTCAAGCTTATAAAACGCAAAATTGCATCGTGCTCATGTTTCCCAATGAGCGTCGACTGCACAAGCCTGTCGACCAATGGCAGCGTTCAAAGCACTTCATGCGCTCCGTGCCTACTTACCACTACGAATAACACAAAATTCTAGTCAATACCACTGCCTCTTTCTCTCGACTGTGCCAGGATTATAGAGTGAGAAGGATGGGGAGGGTTTGAATTTGTTATTCCAGAGTACAGGGGCGCTTATACGGCTACGTGCGGTCGGTACAAACCATCTATTGGTATTCCCCCAACATGGCATTGTCTGCAAACGTGATGCTTTCAGACTGATGATTGCTTCACCTTGGATATGTAAGGATTTCAAATGGAAGAGGAAAATTATTTACAAACGAGTTAGACCTATACTACGTTGATGTTTTTTAAAGGGCGAGTATAAATCCGTATTTTTTCATAACAGCTTTCGCTGGCATATTAAGGTGTACATAAGATTTCAATGTGGACATGTCTTTCGCGAAGATATGGTTCGGTATAATTGTTGATTATAAGTCAAAAAAATCATGTTCAAGAATATGATTTTTGTATTACCGGTACCTACCTTATAGCCACGAAGTAGACTTCACTTATTTTTTTTTTTTTTTTTTTTACTAAGTGATGTAAAATATCGATCAGCCGTTTTAATCGATTATCATTTTAATTTATTTTATTTTTTCTTCAGGCCTCTCCTCTTTAGGTACGAGAGGGTTTGAGCAATCGAAATGTCGACCATATTTAAGTAAAGTAGGTACCTTACCCCAATAAGGTACTTTACTTAAATATGGAATTGATTTATATGTGGACAGTTTCTACTTATAGCTATTAAACGAGCAGAGGAAACCTGTTGGGAAGCGGTCTCCTTCGATAGACGTCAGTAATCAAATGCCAAAGACACAAGTGACACAACCAAGACGCTACCTTTCAGTGAATACTCTTTTCAAACCACTTTTATAAGGTTTCATAAAAACACGCAAAAAATGCCTGCCTATACTTTCTCAAAGCAAGTAAAAATGCGCAGTAGTTTCGATTCGACGCATACCTAATGCAATAAATATGCAACTTTGTTCAGATTGAAACGCATTGATTATCCAGCTATTACGACGTTGGATCGATAACAATGCCGTGGAATAACTGTTACGTGACTTACCAGATACTCTCAAGTCATCAAGGGCCAACAAAATGTTTTTCAAGAGGTTTTATTTCAAAATAAGATACATTTGAATTTTTAAAAGCCTTCTTTTTGACGGAATCCCTCGCAAGATTTATACGTTCTAGAGATAACATTGGCCTAATCAATTTTTATGAAAGATCTAGAAACACTTAAGAAATATAATCATACACTTAAAAAAAATATTCGGTAATATTGAAACTCCTCTTTTGGTTCAAACAGTTAAAAGTTTCATTTTCGTCCTGGAAAACGAACAAGCAAATCACACGACGGCATGCCACCACACTTGTCGGCATTACAGGCCAATAAAATCATGTCAATTGCTATAGATAATCACCGACACATTTCCTTTCCTTTTTATTACCCGACTGACCCAGAAGTAGAGTAATGTTTTTCGCGCGTATGTATGTATTATGTATGTAGATATGTCTGTTATATTGTGACCTGTAGCCTAAACGGCTCGAACGATTTTGAAGACTGAGGTGTCGTTAGATCCGATATTCATTACAAAAATAACATTATGTTGACGACAATATCAAAAGATAAGGTCGGGATTTTTTCAAGTTGCTTTCTATTATAAGCAAATAAACAAAATAAGTACCTACAAATAAATGGGGCACTGTACTCATTTGTAAGCAGAAGGGGTATTTCACAAAAAGCCAGACTGGCTGTTCACAATGGAGTGCTGGCCCCTACTCTGATGTATGGTAGTGAAGGTTGGGTGTGGCAAGATAAGCATGAAAGTCGTATAAATGCAGTTGAAATGCGCTCTTTGCGTAGTATGTGTGGTGTGAAACTGACTGATAGAGTAAGGAATGAAAAAGTCAGAGAGAAATGTGGTCTAAAAGAAGATGTAGTGACTAAGATTGAAAAGGGCATGCTTCGATGGTTCGGTCATTTGGAAAGGATGGATGAAAGAAGATTGACGAAAGAGATTTACAGAGCGAAAGTGAGTGGAAGGGTCGGAAGGGGCCGCCCTAGGCGTACTTTTTCGAATAAAATCGGAGAAATACTGGAAAAGGGCCGAATTTTAAGTACCCGAAACCGACGTGCGTACTCACATGACTCTATGTATGAATGTGGAAGAAGCGAAAGAGATTTGTCAAGATCGTAGCAGGTGGAAAGAAGTGGTCTCTGCCTACCCCTCTGGGAAACAGGCGTGATTTAATGTATGTATGTATGTAGTACCTACAATAAATCAATTAATTTGAGGTTTGTGTGCTTGTTGGAAGCCAACTCAACCATGTTTCAAAATTAAATTGACGCGCACACGTCACGCGACGGTACTATTGTGAGATGAACTGTCAGTTGCAATGGTAATCTATTCGTACATGCTTGACTAAAATTTAGCGTTGTATTGATCATCAACGACTGATATTTATCAAGTTTTTATGGTATGGAAAAGGTAAGCACAGAGGCCACCTGGGGCACGTTTTATAAAGGTACAAGTAATAATTTTACAGTTCTAAACTGGCAACACAACACTGCTCAAATGGCTGATCGTCATTGGTCGAGGTTGTGTAAAATGGAAACTTGTAACCTGTAAATTGTAATTTGTAGCTTTATAAAACAGGTCACTGATGGTAAGTGGAAGAAGACTGAAGCCCAAGTTCTAAGTCTGTCTGTACTAACAACGTTACAGTATTTATAACGAACTCGTGTTTAAGTCTTCTCGCTTCGAGGTCACAACATGTCATACTGGCAGCCCTGGTGGTCATGGCACACATGTAACCGTGTATGTTACACCTTACAGCCCAGCGCGCGTGTAGTAGTGTGCTATCAAATTCGCTCCGTAACAACTCTAAGTGCAGCTGCCCTGCATAACTCGATGGCAACGGTCGATAAACCATCGCACAATAGAAAAGATAAACAGCAAACATTCACTTTGATATATTTAGATAACCTCCAACAAAGGCTTTGACATTGAACCTTTATGGGAACCAATTGTGAGCATATTTTCTTAATAAGCTAGGAGTGAGCGATTGGCTACAGTGAAGGTTGTTGGTAATGTCAAAGTCAAGGTCTCGGTAATTTTTACATAATAAATGCTACTGCGCAACTGGAGACTGCTTCGGCGCAAGCATCGCAAGCGAGAACGGTTCTTTATGGATTTCTCTATTCCAAATGGTCTAGTCTAGATGATATATTTGGTGAGTCAATAAAATGTATTAAACTAGCCAGCGACCACGTGGTTTTCTCACAGGTGAAACTGAAATATCAAAGAATTGTTAGATCTAAACCGTCGTTGAGAAAATGTCTATATAGAAACCCACATCGGAATCCTTCATACCTTGCATTTTAAAATGCGCCAATTAGATTAATCTATAGGAGGGAACAAACTAACATAAGTACATCGACACGTACCCGCAAACACATACATCCCAAAAACTACCCTCTTTAAATTGTGGATTATGAATTTGTATTTTACGATAATGCAATCAAATTAACGAAATGCTATTGTTACTAAGATATTTACTCTGATACTTTAGAGAAATATTGATCGGAAAATGTCACTAAGCAAAATAATAAAAATAAAACAACTAACAACAACTAATTTACCAACCAACCCGACCCACGCCCAAACTTAATTAATTAACTTAAAGCCAAGTATTGCCAAGTACGTATGCGACTACTTCTAATAACGAGTATCCGAACGTCACGTAATTAGGGTAATTTTTCCTTTATTCTAATTAAGTAGATTAGGTTTATGATGCTGCCTTCCTGTTGTTGTCCGTTCGAGTACGAGCTAATTTGCGACCGGAAACGATAGTACCCAATGGCTTAGCCTTAATAATACATAACATTTGATAACCTAATGATTAATGACCTAAACTATCCAAATAAAATACTACGTTTGAATAATTTCCGCAATAATGAGACCGGTTTCCTGTGTAAGTACCCATAGAGTTTCGCAACTGTTTTTGAGCAAGAAGACCTGTTTCCATTCTTCATCGCATCGAACATCTTTTGATTTGAAAATAATATTACAGAAACCAGACATGGTGTTTAAAACCTTTGAAATATATAAAATAGATTAACTTGGCGCTACCACAGCGCTACGCTGCGCTGTAGAGCCTTGCTTGAACCGTACACCGTACTTTAGGGAACCTAAATCATATAGGAAGTATGCAAAGTAGCATTAATTTCCAGTTTATAAAATGTATCATCACGCCAACACGTAAAATTATTGAGATCATGAAGGATGAGAAGTTTGGTTACGCTCTTCTAACGCATCAACGTTTTTAAACCCACCTTTTCCAGAAATATCCCCAACCACTCACCAAGACCAGTTCAGTGCCAATGACACGGCTTGCGTTTTAATATTACATATACCGTCTAGTTTATGGTAGCGAATGCATTTGTACCCAGCCGAGTGAAAGGCGGCATTCCTGATCGTGACCCCGCCATTGTTGATGTAATCTAGCTGAGGATGATTGACGACGCGAGTAATGACGCGCTGGGAACCAACGTGTACACTAAAGCTACTTATCTGGGTTATAACTTGGATTATTCTCTAAGAAAGTCTACTAAATTACACAAAACATCAGGAAAAGGAGAAGAAATAAATGAAAGTTTTATGCGCATCTCAGACTGATATTATCGGGTGATATTATCCGTATAAAAAATAGGACGCAATAGCGGCAGAATTGAAACAGCAATACTTAGTAGAAAGAAGAAAGATGGAAGACGGCACTTATGCTAACCAAACGATCTAAAGCCGTAAACTAACTTTAAGTAAGGTGCCGTTTCGAGACGCTTTACATGACATGACAGTTTCCTATGATGACATTTACTTTGACATATCTTTATACAAACATATATGAGTTAAATCTGTTTGTTAATACGGACCATATAGTTACTAATGATATGACAGTTTGTAAATTATAGAAGGTACTGGAATAGTTTGCAAACGTTAATGTTCTATGAGAAGGTGACCCTTTCGAGCCAGCCAATTCCTACTAGCTCCCTCCTGTAACCATAACCACACTATCGCAAATACAAAACTACCAGTTCCCGATTCCGATCGCATTCAACGAAAAGAAATTAAGGAACTAATCAAACTTCGCACATCCCCAGTCGCAGCACGGTCCGGATTCGGTCCCGTACCGGGTTTCGGCACGTGGCCGACGTGAGCGGACTTCTGGAAACTTCGCCCGAATTGTGTATGGAAACGACACGAGTTCGAGACTCGGCTGCTGTAAATAGAATTAAAAGAACGTGACGGCAGTCTTGTGCGGCGGTTTTAAATGGAGCTTTTATTAAGCTACTTAATATGGCTGAACCATTTCAGTTTCGTGTTTGAATAACTGCGTGTGATCATGTCACATCACAATTACAAATAATTTGTACTGATATTTAATCTCACACGCCGTGACGTGAGTTAAGTGCGTTCATTTTGTTCTGGCAAACCATTGTTGTGGCTTTACCACTAAATAGAAAAATTTGCACCTGCATTGCCAGAGGTATCACAAGTGCGCTGCAGGCTTTGAGAAGAGTATGCTTGTTTTTTATTTACACTATAATACTCATAAGTTTTTTGTCAGCACTTATCTAATAAACGTTGTTTTTCTTTGTTTCTATAGAGGCCCCTAAGACGTATTGGTTCGAAAATAGAGACGCCGACGTCGATTCAACAGAAAAACGTTGATTCGACAATATTCTAAATGCGAAAACGTGTATTTTTGTCCTTCTTTCTCGTGAAAACGGAAAACAATCGTGTAACTTTTTGCACGTTTGACAAAATCTCGTGAACGATGGAAATACTTTTGCATAAATACCTAATATTAGTTAAAATACGATTAATTTGCTCCGTCGCATCAGTGTCAAACTGTCAACTATCTATGTAGACGGCGTAACTTTCTACCCGACTGACAAAGAAGGAGGGTATTGTTTTTGGCCTATATGTACCTATGTATGGTCCTTTGTTCCCTCGTAGAGACTGAACGGATGGCCCGATTTCGACAAACGAGGTACCTACCTTTATATTCGTCTTAGCGTCGCGAATGTCCGGGCACTATAATAATAAAAAATAAGTGCTTTTAGTTAGACTTTTTTGTAGCGAGGATGAGGAGGCAGATGAGCTAACGGGTCACCTAATGGCAAGTGATCTTCGCAAGCCATAAAAACAAACCGCTACACCAGAGAAATCGCAAGAACGACGATATTAACAAAGACGAACATTACGAACACATCTCGTACAGTCACGAGATTAAATTTGGTAACCAATTTAGGTCCGGAATCAATCTGACATTCTACAACAATAACGTTGAGTTTCCTAAAAGTTACAAATGACTTGACATCTCTAATGACATTGACGACTTCAAGTATATTTTTCTTGAAATGGGTCCCAAATTAACGCTCGTGACCGTACTACGAGAAATACAAGAATATGGCACAGCTAAATCGCTTAAGCCTTGCGTCTGCAAACCTGTGTAAGCTTAAACGTTCCAACTGAGAAGTAAGTACTTACTTTCAGTAGGTACCCTGTCGCAGCTATTGAAAAATTCAAACCACTCTTGCGTTAAATACGAAACTGCGACAAGGTATTAAAAGTACAGCTACTAATAAGTTCGTCTGTACAAATAGATGACCACCGCAAATAATATTCTAAAGTGAGTAAGAACAACATTAAAAATTTAAAAAAATGTGACGTGTGTGCGTCAATATTGTTCTGAATCATGGTTGTCCCGCAAATAAATTCTAGTTGTTACTGATTTTATTAATGCAAAAGTGTGTTTCATTGTTTATTCCGTTTTCTCGGTGCAACGCCTCAACCGATTGATTACAATTTGGTAAATAAATACTTTCTAGCCTGGAGACGGGGATGGTGATGGTGAAGGTACTATATTTATCCGCTAAAGGCTAGTTACGTATAATCGAACAGCATCACTCGTGCGATCAGAGACACGAATTCCATCATAACTCCAGACAAAAGAAGAGAAAAAGCCCGCAACTTGCAGAGCCCAACTTAAAACGTCTTACAAGATCTTCATCGTGCCTATTTTACAACCGATCTCACCACGCCTTGAGAGCAAGAAGGATGGCATTAGTGGTGTTTTGGTTTTGTTGCGATGCGCGGGCGGCGACCCGGTCGCTGACCGTGCCCTTCGCTATTGTTGCAACCTGACCGGTCCTACGGGACCGCGGGGTGTATTCTCATTCCTCATGCGCGCGCACGGCGCAGACTAGCGTAATTTGACCCGTGATCTCATAAGGATTATGCGGCGGCACATGTCTAGTTGTCTACAATTTTCATACAGGCAAGCGTCTTCTGAACTAAGGTCACGCGGAATATGCACATAACACAGTAAGCATCTTTTGACCTGACATTTGAATTTCACAGAAAATGGCAAAGCATTCTTTAGGTACAACATAAAACAGGTTCAAACGTTTCTAAATTTGCTCTAATATTGCTATTTTGTACTATGTCTGGGCCTCAATTCTAGGCAGAAAAACCATATTGTCTTTGACTTATCGTCTTTTCAATGTTTTGATAGCTCTTATACACTTGACAGTAATGGCGGCCGAGTTATAAACAATACTATAACACATCAAAGACAATATGGTTTTTACCACCTAGAATAGAGGCCCTATTGTGCTGCAGACGTTGCAGTGTGTATTTATCAAATAAATGTTATGGGTTTGAGTTTGAGTGATTATGAAAAAAGTAGACAGTTAGGTATATAAAATGGCTGTATGTGAAAGCCCCCGTCCAAAATCAAGCGGTGGAAAACGCCAGGAGTTTAACACCCTTATTCACAAACAATACTTAAGGGATCCTTCACTGAGTAAACGCACTGCGTTCAATACAGCTTTGTGATTGGTCCTTTTTGGCCGACCTTTTGTTTATGAGACGATTTGAACCACCCAGTGCGTTCGTGAGCACTGTGAGACCTCATAGTGACGTTTCTGAATACGGGTGTTACTCTGTTGGAAACGGACACCTAAGAGCTTTTTCTCCCAGGCTTAGAGGAATCCATTACGCGTTCATTCTGGACCAAAGGTATTCGGTAAACATGTGGACGGTGTAGTCCTTGCAAGAATAACACCCGCACAATATGCAGCAGTATGCAGCTGTGGCGGAAACCAACTGGTATTCTAGAGGATTAATTAAGATGAAAAAGTTGCAGGGCGGCTTTAATGGAATTACGACGGTACGATACGATCAACCGGTTGTAATAAATAATAAGATGCACATGCGCAAGAAGGAAAATATTAATACACTGTTGACAGAGGGAAAGAGATAGGCTAACTGATTGAAATAATACAATTAGGTACGACAGATGTGATCACCTTGAAACATCGACAGTCATTTGATTGAATGTATCATTTCATCGAATGTAATTTCATGGAAACCTAATTTCTGCAGAAACCTTATTGTTTTTAGGTTATCTTAAGCATGGGTTACGTAGGTTAGGTTAGGTTAGACCTGTGACCACCAAAAAATTATAACTCATGCACGTGTAGTGTAAATGCCTGTCGATGAAATGAAAATTCGGTGAAGTAAAACATTCTATGAAATGAGTTTCAGTGATTCAAGGGTAAACCGTACAACACATACAGTGCAAGAGGTCCTTATGAGAACCAATACGGGAGAAAGGTACATAGCCCAAGATATTTTTGAGACATATCGCACTGTAGGTAGATAAGTACCATCCCGCCATGATGTATAAACATTGGCCGTTTACGAACCTGAGACCGTATAATATTTTATGAGCTGTTAAAACCTGTCGATAGTTAAAGCACTCATATACACATATGTACCTTTCACTGGCTGAAAGTTGGCAGGTTTAACAGTTCATAATACAGCCTCAGTATGTATGTGTGCTTTTATTTCGTGAGGTATAAAACTGGTTGGTAACAGAGCAATCATTTCTGCAGGCAGGAATCCCGCACGCCCCGTGCGGCGAACCTGTTTCACAACTGCTCGAAACTAGTCAGCTTTGAACGTAGTTCCTCCCAGAAGTATTGGTTGTTTATGTTGAAACTAAAGGATGACCATACCCGTAGTATTCGTAAGAAGGTCACGAAAAAAAAACAATCTCCCATTTACACATCCAAATTTTGGAGTTCATCTGCGAAATTACACCATGAATGTGGCGATTGAAGAAGAACCAAGTTTCAGATTCCAGTGTTCCAGTGAAGTCCAGTGGCAGTGGGCCAGGCACACGGGCGGTAAGGTTCTTGAGTGGCAACGAGAAGTGATAACAGGCCTCCCCGACAATGTGGTGGGGAACCAATAGATTCCAGTAGTACAAAAAGGACCTTGGGGAAGGTCTACGTCAAGCCGTGGATGTCCTTCAAGTGATATGACGATGAAATCCGAGAGACATTACCCTCTTAGGCAGTCAGGTAAAAACAATAGATGCTTTATTTATTGCGCCATAATTAGTTATTAGTTACGATGTTTATTACCTTGCCAGCTACTGTTAGTTTCAGCCTTACCTAACATAGAAAACATTAACTCATTAATGGTTATTTTCTGCGACGCGATGCGTTATTATGCGCATATTTCCTCTTCGTTATTTTCTACATAAATAGAAGGACTTATGTGGGCAGTTAAATAAATTGCAGAAGCACAAAACGTTGTTTGCGGACTGTATATGGATATTATGTCAAGAGTTATTATTCCATTGAGGATGTAGGATTCATTTTATGGTTTTATACGCGGTGGTTCGAAGACACACGCAGACTAGGCATCAAACCGAACTACTCTAGGCTTGTACTATTATACACAGTGATAAACATACTTTATATAGAGAAATACATACTTGAGTATATAGAAAACACCTGACTCAGAAACAAATAGCTGGCACTCTGGAATTGAACCCGGGACTGCTAGCTTCGTAGGCAGGGTCACTACCAACTAGACTAACCGCGTTGTCAAATTCGTGGTCGACATATTGTCGTCTTGTGGATTGATCACAATCACACCGACTTGCGCAAAAGACGCGATCGGCCATTGGTCGTTTTTGACGCATAGCAGCATAATTCCCGCAGCGGCAGCGGTACTTCAAGCCCCAGCAAAGGGAACCTTACAACTAAAACTAAAAAAACTATGAATGGACCTATATTTATAATATGTAATCGTAAACAAAGCTATTTTCATGCGCTGGCGTCACTGCAGTACAATTACACGTACAATTGTGCAGTAAAACGTAACGACGCTCATCATTCCGGCAGTAAACATCTGATAATAAAATATTACCACGAGAATCTACGCCGCAATTCTCTGGCTACCTGACTTAGTATTACCAGATCAAAAAAAAAACAGCGAATATATAATATATACCTACATTAAATGAAATTATTTCATTTATTGCAAACCCCAAACTAGTAAAGTAATTGTCAGAAAAACATAACAAAATAATACAGAGTTTAGATATAACAAGCATACTTATATAAAAAAAAGTAATATGTATTCGATAAATATTTTAAATACGTTGAGTTTCATTCATTCAAAAGCAATAAATTACTATGCTTTCTTCATTCGTGATCATCCGAGACAGTCCCGAAATTACCGGACGTCTTCGGAATCTTCCGGCCGTATGG
Organism: Acleris cristana; assembly: GCA_948252455.1. Lineage (NCBI taxonomy): Eukaryota > Metazoa > Arthropoda > Insecta > Lepidoptera > Tortricidae > Acleris > Acleris cristana. The sequence continues at coordinate 636,119 of OX411785.1, forward strand.
CAACTCTAACCTGATTCCTGATTCAGCATCCAAATATACTCCGGCAATTCCTAGCCAAATCAACACTATACTTCTCCCTTTCTAGCATTAACAGATACCAGAGACGGAATTAGTTTAATACGATATTGATGACGTCGGTTTCATTCAGTGCGCTGCAGTGCTCTGAAATCAATGGATGTGCTAATATGGTAGTAAGAGTAGTTGGGGAAATGCCAATAATATGTGACAACGAGTGACTAATGACGCGAGCAGTCTACCAAAAAATCCACCTATAGATATCCTACATAGTTATATAGGTATAGTATTTGGTCAAAGATCGAAATCGAAGTTCAGGATTGCGTTAAACACGTCTTTTTCTCTTAAGATCGTCTCGATTTCTCAATCCACATAAAACTTGTGAAGATTGGCATAGCATTACATTCGACTAAGGTAAAAGAATTCCAGAGCAGGAAACTACTTTTACAAGCTGTCTTTCTTTCCTTTGTAATTATTCGGTGCAAAATTCGTCGTAAATTTAAATACTTGCTGTCATCCGACAGCCCAAGATACAACATAATGATGCCCTGGACCTGGTCTGATGATGGAGCCGAATTTTAACTTTGATTCGTGAGATTGGTCTTGAAGTTCATTTATTGTCTATGCAAGAGAAAAAGACTACGCAGAAGAGACCGTGCATTTTTAGGTATTTTTTTTTTTAAACTGATAACTTTTGAAATAAGTTCTCATAAGCAGTGTATGCCTTGTGCCATGCCATTATTACGCGGAATCTTCTTACGAATCCTATGATAAAATATAATCGCACTTTATACAGCACAGACGGGGTAGTTAAATTTAACGGGAAAATTAGACGCAAGGGTGACCCTCATAAAGTATTCAGAAACTCATTTTCACATCCATAAAACCCAGAATTTCCATATGAATGCAATGCGGCGTGCGGCGGACCCTGCCAGCAACGATTTGCTCCTGCGAAATGCGACATTCTAAATCACAAACGTGAGCTCGAGTTGAAGCATAGCCGATGTACTACTCCAGGGTTTAGATGCACATAGAAATTGTAGAGCACTTTTTTAAGCGTACACCATTATATACGCATTGACTTGAAGTCTTAGAACATGCGTACTTTTCTGGAATAACAATGAGAATAGAGTCCCTTTTTTTTCTCAATCAATGGCTTTTAGACAATCACCATGAACTTTAGAGAAATAAGTCCATGGATATCACATCCGAGGACAATTTTACCTTGGTGGACTAAGAACAGAAGCACATGGAGTTAGCTCAACGCGCGTCCGTCAAGTCCTCCAGTACTTTATTGAGCTGCGCTAACGTGTACAGGGATCATAATATTAACCATTGTTCGGATGTGATTGGCGTGATTGCAGTAATTCCTGGAGAACATACGTAGGGCTCCAACAGTAGATGAATGCACCGTCGGCCGGTCTGTCACGGCGGCCCGGAATAGCCCTGGCGGCGGGCCAGCGGGAAACGGAAACGACGCCGGACGCCAATAAACTTGATAGCGATACGAATACGGATCAATGTGTATTATATCTACTAATATAACCAATCGCTCACTGAAGCGATGGGGGCTTTGATGTGATTGACAAATGTCAAAATTTCTAAATCGACCAATCCAAACCATGGATTTTGCCGTGGAATGCACAGAAATGTACAGCATTCTTTTGTCAGAAAACAGGTCGACAAATAACCAAACTTGTAAAAGAACTAGTTCGGTCGGGTTATAAAAAATATAAAAATAATCGATCACTTTTACGCTTGTGTGGTTTTCAATAATTCTCACAAGGAAACAGATATATCTACACCTCGTAATTGCTTCTAACAATATATTTGACGTTTGTGATTCAAGTCCACCTATTCTATTATTCTTATCATACAAATACTTATACCCCGTGTCTAAACAATCATTTTATTACCTTTAAGGGCGTCTGAAAAAAAAGGCAGGGTTGTGTTCACCGCAATAAAATATAAAAAGTTTAGCAGTATAAAAAAGTTCCTACGAACAAAAATGCTCGGTCAAAAAAAATGAATATTGGCTTCTGTTAGGTACCAATCCGAGCCGGACAAAGGTATACCGGTGGACGACGGGGGAATTGTGAGCGAGTTCCCTGTTTCGTGTAAACATAACGGTAAAGACAGGTAAAGTAACGGGAATACGATGTACCATAACTGCGTTGGCCGGTTTTAATTCGAGTCTTTGACCTTACCAACATATCCCATCCATAAAAAAAATATCTTTGAATTTGATAAAAGTTAGTAAGTATATAAACATTTAAAACATTACAGCTGCCTGAATAAAAAATAAAAAAGCAAAAATAAATCACGATGCCTCCTGTGAGGATTGAACTCACGACCCCTGGTTTACGAGACCAGTGCTCTACCACTGAGCTAAAGAGGCGATGATTACCCGCGCCAAATATTTGCTCGTATTCTATTAGCTCACAAGATAACGCTTTGTGACGTCATTTTGAAGTTGTTTATGCAGTTTTGTTATAAATATTTAAAACATGGAAATAAATACGAAAAATATATACATCGAGTAAGAAGTATAATAAAATACGTTGAAAAACAAATTAAAATAAATTGAGCTAAAAGAGAAAATACTTGGATAAGTGATAATATGGCATGTTATTATAGGGTATTGTAAAAAAAAATACGTAAAATTATAAAGTAAATGCACTAAACGAACATACCTTGAACACGGGGTTTCCTCATCTGAAACAAAAATATTTATTTGATTCACTAACAAGTAATAAACACCCATAATATAACAATTTGTTCTATGAAAAATAGCAAAAAAATACAAAAAGAACTGCCGAAACCAGGGATCGAACCAGGGACCTTTAGATCTTCAGTCTAACGCTCTCCCAACTGAGCTATTTCGGCCAGATGATGGGTGGCTTAAAATCACAGTCACATTCCAAAGCCAATCAATAATACCATAATACTTTAAAATTTACCTAGAATTACACGATGAATGTAATTAAATGACATAATAAAACGTTTAAGTAGTCAGTCGACTTGGAAACTAGGAAGAAAATAAGTATTTGTAAAGTTCCACTTGGGCACCATACCAATAGCGCCACCTATGCAAGTACAGCTGAACTACCAATAGACACTGTAGGTGGCGCTTTAAAAGATTTTTAAACAGCATAATTATTGGCTTTGATACTCATTATACTCATTGCTCAATAAGACTGTGTTTGTGTAATGTTATAGACGCTCATGCATGAGTAACGCTTATAAGCATGAGAGCCAATGATATTACATATAAACAAGAAGTAGATATGCCACTACCGCGCCCGAGTTGAAGCGTCATAAAAGACCCAATTGACCACTCTCACTGACAGTCCACGCCAAACATGGCGACGAAACTGACGTATAGTTATCTCTCTTACTCTCGTGTTTTCCGTATCTGTCCATCGTTCATTTGTGAAACAAGTGAACATATTGTAGTTTGTATAGCTATCTATATGCAACTACGCACATTTTCAAACGCGATTTATTAGGGACGTAACATATCTATACTCTGTAATATCATTGATGAGAGCATAATGAATGAAATTAAATAAAAGTGAAAAAGTACTAATCTAGCCTTATCAGGTGAACTAGAATTGCATCTATCAAAAACCTAAATAAAGTAATTACAGTTTTTGCATAATTTTGAAACATCACCTTTGACATCTTCATTATTGCTGTTGCCAAAGGAAGTGATAGATTTTGTGAGAACGAACCCTATGTTCAAGTCTAGTGAAGAGGAAACTAACATACTTTATTTTAAATTGCAAGGCAAGCAACTAAATTACTTTAAGCAGTTTTTTTAATTGCTTTTTTTTACAATTTGATCAGCAGTGGCAGCCTGAGTCCCTGCTGCTCTTAGTAATAGAATAATAATTGCTAATTTTCTTTTTTTAACAAGAGGGTGAGGGTAAAATACAAGGTTATCATTTTTAAACAAAACATTCGCAACAAAATTAGTGGTGTCTTAAGACACCAAGTGAATCGCTTATTGATATCTGCTAACGGTAGTGCACTCCAAAATATTAATCGTAAAGTTGTTGTTTACCAGGCACCGGGTCTGCCTGCACGGCCTGGTCCTTCGCTACCTCTCCCATGTCATCCAACACCACTCCGCAACTCTTGTACAGGTTACTACGGAGTTTCATGAGTTTGTCGGTCTCACGGAATGCTTTGATCTCATTCTGAAAAAGAAATAAATTTTATGAGCTGTGAGCTTTACTGGCTTCCAGTATGTGCACTACACATTGAAATACCACCCCTTAAATGAGATGTTATCAAGTTTTATTACTGCCAATATGAGTTTGATTTATTAAGAGGATTGTAAAGCGACCCTCAAATCATGTAGCTGTCAAAAAAATCCATACAAATATTGCTCAGGGTGATAACATTTGACACCCCCTATATCAAGTCCAATTTCCACGATCTTTTAATATGTTGTAGTTATTATGAAAAACCAGAGGGCTTATTGTCTAACACTCTCGCGATCACAATCGTTTTAATTTAAAAAATCGAAGGCTTGTCTGCATACGAAATGAAAACAATTGCTCCACTTTGAAGCCGATTGCGATTGCAAGTGCGTTAGACAGTAAGCCCTCAGGTTTATGTTTTCATTTCATTTAACATTTATCATACAGACCTAGTTTTTCATAGTAATGTACAAAAAATTCTAAAGTTGTAAAAATTAGAGGGAAACTTTATTACATTTTGTATGTAAATTTTAGTTTCACAATCCTCTTATTATGTAGGCGTCAGTAAAGTACAACTCATGTTGGATATTGACTTTATCTTAGTATTCTGATAGAATAAGTTTGGAGATGATATATTTATCCTAGTTTTCATGAAGAAAGTTATTTCTTATCTTAGAAACTAAATTAATATTCAAATAATAGAATTAGAGTATAGAGTAAAAACTCTGTAATAAACAGAAGGAAGTAGAATTAATTAAGTCACTCCAATCATCTCAGCAAAGCACTTAGTGACGATAACTCGACGTTATGCCGTTTCAAGACCAAAACATATGGTTATTTTTTGAAAGAAAACTGTTGTCTTACTTTTAATTCCTTTAGTCTTATGTGAGACCTGCTAGAATAACACTCTCGGACGTGGGACTCCGACCACTCGTCTCCTTTACTGCTAACTACAAAGGGCGCCGAGCTGCGAGCCCTGACACTACGCCCGTACTCCACAGCCCGAGCTCTCGACGATTGCGGCGGAGACCTCGCTTTACCTGGGTCTAACGACTTCAAAGTTCGTCTAGGCTTTACTAAAGGTCTCTTAACTACTTTTTCAGCGTCCATTTCTGGCACGTAATTATTCAAAACAGTCGGAAGTTCATTGAAAACACTAGAACTCAATGCAGAAACAGATGGTTTCGCGCCAACCCCCACTGACGACAACACTTCATGCCGCGCCACGTTCGAACTAGATCGAAGACTGGAACGTGACCGGTTGAATACCCTAGACATCACTCTGTCGTAGTTTTTACTTTTTTTACGCGGATCCATAAAATTAACGACGGTTGGCGCTATTTTAGAAGATTCAAAACAGAATTATTGTTGTGACAGCTGTGTATTCTGTCATCCATGAAATTTACCACAGATAGAGGCAAAGCAGAAACATTTACAGGAAACATGCCAAACACGCAGAAACAAAACGTTGAATTAAGTAAAAAAACTGTGTAGGTATCTAGCAAAACTGAAATTTCATTTCATTATCCTATAATCTGTGATTGGCATTGCACTCAGTGTTGCCAGAAGGTTACTTTTGTAACCTTTTAGGTGATTTTTGAACTGCATTGGTTACTTTTAGGTTACACTAATGAAAAGGTTACTTCTAGGTGATTTTTCGGAATTTGTAGCACTAACTTTTAATTTCTTACATAAAAGCAACGTGGAACGGAACGCTCGTTTTAGAATTTATCATGTTGGTAAGGGCCGTCTCTATGGGAACAACACGTTGTACTCTTTCACACTTACACCACTTGTATCTCGCTTACTCGCTCGATCAGTTCGGATTCATTCGATGTTGTTCGTTTACCGTCGCGTCGTGTCGTGCCAGCCTGAGGCTCTACTTTGAAATCCGTAATTCGAACTTCGTCTATTGCTATCCCTTTTGCTCTCGACGCGTCACTAATTCGCAAGAAAGTGACGGGGCGATCCGAAGTTCGAAGTACTAATTTCAAAGTAGAGCTCCTGTTGCCGCCTCTAAAATTTTGTTTGTTGTCACCGAAAGTTTAGTGTTTAACTGTTTACTTGTATTTTGCGATTACAATAAAACATAATTTCCTACCGGATATTTACTGGAAGCTTGGTACGTGTATCAAATTACAGTGCATGTGTGTGTGTGTGTGTGCGTTTGACTTTGTAATTTTTCTATGAAGATTATGGACTAATATTAACGATGAATTTGAGTCTAACCAATATGTAGATATGTACCTATTACACACCACGACCATGAATGCGTTGTATTTTTAAACTTGGTTTTAGTTAGACAGTAAAATAGTAAGTAGGTACAAGTCAGTTAAAAGTTACTGAGATTAAACCAAGAGACTTCATGTTTTATTAAATGTTATGGCTTTGGCTACAAGGGCGTCAAGACCTATCAGCCAAACGGTGTTGTAAAGTGTTGTAACGGTGTAAGTTAATACAACTAATATTCTATTTTATCAACTTTTAATACCTTTCCAGTAAAAAAAATATGAAAGGTTACTTTTTATACAAAAAGGTAACTTTTTTTATATTTCAGGTAATTTCTGACAAGACCCGACTGGCAACACTGATTGCACTACTAGCGGCCCGCCAGCGGCTTCGCCCCGCTGCAAATTTCCGACTTTTTCAGTGGTTTTGTTTTTTAATTTTCTTTTTTTTTAATGTAAGAACCTTCTACGAAAGTATTAGAAAGCATTTAAAATAAAAAATGCATGAAATCGGTAAAGCCGTTTTCAAGTTATAGCGTGACCAGGATAAATAGGGGTTAATTTTTAAATATTTGGATAGTGGTAACTAAGATTAAATAAGAGGATTTTCTTTGGGTTTTTGACAAGATAGCGTCGCTTTCATAATTGTTTTGAATTTTTTGCATATTTTGTTGTTTAATGGATAGTAATGATGTATTAATATGCAGTAAATTAACATTGAAATGTGCAGTACCTATAACGAAGAATTCAAGTTTGAACACGTATCGCCTTTGGAAGGATTGCTCCAAGAAAATCCCATCTGAGGCCCGTTTCACGAAGCTACAAGTAACAAATTACAAGCGGAAATCTCTTTCTAACTCCTTTTACTACAAAGTGAGTTCCGCTTGTAATTTGTAACTTGTAGCTTCGTGAAACGGGCCACAGGTCTTCGTAAAGTTCTACCTACATCGCTTCACGGAGGCTAGAGGATCACCGTACAACGTCGAATTGTTTTTTTTTTATATGTATTATGTAACTCCTAACCTTGACACTGGCAAAATTGTCCCAATGGACAAGCCATTTAATAAAGAATTGAATTGAATTGAAGATTAAATAATTGGATACTAAACAGTTTGTCTTTTTCTTTTGGTTGATTTGACATGTTCTCATTACTCTGTAGTCTCCGAGACATTAGGAAAGGACACCATAACTGCCCCTAGTTATCTGGTACTCATAAGGTTTCCTTAGTTGTACTAGGGCTAGAACTTACCATTAAATTATGTGTATTTAGTTATATTTACTGGTCAATTTAAAACCATGTACTTACGTACACTGAACATGGTTGTTTTAGTACTATTATCAGTACTGGGAACAATATTTAAAACTAGGCATGACTTCTTTTAGGTATCCCTATAGAATAAATAATAAGGGTTCTACAACTGTGGGACCTAGCAGGGTAGATTGTAGACCCACACATTGTATCGCAAGAATAAAACCATTTTTGTTACAGTAATTTTAATAAGAGTTAGTTTTTACACATAAATTATTCTTTAACAAACCAATGCCTACTTAAAATTAATAGTTTCTCTCGTAAATGCAACACATCACTTTGAACCGAGGAGCTCCTTATACTTGACCTCATACACCCCCCTGGCTTCCATGTGGAACTGTTCACACATTGCCGTAATCTGCTTGTTCACATTGAACACTAAATCTTCAGACACTCCAGTTTGTTTCTTTGCCTTCTTTATAAAGTCATTCTGTACATCCTTGATTGTGTCTCTACAATCTATGTACAGTGCTTTAGCATTCCTTGCCAACTGCTCTCTGTGTTCCTTTGTGACTTTAGGTACGGGTACAAACAGGGTTGTGCCATCCTGTTGAGGATTTAAGTTCAAACCTGACGTTTGAATAGATTTTAAGGCATCAGGAATTGCTTGAGGGAATGAGGAAAAATTTATAACAATCGTTTTGGGATTTTTCTTCACTATTTGTGCCAATTCTTGAAGCTCGTACACTTTCCCGTCAAATTTAACTGAAAGAGATTCAATTGAGCCGGTTGTAGAACGCAACGATAAGTTTTTCGCATAGTCCTCTTTCATGTCTTCTATAGCTGCTTTACATCTTTCCTTTAACTTATCTACTGGAACTAACTCTGACATCATCAGCGGGTTGATGTCGACCTTACCACCCTTACCTTTTTTTTCTTTCCCTTTATCTTTGCCTTTCGCATAGTTTCGAATTGCAGCAAAGTTTAAATTGTTCGCGGTAACAATCCTTTCGGTGTTTAGGCTAGGAAACGATTTGAATGCATTAACGTAAAGCGGAACGATCAACCGTTGCAGTATTCGTGTGTTCATTGTGAAACACTTTCGTTCGTCCCAGCACCACTAAACTAAATTATTCTGTAGGAGACTTGGATTATTTATTGTTACCTAAAAACTTAACCTCAAAACTGTGCTGGCTGTGAAGTCGAACAACAAATGCACAAAACGCACAATGTCATTGAACATGTATGATCATTGATTTAATAAGTACACCTGGCAAAATAAATTTAAAATACAATACATTAACCTAGAAAAGAAACAAAGACTTCAACTACTTATGATTCTTAGGTCCAAATCATATAAAACGTAAATTAGGTAACAAATTCCTCTAAACTTTTACATGGTAAACTAAACGCACCAAAATGACATAAACGTTCCAAAACTATGAGAAATCTGGGCGATTTGATATATTTATTTTTTAATTTATAAATCAATAAATTCTTCAGCGATTAAAATAACATCATTAGTATAAAAAGTAAAATAAAAAACAGTGTTTCCGTTTTCAATTACATTAGTACAGAAAAACATTTAACTAAAAAAGTGTTATTTTTTCGGATCTAGGATTTAACTATTTTAAATTATTAGCATTTCAAGTATTTTACTTTTATATATCTCCATTTATTAAAAATATAAGATAAATTAATTTTATAATTTTTCCATAATTTTCAATTTTAGTTTCAGAACAAACTTCTTTCATTCATTCATTTCAAATGGCCAATTAGATTTTTTTTCTTAAAATGTCTGTATTATTTCAAACAGTAGTTAATACAAGGAGACTGTACTCATTAAGAAATTTGAAGAAATCTGTATCTTTTTGCGGATGTGTATTTATCAGAAAAGCATCAGGTATATCTAGTGATACTTAAATGTACTTGTTGTTGTAAAGGTGGATTTAAGGTTATGTGTATTTTGTAGATGGTCCGCGAAAATTTGTTACGTTTGACGAAGTGGCGGAGGCCCGACGGGCTGAGGCGCGGCGCAGCCTGGTGGTGCAAGTCAACTCTGAGGCGTCTTTCGGCGAATTACACAGCTACTGCTCCAAATATGCCGACATTCAGGGAATTCACCACTACAAGAACTTTGGTGGAGAGGTATACTTGCTATTTTTGATTAATAAGATACTCGGTGCTTACGACTCTTAAGTCACCATAAATCTTTGTTCGTTATAGGTATACATTTTAAATCTTTTCAGCAATTGGTTTAAAACATTTCATTCCTCTAACAATTTTATTATAGTGATACTAGAATGGTGCTACCTATCTGTTTCAGCACTTCATGCTTATTGAGTTTAAAACGGAAGAAAACCTCAAAGATGTCCTACATAGCTGCAGTTCACATCAAAAAGAAATTGACACAATGCCAGTACAATCCCCATTCCTTTGGTTTAGAGCTGCTGGGAGTAAAAAGGAGAAAAATATGGTGCCCTGTTCAGCTACCCTCATGACAAAAGATGGGAGTGCACTGCCGAGTGAGGATAAATTATTTGAAGAGCTGATGGTCGCTCAAACAGTGTCTGATCAAATACAATTGTTGCATGATAGAACTATACTGAATGACCTCGGAGTCCGATTAAGATACCTCGTAGCTAGAGAGGTGTGTATTTTTTAAATGGTTTTCACCCATTACTAATCTCTCTAATCGGTACACTATCTATATTGTATTTATTAATAATTTGAAAAGTTTCATTGACTATAAATATAAATAATAATAGTAATACAAAATGTACATTACCTAACATCAACCCTCGTGATTGCAAATATCTAGTGTAGTATCATGTTCTCAACGCCCAACAGTGCATTACGCTACTCAATTTGAAGTTGCATTGTTGTAATGTATGTAAAATTGATCAGTGAGGGTTCCTATCTTATATTTAAAACACTATTATATATAGATTTTGTATGACTCCATAATAGAGTTTGTAGAAAGAAAGTCCAATAAAGAGTCCATTAGTCTATGAATATGCCACTGATTGAGAAAATTTTGATAGCAACACACTGGACACTGAAGGGCTATTGTAGATGGTTGTTTGCTACGTGTCACAAGTTGTTGCTAGTATAGTTCAGCTACATATTTAATACCTGCCTACACCTGTGTTGACGAAATAAATATATTTTGATTATTTGATTTCAATTTTTAAATGCAATTCCTCAAAGAAGACACACACAGACACTTACAGACTGATTTTTTTGTCACGTCCAACTTACTATCATCTGGCATGTGTGCTACCTTGCCTTCTTGCCATAAAATATAATAAGAATTTTATGATTTTATTTTCAGCTAGAAGTTATTTTGGAAAACCTATATAATAATGTTGAGGTGCGTCCATTTGGTTCATCAGTCAATGGCTTCGGCAGGATGGGTTGTGACCTGGACTTGGTGCTCACTCACGCGGTGCCTACAGAAATGGTGAGTTAGTAAAACAGAAGTCAGTCTACGTACTTGTTGTTCAATTGTAATCGATGATTATTCAGTAAAACACAGTATACGTTACAAATCTACCATTACATACAAATTACAATTTTTAACTTAACCACTTGTATTGTATGCTTTAGACATTATCTGCTCTACACTCTGATTATTTCTGCAAATTTGTCAGTTCAACATTGACAATTTAATACTATGATGACGCGTTTGGAATTGTTAAATGTAATGATGAAACTTTCTACTAAACTAGCAATCCCGGGTTTGATTCATGGTATAGACAAATATTTGTTTATTTGTTCCTGAATCTTGGGTATTTTCTATAATTATTCAAGTATGTATTTCTGTATATAAGTATGTTTATCGTTGTCTAGTGCAGTGCCCATAGTGCAAGCCTTAGTTTAGGAAAGGTCTATTCTGCTCTCCTTAGAAAAAAGGGCGTATGTCTCATAGATCCGCGTCTGTATTAGCGACCTTATTTCGTAAGATGGAGGGTTAAATTTATTTATATTGATTATCTCCCAGACGGATCCCTCCCGCCGGCTAGTGTTCCACGACAAGCGCTGCGAGCCGCGGCCGCAGCGGCAGCTGGAGCTGCTGGCCGAGGTCATCGACCTGCGCGCGCCGGGCGCCGGCCGCGTGCAGCGCATCCTGCACGCGCGCGTGCCCATCGTCAAGTTCGCGCACGAGCTCGCCGCTGTCGACTGCGACCTGTGCTACAGCAACATGTGAGTCCTGCCCGACCTCCTGCTGCAACAACGGTCTTTCTTCTATAATATTTATTCTACATGGCGGTGGGGTCAGCTTTCCTGATATTTCTTCTCCACTTCACTCTGTTCTCAACATCGTCCTCGGGTGCCTGACTCTCTTTCATGTCCTGAAGGACCATGTCATGTCATTGGATCTACGACTAGAGATGAAAAGATGTAATGCCAAATTCCCATTCAGTCCTACTATTCGATTTCATTACAGTGTTATATATACTGATTGACTGTATATGTAAAACTGTAATGATGTACCAATGTTATATATACTGTCAATCAGTATATACCCCTGTACTACTACGTATAGAAACTTGAAATTTGGTACAGGGGTTCCTTTCATGATGTAAGTGAGCACTAAGAAAGGATTTTCCGAAAATCGACCCACAACGGGAATAAATGGGGGGAGTAGCGGGAAACTAATTCTACGCGTACGAAGTCGCGGGCGTCCTCTATTAGTGTTATAGTCGCCTTGGCACCAGATAAGCAACGCCTAAGCTCAAAGTTTACACTGGCTGGTGGATTAAGGCGTCTACTTGTGATTTTAATTGAGATATCGCTTCGTTAGCCTATCACAATAGCGTTGTGTCCTGGTCCCAGGTCGGGCGTGTACATGTCGGAGCTGCTGCACGTGCTGGGCGCGCTGGACCCGCGCGCGCGGCCGCTGGCGCTGGCCGTGCGGCGCTGGGCGGCGGCCGCGGCGCTCACGGCGGCGGCGCCGGGCCGCTGGATCACCAACTTCCCGCTCACCCTGCTGGTGCTGTTCTTCCTGCAGCAGGGCCCGAAGCCGGTGCTGCCGACCATCAAGCACCTCGTCAAACACGCCGGTGAGTACGAGCCGTTGGTTGAGATAGCACGGACAGACTGAAGAAGGGAATGATCACATAGTTACAATGCAATATCAACCCTCGGTGTTCATATATTTTCATTAGAACGTTTCAGATATTGTTAAACACCTTATTTGCTCTGATGACCACTACCTATATACTGTAGTCCCTGATTTTATGATGCAAATAAGACACTTCTCTTTTAGCAATGACTTTTTATAATTCGTGTAAACAAACCTGCGACGTCTCGCTTTCCCGACACAAGAACTTCTCTCGCGTCCTCCCTTTAAGTGATTAAGAATTGTCAGGGGCAAGGCGCAATTATAATATTTTAAAAACGTAAAGTAAAGTGACGGAAGTAGGGATTCTCAGGGGCAAGGCGCCGGATGCTGTAACAATACAACAGGCAAATCTACTGTAGCCAAAATATAGGTATACTAATCTCAAAACGAATTATTTATTTTAGAATATTTTTTACTATTTATCTTTCATCCAATATTTCAAAAATGATGTTTTGGAAATCTGGTATAAATAGTAGTGGTAATTATACCCATGCAGTTGGTTGAAAAGGCGGTTCTTCTAGCACTCATAAAAGATCTCTAAATTTTTGCTTTGAAATTGTATTAACCCTTTGAAATTGTAGGAAAAGAAGACATCAGAATAGCAGAAGACAACAAGAATTGCACATTCTGTCGTGACAGCAACAAGCTACCACCTTCGAGCTACGCACAAAGCGACGCCTCTCTAGAGAACTTACTTCTTCAATTCTTTGAGTTCTACGCCCAGTTCGACTTCCAGGACAAAGCCATATCACTCAACGAAGGCTCAGCCATACGAAAACCCAATGCTTTGCCTCTGTACATAGTAAATCCACTGGAACCGGCGTTAAATGTCAGTAGGAATGTCAGCTACGAAGAGTGTGAACGGCTGAAGATGGAAGTCAGGAATGCGGCCTGGCAGCTTGAAGCCGGATTGGAAGGAGCCAAGAAAGACGACTGGGGACTTCTGGGACTCATAGAGAAAAAGAGCACGAGAGGACTCAAGAAGTTACTCAGAGTTGGGAACTCGCAGAGACTTGTGTCCGTCAAAGATTTATTTACAGATGACGATCAACCAACTGATAATAAACTTAAGAACAAACTCGACAAACTATCCAAAAATTGTGTTGATAAGGAACAAAGTGATAAAAAGGTGAAAGAAGTTAAAGTGACTGTTGGTGATACTAAAGAGACTGTTAAGTTTAAAAATAGCCACGTTGCGAGTGAAGTTTACAGGATACGACGGGACAAGGTTGTTTGAGATTTGTTTAGTGAATTGTGTTAGGTCGGTGTGGTCAACTCAGAGTCCAATTACATATTCACAATTTGACTTGGTCCTGAACTAAGCTCTAAATTTGTACTATGGGAGATGGGAGCTTGCCTTTTCAGATAAATGAATAGAAAACTTCCAAGACGCCAAAATAAAATAATAAATATTCTTGCTTATTAAAGAACTAAATTTTTCTGCTTTGTAGCGAAAACTACCTACGAACAGAGACCACTACTAGCGGTTTGCTGATGCAGACAACAACCCAAGCTTGACGTTTTAGTGGTTTGTTTGTTTACATTCTTTTAGGTTTCAGGAATGAGACAAATCATCCACTAAATATGATTTCGCGTCGATAAGTGTAGTTAGACTTGTGCCACCCTTATTATACAAAATTAACTAATAATACGAAACTCAAGAGCTTCTCCATATTGTCTGGTTACCTCTTTGTTCAGATTTAATTGTAATAAGTATGCAGTGACGAGTTGACAGTGAGCATGAATTTACAGAATTTTGTTGTGAATTCGTATGGCTTCAGCCAAGTATTTGCATGTGTGTATCTGTGTGTGTGAGGTACTAATAATCTCACACAAGCATATTGTGACAAGTGCGCTTCAATGTTGTTCTGAATCATTGTTGTGGTGGCGTTACCACTACTTACAAACATCGCAACCGTCAAGTGATTTTTCTGTACAATATTGTATAGTGATGAATGGCCCAAAGTTGTTATATATTGAAATGTAGTGTGGATAAAAACTGTAAATAAAACATAAAATGTTTGGTGTTTTTTATTATTTTAAAGCCTTGAAAAATAGGTCTATCTTCGGGTTATCAGACTTGGCTTGTAACGTGAGACACTGCGCAGCGTTTTCAATGCACAATTTCTCTATAGTCTTCTTGTACTTTTCTTGCATCACGAAGGACGCCACGAATTCTTCTATCGTTTTATTGTAGCTTATTTTCGATTTGTATTCACAGTATATTTCTTTAATTTTGACGGCGCAGTCAATCGTCCACGTGAATTCTTCTAGAAACATGTTGTGCGATTCACCTTGATCGAAAACTCGGCACTGAAATTGAAAAGGTTCGGCGTGAAATGAAAGATTATTATAACTGATTTCGAGTGAGTTTCCCGTCATTTTCAATGACTAGACTTTTTTTCTAACGTGTGTTAGAGGGAAACTATCCGAGCGTTGTCGTTGCCTCTGCGTTGTCCTATATAAATTAGAACGACATGCCATACGATGTGATACACTTGCGTCGCTAAGATCAGTCAATAATTTATTATGGCGTTAAAACTACTGTCATCAACGTTGAATCTTTGTAAAAAAGTTAACGTAAAATTACGTAGGTAGGTAAGTTTAAAAAATATTTTTAAATTTTTAATTGTAATTTTTACTTATCGAATCATATTTAACTAGTGAATTTTAGCAAATAGATGTCCTAAAATATTCTTCGTATAATTGTGATAAAAATAAGTTAAAGAGGATAAAACTTACACGGGTAGTCTCAATCTCAAGTTACAAGATTTGAACTGAACGAAAATCCTGAGATTTGTCATTTCGGTACAAATTATAACCCAAAACTCAATATGATAAAATTGATAAATTAACAAATAAATTGTATTGCGAGATAGTTGTTAGGATTGACTTATTATGTTCATTTGTTAACTAACTACCGACACAAAAAGGTAAAGTGAAATAAAAGGTTGTAAAGTAAAACACAACTAATATGGCTTATCGATGTACCTGCGCAGATGACGAATTTTCGAAGCGCGGGAACCAATCGGCATGACCCACGCTTTGCGCTGTATTCTGTGCTATTATTGGTTATTAGTGTCGCCATATTGACGCGCGCCCGCGTGTCATTCAGTCAGCCGTGAGTGAGATGGAAAAATAGATGCAATTTTATTTGCAACGTTATAAAACTATTACGTACAAGTCTGATCGTGGGTTTTAATCGTACTTTCGGAAATCATCGGAATCGTTGTTCGTGTCTGCGCGAACGAAGATTCACGACATGCTATATAAATAATAATATAATAATAATAATAATAATAATATACGACAACAACAACAACAACAACAACAACAACAACAACAACTGTAATCGTGTCGTATGGTCGGCGCACCTCGTCGCCGAGGTCTCCTGCGCCGGCGGGCGCGGCGCGGAAGTCGAGCGCGGCCAGCGCCAGCAGCAGCGCCCCGTGCCCGCCGCGCCGCGCGCGCGCCCGCAGCGCCGCGCCCGCGCGCCCCGGGACGTGCGCGCCGCGGGACCCGTCTAAACAAACACACACAAAGCTTATACTCGTACTCACTGTATTATTCACACAGCGCGATATCCTCGTCCTGCCCGAGCAAAGTAATAGGACTAATAGGCTAGTGTCCTAAAAAAATCTGATTAGTACGTCATTTACATTATCAAAAAATATTGAACACATATTTCTTCTTTTTTTTTAAAATTAAACAAAAAATTACGAAGATAAAGTGCGGTGAAGTTTTGCGTGACGTCACGCCGTGAAACACTGTACCACGTTGTGACGTCATGAGCCCCCCCTCCCGAACTTTGATGCGCGTTATATATTTGTCAATTTTGATTGATTTAAAAAAGCAAAAAATACGTGTTCAATATTTTTTGATTATCTTACTGACGAACTAATTAGAATTGTTATTATTTTACCCAATTTATTTTTTCAAACATGTATCTACTAACTTCAAAAACCTGATTACATTTATGGTAGATCATCGTCATTCAAACATTATTTTTTTCCTTTTTGCTGCTATTTAAATTTTATTATTTAGTTAATTTAAGTTAATAATCCATGTTTCCGCGGCGAAGGAAAAATTTCGTAAAAAAACCTGCCCATTCCGCTAACTAAATATGAACCCGCCCCCTTCCCCCCTTACCTCGCACGCCCCTGGAGACGGCGGCGGCGGCGCGCGCGCGCAGCTCGGGCGCGTCGTCCTCCAGCAGGATGGCCGCCGTCGCCGCCACCGTCGCCGACAGCTCGACTGCGGACACGCGTACACATCTACTTTATTACACCCCTCAGTACCCTTAGCATGACTTACAATTGCCGTACTCGCGAGCGAGTCCAATGCTCTGTCCCTCGCACTCTAGATAACAATTCTCTAAGAAACAAAGCATTCGAATCGCTAGCGAGTATGATGGCTATTACGATTAAAATGATAGCCTATCGCGAGTCCGAGGATTTGTTTTCCAACTGTTTTTGTTTCCAAAAATTAAAACGACGAACAGCGAAAGGTTCGAAAATTCAAAATGCGTTTAAAAAAAATCCGAGTTACTACTATATGTGAAGCTATCTATGAAAAGGGACCTTATTGTCGATGGCGCTTACGCCGCACTGCGTCACGCGACGTTGTATTGAAATCGGAGCATCGTTAATAATGGCGGAAGCGCCATCGACAATAAGGTCCCTAATCATAGATAACGCCACATATCAAAGAAAAGAGAAAATGGTCATGGCCATGGTCTTCGTCTTGGTCGAGTGTTTGACCAATTTTTTATTCAAAATCATTTTCCGCCTTAGGGTCAGCAATGCCATTTTCAGCCCGCTGATGTCATACGAAAATCCTTACTTTACGAACAGAGAGATGAAAAAATATTTCAACGCAAAATGCCAAATTATCTAACCAATACCAAAAAGAGTGACGCGTTGAGTAGAAGTAAAAATGTCACTAAACCAAAATGATGCACGACTTACATGATTCCGCCTCATCCTCGAACCAGGGTTCCCGGAGCCGCAGCAGGTCCCCGAGGTAGTCCTCCAGGAAGCCGACGGCGGCCTCCCGCGCGGCCAGGTCGCAGCCGGCGCCGCAGCGCGCCAGCACGGCGCGCGCCACACTCAGCAGCACGCGCTCCTTGTCCAGCAAGTCGCCCACCAAACCCAACACGCTAGCCAAGTAAATACCGCTCAAAGTCTCAGGCCCGTTCTCAACACAATCCAGGAGCACCATAACGATACTTTCAAATCTCGATTCTTTTTCGGTGTTCAATTTCAATTTGACTATATCTTTCTGCGTATTCGGTGTACACACCAACACTTTTAGGGCTTTTTGGGTGCATTCCAAATAGCGGATTTTCGTGACGTTGCATAGAGTTCGGACGTAATTATCGTTCATTTCGAATCTGGAAATGATTTTGCTGTCGGATATCTTCGATATATGCTCGAGGAAGGGGCAGAGCTCGTCGTTTTTGTTATGTAGCAAGAGTAGATAGTTTAAAGCGGATAAAGTGACTTCGTAGTCTGGATGTGCGAGACACTTTAACACGAACTGAACGATTCCATCCTCGTTGGATGAAGCGGTGAGGATGATAAGGTTCATATACACGGCGTTGCCGAGGAACACTTCTCGCCCGATGGAGACGTTCGAAGGTACGCTCTCGAATAGAGCTTGTTCGAGCAAACTTGTCACGGTTAGCAGCTGTTCGGAGAATAATCCAGGAAACCTAAAATTAAAGATTTCAGTTTCATTAGGTAAAAGTAGCTATTCTTGCAAGTTTAAATAAAATTGCAGGCATTTTCAAGTTTTTATGCAAAACTTAAATCGCTGTATTTTTTCTGAATATTATTTTTGGGTTGAAATATAACGCTGGATCAACTGAGAAGGTGCTTCGGGTTTGTACTTTTCTTTCTCTCGCTCTTGATAAGAGCGTATGAGAGCGAGTGAGAGACAAGTACAAACAAGTTAATTTTTTTAATTTTATTGTTTGATATTTAAATAATTAGACAGTAGGTATAGCAGTTACATACTAATGGATTTTCATTTAATAATATTAACATTTACGAATAATTAACTGTAGACGGACGGTCATTCATCGCCTCACAGAACCTCGTACATACACCACATATAGACTTCCAGCTACTTGCAAAAATATCGCGGTTTAAGAGGTGGATAGGTAGCGGGAAGTCGGCGGATGCCGGCCGCATTGGATCGTTCTCGCTAGAAATAAAGGGGGAGGCCTATATTCAGCAGTGAACGACTACGGGCTGAAATGATGATGATAATGGGCGGACGACGGGTGCAATATGGTGACGAAAGCACAAGATGGATAAGACTTTTATTAAATTTCGAGTACTATTTATGTGTGAAAATATATGCAGTTTTTATTATAAATCAGTACATATTTTGTATATTAAGAAAGTACTGAATTGTGACTTAACGAATACGCCCCTCTTACGTCTGTAGATGTGGAGAGGTCACTTCCCTATATAAGTATATAGTGAACTATACAAGTAACGTATTGAAAATACCTAATTAAGAAAAAATATGATTATTTACTTCAACAATAAAATTCTATTTTTTCAAAATCAATTGAAGTCATATCCATATTAAGGATATCGTTTGACATTATTTTGATGTAATTTGCATCTGTCGTCCGCCCATTAATGATAATGAGGTGATGAATAATAGAGTAATGTGTACCTGTGCGCGAGCGCGTTGAGCGTGTGCAGCAGCTGGTCGGCGACCGGGTAGCACAGCGAGCCTTGCAGCAGCCACAGCGCGCCGCGCGCCGCGCCGCGCATCACCCGCGCCGAGCCCGCGCCCGCGCCCGACGGCTCCGTGTCCAGCAGCGCACATATCTGCGCGACATTACCAACGATCACGGGGAGGTGACGACATCGACGCGGCGACAGCGTAGGCCGTGGACGCGCAAAAATGGGGTAGACAGAGGACACAGTATAGAGAGACCCAATTCGAAACGAATGTCAGATTGTTTTCCCGTTCGGATAATAAAATAATTTGGCGCCTTATTAAACAACTTGTATGTACCTAAACAAAGCATTCATTCTGAATCTGAATTCTCAATCAGGAAACCGTACGTATGACCGTATATTTTTCAGTCTACCCGCGATGATGATGCTTGTAAGTGCCTTAATTCAAAAGATAGCTCTTCATTCAATCTAAAAGTAATTAAATCCATCATGGTGCCTGTGTTTTTGATACCATAAAAAAAGCAACGACAACACCTGGTGGTAAGTAACTAGGATCTTGCCTCGTATGACTAGACTTGTATAATGTTAAAATTCGCAATATTTTTACTATACCTGGCAGAGTAGTCCGTGGCAGAGATTCTTCCTGATCTTCGTATCGGAGATAGTTTTCAACAGCGAAAGGATGTGCGGGACATATCTTAATGAAAAGTTAGAAACAATTAGGCCAGCGCTGACAGTAAGCGAGTCTGCGGAGACAATAGAGACTATTACTGAATACTGTGTTTTTAAAGCATTCTCATACACATAACATAACATAAACTCACGCCTTCATTCCCAGAGTGGGGTAGGCAGAGCCACAGACTCACCAACAACTCCAAAAACTTGTTGATAATTCTGTGACCACATCTTGCACAACCAGGCTAAGATGTTATCCAGTGTATTAGTGACAGGTTGCAAACCCATCCCCCAACAGCACTACACAGCCTTTAGTCCCTTAGTCGTCTCTTACGACATCCACGGGAAGACATGGAGTGGCAACATTCTAAACCCGGCACCACACGGGCAACACACTCACACTTACGGGCACATTCTCAACCATAAAAATATTACTTTAATAGGATAACATACAGCAAATGTAAGACAAAAGCTCATTTAAATAACTTCTTTATTGTCTAGGTGAGAACCTTCATCGTAAATAGAGCTCCTTTGGATATAAAAAGAGTAAGAGAGATGGCCTAATAGGGTACCGGAGCCGCACTAGGTCAATCAACTTCTTTTTTAGGAAGTGTCAAAACGATAGCTAGTATGAAGATTTATATGATATAAGGCACATATCACATCATAAGTGTGGTCATCTTCAACGCTGCCGATAATTTAAATATCTTAAGGAACTCAAATATGAGTTCCGACTATATTTTTGCGTCTCGTGGTCAGTATAAAATAATTATTCTGTACTATCAGACCAGACCAGACCATACCTGGCCAGAATCACCGCATCAAGCCCATCAAGGACGTCATGGAAATCCATGGAAGAGGCATATGTTCAGCAGAGGACGAGTATATGCTGAGAAGAACTGTCCGGTACGCTACTACTTCACATTTAAGCCGGTGAGAATTTACTAGTGTCGTACGAGTGTGACCTAAAGTGTTCGGGGAGTAGTTACCGGTGCGGCGGCACGAGCGGCGCGGCGGCGCGCGCGGCCAGGCGGCGCGTGCGCGCGTCCCCCGCGCCCGCCAGCGCCAGCGCCGGCTCCAGGAACCGCTCCAGCTGCAGGCGCACAATCACATACAGCTGCTCAATCGATATTCGAAAACAATGGGGTAGGGGAATCTGTTGTAATCCCCCTGCCACACTATGCTCCTCACGCTGCCGCGATGTAGCCATCTCTGTCCACACCCTGCTCTAGTAACGTAATTATTCGCGACGCTTTGCATTACGTCCTTAGACTGGCGCCCAACAAAACAAAACAGGGAGCGGTGGGCGTGACGACAAGCAAGACGTGCGGCGTGACGAGTAGATTGACCGCACTACGTCTGTCTCCTTTCCTCGCTACTTCCCATGCCATGAGACGAGTGTGTGGCAAAAGTATTAGGAACCAAGGCTTTAATTTTGGAAAAAATACACGTACTAATCAGGTATCTAATCAATTCCCCATACTGACCCATTCTTTTCAATCGGGGAAAGTAGGATTATGGAAGATGGATGGATTGTGAGAATGGTGAAATTTCCGTTCTCGAATACGACTAAAACTATTTGATTAAAATACAAAAACAAAAAAAATATGTACTTAAAAATCAATCAATCAAGTTAATAATAATTATAATAAATAATAACGCCACAGACGACTCTGGCTGTCAACTGAAAGTCGTGCCACTGACGCCACCGTCGGTCACAGCCGATACAAGTTGAAGATTAAAAGAGAATTTGTTTCGTATGAATTAAATTGTAATTTGCATAGTACAGACAACATGTTTGGCGTGTGACACATTTTGTATTTGACGTAAGGCGTTTAAAGATCGTAGTTCGAATTTGGAACCCGAAACCTGTACTTATTTTACTCAAAAAGTGTTGACAGGTCACTTCCTAACTGGCCTATCTTCATGATGTCAGGGTACCTTCAGGTTGGAGACAGTGCCCTCGAGCGCCGAGGGATAGAGCCGCGCCAGCAGCAGCAGCGTGGGGCACAGAGAGGGCTGCAGAGCTGCCGTTGTAGTGGCGGTGTTTAGCTGCTCCTGAAGAGTTCAATTTTATTTAGCGCTATATGGTATTTATGCGTTGGATTGATCAGGTTAGGGCTGAACGGTCCTCTCCATGGGTTCACGAGGAAAGCAGCAACCAGAGGAATGGCAACGGATTTTGAAGCGTGCCACCAATCCTGATGTGACGTCCACGACTCTGCCAAGAGTGTAATGACGAAGAACAGAGTGGTGTTTTGATTAAATGCCTTTATCTCAATCGGTCGGTTTGAGGTTGAGAAATCCAGGAATAGGGCTTCCAGGGAACCACACAATACTTAGTACTAATACGCGTCTTATTGCCAGCTGATGATTTATAGAAGACTGAGAGTTAGGACTACCGTACACACTAATTTAATAAATCTACGCTCATGTACATATATTACAGAGGTGTCCCCTCGGCCTCACCAGCATGAAGTCGTAGAGGCTCGGGTAGTTGAGGAAGAAGATCCGGCCCGTCATGCGGTTCCGCGCGTGCAGCCGGCCCGCGCCGCGCGCGCGCGCCACGCCGAACACGCGCACCGCCAGCGCGCTGAACAGCAGCGTCGACGAGTTGCGCTCCTGGACGTGGTCACGGCTCGTTTTACAACCTGCCTGCCCTCCGCCCACTAGGATCCATTGATAGGATCAAGTGGACTTTTTATACATTCAGATCCATTAATGGAGTAGAGTGGGCTTTAATGTACACTTAAATCCATTTGGAAATGTTTACACTTTTTATACGTTAGGATCCATCATTGGATTCTTTTGCATTCTTAATCTCCATTAATAGATTTGAGTGTACAAAGAGTCCACTTGATGTCTTTAATGAATCTTATCAATGGATCCTAGTGGACGGAGGGGTTGCCTGGACTCGAAAACGTATAAAATATACCTTATAGACTAATATATGTAAATATCAATAACAATATAAGTTTAGTTTAGTGTAAGGACGTTCCCCGTTGCATGGCACTTGCGGAAAAAACCTCCATGTCGTTGGCTGGACCAACTTCGAGTACCTATCCGCTGATTTGAGATCTGACGAAATTTGACGAAAAATTTAGATGTCGACTGACAAATCTTTTGTTGGATACTCAGTAGATGCGTACGTGGAATTAATCCTATAGTTGTATGTCACAGACCAACTAGCCTAAAGACGGAACATTCCCGGGCGACCCCCTCTGTCACGCATACGGTGAATTCACTCTATGTTTGTGCCACGCCCCCGATGCTAACTTAAGTCTACGGACGGCGCTCGCACGAGTGACATGGTTGTGCAATGAAAGTTTTGACGTGATTGAAGACGGGCAAAATGCATTATTGCTGCGTAAAATTATGTGGAAAAAACACAAAAACATCTGGTGTGCAAAAGGATGGTATTTCGTTTCACAGGAAAGCAGATTTTAATAAAATTACAATATAAAATGACAAATTTTAAGCGTGTTATTAAATAGTTTTATAGTTCCAGTTCGGATCCCGTTGATGTCTTTTTAGAAAGTCTCTCTCTAATACATTGCACGGTGTATCGCTCCTTCCTTGTCTATCATTTCGCGGCATTACCTAGCGCTAACCAGTGATGTCCATAGTGTGTTTGTTTATTATCGATGGTTATTGGATAAAACATATTTCTTCTCTGCTGAATTCAGGTTTTATGTTTAGTATTGTTGGAGTATAAATTTCAGTTTACGCACATGAATTAATGGGCAGTCGTTAGTTATTTACCTCTGGTAATACTACGTTTAACTATACATACGTACGTAATAACCAATTAACCATACGTTTGCGAACTAAAGTGATGTAGTAACATATTTTAAAACCAAAAGATAAATTGTGGTTCCTTCCAGCATCTATATTCTAGATAACGAATAACGAATACAAGTGTGATAACGAATTACGTATCTACTTAACTAGCTAGCGGTTTTTATTTAAAATCTTTCCAAGCATGTCAGCTCAAACGTGTGCCCTTTCTTTTAGGTTTCCCAAATGCCCAAACATGAAGGAAATATGGATGAATGCCACAAAACGATCAGATGATTGGTTTCCTTCTCCAAGCAGTGTTGAATGTTCGCGGCACTTTAAGTCAGAATATTTAAATTATACATTTTAAGGGTCAATAGTAATTAAAAAAATAGATTAACTTGTAAAGTAATAATAAACAGAATAAAAATTTTTTTTAGTTGTTTTATTTATTCCATCTGACGACATATGATATTTGTGTTTATCCTGTGATCTTAATCCTTAGATGCATGATTTAATATTTTTATTCCGAAAAAAATATTATGATCGGGTAACACACTTTAATAATGGGAAAAATAATGAAAAAAATCGCAATCAGTTTTTTACATTGTTTTTTACAATAAAAACCTGGTATCATTTTTGATACTCCATGCAGTAAGTATAAAAAAAACACGATTTGTATTAAGAATTACGTATCAAAGAAAAAACTACAAAATGAGAAGTATTTAAAGAATCCGATTTCACTTTGACAAAATGGCAAGGATCGCTTACTCCAGTGAAGGTTTTGGGTAATTATTGGTACGCGCGAACCCTGCGAACTCGTTGATGCCATTTCCTCATTTATTTATCAAAGGAGGATTTGGAAACACGCCAGTGAACCCGGGATCTTCTACTAAATTTTCTTCTTCATTCATACCTGAACTTTCTGCTTCATTCAAACCTGAATTTTCTTCTTCATTCATTCCTGAATTTTCTTCTTCAATCTTGTCTTCCTCAAGAGCTGTTTGCAGTTCTTGAAGTGACGGATAAAATTCCAGGTCATCTTCATCAGACTCGGCATTATCTTCAATGCAAGTCTTCTATGTCCCTATCTTTTAAGTTTTTGGAAAAATAGAAAATTTACAATGCTTATTAATACCACCATTCGCATGCGAAACATTAGTAAACCCCGAGAAAACTCAAAAAACAGTTCTAAAATTTTGCAAGTAAGAAAACAAAGCTTAGTGCATGGAGTATCATTTTTGATACCATGAAAAACGGCGTTATCGCATGGCGTATCATTTTTGATACCGGCAAAGAAGTGAAAGATTTAGTAATACAATTTATAACTCACAAAAAACGCACATAATATTCAATAAATATAAGTACTAATCTTTGCTATGCAGATTTTTTTGGGTGAAAATATCTCAAGATTTGCCAGATTCTTGACAATTTAAACTTGGAATTTCACTGTCGCAAAAAAACAACCGCCCGATTCAAAGTTTTGACGTTTCATGAAATGACAGCCGAGTCTTGCCTGGTGATATTTTTTTGCATGTATTTGAGCAAAGGTAACGTTATTCAACCTTAATAGCGAGATTAAAAGTACATAATGGATTTTTGATCGAAGAAAATATATGGTATCATTTTTGATACCGTTTGCATCTAAGGGTTAAGTTTTGAGAATGACAGATGCTTTATCGATAGAATGGGGTTATCCTAGTCATAATTACTACTATCGATATTTATTTCATACGGTCGATGGGCAACACTAGCGGTTGGCCATCTTGACCTTGGAACGACCAATCACGTCTCAGTGACTACATGTTACGCCGCCCTCACCCCCGCGTTTTTGGCAGACTCTGTTTTAATGAAATAATTGTTTAAAGCTACGTCTTTAGGCTAGTTGGTCTGTGTTGTATGTATATTGTAGCCGTAATATTCTTATTGACATTTTTCTTTTTGCACTGTATCTTTTTACTATTATTATTTATTATTGTATCTTTTGACTATCTTTATTGTATCTTTTAACTGTTACTGTTGTATCTTTTTAATATTAATATTATTATGCATTACTTATTGGTGAAATGATTTGAATAAATAATTTAAACTTTTATTTATTACTTTTGATAGTCATGTTAAGGATACTTTTAATTTTGTCATGTAATGCAAACTTGAACTAAACTAAGCCACTGACCATGAAAGTGTCAGCCCCGAAGCCCCGCACGGCGACCTCGAGCGCCTCGGCGACGGCGGGCGCGGGCGGCGCGGCGTGGCGGACCAGCGCGCGCAGCACGAGGTGCGCCCGCGCCGCGGCGCTATAGTTAACTGAGCCACTGACCATGAAGGTGTCAGCCCCGAAGCCCCGCACGGCGACCTCGAGCGCCTCGGCGACGGCGGGCGCGGGCGGCGCGGCGTGGCGGACCAGCGCGCGCAGCACGAGGTGCGCCCGCGCCGCGGCGCTATAGTTAACTGAGCCACTGACCATGAAGGTGTCAGCCCCGAAGCCCCGCACGGCGACCTCGAGCGCCTCGGCGACGGCGGGCGCGGGCGGCGCGGCGTGGCGGACCAGCGCGCGCAGCACGAGGTGCGCCCGCGCCGCGGCGCTATAGTTAACTGAGCCACTGACCATGAAGGTGTCAGCCCCGAAGCCCCGCACGGCGACCTCGAGCGCCTCGGCGACGGCGGGCGCGGGCGGCGCGGCGTGGCGGACCAGCGCGCGCAGCACGAGGTGCGCCCGCGCCGCGGCGCTATAGTTAACTGAGCCACTGACCATGAAGGTGTCAGCCCCGAAGCCCCGCACGGCGACCTCGAGCGCCTCGGCGACGGCGGGCGCGGGCGGCGCGGCGTGGCGGACCAGCGCGCGCAGCACGAGGTGCGCCCGCGCCGCGGCGCTATAGTTAACTGAGCCACTGACCATGAAGGTGTCAGCCCCGAAGCC
Organism: Acleris cristana; assembly: GCA_948252455.1. Taxonomy (NCBI): domain Eukaryota; kingdom Metazoa; phylum Arthropoda; class Insecta; order Lepidoptera; family Tortricidae; genus Acleris; species Acleris cristana. The sequence goes on from OX411785.1 coordinate 663,020, forward strand.
CCGCACGGCGACCTCGAGCGCCTCGGCGACGGCGGGCGCGGGCGGCGCGGCGTGGCGGACCAGCGCGCGCAGCACGAGGTGCGCCCGCGCCGCGGCGCTATAGTTAACTGAGCCACTGACCATGAAGGTGTCAGCCCCGAAGCCCCGCACGGCGACCTCGAGCGCCTCGGCGACGGCGGGCGCGGGCGGCGCGGCGTGGCGGACCAGCGCGCGCAGCACGAGGTGCGCCCGCGCCGCGGCGCTATAGTTAACTGAGCCACTGACCATGAAGGTGTCAGCCCCGAAGCCCCGCACGGCGACCTCGAGCGCCTCGGCGACGGCGGGCGCGGGCGGCGCGGCGTGGCGGACCAGCGCGCGCAGCACGAGGTGCGCCCGCGCCGCGGCGCTATAGTTAACTGAGCCACTGACCATGAAGGTGTCAGCCCCGAAGCCCCGCACGGCGACCTCGAGCGCCTCGGCGACGGCGGGCGCGGGCGGCGCGGCGTGGCGGACCAGCGCGCGCAGCACGAGGTGCGCCCGCGCCGCGGCGCTATAGTTAACTGAGCCACTGACCATGAAGGTGTCAGCCCCGAAGCCCCGCACGGCGACCTCGAGCGCCTCGGCGACGGCGGGCGCGGGCGGCGCGGCGTGGCGGACCAGCGCGCGCAGCACGAGGTGCGCCCGCGCCGCGGCGCTATAGTTAACTGAGCCACTGACCATGAAGGTGTCAGCCCCGAAGCCCCGCACGGCGACCTCGAGCGCCTCGGCGACGGCGGGCGCGGGCGGCGCGGCGTGGCGGACCAGCGCGCGCAGCACGAGGTGCGCCCGCGCCGCGGCGCTATAGTTAACTGAGCCACTGACCATGAAGGTGTCAGCCCCGAAGCCCCGCACGGCGACCTCGAGCGCCTCGGCGACGGCGGGCGCGGGCGGCGCGGCGTGGCGGACCAGCGCGCGCAGCACGAGGTGCGCCCGCGCCGCGGCGCTATAGTTAACTGAGCCACTGACCATGAAGGTGTCAGCCCCGAAGCCCCGCACGGCGACCTCGAGCGCCTCGGCGACGGCGGGCGCGGGCGGCGCGGCGTGGCGGACCAGCGCGCGCAGCACGAGGTGCGCCCGCGCCGCGGCGCTATAGTTAACTGAGCCACTGACCATGAAGGTGTCAGCCCCGAAGCCCCGCACGGCGACCTCGAGCGCCTCGGCGACGGCGGGCGCGGGCGGCGCGGCGTGGCGGACCAGCGCGCGCAGCACGAGGTGCGCCCGCGCCGCGGCGCTATAGTTAACTGAGCCACTGACCATGAAGGTGTCAGCCCCGAAGCCCCGCACGGCGACCTCGAGCGCCTCGGCGACGGCGGGCGCGGGCGGCGCGGCGTGGCGGACCAGCGCGCGCAGCACGAGGTGCGCCCGCGCCGCGGCGCTATAGTTAACTGAGCCACTGACCATGAAGGTGTCAGCCCCGAAGCCCCGCACGGCGACCTCGAGCGCCTCGGCGACGGCGGGCGCGGGCGGCGCGGCGTGGCGGACCAGCGCGCGCAGCACGAGGTGCGCCCGCGCCGCGGCGCTATAGTTAACTGAGCCACTGACCATGAAGGTGTCAGCCCCGAAGCCCCGCACGGCGACCTCGAGCGCCTCGGCGACGGCGGGCGCGGGCGGCGCGGCGTGGCGGACCAGCGCGCGCAGCACGAGGTGCGCCCGCGCCGCGGCGCTATAGTTAACTGAGCCACTGACCATGAAGGTGTCAGCCCCGAAGCCCCGCACGGCGACCTCGAGCGCCTCGGCGACGGCGGGCGCGGGCGGCGCGGCGTGGCGGACCAGCGCGCGCAGCACGAGGTGCGCCCGCGCCGCGGCGCTATAGTTAACTGAGCCACTGACCATGAAGGTGTCAGCCCCGAAGCCCCGCACGGCGACCTCGAGCGCCTCGGCGACGGCGGGCGCGGGCGGCGCGGCGTGGCGGACCAGCGCGCGCAGCACGAGGTGCGCCCGCGCCGCGGCGCTATAGTTAACTGAGCCACTGACCATGAAGGTGTCAGCCCCGAAGCCCCGCACGGCGACCTCGAGCGCCTCGGCGACGGCGGGCGCGGGCGGCGCGGCGTGGCGGACCAGCGCGCGCAGCACGAGGTGCGCCCGCGCCGCGGCGCTATAGTTAACTGAGCCACTGACCATGAAGGTGTCAGCCCCGAAGCCCCGCACGGCGACCTCGAGCGCCTCGGCGACGGCGGGCGCGGGCGGCGCGGCGTGGCGGACCAGCGCGCGCAGCACGAGGTGCGCCCGCGCCGCGGCGCTATAGTTAACTGAGCCACTGACCATGAAGGTGTCAGCCCCGAAGCCCCGCACGGCGACCTCGAGCGCCTCGGCGACGGCGGGCGCGGGCGGCGCGGCGTGGCGGACCAGCGCGCGCAGCACGAGGTGCGCCCGCGCCGCGGCGCTATAGTTAACTGAGCCACTGACCATGAAGGTGTCAGCCCCGAAGCCCCGCACGGCGACCTCGAGCGCCTCGGCGACGGCGGGCGCGGGCGGCGCGGCGTGGCGGACCAGCGCGCGCAGCACGAGGTGCGCCCGCGCCGCGGCGCTATAGTTAACTGAGCCACTGACCATGAAGGTGTCAGCCCCGAAGCCCCGCACGGCGACCTCGAGCGCCTCGGCGACGGCGGGCGCGGGCGGCGCGGCGTGGCGGACCAGCGCGCGCAGCACGAGGTGCGCCCGCGCCGCGGCGCTATAGTTAACTGAGCCACTGACCATGAAGGTGTCAGCCCCGAAGCCCCGCACGGCGACCTCGAGCGCCTCGGCGACGGCGGGCGCGGGCGGCGCGGCGTGGCGGACCAGCGCGCGCAGCACGAGGTGCGCCCGCGCCGCGGCGCTATAGTTAACTGAGCCACTGACCATGAAGGTGTCAGCCCCGAAGCCCCGCACGGCGACCTCGAGCGCCTCGGCGACGGCGGGCGCGGGCGGCGCGGCGTGGCGGACCAGCGCGCGCAGCACGAGGTGCGCCCGCGCCGCGGCGCTATAGTTAACTGAGCCACTGACCATGAAGGTGTCAGCCCCGAAGCCCCGCACGGCGACCTCGAGCGCCTCGGCGACGGCGGGCGCGGGCGGCGCGGCGTGGCGGACCAGCGCGCGCAGCACGAGGTGCGCCCGCGCCGCGGCGCTATAGTTAACTGAGCCACTGACCATGAAGGTGTCAGCCCCGAAGCCCCGCACGGCGACCTCGAGCGCCTCGGCGACGGCGGGCGCGGGCGGCGCGGCGTGGCGGACCAGCGCGCGCAGCACGAGGTGCGCCCGCGCCGCGGCGCTATAGTTAACTGAGCCACTGACCATGAAGGTGTCAGCCCCGAAGCCCCGCACGGCGACCTCGAGCGCCTCGGCGACGGCGGGCGCGGGCGGCGCGGCGTGGCGGACCAGCGCGCGCAGCACGAGGTGCGCCCGCGCCGCGGCGCTATAGTTAACTGAGCCACTGACCATGAAGGTGTCAGCCCCGAAGCCCCGCACGGCGACCTCGAGCGCCTCGGCGACGGCGGGCGCGGGCGGCGCGGCGTGGCGGACCAGCGCGCGCAGCACGAGGTGCGCCCGCGCCGCGGCGCTATAGTTAACTGAGCCACTGACCATGAAGGTGTCAGCCCCGAAGCCCCGCACGGCGACCTCGAGCGCCTCGGCGACGGCGGGCGCGGGCGGCGCGGCGTGGCGGACCAGCGCGCGCAGCACGAGGTGCGCCCGCGCCGCGGCGCTATAGTTAACTGAGCCACTGACCATGAAGGTGTCAGCCCCGAAGCCCCGCACGGCGACCTCGAGCGCCTCGGCGACGGCGGGCGCGGGCGGCGCGGCGTGGCGGACCAGCGCGCGCAGCACGAGGTGCGCCCGCGCCGCGGCGCTATAGTTAACTGAGCCACTGACCATGAAGGTGTCAGCCCCGAAGCCCCGCACGGCGACCTCGAGCGCCTCGGCGACGGCGGGCGCGGGCGGCGCGGCGTGGCGGACCAGCGCGCGCAGCACGAGGTGCGCCCGCGCCGCGGCGCTATAGTTAACTGAGCCACTGACCATGAAGGTGTCAGCCCCGAAGCCCCGCACGGCGACCTCGAGCGCCTCGGCGACGGCGGGCGCGGGCGGCGCGGCGTGGCGGACCAGCGCGCGCAGCACGAGGTGCGCCCGCGCCGCGGCGCTATAGTTAACTGAGCCACTGACCATGAAGGTGTCAGCCCCGAAGCCCCGCACGGCGACCTCGAGCGCCTCGGCGACGGCGGGCGCGGGCGGCGCGGCGTGGCGGACCAGCGCGCGCAGCACGAGGTGCGCCCGCGCCGCGGCGCTATAGTTAACTGAGCCACTGACCATGAAGGTGTCAGCCCCGAAGCCCCGCACGGCGACCTCGAGCGCCTCGGCGACGGCGGGCGCGGGCGGCGCGGCGTGGCGGACCAGCGCGCGCAGCACGAGGTGCGCCCGCGCCGCGGCGCTATAGTTAACTGAGCCACTGACCATGAAGGTGTCAGCCCCGAAGCCCCGCACGGCGACCTCGAGCGCCTCGGCGACGGCGGGCGCGGGCGGCGCGGCGTGGCGGACCAGCGCGCGCAGCACGAGGTGCGCCCGCGCCGCGGCGCTATAGTTAACTGAGCCACTGACCATGAAGGTGTCAGCCCCGAAGCCCCGCACGGCGACCTCGAGCGCCTCGGCGACGGCGGGCGCGGGCGGCGCGGCGTGGCGGACCAGCGCGCGCAGCACGAGGTGCGCCCGCGCCGCGGCGCTATAGTTAACTGAGCCACTGACCATGAAGGTGTCAGCCCCGAAGCCCCGCACGGCGACCTCGAGCGCCTCGGCGACGGCGGGCGCGGGCGGCGCGGCGTGGCGGACCAGCGCGCGCAGCACGAGGTGCGCCCGCGCCGCGGCGCTATAGTTAACTGAGCCACTGACCATGAAGGTGTCAGCCCCGAAGCCCCGCACGGCGACCTCGAGCGCCTCGGCGACGGCGGGCGCGGGCGGCGCGGCGTGGCGGACCAGCGCGCGCAGCACGAGGTGCGCCCGCGCCGCGGCGCTATAGTTAACTGAGCCACTGACCATGAAGGTGTCAGCCCCGAAGCCCCGCACGGCGACCTCGAGCGCCTCGGCGACGGCGGGCGCGGGCGGCGCGGCGTGGCGGACCAGCGCGCGCAGCACGAGGTGCGCCCGCGCCGCGGCGCTATAGTTAACTGAGCCACTGACCATGAAGGTGTCAGCCCCGAAGCCCCGCACGGCGACCTCGAGCGCCTCGGCGACGGCGGGCGCGGGCGGCGCGGCGTGGCGGACCAGCGCGCGCAGCACGAGGTGCGCCCGCGCCGCGGCGCTATAGTTAACTGAGCCACTGACCATGAAGGTGTCAGCCCCGAAGCCCCGCACGGCGACCTCGAGCGCCTCGGCGACGGCGGGCGCGGGCGGCGCGGCGTGGCGGACCAGCGCGCGCAGCACGAGGTGCGCCCGCGCCGCGGCGCTATAGTTAACTGAGCCACTGACCATGAAGGTGTCAGCCCCGAAGCCCCGCACGGCGACCTCGAGCGCCTCGGCGACGGCGGGCGCGGGCGGCGCGGCGTGGCGGACCAGCGCGCGCAGCACGAGGTGCGCCCGCGCCGCGGCGCTATAGTTAACTGAGCCACTGACCATGAAGGTGTCAGCCCCGAAGCCCCGCACGGCGACCTCGAGCGCCTCGGCGACGGCGGGCGCGGGCGGCGCGGCGTGGCGGACCAGCGCGCGCAGCACGAGGTGCGCCCGCGCCGCGGCGCTATAGTTAACTGAGCCACTGACCATGAAGGTGTCAGCCCCGAAGCCCCGCACGGCGACCTCGAGCGCCTCGGCGACGGCGGGCGCGGGCGGCGCGGCGTGGCGGACCAGCGCGCGCAGCACGAGGTGCGCCCGCGCCGCGGCGCTATAGTTAACTGAGCCACTGACCATGAAGGTGTCAGCCCCGAAGCCCCGCACGGCGACCTCGAGCGCCTCGGCGACGGCGGGCGCGGGCGGCGCGGCGTGGCGGACCAGCGCGCGCAGCACGAGGTGCGCCCGCGCCGCGGCGCTATAGTTAACTGAGCCACTGACCATGAAGGTGTCAGCCCCGAAGCCCCGCACGGCGACCTCGAGCGCCTCGGCGACGGCGGGCGCGGGCGGCGCGGCGTGGCGGACCAGCGCGCGCAGCACGAGGTGCGCCCGCGCCGCGGCGCTATAGTTAACTGAGCCACTGACCATGAAGGTGTCAGCCCCGAAGCCCCGCACGGCGACCTCGAGCGCCTCGGCGACGGCGGGCGCGGGCGGCGCGGCGTGGCGGACCAGCGCGCGCAGCACGAGGTGCGCCCGCGCCGCGGCGCTATAGTTAACTGAGCCACTGACCATGAAGGTGTCAGCCCCGAAGCCCCGCACGGCGACCTCGAGCGCCTCGGCGACGGCGGGCGCGGGCGGCGCGGCGTGGCGGACCAGCGCGCGCAGCACGAGGTGCGCCCGCGCCGCGGCGCTATAGTTAACTGAGCCACTGACCATGAAGGTGTCAGCCCCGAAGCCCCGCACGGCGACCTCGAGCGCCTCGGCGACGGCGGGCGCGGGCGGCGCGGCGTGGCGGACCAGCGCGCGCAGCACGAGGTGCGCCCGCGCCGCGGCGCTATAGTTAACTGAGCCACTGACCATGAAGGTGTCAGCCCCGAAGCCCCGCACGGCGACCTCGAGCGCCTCGGCGACGGCGGGCGCGGGCGGCGCGGCGTGGCGGACCAGCGCGCGCAGCACGAGGTGCGCCCGCGCCGCGGCGCTATAGTTAACTGAGCCACTGACCATGAAGGTGTCAGCCCCGAAGCCCCGCACGGCGACCTCGAGCGCCTCGGCGACGGCGGGCGCGGGCGGCGCGGCGTGGCGGACCAGCGCGCGCAGCACGAGGTGCGCCCGCGCCGCGGCGCTATAGTTAACTGAGCCACTGACCATGAAGGTGTCAGCCCCGAAGCCCCGCACGGCGACCTCGAGCGCCTCGGCGACGGCGGGCGCGGGCGGCGCGGCGTGGCGGACCAGCGCGCGCAGCACGAGGTGCGCCCGCGCCGCGGCGCTATAGTTAACTGAGCCACTGACCATGAAGGTGTCAGCCCCGAAGCCCCGCACGGCGACCTCGAGCGCCTCGGCGACGGCGGGCGCGGGCGGCGCGGCGTGGCGGACCAGCGCGCGCAGCACGAGGTGCGCCCGCGCCGCGGCGCTATAGTTAACTGAGCCACTGACCATGAAGGTGTCAGCCCCGAAGCCCCGCACGGCGACCTCGAGCGCCTCGGCGACGGCGGGCGCGGGCGGCGCGGCGTGGCGGACCAGCGCGCGCAGCACGAGGTGCGCCCGCGCCGCGGCGCTATAGTTAACTGAGCCACTGACCATGAAGGTGTCAGCCCCGAAGCCCCGCACGGCGACCTCGAGCGCCTCGGCGACGGCGGGCGCGGGCGGCGCGGCGTGGCGGACCAGCGCGCGCAGCACGAGGTGCGCCCGCGCCGCGGCGCTATAGTTAACTGAGCCACTGACCATGAAGGTGTCAGCCCCGAAGCCCCGCACGGCGACCTCGAGCGCCTCGGCGACGGCGGGCGCGGGCGGCGCGGCGTGGCGGACCAGCGCGCGCAGCACGAGGTGCGCCCGCGCCGCGGCGCTATAGTTAACTGAGCCACTGACCATGAAGGTGTCAGCCCCGAAGCCCCGCACGGCGACCTCGAGCGCCTCGGCGACGGCGGGCGCGGGCGGCGCGGCGTGGCGGACCAGCGCGCGCAGCACGAGGTGCGCCCGCGCCGCCGCGCCCGGGCTGGCCGGCGCGCGCGCCCCCCGCAGACAGGCGCCCACGCAGCGGGCCAGCAGCCGCCCGCGCGGCGCCGACGACTCCGCGGCCAGCTCCGTCGTCACTAGCGCCTGGGGGGGACTGATTGGTCACTTCCAGGCTCCAGCCCCAGCTGGGCACTTAAATTCACCTAGCGGTCCCGACGGATGACCGGGCTGCCGTCCTACCAAAAAAGGCGGCTAACTGCCCAGTAATAATATAAGCATTTTAAATTTAAAGTGATTACCGATACAGGGTGTTAGACAGAAGGTTGGATAAACTTCAGGGACTAACTCTGTAGGTCATACTCATCAACTTTTATTATGGGACCAACATCCAAATCGCGAAAAAACCAGCTGTTCCATACAAACTTTGAGGGTAAACAGCCAAAATATATGGAACAGCTGTTTTTTTTTCGCGATTTGGATGTTGGTCCCATAATAAAAGTTGTTGAGTATGACCTACAGAGTTAGTCCCTAAAGATTGTCCAACCTTCTGCCTAACACCCTGTATAGTATAAAATGGTTCGACCACTACATTGCACTTAGCCGCCTTCTATGGTAAGACACGGTCCTAACTCAGCATGTGGTGGCTTCATAGCTAGCACATGCTGAGTTAGGACCGTTCCGCAACAATTACCACCATCTGACGTTTCTTTTCCTTATTACAAGCTTTTATTTAACTTACACTGTTCGTATGTATGTAAGTTATCCGTCAAAATTTGCAAGTCATTTTAAACCAGTTCCCGTTGATGGAACGAGCTCAAATTTGGACCATATATGTAAACCGATGGCAATGCAATATTATAATATGAAAAAGCTGATCTGATGATGCAATCGGAAGATGGGGACAGGATCTCCGCTGTACTTAACATAGATTCACCGCGTTCGGACTCATTAGTTTGGTCTTCATAAACATATAAAAAATAAAATTTACAGTCGGCAACAAAAGCTTGTCCCATTTTTTTTTATCAAATCTTTATTTTTATGTTATAATAATGTGTGCTATTATCGTAATGAATGTCAAGGATACGTTACTAGATTGAATCACTTTTTCTCGGTGGAGATCAATTTTCCAAAAATCCCTTCTTAGCGGACCCCTATGATCCCCATGAAATGTTTCCTCCAAATATCAAGTCCCTAAGTTCAGCAATTTCGTGTCTGTTAGTCAGTCAGTCTAGGCAAATTTGGTATGTATCCTCCTAAGGCTCCTTTTACTAAAAATAGTATACTATACGACCATGGAAACAAATATCTAGTGCAAAGGAAGTAAAGTGGAATTTCTTTTGTTTTTATGACTCATGATCAAATTAGATTGACTTTATTTTATCCTCAATAGATTCATATTCCATTGACAAATTTCGTTGTTCGGTGAGCCTTAAACTCTCCGCCGTATATAGATTCCAAAAAAACTACTAATGTGTTGCTGATAAAATGAAAAAGTTTTGCATCGGTAAGTTTTAAGTTTTCTAAATAATGTACATAAGTATAAATTCGAATACTCAGATGATCGCTCGGGTCGCTCTTGTTCGCACTGTTCACTTTCCAATTAAAGACTGCATGTACTTGCAATCAGTCCGCCTTTTATAGTTCCCGTCTCCGATCATTCCAGAATGCGTTCTGGAATGATCGGTGTACTTTGCCCCGCCAAGGACGTTCGAGACTATTCGTTGCTGGAATGTTCTACGCCTTTCTACCTTGTATTTTTCGCGATGTCCTTGACCTTGACTCACGGGTCTCATTTCCAATCGTGTTATCTCTTTCACATGCTTCTCGAAGGTTCTCAGTATCGCTGTCTCTTTCTAATCATGCTATCTCTTTCACTATTAGTGGAAAAATTGCCATATACTGAAATGTACTTCAAAGGCCCATAAGGGGTCCTGAAAACGCCTGGAAATGGGTTTTCAGGATATGGCGTAATCTGATAGAGGGTGGCCTGAAACGGACTGAAAACATGTTTCAGGCGCCTGAAAATAACTGCAAGTTGGTCAAAATTTTGATAATCTAGTACCTATGTGATACATCTACCTCTGAAACGGACTGAAACGATATTTCAGCCTGCTGAAAACGCTTCTAAAGCATCGAAATTCACGATTGAAGATGAGACGCCTTATCCCATCGGCGTAACACTATTTTTTCTAATGTGCAAGGGTTGGTTACATGTGGAACGTCACAATAACAATGACACTTGTGACAGTGACATTCGTCCATCTTTGGTAACTTTTTTGGAATCTATATACGGCGAAGAGTATAGGTAAGTAAGGGTATGGAGATGTTGGCAGCACCTGTATCATGAAGGGCAGGCCGGCGCCGCGGCGCGTGGCGCAGTCCCCGGCGCGGCGCGGCGCCTGCAGGAACTCGCGCTCCACGCGCCCGAACCACTGCAGCGGCAGCTGGTACAGCCGCGCGCTCTGGCACTTCCACAGTCTACACCGAGGGCATACGAGGGCATTCAACACCTTACGTCAAATACAAAATGTGTCCCTCACACGCCAAACACGTTTGCTATGCTGCGGAAATTACAACTTACAATATTACGAAACAAAGACTCTTTTAATCTTGAACTTGTGTCGGCTGAACCCGACTTTCAGGTTAATAAAATCCTACAAAAGTCCATCGTTTTATTAGCTAGATAAGTTTACGGTTTTGGACCTAGGAGGCACCGTCGGTAATCCTACTTGATCTGTTTAGACCGAAACTTCTTTCGGCGCAAAAACCAGCGATGTGAACGCGGGTTCTTAGATTTAAACCCTGCAAAAAAATCTAAACCGTGATTTTTTCTGTATTTGAACTTTTTGTCAATATACCCCCAAATTATTCGCTCATGGTCTGGCGATCGATCGGAAATGGATTTATACAGTTAAAAAAATGTATTTGAACTAATAATCACTAAATAATTTCATGATCGGAACAAGGTAAAAAAAATAAAAATGCGTTATCTATAACATAAAAATGAATCGCGAAAAATGTTGCTAAGCGCAAATCTCGAGAGCAGCTCAACCGATTACGCTAATTATTTTTTTAGCATATTCCTCGAAGCACGAGGATGGTTCTTAAGGAGAGAAAAATTTAAAAAATCCACCTGGAAAGTCAGAAATTTGCAGCGGGGCGAAGCCGCTGGCGGGCCGCTAGTTGTGAATAAAATTCAAGGTAAAATAGTTAACAGGATAACCTATATGTACAGAATTGGTAGAATCAATATATTTTTGCAGAATTAAACAAATTCATCTATAGAAAGGGAAAGCTGTACGACTGCTATAACTCTGTACCCTTCACTTCCTGGAACTTGCTAGATATTAATGGTTTCTCAGGACAGAAGGTGCCTGTAGTATCCAACTGTGTGGTATGGCTGTTAATTACCTCGCGAGCAGTATCGTGAACCCCACGTAGGCCTGCTCGAAGGCGCCGCGGTGCTTGACCGTGGCCAGCAGCTCGATCAGCTGGTCCCCGATCTGCTCCACCTGGTCCGCGCTCAGCGTCCACTCCGGGTCCTCGCCCTCGATGCACAGGTGGGCCAGCGAGCCGAGCAGCAAGGATGTCTGTAAGACGAGGGTATATGTTATATATAGACGAGGGTATAGTCCGAGAAGTTCATGGAGGTGACTGATGTGGCCACCGGTTCCATTATGGAATCCCTAATCGTCATTACACCCAATGCATCGTTTCTCCGAATTTTCGTTTATCCTAAAGCCATTTCTGCCTAAATTTTAAAGTTTTAGGGTTGTTGTGATGCAACCCTAACCTAACCTAACTGCAGGTATTTTTGGAAACCTTAAAAAGTAGCTTGGAACAAACAAAAACTCAGCTGAAAACCAGTTTAAGACACATGATAAGTCGGATAAACGATGCATTACGGTAAGGGCACCTATGAACATCAAAGCCGATTTTTCGGATGATGACGGCCCGGGAAATTTCAGCCGACTGAGTCAAATTTTCATGCGAACCACTGCTTCCGTTTTCGGACAATGCTGGTTGTAGTGAAATGTCTGACTCCGGTAAAGAATAAAGACATATTTCAAAATGGAAGAGAATTATGCCTTTTTGTAAATTTCTGTTGAATATACATAAATAGGCACGGGTCGAACATAGAGCCATTTTTATTAAAGTCGCTCAAGAACTACGCTTGCATTAGCGCTCTAAGTACCGGCAATTTACTTTAGAAAAAACTCGTATCTGATATTTCGAGATGCCTGAGTTTGAACTTAATTCTCTTCACGTTTAAGTTTCGTTTAAAATCGTACGTCACGAAATGTGAGATTTGAGGTTATTTCAAAGCAAGGACGATATGTCGCACGACCAACCCTCGCAAGCAACAACGTCATGTAGTGAAGTGACTGACCTCCTTGACGGAGCGCCACGCGCACAGCAGCACCATCTGCGCCGTCACGGGCCGCGCCCCGACGACCCTGCAACACAACCAATCCTACACACCCTTCCTCCTCCTCACACACACTTGAATAATCACCTGCCATCACCTACTCACCTACCTCGGCTGACATCGGGCTCAGAAATATCACACGTCTTTATTACTAGAAGCATTATAACGAGTCAGATATTTTTCAATTCGAAAATAAATTTGGCTGATGACTGTATTTTAAATACTAGTACGACTAAACAAGGCGTGATCGATTAACCAATATCATCATATCAGTCGAAAATCTTTGTAACCTTTTGAACGCTTTACGTCAAATACATGCTATGCAAATTACAACTTAATTTATACGAAACGAAAGTCTGTGGCCGGCGGTGGCGTTCAAAAGGTTAAGTACTTAAATAAAATAAACGTGCTGTCCTTCAAAGTAAGGATTAATAAGTACCTTCTGGTTAAGCTCGCAACATTTGTCGATTTTCTCCTGACTCTTCGATCTCGACTGGGGTCAAGAGCGAACTCATTAGATAGTAAGTAAAGTAAAGTAAAAATATGTTTATTGCCACTTCGAAAATTACTAATAAGTACTAATATAAGAAAAAAATAATAAAAGTATGACAAAAAGGTACCAAAAATAAACTTTCTAGATGAATACGTGAAGTATTCTGATATTCATGTCTATTCTCATGCACGTGCTGCTAATGAGTGTCAAGTATTTATATTTTTGAGCGAAAAAACATATGTATAAATAAACACATATCATGTATCAGCCTCACCCCCCCTCGGTCAAGGCGGCCTCCTCAGGCAGCAGGCCCTCAGGGCTGGGCGCGCTGACGACGGAGGCCACGCGCGAGTTCACGTCCGAGCACGCGCGCACGAACTCCAAGAACAGCGCGCGCCACTCCGCGTTGCCCGCTATGGCTCTGGAAACAACAGGTACAAACCTCCGATATTTTTGCGACCACTATTTTCAGAGCTTATGTCTTAAATAGCTCAACCAATTTTCATCAAAACCCCCCTTTTTTTGACCCGGTTGAAATGCATACCCGCCCCGACGGGGGCTAGGATGGGTTATGTCCGACTTGCTCGGACTAAAAGCCTCAGGGCATTGCGCCCATCGCTTTAGTAGGGGGCTACGGGACCGCTATAGCGTCAATACATAGCCCCCCAATAGCGGATGCCCTTTGGGCTCGCCTTCAGGCAGGGACCTTCTCCACTGAGGGCATCCTGGAACACAGCAAGAGCCTTCCAGCTCAAGCTAGTGGTTCTTAGCTAGTGTAACTAGCTTTATAATAAATTAAATCGCGTCAGAATAGGTTACTCTGTTTATCGCATTCACTGCCACCGACGCATATATGCGTTCACTGTCATACAAGTTTGTTCCTAGGCCACGCCCTCTGGCAGTGAATGCGTTAAGAGCTACGATGCCACCCTTCCAGCCATTAGGATCCATGGGCAGGATCCATGAATGGGGTCGAGCGGACTACGTAAATTAGAATCTATAATAGAGTATGGTGAACTATATCAAAGTCTAGAATCCATTAATGCAACAATGTGAACTTAATTAGACTAAAATCCAGTGGAATTTTGAGTGAATGAATGAAAAGTCAAAGTAAAAGAATGAATTTTTTGTATGGTTTGTTCGTTTTTTGGGATAGAATTTGAAATCAAATAAAAAGTGAACACAGTCCATAGCACGGATCCGTGTCTAAGCCATTCACGAACTGGCACGGATACGAGGTTAAGCCTCCGATTGGTAAATGAAAGGGGCTGGTTACCCCTTGTCCAGGTTCCCGAGCACCCTGCGCGCGCAGTGCAGGAGCCCGTACATGGGCGCGTCGCGCGCCGCGCGCGAGATGTCCCGCGCCCGCGCCGCCTGCGCGCGCAGCAGGGACAGGATGCGCTGCAGCACGGACAACTGCGCGCGCTGCGGGACCGGCCTGCGACAAATAACGTAACGGCATTTTACGGATGTCTGTGAAGTCTTTACCGTTTGTTCCTGAAAATTTCGAGCCCATAGAATCATACTCGCATCTTAGTTCTTTCACGCCCTTCCATCGCAATTAACATGATAAAGTTTCCGTTTGTTTTTGCTTGAGAGGCGCGTCTGCTCTGTAAAATTTAGATAAGTCTTTCGATGCACTTAAGTCAGCTTTTGCGCAACAGGCGTTAAAAAGGACCACAACTGAAGCAGACGTCAGTACCCAACGCAAAGAACACTCACTCCTCCTGGGTGCGGGAGTGATCGCGCTGGTGCAGCGCCAGCAGCAGCTTGTAGGAGGCCGACACGCAGTCGGGCGGCCGCGGGGACGACGCCTGCCGCAGCAGGCGCTCCAGGGCCTCCTCGCCGGAGTCCGACACCTGGACACAACACAATTAACTGACCATTCCATAAGGCATTGAGTAGGCAAACGCGCAGATAAGCCACCGAGTGGTAATTGGGACCTCCCACAAACCTTCCTGGCACACGGGGTCCGAGACCGTTTGCTGTCTTGAGATTGGATTAGTGGCCACGCTCTATGTTACCCTGTCATTATCGGTACTGAGTTCTCTTTAAACAATAGGTATGTAATTTGCCAAATAAAGGTTCGATGTATGGCTTGGAACGAAAGTAAATAAAATAAAACCCACTTATACAAAAAATCCACCCTTCCGCACGATATGCAGCTACAGAAACAACCAATTTTTGAGCAACTGTATCAAGAAAAATGATTTCGTTTCAAATGTACCTTATTTATGTACACCAAAGGGCAATTGACCAGCACGTCCAGAGCGAGAGACTTGTTGTTTTCGTAGGTGTCTTCTAGGGTATTGTAAAGAATCTCAGCCCGCTCTGCATTCCATGTTCTGCAAACAATCAATGACACATGTCATACAAATTGTATGAAAGGGAACGACACCGTAAATGCTTTGATTTTGGGAGTTGCTCTTTAAAGCTTCTATCAAGGCTAAAGACCGCGTTTGCAGAAGTTAAAATATAACTTCAGTTCTAGAGCAAGAAGCACAATTTTGTTGTCTTTGTCTAACTTGAGAGCAATCAACATCTGCATTTTTTATTTCTAGTCTAATTCGCGCTTTAGATGGACTCGGTCGAGTGACCAGGTGGACGTAAGACCTGTGGGCATCCATACGTGGGAAGAGTGATTCAAAATCAAAATATTTATTCGGTAAATTAGCAACATGGGGGCTCTTTTACACGTAGGTAACATGGAGTGAATCTACTAGCGCTTCGGACAAGACCATCATTGCGGAGAAGCGACGCAAAAAACTCCAGCAGAAGGTCATTTGTTCAATTATCAAATACAATAATACTTAAAAGTAAGTTACATTACAAGGTAATAAAGTAATAAATAATTATTTTTTAAACTAACACAAATAAAATCTTTACTTACAAATGTAAGGTCAATAAAATAAAATAAAAAATACTACGAAAGTGAAAGAGACTTCCTTAGGCATAATAAGGGTGTGTAATGTTTAGCATAAATACAAATGGTCTAATGATCATTTTACATAACACTAATTGCATAATTTCAATCTGCATAATAAACCATCGATATAATAGTCATGATGCATAAAACGAAATGCATAATTTCAAAAACTATAATGTTTATAAAATTTAAAAAATCAATTTTTCTAACTGCTTTCATTGCTAATAATGTGGTCACAGTTCTAACCTGACCTAACCTAGTTGGAAGAAATTAACTTAAAATGCATAATAACAAGAAAATAACAGTTATGCTAATTATGTTATTCGATCGTATGCCAAATAAAATTATACAATTGGTTTCTATGCTAAACGTTCATTATGCTTTTCGTGGTTAGTTAAATGAAATTATACAATATGTTTTTATACTGATTGAAGCGCACCCATAATATAATGCACCTATGATTGGTTATTGGTTGTTGTGTTGGTGAGCCTGTCACGCGCCGACCTGGCCGTCAAGAAGCAGCGTTCATACTGATGTATTCCGCTATGTCGATTAACACCTGTGAGTCCTCCCTCAGGGTTGGCCACGTAACTGCAACCTTGCGATCAATCTCAAGATGGACCGTGTGGTACTCTAAACAGAATCATATTGAACCTGTGGTAAAGACAATATAAACAGGTCAAATAAGCAAGTCCTCACCTCGTATAGCCCTCAAACTGCAGAGTCTGCTCCCAGGCCAAGAGTTGCAGGACCGAACAGCGGCGCCCGTAGTTGGCTCCGGGCACTAGGCTCCTGAAGCAAAACTCCCTCAGGTCCTCGAGGAACTGGAGGTAGTTAGTGATCTGGTGGGTCTCCTGCTTCCTCTTCAGGACTTTGAAGCTGTCTTCTAGACGTTTGAGGATCTAGATTTGATTGGACGATTTGAGGGAGTTGAAATGGTATTACAATTTAGAAATAAAACGTATTTATTTAATTTAATTAGCATTTTGGTGAATTTCAAGTTCAGATAAATACGTAAACACCAACGCACTTTTCAGATACATACAAGGAAATGTTCAAAAATTCTTTCACCATTAGAATGCTACATTATCCCTGAGTAACATACATAGGCTACTTTGTATCCCGGAAAAACGAACTGTTGCCGTGGTATGACAAAAATACGAATTCTACGCGGACGAAGACGCTGGCAGAAGCTAGTAATGAATATACCAATGCCGTATTATTTGAATAACCACAACTACCTTTTTGAGGTTGGTAAGCAGGAGTTGCCGGAAGTTGGGCGCCTGCGCGTTGACGTTGTATTCCAGGAAGTGCAGCACGAAGCGGAGCTCGCCCGCCGCCAGCGCCTCTGTGGAGCGTGACGTCACGGCCGCCAGCGACAACGCCAGCACGCGGACCTGCGGAACCAACCAGGGCCCTGTTACAGTTGACAATGACAGGTGACAATTCGATATACATTGCGAATATTTAAGCCCAGTGATGAACTCGATTTTGCGGGACGGCATTGGCTGAACAATAAATTAATATATGTTCTATAAGGCCTAATTATAGCCCAAGTAATAGAGAATAAGTTTCTGGCAAAAAAAAGGAAATTGAGTCTAAATTTCGCTCCCGACTTTACTCTTTTTGCACAGTCATTGAGACCAAACTAACGAACGATTAGAAACTCGGCGGGCCTACGTTAGTACAAGACATCATCTTTTCATACAAAAAATAAATGTTAGGACAAAACACTACCTACCTCATCATCTGCATCATAGGCGGTGTGCATCAGGTCTTCGAACGCAAACTCCTTGTAGGCCACGCCAGACTTGCGCACTACACCCAAAACTAACAACACGCATTTCAGGTCGCTTCCCTCGTAGGAGCTCAAGGCACGGTGCTCCGGCAAACTGTTAAACAGAAAGGCCGATTTTTGGACTTAATTTCTTCTATGTGGGCATGCTGGAAAGAAAGTTGAAAGAGGTAGTGGACCCTAGGCTTAGTAACATAGACGAAATGAGACAGAATGATGACCTATCATGGAGAACACAGAAAAGTATCAATTACTTCACCACACTGACGACGACGATTTAAATTTTGCAGGCTGACTACCTTGCCCTCAAACAGCAGTATTCGCCCTACTGCACTGGGTACAAACTGTACAAAGATCGCTGCACGAGGTGTAAAATCTAGTAACTCACACGTACTATAGAATGTGAACAATAATATTCTCCGTACGACGGTTAAACGAAAGTACGTCGCTAACCCATTCCTCAGCACTGCTCAGATTAAAGCTAGCAGTGAGGGACCTCGCTTCTTCCTCGCTCCAAGATCAATACATTTCTGCTGGTGCTACCACTCACATGTACTCCAGTATTTCTCCGTTCCACAGCACCACTGCACAGATTATCTTCTCTAATACAGCTAGGACCGAGGGATCCGTCTCGCTTCTGACTCGCTCCAGAATTACTGATATCCATTGCTGGTACACGCATTCCACGGTTGCTACTTCCATGTGTTTCTTCAGCAGCGTCTCCAACAATGTTGTGGCCTGTCAGGGGACAGGAAAATAGAGGTAATTTAAGATCCTCAGAGCTTTATCCTTTATTTCCTACTTCCAGTGTAGGTACACAAACACACACACACACAGTGTAGGCTCTGAGGAAAATGAGATGTCTCTATGTATTAAAGTCACACAATTTTCTAATGAAAGATAGTTGCACAGATCGGCAACCCTTCGCAGTAAAATTGAGAGGTTCGAGGAAATAGGTAAATGAATGCGCGGACGAGGTCAAGAGGCAAAAGCCATGGTCTTAAATAAATAGGATAATCTGACCCTTTAGTCCATGACCTCTTTCACCCTCTCCCTTACCGTACCCCTTACGGCTGCTCCAGCAAG
This sequence comes from Acleris cristana, assembly GCA_948252455.1. Lineage (NCBI taxonomy): Eukaryota > Metazoa > Arthropoda > Insecta > Lepidoptera > Tortricidae > Acleris > Acleris cristana. The sequence continues at coordinate 681,444 of OX411785.1, forward strand.
TCCAGCCCGAACAACACCTGCTCCAGGAAGCAGGTCTGTACTCACAGCGGCCTGCACGGGCTGCGCGCTCAGCGCGGCCAGCACGTCGGCGACGAGCGCGGGGCGGCGCGCCAGCACGGCGGCGCCCAGCGCGCCCGCCAGCGCCGTCAGCGCCACGTAGTACCCCTTGCGGCTGCTGTCCAGCGAGTCCAGCCCGAAAAACACCTGCTCCAGCGCGCTGGAGTCACCTGAGCAGAACTAAACTTCATAACTTTGAACCATGTATCAGCTAAAAGACTTCCACTGCTGGAAATAGACCTTCCCCAAGGATGCCTACGACCAGGGCCGGTTTAACCACGTCGGCAATGCAATGCAATTCTCGGGCCCCTTTCAAGGCGTTAGAAGATTATTCGTTATTTTGAAGTTGATGAAGGGATGTCCAAGAAACATTTCCTTTTTTTTGTGCGCGCGCGGTGCCTCTTGCTTATGTGGGGCCTTGAGGCAGTTGCTTGCTCTGCTTAATGGTTAATCCGGCCCTGCCTACAAGGGTGAGTTTCGTGCTAATCGATCTTCGCTAGATTATCGTCTGCCTTGTTCACTTCAACACCATCGACAAAATGCAAGGGCTTATCAAGGGAGCATGGCCTTTTGACTTAGACTTAATTAAGCAAATGAGACCAGACCTGTGGAAGACTGGATCAGCCCGTGATAAATATGTATATGCAAGAGATTATTCAGTATACTCGTAATAGACTTACTGCCGCACTCAGAGACGTCAATTAAATTTAACGCTTGTTTAGTGACGTGTTGTCTTATTCTATTGCTATAGCAAAAAAAGTGACAACAGTTACTTTAAACATGCATTAAATTTAATTGACGTCTCTGAGTGCGGCAGTAAGCTGAGATTTTTCAAATATTTTCCCTGTAAGAAAAAACTGATGAAGCACACCCATATATCTTACATCACTGCAAAGTCATCAAGGGAACCCAATCACGAAGAGATTTTATGTGTGTAGCAACATGTATATACAACTAGCTGTCCGCGCCCGGCGTCGCCCGGGTGTAATTTTTTTTTCATACAAACCTTATGAAAAATAGTTTACGACCTATTCTCAGACCTACTGAATATGCACACAAAATTTCATAAGAATCGGTCGAGCCGTTTCGGAGGAGTTTGGTTACAAACACTGTGACACGAGAATTTTATATATTAGAAAGAAAGATATATTGGGTCCTTACCTATGAAATTGGCGTTATTTTTACGTGTTTTATTTCGTACAGAATTTATTCATTTCAATTTTAACTTCCAAATTATTTTTAAATTTCATCAATACAGTATGTTACAAAGGTTTTAGATACAAATAATATGGTTAAATTTCTTACTTAGTGTTTAAAATTAAAGTGTGAACTCAACTCTTTTCATGTGCTGTGAGTTCAAGTGTTTCAATTACGCAGAGTTTTATGAAGCTAACTATTTTTAAGTAATTAAGATATGTATAATATAGCTTAGAAGTGTCCAATATTTCTGACAGATTTTGTTTGGTTTGCATTTGACGTTACTAAATAATCCGCAAAATTAAATGTATGAAAACCACCGTTTTCATAAAATTCTCCATATAAAACGCCAATTTCATAGGTAAGGACCTAATATTAAAAAGATCCCTAAGCAAATCACAATCTTAATAGCTCTCCAAAGTCGTCTTGCATAGCGCAGCAATGAACTGCACTATTGATAGGTTTTCCTTCGCTCACGGCACAGCTTTCACGCACTAGTGGATAGCTTAAAGCCCTAGACCGGCTCTGAAAAAATAGCATTGTTGAGTTGCCAGTAACCTTTCCACAGCACTAACCTTCCTTCTCCAGTCCCACGCAGACCCTGACCAGCAGCCCCATTGCCTGAGCTGCTAAATGCCGAACGCTGTCCATATGGTGTTCCACATGGCCCCAACAGAACCCCATGAGCATGCCCACCAGCTTGCCAGACCCTGGCTTGGTGGGAACGATCTTGCTGATGGCGAGGACGGTTCGCGCTACCGCGAGGTTATGGCTAGGATCTGACGAGTACCTGAAGAGATGGATAGGAAAAAAGCCTGACATTGTGAAAATTAATCTCCTGTCAAGTGCATATAATAAGAGGGCTTACTCGTAAATCTACACTCGAAAGCAAAAATAACTGATGCCCGGTTCCTATATTCAAGAAACGAATCGTTTTCCTTACGTCTCGTTAAAATTTGACATTTGCTACGTACAAAATGTGTCGAACTTAAACGAGACGTAAGAAAAACCATTCGTTTCTTGAATATAGGAACCGGGCATAAGTCACGTTGTATTGAAAATGCCCAATTACATACAAACATACGAGCATAACGATGCCCACTTAGTTGATTCTAAGACGAGACTGTTTGTATTTTAACGTAACGTTAGGGGAATATCTAGAACACCAGAACCGATTTTTTTTGTTGGCCATTGTAAATATAATGTTATATTACGGCATCGTCTGCAATAAAAATAATATTGTATAACTCGAGTGGCTAATTTTTTTCGGGATATATCGGTACCTATTATTTTATCGAAGCAACTTTCAAAGAAAGTATTTTTCATTTCACAGAAAAGCATTACTCGCCGCATTAGTTCGTTTTTAGGGTTTCGTACCCATAGGCCGCCCAATGGGACCATATTAATACACCTACGTAATCCGTCCGTTCGTCCGTCCATACAATGAACGTTATATTTTCCAGCTTATATAAATTTTTGTTGTATCGTAAAAACGATAAAACATACAAGCGTCAAATTTGGTAGGAATAAAAACAACAAATACTAAAACATGGTCGAGGTCAAGTGTTAGTTTGGCTCGCGCTGATTCTCTATATGCAAAAAGCAAATGGACGTCATTGGCATAAAAAATAAAGCTTGTTATATAATTATTTGTTTTTGAAGTTAGACTATCATCAAAGTCCCTTACCTGTCTCCTATCTCCAGTATTTTCTCAGTCAGCTCTAGGAGAGCGGGCCGGTCGTGGACCTCGGCCGCGATCAGCTGTTCAGCAGGGATAACGGTGGCCACGGCAGAGAAAACTGAGAGCTCCTTTGTTCCTAACTGTTGCTGATTTCTGTGGTCGAAGTCCAATAGCTTAAAAAAATGTTAACAAATATAACACCTTAAGATGGAGAGCAACTTCACAAATCATGAATTCCGATGTAGCTCATAGTGTTTTGTTCACCCAGATCCAAAGTGGCCACCAAATATTGCCCTTAAATGTTGCAAATCTTTCCAAAGGAACCCAAAAGATCCATAAATTATCTGTTTGTAGTAAATGATTGTGTTTTGTATGTCTTTCAAATTTATGGATCTTTTGGGTAAATTAAAAAAAGCCACAATAAAAAAAAAATGGTGGCCTTTTTATACCTGTGGATATCTATGCTGTGTATTCATGACTTACCTTAACCCAAGAGTCGGGTCCGTTTTCGAACAGATGCATAGTCAGGTCAACTATGCCACTCACTGACTTTGTGTCCATAGGAACTTCTTTGCCAGCCATCAGTTCCGAAGTAATAGCTTTTATTTCTTTAAACATGGAGTTAAGTGGGTTCCTGTTGTTCTCCGTCACTTTTTGTATCATGTACAAGAGAAGCCTTAATGTTAAGTGGACCAGGTCATAGATTTTGTTAGTTTCTGTCGGAGAGAGGGGCTCAGACTTATCTGTTTCACTGAAAGAATGAGATTAATTGTTTCATTACCAGTATGGTTAGCTTGCTTGTCGCTCAGTGTGTCTCTATTGTTACAGACTAGACAGAAAGGGAGATGTGAGTAGGGCATGCACCCGGTTCTACCCGGTTCTGAAATACCCGGGTATACCCGGTTTCTTTAAGGTATGCGTAGAACCGGTTCCAAAACCAATTAACCCGGTTCCCCTGGTTTTCAAAAACAAGTAAAAGTAGTTTAATTTCTCAGATTTTTTTTTACTAAGTCTTTCAGATTTTATTCACGTTTCGAGTTTTGATTTTGATTGATGGTGAAAAGACTGCTTGGGTGTGATTTTTATTCGAAATACCTACAGACAAGTACAGTGCGATACCTCTTAGAAGGTACTTCGGGTTTGTACTTGTCTCTCACTCGCTCTCATATGCTCTTATTATTAAGAGTATTAAGAGACTTAATATTTCATAATTTCATTTCATATTGATATCGTTCAGTAAGACTAATTTGTTGTGTTCTTTTGTTACTTTTTTGATATTACGATAATAATAGATAATATTAACAAACAAACAAGCATAAAGTAAGCAAAAAAAGTTGATTAAGTACATAATTTAAAACTTTTTCATTTCATATTGCTCATAAAAGTGCTTTGTCCTCTTAAATTTTCTATAATTTATTTTAATCACAAAAAAGTTCCAAATTTATCACCCAGAACCCGGGGAACCGGTTCTCCCGGTTCTATATGCATCCTAGAACCGGGTATCAAAAATCTGGAACCGGGACCGGTTCTGCATGCCCTAGATGTGAGTGACAAACAAGTCGCAGACAAAATCCCTCCCTTTGGGCTACTTGTACATAAGGACTGGCTGTCATTGGAGGTGTTTAAGCCAAATTACACCTCTCTGAGAAAAATAACCATGATACACAAAATTAAATTTCTATTAAAAGAAACAACTTTAGTAGTTTGTACTCAGTCATCATCTGCTTATGGTGAACAAACTAACGACTCATTGGGTCTATGTGAACTAATGTGAAGTACAGGGGGTTCCTGCTGCCACTATTAGAGTCCATCATCAGCTCTTACTGCCGCACTCAGAGACGTCTATTTAATTTAACGCTTCATTAAAGTTGCTGCTATCACTTTCTTTGCTATGGTAATAGAATAAAACAACACATCACTAAACAAGCGTTAAATTTAATTGACGTCTCTGAGTACGGCAGTTAGACACTAACTTTAAAATCGCTTTGTCATTGGGCTTGTAATGAGAGATTGGTTAAAAATTGACTGGAGTTTTTAGCAATACATACTGGCAGAAACATATAAAATGCAAAGTTAAATAAAAGGTTTTAAATAATGATCAATTAAACTTAAAAAGCTTGAAAACTCACTCAGTTCTATCTGCACAATCCAGTGTATGAATGCATGAATCTAGACAGTTAACAAGAAACGTAGCCACTTCAATTTCCAGCTGACTAACGGCAACTGCGCCAGATGGGAACTTGTCTATACAAGCATCTAGCCGAGTTACCACCCCTACATATTCTTTGTAAGTCCAGTTGGCAAAGTCTTTTATGTTATCAGCTATAACTGTTGTCAGAATTGTGGTGAACTGGCCCCGGAGATTACTTGAGTCTGTTATGTGCCTGTAATTAAAAAAATGTGTTGTGTGTGTGTGTGAAAATTTATTTCATCCTTACAAAGCTTTATTTTTATTTATAATATAAGTAGAATGGTATGCTTACATGAAAAAGAACAAAAAAATGTTTACACTCACAATCCTGAACCATTTATTTTTTCATTCCATAAAATTGTTTTTGTTTCATAAAATCTAAAACGCTACAATGACCAAGTAATACAGTGTAAATTTATTAAAGTTAATTTATAATTATACAATAAAAATGAAAATAAACTAAATGGAATTAAACCAAAGTATAGCGGCAAAATGCCGAAGAGGCTGGCAGCATTTTAGTTGCTGAATATATGTTGTTAGAATAGTTGCTATCATATTCAGCGACCAGTACTTTGGTCACTGGTCTCATCAACCAAGCATTACAAAAAAAATAAAAAGTATACTTACTTTTTCAAAAATGCTTTAACTGGGTGTTTATTGTCTGCATCCCAAAAAAGAACAACAAAGAATTCCACAATTTCCTCTTCACCCAGCTCCATAACATTGCTCAGGAACTGCTTCAGCAACCTTAACTGATCATCGGCGCTGGTGCAACTCAGGCATTTTTGGTAAAACTCATCATTTGCACTACCTAGGGCATGATAATGAAACTAAATTATTCAGTTTTATAGGGATTTCTCACATAGTTATGTAGGTACTTGTGTAGTAAATGTGTGCGTAAGTTTTCATAAATGGAGGCACGGATTGTTTCCAAATTTAAAATAAGCTTATGTCTGCCTCAGGTGATTGTAGGCCTGGCCCATTCCTTGGCCAGCGGCTAGGTATAGCTATTCAAAGAGTAAATACAGCCAGGATTATCGGCACGCTTTCCAGTGGCAGTTACTTAGGTGACATTTACAGATACTTAGATTAAGATCATTTTATTGATTCGGATAATCTTAATGAGACATATTAAACTAAAATCTTTCATTAATTGAGATTTATAAACTAAAACGTAGTCTTATTGTTATCATATTAGAGATAAACAAATCAAATTTACCCGGGTTTTTAGATTGCCATTGCGGCAATGTTATAGGGGCTAAGGGCTTCTTGACTTTCACACCGATCCCTCCACTCACTCTCAAGTTTAAATCATTCATGGCTCCACAGGAACTATGAGAAATATAAGAAAAATACTTCAATTACGAAAATAACATCAACATAACCTTAAACACACATTGTAAGGGTGTCAATTTGTGACACGACACCACCAGTCATCTGTCAATGTCAAGATAAATGTCACTTAAAAAAAAATGCGGTGCATTCCGGTTAGGGTATCTACCATCCGTCCAGATTAGTCCGGACATGTCCGGACTTTCCCCAGCTATTTAATTTGTCCGGTTTTTTTAATTAGATGGAATATGAGTAATAAAACTTCACATGAGTAATGTTTCCATTTTGTGACTAAAAAGTTTTAGATAAAAGTCAGGCTTTTTGTCAGGACTTTTCAAGTTCCTAAATGGTAATTAACCCGGTTCACGTAAAAGACTGCGGCCTAAAGGTCTTGCAACCAGGCCATCAAATCCAAAAAAAAAACGTTAAGAACTTGACAGAAGCGCGTGGAGCCCCCATGTTAGAGATGGGCCAAACCGTAAATATTCGAAACCGAGTCACCCGAGTCGAAAATTCATGTAAACCGGTTTCAACCCGGGTTGCTCAAACCGAGTTGATAGTACGAACCTACGCATGCACACTAGCGTTTCGTTCATCAGGAGAAGAGTCAAACCGAGTCTGTGTCGGGTTTATTCGGGAATCTTCGTCAGTCCCGCTTCGCTCCCGTTCGTCCACCCGTCATCGGAACGCCGCGCCGCGTTTGTTCGGGTTCTATCGGTACATTTCGTCAATTTCCGTCCATTCGAGCGAGCCGAACGACCGTTTTGACTTGCGGGCTCACGGTTTCCGAGTAGCTCGCTCGAAGCGAGTTAGAGAAACTTCAAACCGACCCAAACCGAGTTGAGCATAACTCGGTTTGAACCGGTTTGGTAAACCGAGTTGACACATCTCTACCCCATGTGCTTCTGTTTAGTTCACAAGGGAAATTACAAAAACGATAACCTTTTCGCGGCGAGCTTGAAATGTCCTATGTTTCTTATTCTTATTCTTATTAATTGAGAAGTTGGACTACAAAACCGTACCTACAATATTATGATCACTAAAAAGTATGAAATATGTTATTTTTGTATAAACTAGACAGACTCTCTCTTGTTTCCGTGCTCGGTAATGGCGGTCTAAACTCTTTTGCCCCATTGGCCATTCTGAGTAATGTCAGTTATTTCGTTTGGGCCATTATTAATTCAAGCTGTGATTCAAATTCAAGTAGGTAACTATTACAGTCTTGAAGAGTGTTACGCACTAGTAACTACCGACCACAGAAAACCCAAAGGTGTTTAACACATGTATCCTGCAGGTGCTTACTTACAGCTGCCAGACTACCCCTACAAAAGCTAAAAGTATGACAACAATGGTATGGGAGGGGGGTGGGGTCAGGTTAAAGGACAAGATAGGGTCACCTACATACGAAGCAAAACCAATGTTCACAAAGCAAGAATAACCCTTAAATGGCGGTGAACTGGCCGCATGATGCGGTCCGAGAAAGAAAAGTAGGCAAAAATAATCACCGAGCTCCTCCTTGAACTCCTTCTGCAGCTGTCTCGAGGGCACAGCCTCTCCAGGCGGGCAAGTGAAGCGTTGGTAGAATGACCAGTGCGGCTAGCAGAAGTTGCCCGCGACTTGTTTGTCGCTCGGATCCCCCTTTCTATCTCGTCAATAACGATAGGGACGCACTGAGCGACAAGCGGGAAAATACACTTGTGCTCCCGTGCAGGGACCGATTAAAATGGAGGGTATTGGAGATCTAGGTAAAAGTAGGTATTATAAGAAACTGTAAAATCAGAGAATAATCCTATGTTATTTTATTTTTTTCTATTAATTACAGTTCCATTCCTCTAGGGCAGAGCTAGGTACTTAATCTACGCAGGTAGGTACATTGACGCTGCTGTGCAATAATAGATGGGTCCGACGGTCATCTCATCATAAAGAAGTGCTTCTGAAATGTCGCATTTAGATTAGTTGAATGATAGATTAACTATCTTTTCCGACCCATAATCTGCCCATCCTGCGTTAGATGCTGATGTGTCTTGTATATTAAGTACAGTCACCGCTGCCACCCTAGTGCCGCGTTCATACTTACTTTGGGTCGGTTACCGATTTAAACGGTTAAACCGATTTGTTATTTACTAATTTTACTATCAATAACCTAACCAACAAAAAGTTGGAAAACCCCCGACACTGACATTTCAAAGTTCAATACTTCAAAAACGGCTGAACCGATTTTGATATAAAATGTCTAAGAACCACCGCTAGAAAACGTGCTTTCAAATAAACCGCATCCAAATCGGTTCATCCGTTTAAGAGCTACGATGCCACAGACAGACACACACACACACACACACACACACACACACACTTACACGTCAAATTTATAACACCCCTCTTTTTTGCGTCGGGGGTTAAAAAACCATTTACACCAGTCGGTGACCGAATACTCTGTCAAGCCTAACCGAACAATGTTAACGTTGTGATGGAGTTCCGTTTGTACGTCACTAGCGACCCGCCCTCGCTTCGCTTCGGTTTATGTGAGTTGTCTGTAACACCCGTACATAAACCAGAATTAGTTATACATAAAAACCTTTTGTGAAAAAATATCTAACTGGTGAAAACCGCATCCAAAACCGGTTGCGTGGTTTAGGATAGGATATAGCGGCAATATAGACAGACAGACGCGGAAAGGGGTTTCGTTTTACGTATATTGTAAAGAAATAAAGATAAAGAAAATAAAACGGTAAGGTCGATAAGGACCAATGTCAAAATTGAAAGTCTAAGAGCAGTTGAAGCTACTAAAGGTCAGCTACGCCTACAGGGTAGGCATTTTCTATTTTTTTATCAGTAGGGTTTCTTGCAGTGGGCTCCCGATCTATTATGTTACCGACTGTATGCATCAATATTTAGTGAATAAATGTCAGACACGGGTGAAATCAAACATCATTAAGATATAAACCAGTATATCATCTTATAAATTAAATACACTAATTAATAAATTATCTAACTTATATCACACTAGGACTGGTTCAGTCTTGTTTGACGGCTTCTGCTGGTTTCTTCTCTTCTTTTACCTCCTCTTCTTTCACCTCTGGTTTCTTCTCTGCCGCTGGGATGGGTTCTTCGGGCTTGACTACCCCGCTGCTGTTGATGTCGTTATTATTCCCTGCGGAAGAGTTTAAATGTGTTATAAAAACGTTTTAATGAGTAAGTCTCGTACAAAAAGGAAACGCTTTTCATGTAATGTATTGTAACTATAAAAACATATAGTCTTTCCTTAACAGTAACGACTTTGAGCGGCAAAAACAACTGCATAGAGGTGTATGAAGCATGCCACACCTCGCGCCCTCTCGCCGATGAGGCACTAGACTTCTCCGTTTAGCTGTTGTTTGTTAAATATGTTTTTAAATAACATTTATGAATAAGTTAAATATTTTACAAGTAAGACTGTCGCTTTAATAAATATTGATTCGGACTTCGGACTAATAATACTATAGTAGGTACTACTTCTAATTAAATAATGTATAAGCGGACACGGAATTAGTAACGCGGGAACAGTTAAAGACACAGACGCATTCGGTGCCAGCCTTGTTGATTTATATACACATTGAAGCTGATACCAGTGGCCCGTTTCACAAAGCAACAAGTTACAAATTACAAGCGGAACTCCCTTTCGAGCAAAAGGAGTTAGAAAAAGACTTCCGCTCGTAATTTGTAATTTGTAGCTTCGTGAAACGGGCCTCAGGTTCCTGCATTGGCAGGAACATTATGTCACTGAAAGTTTAAAACTGCAACTATTATTTTATTATCAACCATAATATTGCTGTCACACATTTATATTTGAGTCGTTTGTTAAGATGCAGCCTATTAGGATGTTTCAAAATATTATTCACCCTTTTGCATTGCATTGTAATGAACGACTTGAATTGTACATATTTTGCTGCCTGTAGCCCGTTTCACGAAACTACAAGTTACAAATTACAAGCGGAAGTCTCTTTTTAACTCCTTTTGCTAGAAAGAGAGTTCCGCTTGTAATTTGTAACTTGTGGCTTCGTGAAACGGGCCACTGCTCCTCAAAGTCTTCTAGTTCAAAAACGTTGAAAGTCAAACAAATGTCAAAGATCAAAATAAAAGTTCACCTATCTATCAAAAACGTTTAATTACGTTTTAAAAATCTAACGGTGGTGCAGTAAATAGTTTAATTTTTTTCTAACACATGCAGACATTCCAAATTACATTCGCAAAAACTTGTAAAACGGCTGTAAAGTTCAACTGCGGGCACTGCGGCACTCCTAGTTAGATAGCGAAAAAATTAACAGCTAGCGTTCCTTTCACGAGCATTTCAGAATTTAACAGTTAGTTATCGGACAACGGTTAGTAAGACAAAATGGCCACATTTATTAAAGCTTCGCTTGACACAAACCGTTGCCATAGACCTTGATACCTGTATGTTCCCGCCTATGGTGTTAATGGCACTGTTGACGGCAGTAGACACCGTTAATGCGGTGCCATTAATAGTGGCACCGATGGTCCCTATCAAACTGGTCACGAATTGCGTCCACGCCGTCACTGGAGAATAACGGCACATATACTTATATTACATATATATGGATGGAGGAAAACAGGTAGTTTGTAGTTAAGATTTTGCGGAGACAGATTTGGAAATACGTCTTGCACAAAGCCGAGTCTTGTAAAGTGTTTTCAATTCACGATGCGCTCAACTACTTCATATTTTACGTATATTTAAGTATGCAACGTCAAATCATATGGTAGGATGGTGTCATTGTGAATTGAAAATACTTTAATATAGGTACCAAGTTTTGGGCTTTTAAAGCTAATAAATATTTTATCCTATTTCATTACCTACTAAGGCTACTATGGGTACTTATACATACTTAAACAGATAAATAAATTTGACAAAGAGTAATTTTCAAGATTGCAAAATAAGTAATCGAGCTCATATTCGGTATCACCCGGGATCATTCCTAGGACCGTTGAGGGAATCACAGACTAAGGGTGCGTTTCCACCAGAGATGCGCATTTATGTGTTTTCATACGCCCTAAAGATTACCTGAGGGCCCAGAAAAGATGCATTACGCTTACTAGCGTTTCTATTCGTTTCGTTTTTAAACCAATCGCGTCACTTGTAGATGACGGGATACGAAAAGTCACGTGATCTATCGGTGACGCGATTGGTTTAAAAACGAAACGAATAGAAACGCTGGTTAGCGTAATGCATCTTGTCTAGCCCCTCTGAGGGGCTAGACAAGATGCATTACGCTAACCAGCGTCTATTCGTTACGTTTTTAAACCAATCGCGTCCCTTGTAGATGACGTGATACGAAAAGTCACGTGATCCACCAGTGACGTGATTGGTTTGAAAACGAAACGAATAGAAACGATAGTTAGCGTAGTGCATCTTGTCTAGCCCCTCTGCAGTCCCAAATAGTCTGCTAGCCCGCCAACAATAAAGCGTATATTCGATTCGGCTTTTGAAATGTCGCTTACCACCCATTATCAGTTAGATTAACAGTCTGCCGGCCGATATTAGCTGGGGCTGCAGGTAACCTGTTAGTCTATGGCACCCTTAAATCTCGCAGGCAGGGTTGAGGCAGCCGCGTCATCGTTCGTCATCGCGTCGGTGATACTACTAAACTGCCTAACTAACAAATTGAAAATGAAGCAAAATGCACCTTACTTGTAAAGTCAATAGCGTGCATTTTTCTCCTTATCGAATTTGTTAGTTACGTGGTTTTGAAGTATTACCGACGATAGTATGTTTTGTATGTTATTGTATAGGTATTTAGTTGAGATTGAATAGTTAACGGCCTTATTAATAAACTCATATACGTCACAAGCACAAGATACGTCAATTCATAATAGAAAACTGTAATTATTGTCGCGTCTTGAGACGAGCATTACAGTCGATATCAGTTTATTTAATAAGGGTGGTTTTATTAAATCTGATCTTGTCTGAGATACCTGTCTCAATACATAAAAGTAAACGTTCGCTCATAGAAAGCTATCTTTTTTGGACGTGTCTTTTAAGACTAGCAGATGTTATAATTAGATTTTAATACGGCAAAAGTCGCAATTAAAATGAGAAATACAGTAAAGTACTAAGTACCTACCTTATGTGGAAGTTATACGCGTCTCTGAGCACGATAATTAAGGATACGAGGAGGGAAGCGCCTCGTTTATAGTTCTAATGTATTAAGTAAAAATGTTGTTTATATTGTGGTATCGCTATAGGTCTTGTAACCAGATACTGGTTTCAGTATGACGACCATAATAATCTTATTTTTTACCAGTGTAATAAAGGTCTCTGCGAATCCTCTCGTTCAGTCTTATACGTTGTCGTTTTTACGTCAGGTTTGAATTGCCATGTAAAATGGTCCGAGTGAAAGCGACAAGGTACAAAAGCCATCATCTTCTTTTGTTCATTATTTTATGCGTGTCCGGTCTGGTCTATTTAGAGTGCTGTAAATACTATCATCAAGTTAGTAAAATAAATAGGTAATAATAATAAAGTATTATGCCTAGTTAAGTCATTTGGATGGGAACCCGTTTTTTCCCATAATTTTTTTGGTCATAACGTCTTGGCGTAATTATTGTTAGCCATATTTTTTAATATTTAAACTTTTTAAAACTTCCTCAATACCCATCTAACGTTAGACAAGGGTAAGTTAGGTTAGGTCTGATTTATGAATTATGAAAACCGTCAAAAGTAACTGTTTCTTATAAAATTACGTTACGACTTGGAATAAATATTACATAAAACTAGTTATGACTAAAAATAATTATGGCAGACAATATAGACCCAATTTGTATACATACCGCTTCCCGGCCTGTGACCGCCATGTCCGCCATACAGCGGGAAACCCGCCTTCTCCCCCGCCTGCGCCGGTGCCGGCGGCTCGTCGCGGGGCTTCTCGGGGTTGGTGACGGTGTGCTGTATCCTCTGCACGGCCCCGGCGATCCCCTGCACGATCGGGTTCCTCTGGATGATCTGCTGGATAGGCCCCGGCTGGGCTTGCGCGGGCTGCACCTCTGGCTTTACTTTCTGCTCATCAGCTGCTGGCTTGTCAACGCTTGCAGGAACAGCATTGCTGCCTTCACTAGCGGTGTCCACTGGCTTGTCAGACTGAGCGGGCGCGCTGCTTTGCGGAGGTTTCGGCTGAATGAAGTTCATGACGGTCTGCACGAAAGGGTTGTTCTGAAACACTTGAGCGATTGGCCCACCGCTGCTCGGAGCTGGAGAGTCGTTCTGGACGCCCTGCTGCTGCGACTGGCCAGGTCTGATCAGATTCTGGAAACCCTGCCATAATGACGGCCTGGGGGTCGCCGCACCCTCGTCAGACTGCGCTCCCGCTACCGCCGAGTTGTTACCCTGATTGAAAAGGTTTTGTACCTGTGATGTTATGTTTCCAAAGTTTTGCGAAATAACATTCGTGAAACTTGAGACAAACGCTGAAAAGGGGTTAGAGGAAGCCGAAGCCGCAGTGGTGCTTGACGAGTCGTCCTTTACTCCGGATTTCAATACAGCGAGGAATTCCACACCGGTGTTTAAGGTCTCTACTCCGTACTCAAAGTTGTTCTCTAGAGTTTTGAGGCCCGATTCCACGTTCTTGATATTTTCTTGTTTCTTGGAATCTTCGACAGATTCAGGGTTCCAGTAGGACTGAATGGTGTTGTTAAGTTTATGGATTTGCTCAATCATGGTACCTTGCAAATTATCAATGCTTTCTTTGATGGAAATCTCTGGTTCGTTATCGTGGATCCAATCATTGATGCCGTCACTGATGCTCTTGAAGCCGTTGTTAAAGGCGAGTTGCGAGTCTTGGATCATTTGTTTGATTTTTGTAACAGCAACGTGTTCGCTGTCGACGGGCTCTGGGTTCTGGTTCTCGTGTTCCTGTCGCTGCGGCTCCCCGGGGTGCTTAAGATCGACTTTAACTCGTTTGATGCCCGATTCGTCATCATCGATAACTTTATCGCAATCTTTTTTTTCCACGCTAGCTTTCAGTGCCGGCTTCACGTCTTCTACGACAACTTTGACCGGGATTGGGTTTTCAACGGTTTGTTTCCTAAGTTTATTGTCGATGTCTTTAACAATATTATTCTGCTCGATGAGTTCCGGTTCGCTGGCGACATTGATATCTTCTTTTAAGTCTTTGATGACGTCTGTTAAGATATTTTTTACTTGAATCTCGGCTTGAGCCGGGACGGAAACCGCTGGGGCCGGGATGGAAGCCGCTCGGGCGAGCGCGGCGAGGGCAAGGAGCAGGCACACGTGGGATCGCATGGCTGGCGCGGGACTGCGGCGGCCGAGTGGGGACGCGCCTTTATATGCGGCCTAACGGTCCGCCTTCGCACATGTTTACTCGCCGTGTTCAACCTGCCATTATTTGTATTTAAACTGTTTCTACTATTACATTCGATGTTGTAAAAGCTGCGTCTGTAAACGGTAATAAAGTCGTTCCCAGTTCATTTTTCGAAATCATTCCTGTCCGTAGTACCTAAGTAGGTAAGGTTTAAACGTACACGCATAATTAGGCACTAACGTGAGTTATAATTATGTGTTCTAAATATTAGCATTAACCAGTATTCCGAGTCTTTCTTCAATAGTTATACTAAGTAATCTTACGATACGTAATTTACTCATGGAGTGCTTATAGAGTTGTATCTCCTCATCACCGATTTTTGGATATTAATCCGTTTCTTTGTTTAAAAATCGCACGATAGTTATTTATTTTCCTGTCTATAGATACTGAAGAATAAAATACACCTTGCGTCGCGACCATGACAGGAGTTGGACATGTGAATCCTGAATCCACAAAGGTGAAGTCATGGCCAAAGTTAGTAGGTACCTTAGTAATTACAGCAGACAATACACTTTCGTTTTCTTAGCCCTGAGTGCGGTCAGGGGCCACGATCACTGACTGAATAATGAATATTCATATTACTCATGAGTGTTAGGGAAAGTTCTTTGTTGCATGTCTTTGTGATCGGATGCTCGTAAGGATGTGCGGAAGACAAGTGACACGGTAATAATTTGACGGCTTTCAACTCTGCCTGCAAAAACACAATATTTACCGGAGAATTTTTTTTTCGAATGATCATCGGAAATTTTAATGGAAAATTCATCTTGTGTCAATAACCAAGACTATACCTACTAAATAATTAACTACTAAGTATAAGTAATAAAATGTTTGTTTTATGCTCTCTCATTAATTTAAGAATTGCTGTTGTTACACGAATCCCTTGTTTAATGTAATCACTGCCGACAATGCATCTAAGCGTTTTCCTGACTTTCACCTATTGCCTTGTTGTTGGCATTGTTTCCTTAAACTTCCTATAGGTACATACAGTACCCCAACGAACATCTTAAGCACTTTAGTGCGTTGTCATAGTAAACTACAAACAGAACATCAAATGACACACATGACAAGGACAATGACATTCACAATGACAAAGTTCTAAGTATGCTCAACATTTTTATTGGGTGACTGTACAAATAACTATCAAATAGATAATACCCTCGATTAGCGACCCGTTCTTCCAAAGCTGATATTATCTCTTAAACGGCCCAACCGATTTCCATGAATTCTAGCTAAGAACCACGTCGAATAAACGGCTTTCTTTTTAAAAATCCGCGTCCATATCCTTCCATCCGTTTTGGAGATACAATGACACAGATACACAGACACATATATCGCGAAAAAAAAAACAGCTGTTCCATACATTTCGGCTGTTTGGCTCACAAAGTTTGTATGGAACAGCTGTTTTTTTTCGCGATTTGGATGTTGGTCCCATAATAAAAGTTGATGAGTATGACCTACAGAGTTAGTCCCTAAAGTTTATCCAACCTTCTGCCTAACACCCTGTATATACATATATTATAACACCGCTCTTTTTCAATCGGGCATTCATTACACCTCTTGCTATCGTATCGTCAACGTTATGATAGCTCTTATTAAATTTACAATGATGGAGGCCAAGTAAGTAAAAATACGATGATAATAGGGGTAAAAGCAATGTAGAATAAGCCCTCGGCAAAGGGACGACAGCGAACGGTTTAATCACGCTAGCACCTCCTACTTAAATGGAAATGAAAAGTATACATAAAATGTCGGGTAAAAATAACACGGCATGTTTTCTTTACTAGGTATGTGTGAATGTAAGCCGTAGGCCATTGTTACGACTATGACCGTAAACTTTGTTAACATTCAACATTAGGTGAATATACTAGTTCAAGGTAAGAAATCGTATTCTCTTATACTCAAATTATAACTTTTGGAGAGCGACAGAATGCCTCTCTTCGTCCCATACTCCTCTGCAGAGCGTGAGCTAATAATATAGCTTGTCTTGGACCCGGGTCTATTATGTTCATGTTTATCGAAATGATAAACTTGGATAAAACATCTGTCACTTTCCAACCAGTAGTGGCCCTAGCATTTATCGAAAAACTGCCAAAATGTATGGAATTAACTTAAGCGAACGACAAAATCGTCTGACGTCAATGTTATACATTTTCCATATGCATCTTGTCTATGCCTACTGTATGTGAGTGCGATAGGGATGAATGATTCATCAACATAATATATCCACCACTACGAGTATGATCGACCTTAATACTAATTAGATCGCTTTTTTCCTTCCCCGCCCAGCCCTAGCCAAGATGTTTCTAACGTTTCTATTTTCTATCGACTCGAAACGTATGGAACTGACTTAAGTACTTGATCTGTTGAGCTACGTCAAACCTATAAATTTTTCCAATTTTCAAAAATTGTTAACATATTTTTATGCATCTTGACTATAGGCCCTCCGTTGTTGCATCGTAGCACTCATGGACCTCTTCCATGTTGGCTTGTGCCGGCCTGGCCTTCTTGAGCCTTTTGCAGTTTTCAATTGGGAGCCTTGAGAAACAACAACAATAATGTCACAGCGCTCTACAAATTACATATATTGTATAAGAAAATACACCTCCATTATACCTCTATAACCTCTAATTCCCCGCCTCCCGCACTGTTGTGGGTGCGGAAATTAATACTGCCGGGGAACTGACTAGCATGAAGTCATTCCATCTTGGTCCTAAAGATTAAAATAAATAAATAAATAAAGGTTAGCAACGCGATTCCAATATTTCCAATATTAAGTTTGGAAATATAAAAGGGCCTGCGGTGACATATGCGGTGCGATGTTTTGTACTCATTTGCCACGAAAGAATTCCCTGCCATAAAACAACAGCTCCAACAATACAAACACAAACCTAACATGTATTTACGTTATATTCAAATATTTGTCCGAATTTCCGAGCAAATATTAAGTTCAGAAACCTCTCGGTCCTCGTGCCTTATTAATTAATTGTGTTCATTAAGAGAAATATTCAAATGTATTCTAAAGAATGTAAACCATCGTGTTAATGTTTGATCGAAGATGGAACCGTTACGACCGCTATGTTGGTGTAGAAACTTAAGAAACTAGTTGGATTTGTTATCCCTTCAAATGATGGTGATATTTTTCAACGCCTACTCTTCGACTGTACGGTCGGCCTTATAAGAAGCTGCACACTTTAGTGTTTTGTCACTTTAACGTCATGTTTGAACTGCTGAACTAATCTGGGAAAGGCGTTAAAACGACAAGGTACAAAAGTGTGCTTCTTATAAGGCTGACTGTACCTACTTCTTTACTATTATTTATATCGCCACCGCTAAGTTTACCAATGAACTTCACAACGTGTTGTCTTATCTGACTTATCGCGATGGATAAAGCATCCGTCATTCTCGCACTTACTTACTGGTCAAAGAGTGACAGATTTGTATCCACGTTTATTTATTTATTCGTATGACATTTTTCAATCGTGGTTTGAACGCTGGAGATGAAAGAGACTTATAAATACATACATACATAAAATTACGCCTGTTTCCCAGAGGAGTAGGCAGAGACCACTTCTTATTGAAGAAAATACCTAGATACAAATCCAAATATAATGGCGACCACTACTTTCAGAGCTAATATCTCTTAAACAGCTCTATTGATTTTCGAAAAACTTAGCTAAAGACCATCCAGATCTAATTGGCTTTCTTTAAAAAATAACTACATCCGAATCGGTCCATCTGTTTGGTAGGTACGCACAGACCAACGCACGGATATACAGACACACATACTACACCCTATTTTTTCCTTCCGGCTTGATAAAAAAATCAACTGTGTTGTTTAGGTCCATGAGTTTAAATTCAGTTGACTTCAGTTGGACTAAGCTATAGGTAGGTATCTCCCATTTTATAAGAAGTTATTATTTGTGTTTTTGAAGGGTTTTTTTTACATTTATTCTATAATATAAGCAGGTACTTATTTCTACAAATTTGTGTTTGTACTACTTTTTTCATTAATAAATAAAGTTCCTCCGTTATGTTTTTATCGATGACCGCATCATCTAAGATACTTCAAGAATCCCAAATTTTGAAAAGTTGGCTCCGTTCCGTATATAATGTGTTCATACTAAATGTAAATACGTCCCCAGGGCTACTTGCATTTGTTACATTTGTTTCACTAAGCACCTAACAAATTCCGTATAAAAACCTGCCTACAAATTTCAAGTTTGGTGCCCTACTTCATTATTCTCGTTCTCGTAAGACTAGTTGGTCCAAAATCGTGTTCTAGTCAACGGAATCAATAAACTAAGAGTTAATTATGACGGCTTCCATTAACGACTAATGTTTTGAATGAGGTCGATGACCCACTGCACCTGCATGCAGGGCTGCCAACGATTAAAAACTGTGGTTTTACAACATAATTATGATAATAATTATAATGTAAGGAGACGATCTGACACAAATTGACATGAAAAAAAGAGGAATAATGATGTCGTAAACTAAGCTCCAGTCTTTTGCTATGGGTACTTACTAGGTAACGATATACAATTTTTAAAGAAATACATAATTACTTGCGCTCATCACAGTCATCACATGGAAACCGAACCAGAGGGCTTATTGTCTAACGCACTCGCAACCACGATCGATTTCATTTTGAAAATCGAAGGCTTGTCTGCATACAAAATGAAAACAATTGCTCCACTTTGAAGCCGATTGCGATTGCGAGTGCGTTAACTACTTAATAAGCCATTATCAACTAGGCTAACCACGTCGTCAACATAATAAATGTAGCAGGTTCTGTGCGAAGCCGATTTGAAATAATACATAGAATAATACGACGGATTGATCAAACGAAACAGATCGACATCATATTGATCCATTCAATCGTCGATCTGCCCTGCATCCTGCATTCGAAATTTGAAGTTAGGTACAGCATCAGAGTAGGTCAGACGCATAATGCCCTATTTTATGGACGCAAAACGCCCTAGACGCAAAATGTCCTAGTCGCAAAACGCCTTAGACGCAAAATGTCCTAGACGCAAAATGTCCTAGCCGCAAAATGACACACATGCATATCCGGTTAAATAACACGAACTACAGTCGAACGGGATAAATATGAGGTAGGTTTAACTTATGTTAGTTTTGCAGCAGGAGGGCCCGGAGGGCCAAACCACCCAGAAATACTCTAATCCACCATAAACCCACTATCTCACTATTTCTGCGTTGCCTAAAGTAACTTATAATATAAAGCCGCAGACCAAAGAGCTGGCCACTTTCTTGCTCAATGTACAAACTTTAAAAAAAAAACATTCCGTGGAGAGTAATGTCGGTTGGATTAGCTTAGAAACTCTTTAGAGCATATGGGAGAGAGGTGCAAACCCGAACGCCTTTTTTAGAGTTAGGTACTGTAAGAAGTTTAGCAAACCAGCTAGAAAATTACTGCCCGCATCTTTGACACATTGCTGCAGGGCCTTTTTTAATTTTAGGTTAGATTTAAAGTACATGTTTTTTTTTATTTAGCTTGTTAATAAATACACGTTGTTATATTAACTATACCTTTAATGTGCGACATTAAATAATAAAATCTTCGTTTGTTAACCCTGTAAACCAGGAAAAACCAGATGCTGCCAGTTAAAATAAATGTATCTCCTTTTCTGGACTTTCCTGCCGTTCAATACAAGATGTTTCCTTCAATATATTTGCTTATGTACAGTCAGCTTCAAAGAAAAGTTAATACTTGGGCTAGGTGATTTCTATGCAAACGGGGTTACTTTTCTCTACAGCTGTTTGTACTTTATGTCATTTTATTATTACTAATCTGTGTAGAGTTTACCTACCTCTGCAATTTGCAAATTACATTTTGTAAATATTTTAAGCTGCACCTATGCATTACTTAAGTTAATTTATTAATCATAAAATATTTGTACGCCATATTATGGTAAAACAAGGAATGGAACTGCTTATTGTGTTACACCTTTTTGTACCCTTATTTAAGCAAATAAAAACATTTGAATTTGAATTTGCTAGCTTACCGTACATACCTCTATAATTGAGCATGACTTGGCTCTAAAAATCTAGGCACGCTAGGTTCATTGCTATATCGGCCATAGCGGCTACCCCTTTCATTTGGGCACAGTGTGAAAGAGCCAGCGATAATAACTACCTCTGATGACCCTAGCGCCGGCGCGTGGCGTCCCGTTACTCGGCGGTACATTTCGAACGAGTTTTTGTGTGAATTTGGTTTTTATAATCGATGGCGCCAAGATCTGATTCCGGTGACGATGGTAATGTGGACGACGGGAGCCAGCCGCTTCAGCGCTGGAAAATATCGCTGTCTGAAGATTACGGATTGGTAATACATAATTATAGGTACTTGTACAATTTAATTTATTGCTTAGTGTTTAGATGCAAAGGCGAAGGACGCAGTAAGGCAATTGCCAAATTAATTACTTTATGATAAATTAAAAAACCTTAAAGTACGAGTCGGGTTTGCACACCGGGAGTTCCGTATCGCCGAACATTACGTATTTATAACATTTCAATTTGAATGTTATATCTTTACCAAATTAAAAAAATTGAGCGAGTCCAACTCAAACTTGACCGATTTTAAATATTTTTTTTTGTTTGTAAATACTATGGTAATCATACCAAATGCTTGCGTGTTACCGTTTTTATGATATAACAAAATTAAAGATCAATTTTTTTGGCAAGCTGCGGAATGTTTTCCAGTCCAATATAATACCCCAGTCGCTGAAGACTAAAGTATATAACCAGTGCGTGTCATCTGACATGACACATGCATGCGTGCGAAACATGGCCACTCACTGTGCAGGTGGTAAACAAGCTCAAGATTGCACAAAGGGTCATGGAGCGCATCATGCTCGGCATATCTCTTCTGGAACGACACCATTCGCCAACGCATGAACGCACCAGAGTGGTGGATATTGGTCATCGCGTTGCCAAATTAAAATTGGCCTGGGCAGGACAAATGTCGTGTCCTCTCCTCGCTCAAAGAAAGGAGTCGGCAGGCCCCCAGGCCCCCAGCAAGGTGGCCGGTGCGGAACCCTACAGATCAAAATTATCCAAATAGGATTCAACTGAGTTACTGTGAGGCTGAGCTTTTCGACTTTTTTGTGTGTCAACAAAACGTTGTCCTCATAGTAGGTATACCAAAAGTTAAATTTAATTTATTTTTTATTATAGTATAGTTTTATAGTAAATCTTCGCCAATATCTTGTGAAAGATTTCTATTTTTATATTTACTGTGTACTTGGCTTGATTCGCCATATAAGGTTGCGAGCAGCTACAAAATTTTGCCCGTTAGAAGCTAGGTCCCAAAAGGACAGAATATAATGATTGTTGTATCATTTGCCGCTGTAATGATTGAGGTTGTATAATTTGGCGTCGTAGTCTATTTGGTATTATAGTCATGGGCATGTTACGAGTTTAACTCATTAGCACTTTAGTAAATACATTCAAACAATAACGAAAACTTTAGGTGAATCATTATAATTATCATCACTATTTGCGCTGTTAACTGACACTACAATAAAGACCTCTCCTCGAAGGTTATTCCTCCTAAATAAGTAGTTATTATAAATATTTTAAAGTAATTATACTTAAAAATATATGCTACATGTGGGATACTCAATCATAAGCACAAATAATAATTAATAATTAACAGAAAAAAATCCAAAGCGTTCTATAATTTTCGTAAACTTTGGGCCCTATTTTATTTAATAATTTGTTTAACTTAATTTTTCTTTAAACGGTTGTTGTTTTCTGAATAAACTAAAAACAAAAAATCTTTCTCCTTCCACACGCATGGAGTGGTTTAGACTATACTTTTTCCACGTTAAAGACAATGTCCAGTTTTAAAAATGTAGCTTAAATTTTCAAACTCAGTCATTGGCACGCAACAACACAACAAAAATGCCTGTGACATACGGATGGACGGACATGACGAAAGTAAAAAGGGTTCTGTTTTTGCCATTTTGGCTACGGAACCCTAAAAAGGAAGCTAACTTAGCCAAAAAGCCTTCTTCCGATACTGTGAGGTTGCATGTAAGTACTAGAATTGTTTTGTAGCAGATTCTGCAAATCAAGAGTATTTGCATTGTGTTCCGGTGCAAAAATAAAAAGGTGAAATTATTAGCATAGAGGCAATCAATCAAAGGCAAAGCATCTGCAGTCTTGATATTGTCATCGTAAGATTGCTATCTTAATATTGCAAAAATCTGGGTTCAGAGTCCACATTACATCAGGTGGACTGTGTGCTCGTCTGCCTTTTCCATCCCATAAAAAAGCCGTCTGGATTAGCAAAGCAGCCTCATCTATCATAGTTTAAAATCCGTCGAAGATGATCATATTGAGTATGCATAGATCATCTATGCATACTCAATATGATCATATTCTTTGTCTTTATACATACCTAGTATGAATCAAGCTACTCAACGGATGTCAATACAATTTACAGCAATAGATAGAGTGACTCAAGAGGAAGGCTTTTATGTATAATAAATTCTGGGTTATGTTCGGGTGTTACAGCTTACTCACATAAAACGAAGCGAAGCGAGGGTTGGTCGCTAGTGATTAATAAACTAGCAATTTGATCACGGATTTACAAATTACAAGCCGCGGGGTTCACAATGAGTATTCAGACGAAATAACGCTTTTCTCTCACAGGAATCTAGTCGGAAGTTATTACCTGTCCACATATTGTGTTGTGAATGCGTGTGAGAGTATGGACCAGTGCGGGACAGAGAGAGAGTACCGTAACAAAGAGACCCGTCGACCTAGTTGGGGGAGCATTGACAAGGCAATTAGCTACACGCATTGATTGACAACTGTTTGTTAAGGGGCTTCTAAACGGGCCATATTTTCACTGCAATATGTGGCCGGCAACTATTGGTGTCTTTCTCTAACATACGAGTAAGAGAGGGACACCAATAGTTGCCGGCCACATATTGCAGTGAAAATATGGCCCGTTTAGAAGCCCCTTTAATCTTTTGAACAATGAGCCTCTCAATTCGTGTGTTACTAACGCGCGAACTTTAAAAGCTGTTCGTAACTTTTTAGTTCGTGTGTTATATTGAGTTTGACCGCAGGTTTCGTCGTGGAAGTAGCTCGATCAAAGTGGTTTAATTCCTTAATGTGCCCTAAGGGCGCGACAGTGGTATAACAAAGTTGACAAAGATACTAGGAGTGTTTCTATGGATGGATTGAATAGATAGTCGTCAAGGATAGACTCTACACAGAACTTTAATAGACTTGTATTATAAAACTGCGATTCGTAGGTAATGTTTTGCGTTATTTTGGTAAAGTTCCCAATACCTATACTAATAATTCGGGTCTATTTCTTTAGGCCAAAATATTTTGGTCAAATGTTTCATTTCCCAAATTTTCATTTGCCAACCCGCTTTGTTTTCTGTAACTGCAAATCTTTCAGGATTTCATAAAAACTAACCTAACCTATAGGGGTCTAGGGTACACGATGGTACTAAAATAAATTCTGAAAAATGTATATAACATTGGTTTGGCAAATGAAAAATTTGGGAAATGATACATATTTGACCAAAAATATTTTGGCCAAACGGCAGGCTCCCTACCTAATCATTCATCCAATGCATAGTTTTACTATAACCACCCTCCACCATTACAATACCTAGGTAATCATATGAATTACCTACACACATCTGAAAGAGGAACGTTTTAATGTACATAAAACCATTTAAATAACCTCACATAGTGTTTGACTGGAAAAGCGAATAAACTGCCGTATTCAATAACACAGCGTAACTAATAGTACTATGACAGACCATTCACGATCCATCCATCATTCAATGCGTCGTGCTAAGTAGAACATCATTAATCCATAGTAAATTTGCCAGCTGTTACAAATGTTATAATAGTTGATGATTAATTAAAGGCCTAACGGACTCTGACTACCCATATCTCTGTGATAGCTTATACTTTGCATTAACACTGATAAACGCACAAAAACCTAGTTTTGTTAAAGTATTCTTTGTATCTTTTTGTCAAATGCATCGTCACTATGACAGATAAGTCACACTGACAGGCAAGTCAGACAAGCAATACGCCTAACACATACACAACATCGTACGGCTGCTTTCCGTGGCAGCTTTCGTTTTGCTGCCACGAAGTGCTGGAATGACTTACCACCACCAATACGAAATCTTAAGTCGGTTACATCTTTCAAACATAATCTTAAGAAACTTGTCTTATCAATCCAAATATCCGGTACATAAGCAGTCGTACTGACACACATGTATACACACACGCGCTCACTCACACACAAACAGACACACTCGCATATACGCTCACTCACATGCATGGTTAATTGTTTGCAATTGTATGTAGTGTTTAGGTTTTGATTAATTTTAAATAAGTAGTTTAGTTATCACGGTGCGCCATTCACCTCTCCGGTCCCACTGAAAACCAGCGTCACGGAATATCTGAACAATATACCGTGGCATAAAAAGCTGAGTGGAGACCATTTTGGGCTTGATGCAATTAAAATATAATTATCTAGAATAAGTTGATTTAATTGAGCAAATTGTATTATTTTAAGTGTTTTAAGTTCCAAATAAATTTTATTTCATTTCATTTTCATTTCATTTCATTTCATTTCATTTCATTTCGTTTCGTTTCGTTTCGTTTCGTTTCGTTTCGTTTCGTTTCGTTTCGTTTCGTTTCGTTTCGTTTCGTTTCGTTTCGTTTCGTTTCGTTTCGTTTCGTTTCGTTTCGTTTCGTTTCGTTTCGTTTCGTTTCGTTTCGTTTCGTTTCGTTTCGTTTCGTTTCGTTTCGTTTCGTTTCGTTTCGTTTCGTTTCGTTTCGTTTCGTTTCGTTTCGTTTCGTTTCGTTTCGTTTCGTTTCGTTTCGTTTCGTTTCGTTTCGTTTCGTTTCGTTTCGTTTCGTTTCGTTTCGTTTCGTTTCGTTTCGTTTCGTTTCGTTTCGTTTCGTTTCGTTTCGTTTCGTTTCGTTTCGTTTCGTTTCGTTTCGTTTCGTTTCGTTTCGTTTCGTTTCGTTTCGTTTCGTTTCGTTTCGTTTCGTTTCGTTTCCTTTCGTTTCGTTTCGTTTCGTTTCGTTTCGTTTCATTTCATTTCATTTCATTTCATTTCATTTCATTTCATTTTCATAAGGGCTCCAACGAACCACCAATAGGGCTGGTGCAGCGGAAAAAACATTAAAGTCGTGTTTTTTTACGGTTTTTATTTAGCTTCAAGGTGTAGTAGATATCACTGATAACTATCAATAACCCTTTATATCAAAAACACTACTTTGTTGTTTTGTCATATTTGACCAGTTTGATTCCTGGTAAAGGCAAACGAATTTTCAAAAATCCAACATGCAATTGTTTTCAAAAATAAAAGTAAGTCTCCCTTGCGTAGAATTTGCTATTTCCATATTAAGGTAGTTCCCGTCCATGTGGCGTTCGTCTTTTCCACCCTGTATATCTTTAGTCTAATTTAAGCTTCATTTTACTTTTCATTCATGTCGTTTTTCATTAAACATATTTAAGAGGATAACACAAGAGGACAGCGCTGCAGCGGCTGCGCGCGCGCCGACGCGGCCCGTTACTCGGCGGGTCACTCCATCTGCACTCGTTCCTACTGCCACAGCCACGTTTGTTGAACCTGTTCACTGCCTGTCAAGAATATCGTGTGTTTTGTATCGAAGAATGAAACTACATGTTTTTCACGCCACTGCTCGGAAATATGGCCAAAGAAGGATCGAAATCAGAATAGAAAGTTGCTCTTAGTAGTACAACACAAAAACAGTCCAACAATGTTGAGTTGCAAAGTAAAATGGAGTGTTTTTAGACCAGTTTACTTTCTACTCTGCTATTGGTCGGTTATTTATGACATTAGTAACTCGTTCGGAAATAAATAAAAAAATGTTTGACAAATATGACATTAGAACGTTTAATTAAAAAATTAAAACGTCAAATCCGCTCAGTGAAAGTGTATTTTTGCGATTGTAAACGTGTTTTTATGTAAGTTTTTAAGGCGTACGTGAAAAACGCCTTTGCATCTTTAAATAAGGTAAAAATTAAAAAAGTTAAAAAGGCGGGAATGAAAATTACTTCTGTTCTTTTAATTGGAAACAAACGCTAAACTTTTGAACTTTTGATTGGAAATTTGTACGATATTCAACAAAAATGAGTGATACAAGTACAGATATGGATCTTACACCGCCTGAAATTCAGGATACGGCAAAGTCGGTAATTCGGAATTTACTGCCAATAAAATCCCGTCGCAAATATCAGAAAGTGTATGAAAATTTCAAAGCATGGCAAATAAATAAAAAAACGAACTCTTTCTCTGAAAGCGTAATGCTGACCTACTTTGATGAACTTTCAAAAAAATATAAATCCTCCACTTTATGGGGCATTTATTCTATGCTAAAGGCGACGCTTAATACGGAGCACAACATCAACATTAAAAACTACACCAAGCTACTTATTCTATTGAAAAGGCTATCTGATGGGTTTCAGTCGAAAAAATCAAAAGTCTTGACAGCCGAAAATGTTGAAACTTTCTTGAGAGATGCACCTAATGAAATGTTTCTAGCGACAAAGGTAAGTTATTTCACAATGTAACCAATGCTTATTTATTTCTTTGCGTTGCTTTAAAAACGTTATAATCATGTATCGTATCAACCAAATTATTGTCATTGTTACAGGTAATTTTAATATTTGGGGTGAATGGAGCATGCAGGACAGCCGAATTAATTAATATAAAAATAGATGACATTGAAGATCGCCACGATATGATTTTGGTTAAACTGACAAACACTAAAACTAAAATTGACCGTTCGTTTATAATTCGTGATGCAAGTTTGGAACTTGTCAAAAAATATCAAAACCTCCGTCCGGAAAACGCACCATGCAATAGATTTTTCCTAAATTATACTAATGGTAAATGTACCAAGCAGCCTATAGGCCGGCATAAACTTAGTAATATTCCAAAAACGATTGCGACCTATTTGAAGCTACCGGACGCTGAATCTTACACCGGTCACTGCTTCCGAAGAACCTCGGCGACTCTGCTAGCAGACTCCGGTGCAAATATTACCACACTGAAAAGACATGGCGGTTGGGCATCAGATAAGGTGGCAGAAGGATATATAGCAGACTCCGTAGAAAACAAAGTGAAAGTCAACGACCAACTTAATGAGGCGATAAATTTACGTCCTCATCCGTCTACATCAACAGATACGGAAGCAGGACCGTCAACATCTAAAGACACTTTTCTGTCAAATTCACCTCATCATGTATCATTCGATAATATCCCATCAAACTCGATACCGGCCGAAATGACACAAAATACTAATATAAATGTTCCGGGAAAAAACATTTCCTTGTCATTCAGCAACTGTCCTAATGCTAATATCAATATTACTTTTAATTAAACTGTGTATTATGTCCTAACCTGTTTTATTTCCTTACATTAGGCGTGAAAAGCACATAGTATTGCCTCGGTAGAAAGTGCAATAGATGGACTCGTATCTTCGCGGTCCTCACCTGCGGCTCGGCCCGCGAACTAACTCGTCCATCTATTGCTTACTTTCTGTACCTGGGCTACAATGTACTATAAAATGCGGCTCTGTTTGAATAGAAGTTGCTAACGCTATACGTCATGCTAAATTTCATCGAAATCCGTTCGGTAATTTATGTTTGATTGAAAGACAACATCTGAACATTTAGTCATTACAATCGTTCACGATGATATAATTGGTATTTTATTAGTAATGCCATTCGATTATTCAAAAATTTTAAGTACTCGTACTACAAAGGATTTCTAGCCCCCGAGAACTAGTTTCAACAATGATTTCCTTTCCGTGTGGAGTATTTAATAATAGCCAATTAATTAATTTACTATTTATGATTTCTTACCCGACTGCGTCAGAAGAAGGGGTATGTTTTTCGGGTGTATGTATGTTTGTCTATGTCTTTGGCAGGCTCTGCACTTTCAACGGCTCGATGGATTTTAACATATGATCCGAGGTAACGCCTTGTTTGTGGGAGTGACCTTAGGCTATAAATATTTTAAAGTTATGAAGGGGGGAGGGGGGGTTATTTTTTAACAACCGACGGTATAAACAAAAATTACGCTTGGGTTTTTGAAGCTTGCATTTTATGGTAGGTTTCACGACATAATTAAATTATTGTTGTCAAATCAGTTGTTTTTTTTTAAATACTTATTACGATAGCTTGTAGGAAGATTTATGTTAAACTAGCTTTTGCCGGCGGTTCCATTTTCGTTTATCGCTATTCCCTTGAGAACTCTCCTATTTGCCGGGATAAAAAATATTCTATTTCTACCCCGGGGTTTATTCCAAATTTTATGGCTATAATAATAAGTAAAGTCTTAATATTTTCGTGTTTCACGGAGTTCCTGTTTGAATCGCCGCTAAACCGACTGATAATTGGATTAGCGTATTAGCACTGTGTTATCGCTGTTATCAGGTGTTGCTGACGTCACAAGCGAAAGTACTTTCCCGAAAACTTTCTAACGTGAAATCATCGCACCCTGTGTACATCTATAGGGTACAGTTTTTCTTTCTGTTGTACCATATCTATCACAGATTTTTGATACTTTACATTTTTGAACGATTTAAACAGAATTTGAAAAGTATTTTAGAAAAATAATACCTATATCCAATCAGAAATTGTCGGACTTAAAATATGTTTTTGTTTTTGTAATTTGTTAGATGGTCCCACCACTATTATTATTATTGGGGCTTGAGATGGCCTTGTGTGCCACTTCAACCATTGCTGATCTTTTGTGGCAGCCCTTTGTTTAGAGCTCACCGCAAAGGCCCGTTGCGTCTAGGAATTTCCAAATGCTTTGGACCGTGAGGAGTTGTATCTCTTGTGGGTCCATGATGTGTCTCCCTAGGTAGATACTTCTGTTGCGTATTAGTGGTCCGCATGAACAGAGGATGTGCAATGCTGTCTCCTCTGTCTCCTGACAGAACCTGCATGTCGCGTCTTGTTTCATACCCATTAAAAACAGATGTCTGATCAGTTTGCAGTGTAGCAGTGGCCAGTTAGGATTCCTAGTCACTGCGCCACCACTAGCCATCTCCAGTTAATAAGACAACGTTTATATGATCATTTTATTTATTTATATTTATTATTTTCTTAAGAATAGGCTTACAAATCTATCTTACAATTAACTCAATGGCTTCCGGTTTACGCATACTTGCGTCTTTTGCTATTAACGGAGTTGGACAGGAATGATGCAAATATCATGGCCACCAACTGAAACAAAAACAAAATATTAGTTTTTTTCGAAGACTTCCAACCAGTCAAATTCAAATAATTAATTCATCAGGGCTCCCTTACTCGTCGTTAAAATAGAGTGAATCTATTAGCACTAGAACAAGACCATCACTTGGGTCCTAGTGAAACAGGGTATAACTCAACTAAACTATATTAAAGCGAAAAAAAATCGTCGGTCTTAGGCAGGATTCGAACCTACATCTCCTCTGGCTCTCCGGGCCGATGCAGGCGCATTACCAATTACGCCACCAAGACCCTACTTAAGATCCACGAAATTAGTAATCGCTTGCTTTTCATACTCGGAGGGTACGGTATGGAATTTCGTAAACAGACGTTTCTGTTAAATTTAAAAAATTCTTTAGTGTATAACTCTTCTGAAGATCAAGTGAAAAAGGGTTTAAGTGCAGTGTGCTCCGTTTATGTAAATGCCCTTTTTTATTACGAGTTAAGTCGACTTATACCCTTTTTCACTAGGACCCCAGCATTGAGGTCCCGCCTCCCAGTGGATCTTTTCTACTTGGTTAATCAATATTGCTTTTGATGTGTTACGGTATTGTTATTAACTCAACCGCCATTACTGTCAAGTAAGTAAGAGGGTGTACTGCCGTTTGGCCAAATAATTTTTCGTCAAATGTTTCATTTGGTCAAACGCAATTTTTTCCGAAACTGTAAATATTTCAGGATTTATTTCAGAACTATCGTGCAGAACCCTATAGGTTAGGTTAGGTTAGTTTTATAAACATCCTGAAATATTTACAGTTCTGGAAAAAAAAAGCGTTTGACCAAATGATACATTTGACGAAATGATACATTTGACGAAAAATAATTTGGCCAAACGGCAGATATCCAAATAAGAGCTATCGTAATGTTGACAATACGATAACACGTATAAGACAATATGGTTTTACTGCGTCGTGTAGAATAGACGTCCTGGATTTTTGGTCGCTAATAAAGAAAGACAAAGAACTCGATCTAATTAATTGTAGCTTGCAAACTTAATTACTGATTTAAATTCTGCGCACTAATTGAACATATTATCAAGTTTAGATACGAAATGTCATAGCTTTTAGTAGAAAACAGGCGACATTTCAACTTGGAAAAGTGTCCATTACATAAACAGTGTCCGGGTAACTTTTAATGTGCCATTGACAGTTGTGACGTGTCAATGCCGTGATACACAGCCGCGTTTCCTGTGCCACACAACAGTTATAATGACGCGACTAAGTGGCAAGTGTACTGCTATCCGCAGGGATCCAATCCTTAAGTAACGCAGCAAACTTGTTTCAAACTCTCGGCTACGAGTATGTGATGCCTTAAAATTGTAGTCAATTTCGTGTCCGCGCAAATGTAATATATATATCAAAATTATATCAATTTTATAGATTTAGGATGCTTCTGATTTTGAAATTATACGGCATGATTGTTATATGAAATTAATAAATAAATATCCGGGGGACAATCCCACACAAATCGACCTAGTCCCAATAGGCTGGTACAAGGCAACGATAAACATACATAGAGAAATCAATATTTATATACATAGAAAACACCCAAGAGTCAGAAACAAATCAAATCATCACAAATACATATTTGCCCTGACCGGGAATCGAACCCAGGACCGCTAGCTTCGTAGGCAGGTTCACTACCAACCAACTAGGCTAACTGCGTATAGTAGGTACCTATATGGCTTTAGATCATTCAAATTTTACAAGTGAGTTTCGTGCAAATAATTATAGGCTAAACAATGTAGACCCAAAAATCTCTTTAGTTCTTACTTCAACAATAATAACAGCGATCAGCACGCCCCCTATCGCGTCCCCGAAGACGCTGAAGTAATTGTTGACGACGCTGACGCAGCCCGCGTACGCGTCGTCGCGTGCGCAGCTCTGCACGCCCTCCGTCAGGAAGGGGGAGGCGCAGCAGGTGGGGGGCAGGGCGGGGTACGACTCGTCGTAGGAGTCGGACCCGTCGACGCCGCAGCATTTGAACTGAAAATACGCGATATATTACGTAATGTCTAAGTTATGTTACTTGTGTACCACCGCCGACAGGACCTCTCTTTCGCGATGAGAGCTTAGATCATCATAGAACCTTGTCACAATCTGGTTGAGCATTAATCATTACATCAGTTAGGTGTTGATTGTTTTTAGGGTTCCATATCCAAAGGGTGCCAACGCGGGAGCTGCTGTCCGTCTATCCGTCTGTCTGTCTGTCAGCGGAATGTATCTCAAGAAAGCACCCACATACACTGGCAATTCAAGAAACATTGTAAGTGAGTTGTTGTTGTTGTAGATTGTTATTTCGACAAGATTCTACGTTGGTACACGAACCCATTTTGCTAACTGAACGTCAAGGGAATGTATATGCGTACCAACGTAGTTAGAACCCTGTTGCGATGAGGTTTTGTATTAAACGCCACTTCAATCAAGTTTGATTAAAGTGACCAGGGATTGCGAAAGGGGTTTTTTACCAGTAGTAGGTACCTATATTTTTTCTTACTCGTCGTTGTTAAGGGCTACATTAATGTAATCTTACTTGATTATTAAATCTTATTGCTATGTCTACCAAAGAGTTTCCAAAATCAAATCCGAAATGTCGGTTGCAAAATTTTCACAAGATTTTCTGAAACCTTAAACTTTGTCAGGATTGCTGTAAAAATACTCGTAATTAGTTCTATAGGTGATATTTATAAAATTCCTAAAAAGGTAACGGTTTCAGAAAAACACAAAAAGACTTTTGAAAATACGGCAAATTAAATAAACGAACTTTGGGACTTGCAATAGGTTACCCTAACAATGGACTAACATATGCCGATGATGAGTGCTTAATCACAAATGCGACAACATTTAGCCTCTAACTAAACTTAGGTTATGGTACTTACAGCAAGTTCAACCAGGTGGAAAACCTCATTCAGGTTTTGGTTTGCGAAGGCGGTTCGCATCCAGTCCTCTAGGATGTTCAAGACTTGGTCCACCGAGCGATAATACAGCACCGCCAAGTAGATCTTGGCGGCAGCCAGCACTGCCATGCAGATTGCGTACTGGAGG
Organism: Acleris cristana; assembly: GCA_948252455.1. Classification (NCBI taxonomy): domain Eukaryota; kingdom Metazoa; phylum Arthropoda; class Insecta; order Lepidoptera; family Tortricidae; genus Acleris; species Acleris cristana. The sequence goes on from OX411785.1 coordinate 714,622, forward strand.
AGAAAGAAATAACAACCTAGATAAGATGAATAATGCTAACTCTAGCGAATTTCGAACCTCACAAAATATATATGGAACTGACAAAAGCGTCCGACGACTATTCATTTTGTCGATTTTCAAATCTCGTTAACGTTAGTCCTAAGCATCTTGTTTAGTTTCGAAATTAGCGGTTTGAAGTACCTGCCTCTCACTTATAGGCGGCTAGGTAAAGTCCTGAGGGCTTATTGTCTAATGCACTCGCAATCACAATCGTTTTCATTTTGAAAATAGAAGGCCTGTCTGCATAAAAAATGAAAACAATTGCTCCACTTTGAAGCCGGTGCGAGTGCGTTAGACAATAAGCTTTCTGTTCAGGTTAATGCTAACACTAGATGAAATAGCCAGTGACGTGAAGTCTCTTATATCAAACCATTAAGGTTGGCTCTCTACGCATGAATCATAATTAAGATATGTCTAACATTATTAGGTCCAGGTAAAAGATTCCTACGTATTGGAAATTACAATTATTCATATTAAACCCTATTGATAGTTATCTATAAGTGGTACCTGTATCAGTTCTATTGTTAGAAGCCGTTTAAAACCCCACGGTATCACTTGTTGTAACAACGTCATCAACTTCAATTACTTGTAGATTGATAACTAATTGAAACAACGAACTATCGACATCGTGGAATGAAAACACAATATACTTACCATCTATTTTGTATTCTGATGAAGAACACGTTAAGTTAGGACATTCTACTTCATCTATAAAGTTTAGGATTTTACATGTGTTTCTATGTTGACTACGTTTCGCTCATAAAGCAGTCCCGTAGCCCCTTCAACAAATCAGGGGCTCCATTCCGATTTGTTTGAGCCTATTTTGCTGCTATATAGCTACCATCATGTTGACCACAGAACAGAAAAAACAGTAGAAGTGTCAAGTGGGCGTGTAACATGTGGCATAGTTATGCGGAGTTCCGCATAACCTACCATACTTTTGCCGCGATCGCTTACTTCGATATTTCGATATTTCGATATTTCTAAAATAGGAAATAAATCCAGAAGCATGCCTTATTGTGCTATTTTGCAGTGTTAAACCGATAGCCGCACCAAAAACATTTCCAATGGTGGCGTTTTGTTTTTATGATAGTTTGAGTATTGGCGACAACAGGTCTCATACTAAGCGAAGCTCATGCCACTTCCATTGTTTTTTCTATTCCGTGATGTTGACAATAACTCCTACTGTCAAGTAATTATATCATCCATCATCTATTCATTCAATCAACCCACGATAACCCACTTTTCTCTCTATCTCACCAAGCTGTCTGGTCCAAATAACCCTAACCAAAACCTAAAAAATTCAAAAATATAACTCACCGAAATAAGTAAGCATCTGGATTCTGTTATAGCGCCACAGCAGCCGAAAAAGGAGATCGCGAAGATGACGCACCCGAGGACGATGACGATGATGGGGATGACATTCAGGCTGACCTGCGAGAGCAGGTCGCCGAAGTTCAACAAGACGGCTACGCCGAGGCCGAGGAGGGCCAATCCTGTAAGCTGGGAAAGACATTGGGTTTGTTAAAACATGGGGATGGACTACGAGGGCATAGATGAACAAGTTTGACAGACTTTAAGGAATGTTGAGCTTCTTTTTTTTTGTTGGCTTTCTTATTTATGGAAGCCTTATGTATAAGGCATTAAGGCACTTGAAATGCCACACTTACTTTGTTTGTTTGTCACAATATTTAATATTTGAGTAGCTTAGTTTTTATTTTAATTTAAATAAGTTTAGTTTTAACTTTTAATTGTATTATATTAAATGTTTTAGCTTTGCATTTGATCGATTTGTTACGCGAAAGTAGCGTCAGGTGTCAATTTGCAATCTGCAAACATTTGAGGTAAAAAAAAAACCCTGAAACTCTTTTGGTTACGTTACCTGCCTAACACAAGAAGGCGAGGCGCCTGCCTGTGCGTGGTACGCAATGTCCCGCGGTGTTGTTTCTACTCTACTACACAACCCGTCCCTAGATTCTATCGTCGGTCTGCCCGCGGGACAGTCTGCACTGCACAAAGTTGTTTTGTTTGGCAGAGTTCTGCTATAGTCAAGGATATTTCTAATAGTGGTCAGGAAGTACGAACAAGCAAGCAGTGTTTTCTGTTTGCTATTAGCTATTAGATTGCATATTATCTGAATCACTTAAAAGATCTATCTTCAGCAATTGTTGATTTTTATTTTATTTAACGCACTCCCGTCTCGGGTTCTTAAATTTTAACTGCAATTGTCTTATTCTACCTGTCACTAATACGCTGGTAAACATCTTAGCCTATTTATGCAAAATGTGGTTACTGAATTATCAACAAGTTTTTAAAGTTGTAACTAGGTAATTCTGTAGCTCGGCCTACCACACTCTGGGATTACAGGCGTGAAGGTAAGTACAATCAACGTATGTCTCATTCTATTATAGAGTTAGGAGATTGCAATGAAGAAGGAAGAAACGGGCACATGAAAAAATGATATCAAGAATTACTGTTTTGTTCGTATAAATGCGCAATCTTAAGATACAAGTTTTGTTAATTTTGTTCGAGATGTTTTTTATAGTTACAACTTCATTTGATTATTTGGATGACTGTATTGAGGTAAATTTTAAGTTGATTTATCAGTATATTTAAGCTTTGTAACGATATTTGGTGATAAAGATAGGTTTATTTCTCCGAAAGGTTTCCGAATTATCACATTCTAACTCTTGTTATCAATTAATTAAAATTTAGATGACGTCACTTTTTGCATTTGTTAGAAAACTTGGTGGTAATAACTAATTAGGTAACTAAAGCGTACCTTGTAAAAAGTCTATTTCTACAAACAGTTTTCGAATTCCTACATGTTGTACAGCAATTTTTTGTTACTCGCAGAATGATGCGTCATGCCTCCGATCTGCTTCAACTTACGAACATCTTGCAGTTGATGCAGTTTATGATTCCGTCGGTGTAATAGTTGGTTCGCATATAACTTTACCTTCATTTTGCTTTTTTTGCTTTCTAATCTAATGCAAATATAAAAATCTAATCACGACGAAGTTAAAGGTTTGACCGAATTTAGGTGTAATTCATGAAAGCAACTATTTAGTATTGATGTCAAGGTCCGTACAGTTGTATAGTCAAGGAAATATTATTATATTCGCTTAGCATAATAGGTGATATACAAGTGGTCCAAATAGTGACGTACAATTTTTTTTTATAGAATCCTCACACCAAGGTGTATCCGAAAATACCCCATGTATGTTCAGCGATTTTTGATAGTTTCGGAGATATTGATCATTTTAAGCGGAATTTTTGTAATTTTCCCTTATGTCCATTAACATGATCAATATCTCCGAAACTATCAAAAATCGCTGAACATACATGGGGTATTTTCGGATACACCTTGGTGTGAGGATTCTATAAAAAAAATTGGACGTCACTATTTGGACCACCTATATATATGTATGTAAACACTTTATTTTACGAAACAAAAAAACCGGGCAAGAGCATGTTTGACCATGCTCATTGTAGGGTTCCGAAGCCGTTATTACAGAAAAAAATATCTCAAAAAACCACAAGTAGGTATGAACTAATTCTCTATTCAAAGTTATTTGGTGCTGTTTTAGATATTTTTAGTAGGTATAAACACTTTAGTCGCCCGTATCTCAGGATCCAATTAAGTTTACTTAGTCGTGATAGTTTTCCCTTAAAATTCGTTATATGTTATTTAAGATATGTTTCAGATTTTTAGTATTTGCAGTTTTGGCTCTAGGGGATGGGGGACACCTGACTCCTACAAAAATTATTCGGAACCCTACACTGAGCATGGTCAGACAGACATGCTTTTGCCCGGTTTTTTAAGTAAATTTCTAGATTATGTGCAGCCTCATATATAAGTAAGTAGTGAAACACGTATACGATAGAAACACTTACGCTAATCACAAAGTTCACAAAGAACAAAATATATTTCACTAAAAACGCCGCACAACAACACATTTTGATACTTTTATTTATTAAAAATAATGTAAAACAATAGATCCTTTTCTCTGCTATTGCTAAGCAATACTGGCCGCCAATTCATATTGTACATGTTTATCAGATAAAGGACTAACTAGCCTTATCAGGGATATCTATAACACCATAATGTTGATGTGTGAAAATATAAACATAAATATATCATTTCCCCGAAAAAGCGCACACCTTTCTGACAAGCTGGTTTAGCCTTCCAAGTAAAAAATACCTAAAAAAATGCAGTAGGCACTTGTTATTTATTTTTATTTTAATCACAGTTTTAGTTAAAAAATGTAGAGGAGAGGGAACGTGTTATTAACACTTAGTTAGAGGACGCCCGCAACTTCGTACGCGTAGAATTAGTTCCCCGCTACTCCCCCCATTTCTTCCCGTTGGGGGTGGATTTTCGGAAAATCCTTTCTTAGTGCTCACTTACATCGTGAAAGGAACCCCTGTACCAAATTTCAAGTTTCTAGGTACAGTAGTTTCGGCTGTGCGTTGATATATAAGTCAGTCAGGTTTGCCTTTTATATATATAGATTGTTTTATGTATGAGCAAGAAATCAACCGAACCGTTTTTAAGACCGGGTTCTGAAAATAACAATCTAATAATAAAATGAAGTAAAATTATTTCGTGCAATAACGAAAAGATGAAGTTAGCAGAAAATATAGATCTCGTGTCAATAAAAGAGACACATATCGCACGGTGAGAACGAAAGTGACTCAATCAAAAATTTTAGTAAATTAATTCAAATACGTAAAATGACTTAAAAAATGATGTTTTACTGCTTACTCAATCAAAAACTGACGAATTTGGTGAAACGTAGACTTATAGTGTCTCTTTAATTTCCGCGCGCCCCGCCCTTCTCGCCATTGCAATAATGACGAATTTTGTATTGCGTCAGGAATGTGTGCACGTAATTAAAAAAAAGCAGTGACCTAAGTAAGCTCTATGAATGAATTTAGGTCTTAAAGTGACCAATGTCCTTTTTAAGTCATTCTATCATTTAAATTTATGCTGTTCGGTGTGACTTCAAAGTCATAGTAGTAGTAGTATAGTTGTGTCATTTTTACATTTTAAGCTGTGACTAAACCAATGACTCTTTAGTCTTAAAATGACCTAATTCGAAATAGGTTAGTGATGTTTATGTGAATTCTAATGCTACAGTGACTTATTTTCGGAATGTTTTTTTGGGCAGATATTAACTTTAATACATTTAATACAGTCAGAGAGAAATATGGACTAAAAGAAGATGTAGTGACTAAGATTGAAAAGGGTATGCCTCGATGGTTCGGTCATTTGGAAAGGATGGATGAAAGAAGATTGACGAAAGAGATATACTTACAGAGCTAAAGTGAGTGGAAGGGGCGGAAGGGGCCGCCCTATAGGCGTACTTTTTCGAATCAAATCGGAGAAATACTGGAAAAGGGCCGAATTTTCAGTACCCGAAACCGACGTGCGTGCATGACTCGATGTATGAATGTAGAAAAAGCGAAAGAGATTTGTCAAGATCGTAGCAGGTGGAAAGAAGTGGTCTCTGCCTACCCTGGGAAACAGGCGGGATTTAATGTATGTATGTATGTATGTATGTATGTATGTATGTATGTATGTAAATTTAATATTTACTTCATTAAAAACAAATAGAATTGGTTAAAGAACACAAAGAAGTTGTTTTTTTTTTCTTAAGCTCTTTATTTCAGGAAGTAATAATATAATTAAGAAGAAACTTCCTAACACGTAAACACATTTTGTTGATTTCCCAAAAAACGATTTTCGTATTAGGTCACTTTCGTTCTCACCGTGCGATATATTAATAGTTGATCGTTGGCTCTACTCGCTTCGCTCATCGTCGGCAGCGGTACAAGCGCCAGGCTCTACATTGTCCGCCAGTGAGTGTTGGAATTGTATGACGTAGAGTTGGGATTTTCAAAACGAAACTCTTCCAATAAACCCTCGTTATCTGATAAGTTATCAGTGCGGACGCTTTATGCAATGATTCATCAACGTATAAGCGTTGTTAATAATCTGCGATAACTGTCAAGCATTTAAACAAACATGATCATTTGATCAAGTGAATCATAGAAATTTGCAATGATTAATGTAACCTATTTTTTCTCATTTTCTAGTCTCCTGTTGAATGCTGTGCAATGGTGTTGGTGTAATTTACGAACAATATAACGTTCGGTCGGCTTTATAAGAAGCTGCACACTTTAGTGTTTTGTCACTTTAACGTCATGTTTGAACTGCTGCACTAATCTGTTAAAGGCGTTAAAGCGACAAGGTAAAAACGTGTGCAGCTTTTTATAATGCGGACTGTACTCACGGAAAATAAAAATCCCTACTAGTGTTATAAATGCAAAAGTACGTTGGTATGTTCTTGTTTCATGCAGCAATTCAGCAACGGATCGGCGTGATTTTTGCAGAGAGCCAAAGTGTGAGAGTTACATAGGCCACTTGTTATCTCTGAAAATAAATGATACTTTCCGGGTATAGACCTAGTTATTTATATTTTTTTATCTTGACAGCAAGCAGATTATAGATAATTTGTGACTTTTGTGAGGATATTTATCAAAACATTACTAGTAATTCAAATTCTCAGTAAATATTTATTGATAAGCGTGTAGTAAATGATGGAAGATTTTGTCTGATAATTGTTTGCGGAATTCCCTGTACTTAGATAGTTCAATTATCTTTATCGACAACTGACGTAATTTATGACTCAATAAAAATAACAGTTAATAATATTTTGTATGTAAGAAACAGGCAAGCAGCAAACGGTCATATCAATACGTGTCAATACAGTCCACCCGCGTTTTCGCGAACATGCCTGGGGCACTGCAGCTGCGCGGCCGCTTCGCCACTTTCAGGGGGCATAGTCAAGATGCATAACGCAGAGTTAGCGATTTTCGAAAATCGACAATATGTTTAGGATTTACGTAAACTGATGACAGATCGCGTCGACCGTTTATTTTAAATCATGTATTTCTAGTCGATAGAAAAAAGAAACGTCGTCGTATCGTTTGCTCCTTGGCTAGGCGTAGTGCGCTCGTTATTATAAGGGTTTTGACTGTAACTAACCTACAGGCTTCTCATAAATTCATGAAACGGTGTTAACTTTACAGCCTAAGAGTGCACCTACTGGCTATCATCTTCGCTTAGAGCTGTGCTCTAACCGACAACAGCCTCCGCTCTCGAACTGTGTTCCGTACGCCTAGCCAAGGTCCAACTATGCACTGCTGGAGTTGTCATAAGCAGTCGACGCTATAATTCATGCTTAGTTACGTCAATCCTAGACATTCTGTCGATTATCAAAAATCACTACCTAATTTATCGTTATGTATCTTGACTAGGCCCCCCGGTCATCCTTCAGTTCAGGTTTCAGGTCACTTGTTAAAATGTGCCCAAGGTCTAAATTCCTGCATCGACTCTAAAGCTACCATTAACTGATGGACTTTTGGTCCTCGATTTGAACACCCTCTTCTTCATTATCGTAAAACTCGTTTATCTTTATTACCTTAGTAACTGTAAAAAAACTGGGATGAAAAGTTTCTCACCATATTTTAAGGGGTTCATGCTACACTCATTCCATACTTTATCCAATTGGGATCAGCGATTTAACTGAGAATGCAAAACAACAAACGGACAGACATTTATCGCTTTTACATTTAAGATATTATGAATTTCGGTCATTTAGGATTACGTCGTCAGATACCACCACTACCTCGAGTCTTCTCCTTCACTCAGAACACCAATTCGTGCTTAGTAAAAAAATTGCTATAGTTTATATTAAGGCGCTTTTATCAAAACCATTTTTAAAGAAAGTGAAGCCAAATTCCTGCGACTATAACTGAGTATTGACAAATAATTATTTACCTAAATGCGGTCAACGAACCAAGTTATACTCATAGATGCATCATACAAGGAAAACATAAACAAATCATACTCTTTAGTTTGCATAATCAAAATTTTTATTCCATTGATCTTATTCAAAAATAACAATTAGTCGCTGAAACATTTGTTTGCAACTGAAGTACCTATTAATGTGGTTAGGTTTATATTTTTTGTAACTGAGACAATATTTTCAAACCTGTCCACTAATTGGTTTGTTATTTAGTCTGGTGAAAGAGCTCGGAACAGGTAGGACCCGGCCACCACGGCGAGCAACTGCAAGAGAACACATTGTTTATTTTATTATACATTGATTAGTTAATTAAGTATACAATAGCAGACATTGATTACTGACTATAAGAACAAACAAGGCGCTGAGGTTTCAAATAATAATGATGGTCAAAGTTTACCAACGAATGGTCTGATTGGGCCGATAGTACATTGTACAAAATCCTTATCCACTCCGCCTTAACCACACTTTCATTATGTCTGACAACTGAGACGAGCGACAAGCCGCATCAAACAAATACATTGAGATTTATAAAGCACGCCGCTTGTCGACATTTCTCATTGATTTGCACGCATTTAGGCTGCGGGTCCACTGAGGCGGAGACGAGCGGAGCTGTGCCAATATTAACCAATAGAAGGCGCATGCAGTCACGTCGAGCGCGCCTTGTGCACGTTAGTTTAGATTCTATTGGTTGATATTGGCACAGCTCCGCTCCACTCCGCTCATCTCCGCCTCAGTGGAGCCGCAGCCTTATTCCCGCCGCCCTTTTACGTGCGTCTTAGGCAAATAAAAAAAGCTGTGAGAAAGGTCAGATTGACCTTGCTTGGATGCCTACCTCAACACCGATCACGTAGTAAATGGTAGTTCCGACAAAGTCGGCGAGCTCCTGCAAGTAAGGTGGGACCTGCTCCACGCAGCCCTTGTACGCGTCTCCGGAGTGGCAGGCGAAAGCTTTGCTGTCTTCGAGCTGGTATGGCTTGTCGCAGCAGGAGGCTGGCAACTTCTGCTTCAGGTCTTCGTAGGACTTCTTTCCGTCTGCTCCGCAGCACGCCATCTTGAACATTATTTGGTTTAATGATACATCCTATAATGTTCTTTATCTTTACTTTAACATTACCAACGTGTACTGGAACCCATTAAATACCGTGTTACCTACTACCATAACTTAGGAACGGTTTGATGACCTGAGGCCCTACTTTGAAAGTATAGTCGGCCTTATAAGAAGCTGCACACTTTTGTACCTTGTCGCTTTAACGCCTTTGACATTAGTGCAGCAGTTCAAACATGACGTTAAAGTGACAAAACACTAAAGTGCGCAGCTTCTTATAAGGCCGACCGTACCCATAAAACAAAGTAGCTTCCGCCGTCTGTTCGTTTAGATCTTCTAAACTACGCAACGGATTTTAATGCGGTTTTAATCAATAGGTAGAGTGACTGGTTTATGTACGGGTGTTACAGAAAACTCACATAAACCGAAGCGAAGCGAGGGTGGGTCGCTAGTATAACATAAACCTAACCTAACTAATATTACTTAAATAATAGTAAAACATATTGGCTAAGTCGCCGTTTCTGAACTGATAACTTTATTTTTTAATTAATGACCTTTAGCCAAATTAGCTCCAAGCCCTCAGCTCATCCGAAAACACATTGAGGTGGAAAGAATCCTCCATATTGTATTTAAATAAAGGAGTGTCTCCACTATGGAGTGTGCCATCTTAGTTCCAACTCACGGTTGCATTGGCAACCAATTGAGCCGAGCTGTATAGGCTAGCAGGCAAGCTGGACCTCCAAATAATGCAAACAGATTTCATCTACAGGCGAAGGGTTTAGTCACGGAATAGAAAAAACAGTGGAAGTGGCATGAGCTTCGCTTAGTATCAGACCTGTTGTCGCCAATACTCAAACTATGCCACACGTTACACGCCCACTTGACACTTTCTACTATTTTTTCTGTTCTGTGGGTTTAGTCATCATCATCACAAATATTAGATATTCACCGTAGCTTCCAGAATGTGGAAGGGTTCCCTGGTCTGCGGTTTGTTGAACATCTCGCGCACCCAGGTCCCGGTGATGTTCTGCACCTGGTCCATCTTGCCCCACGTCACCACCACCAGGTAACCTTGGGCTACCACTAGCGCGAACATTACCAACGTGTACTGGAACCCATTAAATACCGTCTTACTACCATAACTTAGGAACGGTTTGATGACCTGAGGCCCTACTTTGAAAATTGAAGTTCGAAGTTAAGTTAACTCCATCGCTATCAATCGTCATTCGAGACTTAATCGAGAGAAAGAGCTGGAGCTAACGTAACTTCGAACTTCGGTTTTCAAAGTAGGGCCTCTGATTATGAACGAGTTACCAGTTTCAAGTCATGTCAAAGTAAATGTTAAGCATTAGGAAACCGTAATTTTCCGCCTTGATGTACATACAAATACAAGTAAAATCACGTGCTTTTTAATATCAGATCATAAAAAAACGCATGGCTACCGTGGATGAGGATGTAGTTAGGATCTTTATCTACACTCATATCATAAGTCCTCTATAATGCGTTCAGAATCCGTAGACAATGACCAGCATTACAAGATACAATTTTACTATGATATGTTTTCTTATCTGTAGCTGTAATGAAAAGTTAAAATTACGATACAACTTTTGATAAAGTAATGTTGTTCAAATTTGGAACATCTTCCAAAACTAACACAATTCAAACAGGGGGCCAATTCTAGTATCAATTAAACGTCGCCTCGGTATAGTTTAAGTAAAGTGTCGTACGCCATTTTGATTTCGAATGACATTAGAATAGGGACTTTGTTAGTTTGTCTATGATTTTAAAAAAAACATTCGTGACACAGGTTAGCTTTGCCGCCATTTGTTTGTTTTGCCGCCTACTGAACGCATCTTAGAGTACTTATAATATGTGTGTAGATAAAGTAATGTATGCAACTGTACATAATTAGGCCTTAAAACACTCGTGTGATCTTATTATGAAACTCGCCTTCAGCTCGTTTCATAAAACCACACTCGTATTTTAAGGACCCTCTTTATGCATCAGTTACATAAAATACTATTGTGAAAACACTGATATAATATCAAAACCCTTTAACGAACTTAGTATACAAGTGAGAATCGGTCATAAGGAAATTAGTAAACGCAAGCTAGGCTACGCTATAAAATGAAATATTCGTAGGACAATGCTTTACAATCGTTTGTTGAGAGTGTAAGTGACCAGGGCTTCTATTCTAGGCGGTAAAAACACATCTTTGATCTGTCATGGTTTTTTTTTTAACTCGGCCGCAGTTACTTTCACGCAAATAAGAGCTATCAAAACGTTGCCAATACGATAACAGGTTGAAGACGACATGGTTTTTACCGCCTAGGATCTAAACCCTGAGGTTATGACTGGTAGTGGCTTGAGGTATCACCATAAGGCCACAGTCATAGTCATAGATATTTACTTCATTACCGTAAAATGGGGTGAATAGGGTTCGCGGGGTGAATAGAATTACAGCCTAAAACAAAGCATAACTTGTTACTAATAAGAACTAGTATTACATTGACAAGTCTTTTGGAAAATTACGTTAAAATCTCAGTCTTTTAATTAGTAGAATATGATTGGTTTTAGGCTGCAACTCTATTCACCCCGCGAATCCTATTCACCCCATTTTACGGTACCAAATTTTATCCCTAGCATATTTGGAGCATTTCGATACGTTGAAATAAAACTGAGTACCTACCTAAGTATGATCATCGTCGTTGTGTTGTTCGGGACTGGGTTAAATAATAGTGTATACCTACTGAAATAATTGTCTCACCATAGCGATAAGGCAGCGCCACTCCTTCCAAGCGCCGCAGCAGCCGCAGGTGGTGACCACGTAGATGGCACAGCCGGTGCTGATGAGTGGGATGGCGAACATGTTCACGCCCCACGGCCACCAGAACAGCAGCTTCTCGATGAAGAAACAAAGGGACCCCACGACGAGAAATACGAGACCCAAAATCTAAACGAAAGAAAGGAATACTTTAATGTTTGATAGGTAACAGAGAAAGTTGTGATATGTGGTGAACAATTTAGAAAAGGACATCATCTTTTTTCGTCCAAATATGAAAGTGCCGGCCAAAAAGAAATAATGCTATATTTTTAACCGACTTCAAAAAAGGAGGAGGTTATACGTTCCACTGTATGTATTTTTTTTTATGTATGTTCACCAATTACTCCGTCAATTGAGGACCGATTTAAAAAAAATCCTTTTTGGTTTGATAGAGTAGGTATACTTCCGAGGTGGTCCCATTGTCACCAAATCTGAATCTGATGAGGGGATCAGTGAGGAATTGAGGAAACTCCTCAAATATTGTAGGCAAACATATAGCGATTTTAGTATTTTTAGTAACAAGTCTAGCATTTGCATTCAGAAAGTATCACTTGGTGAAGTAGAACTGATGATGAAGACCACAGATAGCCACCGGAACTCCTCAACGGTACCTATTTTAAGGGTGGCGATAAGATATCTCGATTAAGATAGTTGAGCAACTACAGCGAAGAATAATTACTTGTTGAAATATGACTATGACTTTCCCGCGGCGTTGCTTGCGGCGCGCGTGAAATAACTGAAAGTTTCATATCAACTAAGAAGTGGGACTACGTAACAGCGTACCTATTATGATCACTAAAAAGTATAAAATTAAATAAATGTTAAAAAAAAAACAAAAAACAATATTTTCAACAAAAAGCCGACATCAGTTGGACTAACCTATTAGGTACCTATCTACAATTTTAAAGAAGTTATTTTTTGCGTTTTTGAAGGCGGTTTTTTGTTTTTTTTTAAAACATTTATAGTTTAACTTGTCCAGTGAAAATTTATTATTATGGCACCAAAGCTGTAGTACCAATATTCATGGTTTTATGAGGACCTTTCGACGAGTTTAATTGTAGTTTAATTAATTAAATAAATAATATATATGCAGGCGGGTGTTCGTTTAATTCAATGATACAGAACCACCAGCGTCTGGAACAACAATAATATTCCCAAGCCATAAGTTGAGGGTGTTATTTCTGGAAAATGTATCGCATGGCTACTTTGCCCTAATACCATACAATGCACATGATATATGTAGATGATGTCTTTGTTTATTCATAAAAACCCCAAATACACGCTATACAAATTTCTCATGTCAAAAATTGGTTTGAAGCTACAGTATCTTACCAAAATAAGTTTAAATGTCAAGTTATGGTAGAAAAAATCATTTGTTTTTGTTACTTTAATTAACCGAAACAAAGAATTTCAAAACTAAAATGAAACAAAGGTCATTGACCCTACAACTTTAGTGCCATGACAATAAATGCTCAGATAGACAAGTTCTAACATAATATAGCATTATTTCTCTTTGGCCGGCACTTACATATTTGGACCAAAAATGTATGAAACCCGGATGATGTCCTTTAGTGAACTTTATTTTATATCAAGGCGATTATAGCCCCTAATCTAAATAGAGGCATCTCTCACGAAACATCTGTAGACTAGACGCAACTACATTGTCAACTCGGAAGAAGCTATTAGACAGGTATTTACCGCCTTTTGGCTTAGTAGCCCGCAGAGAAAACATTTCTATTTTCACATTAACTTCATCAAATTAAAACAATATTTTTTCTGTTAGAGTAAAGTAAAGTTGTTGCGTAAATTATGAGAATCTAACTAACATTTGTGCCTTATTTTTAAGAGTGATTAATATCAAAACTTACCGAAAAAAGAACATTCGCCAAGATGATGACCCATTTCACTAAGGTTCCGCCGAAGCCGATTCTAAAACAGGAGAATATTTGACTGAAACTACAGAAGAGGCACATTGATATATTATAAATAATAATAAAAAAAAAACAATTATGCAAAAACTAAAGTGATTAGCAACTGTATGTTACTAGTTGACTGTTAGCAGATCTGTTTGCTTATATACTATTTTCTAAGGAAAAATTAGATTAATTAGACGCCATAGGAGATAATGATAATGATCAGGATAAAGGTATTTTCCCGGATAACCCGTGGGATAACTGATATATTAATAGTAATTGTGTGATACTAATAAACAAGAAACTGATATTTCGTTACTCGCGTCAAGGAAATAAATGTTGTTAAAGGAAAATATAAACAGAACCGCAAACCTGCAATGATATACAAAATTAAAATAACTGGCTGTCATATTACAATAAATCAATTTCTTTAAAAATGCAATGTTTACCGGGACACATTCCAATGATGTCAGAAACATGTTTTATAGGTTAGGTTGAGTGTATTTATAAATCTGCCTGTGATATCGTAGATTTCAAATGCATAAACCGATTTTAATGTAGTTTGTTGAATAGAAAGCTTGTTTAACTGCCGTGGTTCTACGCTAGATTAGATGAAAATTGATTGGGAAGCGTAAGAGATATCAGGTCTGATAGTAGGGGCCCCTCATTTACGGCGTTTTTAGCTGTTGAAAAGTAATGTTGTTTTTTTTAGAGCATTGTTGTGTGGGATACAAAACTACACTTAAAGGGTTATGTAATGTTTAGCATAAAAACAAATGGTCTAATGATCATTTTACATAACACGAATTGCATAATTTCAATCTGTATAATAAACCATCGATATAATAGTCATGATGCATAAAACGAAATGCATAATTTCAAAAACTATAATATTTATAAATTAAAACATAAATAGTTCTAACTGCTTCCATTACTATTAATGTGGTCACAGTTCTAACCTAACCTAACCTAGTTAGAAGAAATTGACTTAAAATGCATAATAACAAGAAAATGATAGTTATACTAAATGAGTGTTATGTTATTCGATCGTATGCCGGATAAAATTATACAATTGGTTTTTATGCTAAACGTTCATTATGCTTTTCGTGGTTAGTTAAATGAAATTATAAAAATGTTTTTACACTGATTGAAGCGCACCCCACTTAGAGATCACTCGATTTTTTTACTTTTACCATCGTTTGGCCCGTTCGCCAGTTTGAGGGCTTCTTACGTGAAACCCATTATACTATTGGGTTTTTTTTTTATACAGAGTAGAAAGTGGTAGAATCACCCGAAAATGGGAAATCTTGTCCCTAGTAAAAGAAACCATGTCAATGTCTGTAACTATTCTCGACTAACAGCTTGTTAAAGTTGAATGAGATAAATAGCCTAAGTAACCATGCTCCCACCAAAAAATTGACAAATTTTACACTCGTACCTTAGTGTTTTAATAATAATAATAATAATAATAATAAGTGTTTTTATTCAGATAACTACATTATGAAAAATTACAATTACAATTACAATTTTGCTGAAAAACACAACCCTTATAAGATGACTCTATTGTCTGTATCTGTCCATCTGTCCGTCCGGCCGTCTGTCTGTCTGTCTAGATTTATTTTCCTACGTGTTTTCAGTACATGACCTACTTTTATTATATTTTTAAAGTGAAACAACAAAAAATACATTGTTTTAATAACAAACAGGAAACTGCAATGAAAACTTCAGCAAAAATGAAATATTTTATTTACTTAAGTAAAAAATTCCATTGTTTTAGAGTTCCTCTCTGCCACCGAATGTGCTTTCGCTTATATACATAATAGAGGTAATATTGAAAGACCCGTTTTAATAAAGTATTCATAATAATCAAATAGGCTAAAAAAAAAAAACAAGTTATATAGGTACCCTTTCCAACACGCGTCAAAGTTTACGTTTTCTATGAATTGACGTTTACGTTATTATGTAACGTAATAAAGAACCATACATAACATACACCCACTTGTACAGTCAGCATCAAATATACATACACAGTAAAACTTTCAAGAATATGTAAACACGAATCTGCTGGGAGGGAATAAGGGTGTATTTATATTTCTGAAACCTTGCCCCCCGATATTTATGACGCTGACCTTACATACATACAGAGGCTCTATTTTACTCGGTAAATCCGGCTTTTGACATGTTTTGTCAACGTTTTGATAGCTCCTATTTACTTGACAGTAATGGCGGCCGTGTTAAAAACAATAACACGTCAAACGCAATAATTTATTAAGGTTTTATCGACCCACCTTTTTCGGTAGTCGGGTAAAAAGCGATTACAAATAGATAAATGTAGTTCTAGTCGTTGGAGCGTTTCCACGTCTCAATTTGTAGGAAATTCTAAGTTGACTTTTTTTTAATAAGCCTGCAAGAACACTTGCACGACTCGCACTTGACTGCTTCATGTTTCTTTTTAGTGGTTTTAAGGGGGGGGGGGTCGGTATTTTCCTCATATATATGTATAAAAATAAAGGATTCGGTGACATACTTGTCGATTACCTGTCTAAGGGTAACATACATATTGGAACCGTAGGTACTTAACAACAAGTAAAATATTATCGTGAACGATTTGAATTACTTTGTCAACATGATCCCTAATTTAAGTGACTTTATCTGTGTGAAAATCATTATTTTTGTAGCAAATAGTTTTCTTTGGGTAAGTTTATTTCCTATATAGTGGATTTTTCTCAGAGCGTTTGAAACGCTGTCACAACCGTGGCTACAATTTTGACGATTTTCTGAGGAAAAGCTAAACAAATTTGATAAGAATTGTAAGCAGAGGTTGAGTTCTACAGAATAGTCGCAAATGGCATTCGAGTCTACAGGGAAGCCGTCAATAATGCGACCACGGTTGTGACAGCGTTTCAAACGCTCTGAGAAATACCCACTATGGCCGCAACAGGAACCCGCAATTTATTTTAACTTTTTCATTTAAAACCTTTTTACATTCGTATTAAAAAAATAAATACATACATAGTTTGTTTTTTAGCGAGAGCCCGAAGGAGGGTTATGTTTTTTGAGCGTTTGTATGGATGTATGTATGTGTGTATGAAGCTCTGCAGCCTAAAAAGCTTGACGAATTTGAACATATGAGGTGTTATTTGACTTTCGTTTTGTCATATTGTTAAAGTGACATAGGGTATACACAATATCAACATGGCATAGTCTCTCTCTCCCTGTCTCTTCCTAGCTATTATTAGTCCCACATGGTTGTGGGGTCAGCTTTCCTTATCTTTCTTCTCCACTTCGCTCAGATGCAAATATAGTCGTAGTGCACGATTTAAGGGTCCATATTGGCTCAAATAAAATTATTTTTCCTATTTTTTGTTTTCCTAACGATTTGTATTCATAATAATCACTCTTCATATTTTTTTCCTTATACTTTTTTGTTCATATTTTTAAGTCATAATTATCGCAATATTCATAATGCATTTTTTTAAGAAACTGTTACTTTTTGAGGATTTTTATAAATCTTACCTAACCTAACTTTATAAGATAACATATTTAAGAAATTTAAAGAATTTAAGAAATTTTTAAAAGTGTACTGTCCCATGAATATTGGCGTTATGAATTCAGATGATTATGAGTTCCGATTGTTAGTATTAAAAAAAAATGAAGAGTATGAAGAGTGATCATTATGATGTAAAATGGTATGAGAAAAATTTTCGGAGTTCCAATAATAGGACTTAAAAAGTTATTTGAAAAAATGCGCTCCCACGATTTAAATATAGTCGATCGAGCTTGCTTGCCTTCACTGCATTAGAACATTCAGAGGGCTTATTGTCTAACGCACTCGCAATCGCAATCGGCTTCAAAGTGGAGCAATTGTTTTTATTTTCTATGCAGACAAGCCTTCGATTTTCAAAATGAAAACGATCGTGATTGCGAGTGCGTTAGACAATAAGCCCTCAGGTCAAGAAGAGTCAAATCATAATTTTACGACCAAATTCTTGAATTAACTAATCTTTCTCTACTTTCAGTTGATTGGGCCTATTCTCCCGGCCCTGCGCTGGGTGTGGAATATCATCTGCTGGTGTTTCTGGCCGGTGAAGTGGCTCGTCAACCATATTTGCTCCTTCATATATTGTATATGTATGCGATTATTTTTTTTCCCAACGTTAGAAACCATCAGATGTGTCATAACTGCCTTCCTTTATTGGGGATATCGAGCCGTGAAGAAATGCTTTGTTTATTTAATGAGCCTACTTTTCTTTGATCTTTACAAGTTTGCACTCATAGTTATAGCAAAATACAAGGAAATGGGTATTTCGAAAATGATATATGATTGGGTTGCTGGAACGGTAAAAAATATATTAAATAAAATATTTAATTATTTGTTTGGAAATCGGGACGTAAAAGACATCTTGATTACAGTAATAACTGCTGCAAAGGATTTAGTAATGCAAATTATAACTGGAAGTGTAAGTAGTGCCACAGATTCCTTTTTTAATAAGATAAGAGGTACCCTATTTTTCTGGAAAAAAGAAAGCAATGCTGATGAATCGTTGAGTAGCGAGGACCACCACGACGAAGAAGTGGTTGAGAATGTTGCCGAAGTCAGTGCCGACAGGAAACTATTGAACGCACTACCCGATAATATCCAGGACTCTACTATTACAGAGGCGGTCGAAGAGCCCGAGAGTGTGCAGGCCAAGTTAAAATCGCCCCTTAAACAAAAGTCATCCCGAAATAGTCCAACTAAGAAAACACTCTAATTACAGACATATACAACGCTTCCAAATGTAATTCAAATATATAGAATTGTTTGTTTTGTTTCTGCAATTTAGTTTTACATTATTTCTTTTATATAAGTTGCGACATTATAAATCGTAAGTAATAGTTGTCTTTGTAAATCATCGAAACGAATTTACTTTTGATTTTTAATGTTTTTCCACGTGCATCGTGCTACCATGACCATTTTATTTACTTATTTACAATCTTTAAGGTAAGGGGCTTTGATCAATCTTGATCATGGCAGCCCCGTTGGACAAAGCTACACAAAAATAAAATACAAATACTTATCATTCAGATAAAAAAGGAAAGGAAGGTGGAAGGACTACTTGTTCAAAAATCTATAAACTGATTTTGCAGCATCTGTCGTTGGTTCTGCCAAAATGGACTGAAACAGTCCGATGTCCCATGACCATACAAAGAGTTTTTCAATTAAACTTGGTTTTCATTAAGTATGTGTATTTGGCGCTGCCTGCCTTGATTGATTGACGGTAAACCCCGTGGCCTGGAAACATCCGTCAAAGGTGACGAAAACGTTAAAAAACCCTTAAATCGGGACCCTGCCGCCGTTTTGGCGAAATGTCTTGGCCGGATTTCACTTTTCAACCATAAAATATTTAAGCAACTGTTCCTTTGCTTATACAATCTTGAGTTAATCTTTATCGATAATATTTTTATTAAGTGAAATTAGCAGATTCTTACTGCTTATAGTGAGCATCTTTTATAAATAAAAATAATTGATGGGTACACGGAAAGGACATGTCTAGTCACAAAAAAAAAAGAGATTTTAATCTTAGAATGTAGAGTTTAGAATGAACTGCTGATCACTCCGTTACTGATATAAATCTTAATATAACTTTTATATTTTCATTGTCGAAAAAATCTCTACACGAAAATAATTTAAGAAAATTTCATAATTCTTAACTTTGAAATCACGATATCTCAAAAAGTTACCCACGGTGACTGACTAGACATCTTCTTGCAGTGTACAGTCGACTACAAAGTGATGTATCTACTTTTGAACCTTATTATTGTTATGCAATAAGGTGTCAAATTGGATACATCTCTTTGTAGTTGACCCTTCAATTGGTCTATGACCAGCTAATTAAATTTACTATTCAAGTAAAAATTACTAGACGAAAAATGTTCGTTCAAATTAATGTTTAGCATACTTACTACTTATATTTAATTTGTTTTAATGTTGTAATAGACATATGTGTATTATAATATAACATTGTAAAGCTAAAATAATAAATTATCTGTCATTATTTTATTTTCTGTTATGATTTGCTTACCCAACCTATCGACTTTTGTTTTTTAATTGTCGTGAAACAGTTTTTTTCTTTAAGTACACCACTACATAAAGATGTAATTTAATCCGCGTAGATTTAGGTAGATTTATCGTTATTTCCTTGGATTTTTTTATATTTTAAATATCTCCATTAAAAATTTCATCCAAATCCGTCCAGTCGTTGCAGCGTGAAGGAGTAACAAAGTAACACACAAACACAAACTTTCGCAATTATAATATTAGTAGTATAAAAAAGAGGAAAAGTATATGCTTAGGGACAAAATGACCTGTTTTTATACATATATATTCTACAAAATATTGCCAATAAAGGATCTTTTACCTTATCTTATCTTATTTTACCATATAAAATTTCAGAGTCAACATGACTTATTCAGCTAAATTACTTAAGTATTTAGAACGTATTTAACTGCGAAAGTTCCGAATCCAAGAAAACGTGTCGGTACCGAGAATTTCGTTGCTGTAGTTGGATATACAGAGTAGAGACTACGATGGGTCCTACGAATAAGGGCCTAAGTGTAAAATCGTAATTTTACAGGACGGGCCTTTAAAGTCGGAAAAGGTATAACTCAGGGGTTTTTCATCCATTTGTGCTGAAACTTGCTGAAACAGTTTTAAGCCCTATGAGGTTCAATCGTATTACACATTTTTTTATTTAAATATATTTAATAAAAAACTAGCTCACTTAAGCCTTTGTACGTTAATTTATCACAATTTATTTCAATAAAAAAACCAGTAAAAAGGCTAATATGTGTCACTTTGGGACATATACGTGTATGACTTCAAAACCTTAAATATTACAATGTTCGTTATCAAACTCACCTAAAACAACCTAACTTGCACAATAAAGACAAAAAATACCTTAAATATCATAAAACGATGATAATTTGCCTGCCAACACTTCGCTTGATTCACCCGATGATACACCCGTGTTATTACATTTTGTTAGTAGGTAAAGACCACGGACCTGAAAAAAATACGGACGTAACCTCGTCTAATCATGAGTGAAGCATGCAAAATGGCTGTCTGTGTGCACACGCACACACGTAAACTGTCACTCGTGCTGAGGCTCGGCGCGTTATCTTACCTAATGTATCTGTGTGCGTGTGGTAAGTCATGCATGTGTAAAGAACGAAAGTGCCGACCTTGCATGCTTCACACATTTTAGTACAACGTTAGGTACGTCCGTATTTTTTTTAGAGCTGTATTGATCATCGTTGCGTATGTAAAGACTCATTATTTGCAGGCGATAAAACATCAAGTGAGTTTTCGGGAGTGATGTCAATACGTGTAGTATGGCTTTGACTTTTCTATGTAACACAGTAACCTTCTTCAAGGTCTAAAAATGGTCGTCATCGAAATAAACGTAAATAAGAGTTTTCCAATATCTTAGTGGCAGTAAAAAACAAACACAGATGATTTAAAATAACAACAATTGCAGTATACACGTAGCTAACAGAAATGCAATAAAAAAAAACCGGTCATGTGCGAGTCGGACTCGCGCACCGAGGGTTCCGTATGTAAGATAATATGGTTGGAAAACGCAATAGTTTCTTCATTTTGTTATGTACTTTATTATCTATGCAATAAGATCCATTTTGATTAGCCTAAATTTCAACACAGATTTTTAACTCTGCGACTGACGTATCAGACACCGCCAAAAAAAAAACTCCGTATAGCGTGTTAATTGGCTGAATGGTGAAGGCCTTAAATTTACTATACAACTTAAAATAATATAAATTTGAAAATTAGAGCAAATAACGCCCTTTTTACAACGTCATACAAAAACCAGTTTAAGCTGACCTCACATTTTAGGGGAAATCAGCGTACAGGGAGATCAAATTATACTGGATATTAAGTTTTTTCGTTAAAAATAGCTTGTTTTTCTACTTTTTATAAATATTGATATTTCTAGCTTCAATGTGTTGAGTTTTGATCTTATATTTAGCGTCAAATAATATTATCCACCTAGATCGGGCTCTTGTCGCACTGTACGCCGTTCCTTGCATAAATACCCTGTTTTTTTGTGATTTGGTTAAAAATGTACAGATTTCAGATTTTTTCCTATACTTATTTGCAGTAAAAGACGGTGTTACTTGCCAAATTTCATAGTTCTAGGTCAACGGGAAATACCCTATACATTTTGATTCCCTCGAGAGTGTCGAAATACACGTTTTTTGCGACATAAACGGCCGTATCTTTTTTTACGTAAATGTAGAAGTTTGATTTTTTCCCAGCTTCAAGGGACTGTAGATTTGAGTATATGGTTTAAATTTCAACTCGATACCTCCACGCGTTCCCGAGATAAAGGGTCTTGACAGACGGACAGACGGACGGACGGACGGACGGACGGACGGACGGACGGACGGACGGACGGACGGACGGACGGACGGACGGACGGACGGACGGACGGACAACAAAGTGATCTTATAAGGGTTCCGTTTTTCCCTTTTGAGGTACGGAACCCTAAAAACAAAAAACCCGACTGCAATAAAAAAAACTGAAAAGCGAAAAACAAGTTCTATTATTTATAGAAAATTGTAAGAGCAATGTACTTATTGATATTTATTATAATTTAAATTTTACTTGAATATTGGAAAAGGTATAGCAGGCGAGGGACAAGCAATGAATTACAAATCCTATTTCTTGATATAATTTAACATTGTTATAAATATCAATAAGTACATTGCTCTTACAATTTTCTATAAATTATAGAGCTTGTTTTTCGCTTTTCAGTTTTTTTTTATTGCAGTCTGGTTTTTTGTTTTTTTAATAATTGAATTTATTTTACTCTTTTTAATTTTTATTAATAAAATAGTGGTCTAATTAATTATTTCTATCTCGATTTTTCAATATCACGAAGCTAGAAGTGACAAATTACAAGCGAAACTTTCTTTCTAGCGAAAGGAGTTTATTACTTACCATTTACGTATTTTTGGACTTTCCCGTGAAAATGGTAGCATCAATGTGCTATAATTTATATAAATTTAGAATGGGCTATTTAATAGCTTTCATTTGATACCCATATTGTTAGAACTTAGAACACTGATTACCACAGCACGACTCGCACTTGCCTGGTTCATGTCACTCTGTAGCGGTTTCGGGGCGAAGCGGTATTTTCCTCCAATATATGTATAAAAATAAATTCAGTGACATACTTGTCGATTACCTGTCAAAGGGTAACGTACATATTTGTATTTTACAAGTAAAATATTATCGTGAACGGTTTTAATTACTTTATCAACATGTCCTGCAATTTTAGTGACTTGGTCTGTGTGAGATACATAGTTTTTGCAGCAAAATGTTTTCTTTGGGTAAGGTTTTTTCCACAGAACAGAAAAAAACAGTAGAAATGTGAAGTGGGCGTGTCACGTGTGGCATAGTTATGCAGAGTTCCGCGTAACCTAGCTTAGGTTTGACGCAATCGCTTGTGCGTAACAGTTGTGCGAATCATATTTCTAACATAGGAAATAAATCCAAAAGCATGCCTTATTGTGCTATTTGGGAATGTAAAAACGAAAGCCGTACCAAAAACTTTTTCCACGGTGGCGTGTTGTTTTTATGATAGTGTGAGTATTGGCGACAACAGGTCTGACACTAAGCGAAGCTCATGGCACTTCCACTGTTTTTTCTATTCCGTGTTTATTTCCTACCAGCGCCACGGCGCACGCGGTGCGCGTATTCTATCAGCACGGCTAGCACATCCACATGCATCCTTATCTGACTACTTAATTAGGAAGGGAGATCCGAGCGACAAGCATGTCGCGGACAACATGTGCTACCCGTGCCGCAACAGTTGTGGCATTTCCAAAAGTTAATTTATATAATAGGTACCTACTACCGACCCGCCCTCGCTTCGCTTCGGTTTATATGAGTTCTCTGTTGCACCCGTACATAATCCAGAATTTATCTATATATATAAAAGGCTAAACTGACTGACTGACATATCAACGCACAGCCGAAACTACTGTACCTAGAAACTTGAAGTTTGGTACATGGGTTCCTTTCATGATGTAAGTGAGCACTAAGAAAGGATTTTCCGGAAATCGACCCCCAACGGGAAGAAATGGGGGGGAGTAGCGGGAAACTAATTCTACGCGTACGAAGTCGCGGGCGTCCTCTAGTTATACATAAAAACCTATCTCTCGTTTCACTCTATCTACCGACCGCATTAAAATCTGTTGCGTAGTTTGAAAGATCTAAGCATACATACAGAGACAGACGGCGGCGGGAAGCGCGTTCATTTTTTACTATTTAAAGATTTTTATACACTTCATAAAAGATGTACCTACTCTATTCCTTTGTACGTCCCATTTAAATAAGTTCATTTGTTTATCAATATTTATTGCAAAAAATTTTTACAAAATGAGAACTTAATGCTGAGTGGCACTCATTACCAGTTAACCCTAGAGTAAGATTACACTCGAGAAAAAATACTTAGGTATATACTAACCTTATTCCATTGGAGTTAGGATATGTTTGTCCTCGACTATGCCTAGATACAGATGTCCAAGTTATTGCCTTACGGCATTTTCTGCCAGCCTGAACTTAACTAAACAAGGACAGGACATATCTAAACAAGGACAGATTTCCCAGCGGTCCTGGCACGCGCTCACTATGTTTCATCGACAGCTTCGAAACGGCAATTACAAGGAAAGATAAAAAAAGTTACTTTTTGTAGCTGCAATTCCGGCCAGTTCTGAAACGGGTAATAAATATTCTCATTTTGTATTGTCAGTGATTCACAATTACTTCACACTGAAAAGCTATCTAGAAAATACCGATCGATTTTTGTTAAATAATGGATCAAGCTTGCTAGACTTACCTGCATTGACTGCATTACAAAATATTATCTCAGACCCTTTGAACTGGTTTAGATCTCGAAGAGTAAAATAATAGTTTGTCAAATTCTTGACAGAGTAAACGATATTTTCTCTATTTTCAGTTGTACCGGGTGGTGATTCTGCCTTTTCTCCCGTGTCAACTCCTGCGCAGGATCTGGAGCATCATCTCCTTGCCCGCCTCCTGCTGCTTCGCGGCGGCGAAGAGCGTCGTCAACCATATTTGCTCCTTCTTATATTGTATATGGGTGCGATTAATTTTCGGCCCAACGATAGAAGCCATCAGATGTGTCATAACTGGCTTCCTTTATTGGGGATATCGAGCCGTGAAGGCCTGCGTTGTTTATTTAGTGACGCTAATTTTCTCTGATCTTTATAAGCTAGCACTCATACTTTTAGAAAAAGACAAGAAACTGGGTATTTCGAAAAAAATGTATGAATATGTTGTTGGAATGATAATAAATATAATAAATAAGATATTTCAATATTTATGCAGCAATCAGAGTGTAAAAAAATTCGTATCGGAAATTATTTCTGGGAGTCTAACTGGTGCAAAAGGTCTGGTGTCACAAAGTGTAACTGAAAGTATAAAAAATAATGGTACAGGTTACGTGTCTGATACGATTAGTAGTATAAAAAATTACATACCTTTCTTGAAAAATAAAGGCGGTGCTGCCAAAAAGTCGAGAGACGAAGACAACGACGATAAAGAAGTGGAAAAACATGTTGCTGAAGTCAGTAAAGATAGGAAACTATTGAATGCCCTACCCGATAATATCCAGAAATCTATACAGAAGTGTAAATCCGCTATTAAAGAAGTGTTTGAGGAGCCCGACGGTGTGCAAGCCAAATTAAAATCGTCTCTTAAACAGAAGTTATCCCGAAGTAGTCCCACCAAGAAAACCCTGTAATTATATACTCAACGCTTTTAGATATTTTAAATATTAGATCATCGTTTTGTTTCTGCCATTTAGATTAAATATAGTTGCTTTTACATAAGTTGCGACATTTTAGATAGGTATATACTTATGCATACTTTGAGATTGTAAATCACTACTAAAAGAAATTACAAAAAAAAGTCTAATGGATGGTTTAATGTACCTATCAAAAAGTGAATTCATGGTTTTTAAAGCCGGTACGAAGTGTCCTTCCTACGTGCCTCCCATACGCCTAAACGGAGATTAGCTTAAAATAGTAACTTACTTTAAATATTTAGGATAATTAATTATATTGTCATGGATACGTTACGGCGCTGGCGGTCAGAGCAAACATGTTGGCCCACGGGTTCCGACGATGTACAGCGCATGTCAAGGTAACACTTTTTAGAGCGTACTGTACGTCGCTTTATACCTGCAGCCTGTGAGCAAATTACACGCAGAGACCTATCAGCGTTTAGGGTGCTGTTGCGGCTGCCGGCATGCTAGCTGACGCGCGCGTGCAACGCGTCTGGCATGCTAGCGGACGCGCGCGTCGACGGTTCCCCGGCCGTGCTGCAGGCTGCAGGCTGCGGCCAGCTCCAACAGCATCCTGCGCGTCATAGCGGACAGACCGGTCAGTCGCTATTTATCTACAGCACTGGGCACCGCATATTATGTACTTACTAGCTTATTTCTATTAATCTAAACAGTAATTTAATTTTAAGAAATATTGTCACTAGCTGCTGATATGGATGTAGTAATGGTCCGAAATAAATGTTTATTTTTATTTTTTAAATGTTTTACCTTTGGGGAAAATGAAAATCATTCAGATTGGACGTAAATTTATAGACATATATGTATATTTTTTTAAACCGGAGTGAAGTGAGGGCCGAACGCTAGTAATATTATAAAGAGAAAAGATTTGTTTTTTATCTGTGTGTTGTTTGTCTTAAGTTCGTATCGAAACTATAAGTACTTATATATATTTAAAACGAGTCAACATAATAAACGCTGTGCTCGTTCACCTTCTGATCGTAATGCCAATTAAAATGATGACGCCCACTCGGCGAAGATGTTTAATTCCCTTTACGAGTATGTTGTATGATATGTAATTCTGTATTAATATTCATTATTATCCATGGTTAACGGTCATTCCGGATATCAGTCTCGGCGTTTAGTGTACACTTGAAATTCGAATTTGTATAATAGAGAGTTTTTTTTTAAATATTAATATTTAAAAAAAAGACTAATTATATGCTTAAAATTTCATTTTTATTTATTTACTAAAAATAGATAGTTAATATCCATCGATTTGTTATTTAGTTACCTACCATGGTTACGTTCAATATGGATAGGTATCAACAAAATGGCGTTTAGTTTGGCATTCCAACTTTTATGATAAATTGTTAGAACTGTTTTAGGACTATTAAAATTTGCATGAAATTTGTTAACATTTAACAATAAAATTCACAAACTATTAACGCCAAAATCGGAATAATGAAAATGACTTTGTTGACAAGTAATTGGTTCTTGCAGAAAAATCGAGTACCTAACGTAAGTAAACGAGAAAAGTTAGCGATTGTTTATTTTTGTCATTATCACTTTAAACTTGTAGAAAAAGTTATGTATGCAACGGTTCATAATTAGCTCTTAAGGTACTCGTGCCTGTAATTAGAGCGCTCGCAAGCTCGCGCTCTAACCTCGGCACTCGTTCCTTTTAAAGCTTCGTTATGTACCAGTTACATAAATAACTATCATAATATCTACAATATATCTAAAAATCGTAAAAATCGGACTAGCTTTAAGGGGAGAGAAACGTTATCGCTTTTTGTATGGAATTTTTTAGCTTCACAATCCTCTTAAAGAATTCTGGGTAGGTAGGCAAATGTTACAAAAACGTGAAGTGACTGGCTGAATAGCCAAACATTTTATTCAGTGATCAATATTAAACTTAAGTATTCAAGTCCAAAACGACGCGTTGGCCTAGTTGGTAGTGACCCTGCCTACGAAGCTAGCGGTCCTGGGTTCAAATCCCTGCTGATATTTGTGTGATGAGCGCGAATATTTGTTCCTGTGTCTTGGATGATTTCTATGTATTTAAGTATATATTTCTCTATTTAAGTATTTATATCGTTGTCTAGTACCCATAGTACAAGTCTAGAGCTTAGTTTGGGACTAGGTCAATTGGTGTGATGTTGTCCCTGATATTGATTTATTTATTTTATTTAAACCATGTCCAAACTATGTTTAAAACGAATAAAGATTTTATTTGAGACTAGCTGATCGTGGCCGGCGCCGCCCGGGTGTATTGTTTTTCAGACAAACCTTGCCCTGATAATTAAAAACAAAACTAAGAGAAAAATAATTCACATCGGTCGAGCCATTCTCAGGTTATGGCTCAATGGCGTGACTAAGGGAAATGCGCGGTTTATGTGAGTATTTTGGGACACCCGTCCATAAAACAGAATTTATTATACACTAGAGGACGCCCGCTTCTTCCTACGCGTAGAATTAGTTCCCGCTACTCCCCCCATTTCTTCCCGTTCACTTACATCATGAAAGGAACCCCTGTACCAAATTTCAAGTTTCTAGGTACAGTAGTTTCTTCTGTGCGTTGATACATCAGTCAGTCAGGTTTGCCTTTTATATCTACAAGGTGTCCCGTAAGTACTACGACAAATTAAAATAAATAATAGGGCATCACCAGGGCTACCAAAAACACCCCGATGTATGTTCAGCGATTTTTAATACTTTCAGAGATATTGATCATTTTAATAGTTTTTTTTATGAATTTTCCTTATGTCCATCGTACGAAAAATCCTTAAGCTCATGTGTTATTTCAATGTTTTTCAGTCTTTTCTTTCATTGTTGGAATCATTATGGACTTAGGATGTTTTTAAAGCTACATCCCATTTTTTTTTCACGTCAACTTTTTGTGTAATCACACAAAGTTGGTTTTTCCATACTAGATGAAAAACAAACATGGGGTTCATAATATAGTAGGTATGGACAAAGTAACTTTGTGTGATTACACAAAAAGTTGTCATGAAGAAAAAACTGGAATGTAGCTTTAAAAACATCCTAAGTTCATATTGATTCTAACAATGTAAGAAAAGACTGAAAATCATTGAAATAATACATGAGCTTAAAGGTTTTTCGTACGATGGACACAAGGAAAAAATACAAAAATTCCTATTAAAATGATCAATATCTCTGAAAGTACTAAAAATTGCTGAACATACATGGAGGTGTATTTAGTAGCCCTAGTGATGCGCATTATTTATTTTTATTTGTCGTACTACTTACGGGACACCCTGTGTATATATAAAAGGCAAACCTGACTGACATATGTATCAACGCACAGCCGAAACTACTGTACTTGAAATTTGGTACAGGGGTTCCTTTCATGATGTAAGTGAGCACTAAGAAAGGATTTTCTGAAAATCGACCCTCAACGGGAAGAAATGGGGGGAGTAGCGGGAAACTAATTCTACGTGTACGAAGAAGCGGGCGTCCTCTAGTGTATAATAAATTCTGTTTTATGGACAAATACTGTCTAAAAACCTTCCTCGTGAATCACTCTATCTATCTATTATTGAAAACTGCATTAAAATCCGGTACGTAGTTTAAAAGATCTAAGTCTTAGATTCTAAGCGAGCAGACAGAGGGAACGACTTTGTTTTATACTTTCTAGAAGAAAGAAGATGTATAGATTAATTGTAGGACAACATTCTCTGCCCGAAATAGTATAATATTATGGTGATAAAGACAACGAAAGGAAAATTCAGGCATTTATTAAGGAATTTTCCTTAACAGATAAAAATAACTCCGCCGTAAATAACATACCTATTATTGACAGATGTTTTGCAGCAGGGCTCAGAAACCTGGATATTTTTTTAACCAGCTCTTACGAGTTTATGGTGCTCCGCTAAAAAACAGGTGTACTTCTATACAGGAAAGGGGGTTATTTTCTCTTCAGTTGAAATTTACATCAACAAGTACCAACACAAATGATTGGATAAGCACGACTCTCACCGATTTAACCGCTATATTTTTTATTTTTAGCGATATCGGGCCAGAGCGATATTTTCCTCCTATATAAAAATATAAAAAATAAAACCCAAGTGACACAATTATTTGTAATTTGTCGATGGATAACGTACGCAGAAAAGTTCAGGCATAAAATTATTTCGAATCATTTAAATAATTTTAACATGGACTTCAGTAATTTTCGACGTAGGATCCCCAAGGTCACCGTGAGGTGGACGAAAGCGGGGCTCACCTGGGAGAAGATCTTACCTGGCAGAAACGTCGTCACAGTGATAGTCGTTGTTGCAAATACTTTTATATTGGTGAGTTATTTTTTAATATGACGCCGCACTTAGCTTACTTAATAGATTTCCTATGAAGAAAGCGACCTATTCTCGGTAAAGGCAAATAATTGTGTTTTATAATATCAACGAATTCTTTAGCAATGTTAAGTCCTAAAATTAATAAAATAGATGTGTTTTAGTGTTAGGAACAAAAATTGTAAACTCGCAATGGGCAACTTACCATTTTCCATCTTTCTACACAGTTTACAATGATGAATACTTATTTGTCAAGTATTTGTTTGATAAGCTCGAGTATTACTTCCTAAATGTACACTGATAAAGGGGAAAGATTCGTATTTTTGTAAATATGTTTGTAAGGAATAAACTCAAAAACTACTGGACCGATTTCCAAACTTCTTTCACCATTAGAATGCTTCATTATCCTTGAGTAACCTAGGCTATGTTTATTTGTCTGCGCGGACGGAGTCACGGGCAACAGCTAGTCTTGAATAATTCTACTTGTAACTAACGGGTGCTAACTAACTACTCCACTCTACTTCTATTCTATTCTACGGTAACTAACTATTTAGACAAGAAAATTATTTTCCTAATTAGGTGTGTTCATTATTGCCTAGTACCCATGCTAATACTAGAAGCCTAAGGGATAATTCTGTAACCACAATTTGCACAATTACACTGAGATGTTTAAGTACCAGTGTATTAGAGACAGGTTGCAAGCCTATCGCCTAACAGTCCTACTACAAGCCTTTATTCCCTTAGTCGCCTCTTATGACATCCACGGGAAGATATAATGTGGCACTATTTAACCCGGTAATCACACGGGATTTATACATACATACATACATAAACTCACGCCTTCATTCCCAGAGTGGGGTAGGCAGAGCCACAGACTCACCAACAACTCCAAAAACTTGTTGATAATTCTGTGACCACAATTTGCACAACCAGGCTAAGATGTTATCCAGTGTATTAGTGACAGGTTGCAAACCCATCGCCTAACAGCACTACACAGCCTTTAGTCCCTTAGTCGTCTCTTACGACATCCGCGGGAAGACATGGAGCGGCAACATTCTAAAACCCGGCACTACACGGTTTCACGGGATTTATTATTTTTTATTTATTTGTTTTGTTGAACCCTATTTCCTCTCAGATTACAGGGCTGGTGTTCCTGATGCTGGGCATGACATGCCTCTTCTTGGAGAACTTGTTGTCAGGAATACCACTTCTTAACAAAATCTACTGGTACCCAGGGCAGCTTCTCACCACCTGCTGCTGCATCCTGGCGGTCGCCATCCTCGGCTACGTCGCCACTTGGAAACGGTCCCGCTATGCGCAAGGAGTGGTAAGAACCCACATTTACAGATGTAGTGAGTCTTCATCTCTACATCTATAGTATCTATCTATACGACATCGATTTCCGTATGAAAAAACAGGGTAAGAGTATGGCGGTAAACATTTGTTTTAAGAAAATTAAGTGTCTAAAACCATTGAGATTGTTCAAAGATTTTGGAAAGTCTTAATTCAAAATTCAATAGTTTACCTATTCACCCAAATTCAATTAGGTATCACATTTTGAACATGTGATTTTTTCGAAAAGTCATTCGTCTTTAAGGTTTTTGGTCTAAAACAGATCAGAACGTCGTAAAATATTTAGTATCAAGGATAAAAAAGTAGTTGAGATGCAAAAAAAGAGAAATTATTTTCTTAAAATGGTCTCTTATTAAAATAAAAACAATAAAAACAGGAGAAGTTTTGAGGATGTCTATGCCCATTTTAGAAGATAGACTGTATAAAATCACTATTTTAAAGTTTCAAACCTCATTAAGAGATCTCTCAGTCATCAAAGAGACTAGCGGACTAGAAATATTTTAATTATTTAATCTTCTAGTCCTAAAGAGCAGGAGGAGTAAAGACTCGTACTACCATGCTAGAAATAGCCTAAGCTGATTAAAGGTAAACAAAGCGACTTAGGGCCAATCCAGACGGTCTGACTTACCAAATTACAAATTTACTTTATCTATAGGATCCCTATTAAGTCCTGAATGCCAAATCCAGTATTCCTTTATATCAAGGTAAATCATTTTATTGTTTACAATGCACGAAGTCTCACGCCTCAATTAAATTGTACGTATATGTCAAAAGTTAGAAAATATTTTTTTCTGAAAAGTTCCTCTTTGCTGGATTGTTATAAACGAAACCTAATCTAAGCCACAGGTGTTTCGTTTAACATTTTGGAAACTTAACATGTTAAGATTAAAATGATT
This sequence comes from Acleris cristana, assembly GCA_948252455.1. Taxonomy (NCBI): domain Eukaryota; kingdom Metazoa; phylum Arthropoda; class Insecta; order Lepidoptera; family Tortricidae; genus Acleris; species Acleris cristana. Next base: position 746,755 of record OX411785.1, read on the forward strand.
TTCTAATATGAAAATTCTGACAAACGATAAATAAAATAAATAAATAAATAAATCAGGGACAATGTCACACCAATTGACCTCTAAGATTCATGTCCCAAACTAAGCTCTAGGCTTGTACTATGGGTACTAGACAACGATATACATACATACATACATACATACATACATAAATACATAGAAAACATCCATGACTCAGGAACAAATATTCGCGCTCATCACACAAATATCTGCCCTTACCGGGATTTGACCCAGGACCGCTTGCTTCGTAGGCAGGGTCACTACCAACTAAGCCAGCGCGTCGTCATACAGCGGGCAAACGTTTTTTGACTTGTGGTAGGTTACCTTGTATGAAAACTGTCACAGGGATCATCTTAGATTAACCAAGTTATAGTCACAAGTAAGTCATAATTCGGGAATCCCGAATCCCTATATAATAACGTTTATCCTCACGCATTGTTTTTCCGAATAATTGTTTGTCATAAACTGAGGGCTTATTGTCTAGCGCACTCGCAATCACGATCGTTATCATTTTGAAAATCGAAGCCTTGTCTGCATACAAAATGAAAACAATTGCTCCACTTTGAGGCCAGTTGCAATTGCGAGTGCGTTAGACAATAGCCCCTCTGGTTTTCAGTTGCGTTAGATAACTTTTTAAGTTTCCCGAAAATACCTGCGGTTAACTTAAGTTAAGGTTGTATATTTAACGACGGGTTGGCCTGGTTTGCAGGTTTACTGCCTACTGTAGCGCTCCATAAAAGAAAATGCCGGAAACACCACTAAGGATGTTTACTGTCAAACATCAAACGTTATAATTTTGTCCTATAGTTTTAAATAAAACACCGAAGAAACTTTATAAAATATATTAGATAAAGACTAATACCAGAAGATAATCACCGAATTGTTACTGTTTTTTTTTAAATTACGAAAGCGGAATATAAAAACATGTTATTCATTTTAAAAAAATATTGGTAATATCATATATTTAAAAGTTGTACCCAGCTTGAAAATATATATATATATATATATATATATATATGACTAAACTTTAAAATGGAGATCAAATACACTATGAGACAAACATACATAAAATCTTGAGGTTATAAAGGTCTGAAAAATCGGATAAATTAATAATGCTGGTGCCTGCCTCAAATGATCGATCTTTCAGTCAAACTGCATATAATATAAGTAAATTTTCTATAACTCATTACAAAAAATTGATGTAAAGCTGTCTTGTATTCTTAAACGCCGAAATAGTTTTCCAAATTGAACTATGGTTGTTCAGGAGAGGCTCGTGGGCCTAGGTTAAAATTTTGAAAAAAATATGTTAGGAAATGGTACCTTAGGAAAGTCATAGAATTAGAAAATAAAAAATATGTTATCTTATGACGTTGCGGAGACTTCTGCTGCTGGTTCTGCTGTGCACGCACTTCTATCGGTAGCCCTTGTTATTTCGACATGAATCTTTCCGTATTGTAAATAATAATTATATATATATCCGGATTACGCTCAGCATCATGTAATTGGGTAAATCTCTTGAATTCGAATAATCTCTTAAGGAGTAGGGGGGACTAGAACAAAGATATAACTTATGAAAAATAGGACAAAATTCAGGATACGGGGACAAATAATAAGGGGAATCAAATGAGTGAGACAATCAGCAATAACTTACCCGGAGAAAACCGGTGTAGTACTGAAATATCACAGTATGACTCGCGTATATTTATGTTTCACTGCTCAATTCTCTCGATTAATATTTAAACTTGTAGTACTGCATCGCATACGGCCTATTATCACGAATTTTTAAAGCAAATTAGTTAAATAGTACAAAAAAATAATTCCCCATTGACTTCCGGCGCTGCCCTACGATCCTAGCGGCCGCCATGATGGATTCATTCTGTTTTCGTGACACGGCTTGAACACGGCCATTTTTTTTACAAAAAACGGATTTATTATTAATATGGGAAAACGACATAAATACGACGAAGAAAGTATTCGCAAAAAGATAAGAAAATTAGAGGATCGTCTGCGCAATTGTAAAAAGGTTTCGGATGTCGAATCCGCATCAGCGTGGGCGGCGTCGGACTCGGGTAAGTCTTTTTTTTGTATTGCTGCCTAATGGTGTTTTTTCTCACTGGTTATGGTTCTTTGCGTCTTTTGAATAAGTCGATGAATAATCTTATTTGCGTGAATCGCGTCAGACCATAGCCGTATGTAAAATAAAATAATTTGCTGGGTTAGGAGTTTCAATATGGTGGTGTGTTGGACTGTTGGATTTTATGAAGAATTTATTTCCCATTACCATACATGTACCATTGTAACAGTACCGACATGAGTGATGCGAACAGTACGTAGTGAACAATTCACAGGGACTGTTGCCTTCACATATTTAATTTAATTTAATATTACAATATTATTATCGTTTGCTTGTTGGTACTAGTGATGCGAATGATTTTTGGGGTCATTACCTTCACATTTATATTTTTTGTTCTTGATTACAATGGGTACAAAAATAATGATTTTCAGATCATGAAAGTACTGAAGTACACAAAGAGCCACCAATTATCATTCATACTCCGGAAAATGGTTCACCAGGTGATACAGTCGCACTTGCTGCTGATATAAATGTCACAGAAACACCAGCTGAGACTGAAGAGGAACCATTAGATGAGGAAATTTTAATCTTATTAGGAGATGCTCCTAAAGAGGAATCTCCTGTGGGCCCTGATGTCCACAAGGACGTCGCAGCCAGGATGCGTGACATTATACATAATGGCCTTAAGAAAGAACAAAAGGATAAAATATATGAAGATTATCATATCCCTGGCAATTGTCAATTCTTAAAAGCACCTTTACTTAACCCAGAAGTAAAGGCAGCAGTCTCAGATATTCTTCAAAAAAGAGATGCCTCAATTGAGGCTAGACAGAAGCAAACAGGAACTGCAATTGCTGCTTTAGGAAAAGCAATAAATATGACTGTTCAAGACAAGAATGCGAACCCAACTTTAATAAAGCATCTTAGTAATGCAAATAGATTAATGTGTGACTCCCATTACAATGACACAAAGTTGCGGCGCAACTTTCTTTTGTCTTCTCTTAATAATAAACTCAAGGAAACATTAAAAGAAACAAAAAGAAGTAATTTTTTGTTCGGAGATGATCTCGCTGAAACACTTAAGGCCACAAAGGCGATCACAAGGTCAAGTCAGGACCTAAGGTCACTACAATTCAGGGCAAAAATGGGTCCAAATAAAGTCCAACCTTCAACATCAAGTAATTTAAACTACAAGCACCCGCAACCCGGATTCCTGCACAAAAAACAAGCACACTACAATCACCGAGCTGCGGGGTGGACTCCAACTCACTATCCACATCAAAACCTCAAAAATCAGGTGATACCGAGATCACAGCCTACAAATGCACGAGGAACTGCCCGCTACAGTTACAAGGGCAACAGGAGACCTACCTAAATACACAGGTGACTAAACCCTCAGGTCGCTTACAATATTTTTATAATTCCTGGTTAACTATAACTAGTGAGCCAATTATTTTAAGTTGGGTACAGGGTTATAAGATTATTTTTTTATCACATCCACATCAGGTTGATTATCCTAAGAATGATCCAAGTAGTAAGCAAGATTGTATTACTTTTCAAAGTGAAATAAATAAGCTCTTAACTAAAGGGGCTATTTCCCAGTGCATAAGAGTAAAGGGTGACTACTTATCCAGCATATTTCTAGTCCCGAAACCAAACGGGGAAAAAAGATTTATTTTAAATTTAAAAAAATTAAATAAATTTATTGAAACTTCGCACTTTAAAATGGAGGATTTGAGAACTGCTAAAAAACTCATGTCCCCTAATTGTTTTTTAGCTACACTTGACTTAAAAGATGCTTATTTTTTGGTACCCATACATCAGGATTTTAAAAAGTACTTAAGATTTGAATTTCAGGGTATATGTTATGAATTTAACTGCTTGCCTTTTGGTCTTAACACCGCTCCATTAGTTTTTACTAAAATAATGAAGCCCGTTATTGAACACCTTCGTTTACATGGTTTCATATCCACAATCTACCTCGATGATTTTTTACTTATTGGTACTACATACCAAGAATGTAAGGACAATGTTTATATGACTATTAAGTTGCTAAAATATTTAGGTTTTATTATAAATTATGACAAAAGTCAACTTAACCCGGAAAGAGAATGTAAATTTTTAGGTTTTATCCTGGACTCGAAAATTTTCAGTGTTAAACTACCCCAACAAAAAAGAGAAAGGGTTCATAAAGAAATCAAGAGATTTATGCTGTTGGATATTTGTAAAATAAGAGAATTTGCAAAATTTTTAGGACTATTAACTTCAACATGCCCATCCATTGAATATAGTTGGGTACATACCAAAATATTTGAGAGACAAAAATACCTTAATCTTTTAGCAAATTCTGATAACTATGAAGCTAACATGATTTTAGATAAAAGCTTAATTGGAGAAGATTTAAAATGGTGGAATAGCAAAATTATTAATAACTCTTTTTGCCTTATTCGAAATAATTCATACAAACTAGAAATATTTTCAGATGCCTCCTTAACTGGTTGGGGCATCTCATGCGGTGATCAAAATACCCATGGTTTCTGGACTGAAGATGAAAAACTTTGTCATATTAATACTTTAGAATTGTTAGCAGCATTATTTGCACTAAAAATCTATGCAAAAAATCTATCCAATACTCAAATACTTCTACGTATAGATAATACAACAGCCATTGCTTGTATTAACCGTATGGGCAGTGTCCAGTTTCCTCATTTAAATAAAGTAACCCGTGATATATGGTCATTTTGTGAAAATAAAAATTTATATGTGTTTGCATCTTACATAAAATCTTCTGAGAATTTTATTGCAGACGCTGAGTCTAGAAGAATTCAAACTGATATTGAATGGGAATTAGCGCCTTATGCATTCTCACTAATTATAAAAAAGTTTGGAACACCAGAGATAGATTTATTTGCCAGTAGAGCTAATGCAAAGTGTGCTATTTATATTTCATGGAAACCAGATCCTTATGCATACTCAATAGATGCATTTACAGTCAATTGGGAGAATCTTTATTTTTATGCCTTTCCACCGTTTTCTATTATATTAAAAACTTTAAATAAAATAATTGCAGAAAAAGCCACAGGGATATTAGTTGTGCCACATTGGCCAACTCAACCTTGGTTTCCAATTTTTAGAAAAATAACAGTATCTGATATTGTTTATTTTGAACCTAGTAGTAATTTATTACTTTCTGGCGATTCCAGATTACATCACAACCTGCACAAAAGTCTTATCCTGGCTGCCGCAGTATTATCAGGGAAGCCTTAATATGCAGGAGTGTACCACCTTCTTCCATTGCAATAATGATTAATTCCCTAGCAGAGAGTACACAAAAACAATATGATTGTTATCTAAAGTTGTGGTTTAAATTCTGTCAAAACAGACAAATTGATTATTTAGTTGCCTCTGTTCCAAACATCCTTTATTTTTTGACGGAGTTATTTAATTTAGGCTATAAGTATGGTAATTTAAATTGTTGTAAATCTGCGCTATCATTAATTGTTGGCCAACATATAACAAATGATGAAAGGATTAAAAGATTTATGAAAGGGGTTTTCAGGACACGCCCACCTTTACCTAGATATGATTATACATGGGACACTGAAACTGTACTAAATTATCTATCACAATTATATCCTAATGATAACCTTACTTTAGAATTACTTTCCAAGAAACTAATTACTCTTTTATCTTTAGTAACAGCCCACAGAGTGCAAACTCTGTCAAAAATCTCACTTAGTAATATATCAATGTCTGCTGATAATGTAACCATTAAAATATCTCAATTAATTAAAACATCTCGTCCAAATGCAAATCAACCACTGTTAATTCTGCCGTTCTATAATAATAAACCTGAAATATGTCCTGCAAGAACATTGTGTCAGTATAAGACTGTTACCTCTAATATAAGGTCTGATGATTGTGATAACTTGTTCATAAGCTTTAGGAAACCTCACGCAAAAGTGACTAGTCAAACACTGAGCCATTGGATTAAGGATGTGCTTCAACGCAGCGGCATCGACACGAGTGTGTTTAGTGCACACAGCACGCGACACGCTTCCACTTCTAAAGCACATTCTGTCGGTGTAGGTGTCGATTTAATAAGAAAGACCGCTGGTTGGAGCAGATCTTCATCAGTGTTTGCAAAATTTTATAATCGAGAGGTGTTAATTAATACTAATGATTCCTTTGCAAGTGCCATACTTGAAAATAATTAATTTAGACTTAGTGTAATGTTCATATATATATTTTTTGTTTATTACATTTAAACATGCAGGTGGAGTACCTTTTGCAGAATTTTTTGTTCTTTGTTAAAATAATAACAATATATAATAATATTGTTGAATAATATGTATGAATGTTGTTTAGTTGATTAATTAGTTGATTATATATTTTTTGAAGATGCATTTATTTATTTATTTTTTCATTCATATAGGTACATACTAAAGAGAGTTACCTCTTTAATCTTGTACCTACCACGTCAGGGAAAAATTCTAATTTCAGTCATGTTCTTTAAACATCTACAAGTTTAAATATTAATCGAGAGAATTGAGCAGTGAAACATAATTAATGATAAAACGAACTTACCTGTACGTGAAGTTCTATCATTATTATGTGAGCTGCTCAATTCGAAGCGATTAATATAGTCACCCACCCTAAAAAGTACCCCTACCCGAGACTGAAATTGGAATATCTCCCTTAATTTGTACTGTTTCAGGAGAGCTTTGTACATAATGAATCCATCATGGCGGCCGCTAGGATCGTAGGGCAGCGCCGGAAGTCAATGGGGAATTATTTTTTTGTACTATTTAACTAATTTGCTTTAAAAATTCGTGATAATAGGCCGTATGCGATGCAGTACTACAAGTTTAAATATTAATCGCTTCGAATTGAGCAGCTCACATAATAATGATAGAACTTCACGTACAGGTAAGTTCGTTTTATCATTAATTAATGCGCACAACCCATCTGCATATGGATACCAAATCACGTATTGCACTTATTCCAAATGTGATTTATCACTGACATTATTTACTTTACATTACATAAAGGAAAATTGCAATTCTGGAAAAAATATTTTCTATAGACAACTTCCGTCTCTTACGAACAATCTTCTATTAATGGCGAATTTTCATCAAAAACAAATCAATTGACATCAAAAAGATCAAAATTTAAAATTGATAGACAATTTGCTTCAAAATTACCAACCAGACAAAGAGCAAAAAGGTTAGAAACCCAAAAAGAGGCCAAATAAAGAAACGATAATTATCGCGAAATGACGCGATTTGTAGCGATAACGCTACACTGCGAAGCTAGCGGTCCTGGGTTAAAATCCCAGTTAGGGTAGATATTTGTGTGAGTCATGGATGTTTTCTATATATTTAAGTATATATTTCTAAGTATTTATATCGTTGTCTAGTACCCATAGTACAAGCCTAGAGCGCTTAGTTTGGGACTAGGTCAATTGGTGTGACATTGTCCCCTGATATTTATCTATTATTATAACAACACAAAAAAACAGATGGTAATGGCTTTAGGATATAAGAAAATTCGGGTAAACGGTGCATAGGACAAATGACCGAGGCCCATTTAGATGGTACGAGTTTCTCGCCCATTTTGGGGCGAGAAATCGTATGACATTATCGTATGCAATAATCGCCGGGCGAGAATCGTATAAAAATGTTTACATTAAAGCGAGAAATAAAAACTCGTTTACGATGATGTCATTCGATACTCGCACGGAGATTATCGCCAGGCGACATAGTTTACACGAGAAGCTACATTCTACGGAGATATTTGCTGACGATGTCTCGACTCATCTAAACTGGTTCTCGTATGACATTTTTTCACGTACATGCGAGTATCGCACGAATCGGTCAGAACCGATTTTCATACGAGTTTTACCCGTCAATTAACGTGTTTACACGGAGACTGCAACCATATAAGGCGAGGCGATTTTTGCCGATTCCCATACGATATAGTACGTGTAGTTTATATGATGACATATTTTTTCTCGTGCTACGATAATCGTACACTCGAAGAGAGAAACTCGTACCATCTAAATGGGCCTTAGACTCTCATAATTAATGTGTCGTGTTCCAGTACGCTAGCGTGTTAACGGTGGTGGTGGTGTGCCAGCTGGGTGTGGTGGTGCAGTCCTCGGCTCGGAACACGTCCGTGCAGGCGGTCACCGCCGGCTGGGTGACGTCCGCCTACCACAACCCGGTGCTGCGGCTGCCGTTCCACTTGGTGGAAATCTCGGTGAGCATCCAAACGTCTGGACGGTGAGCGATATCTTTCCCTCCATTCTGGAGGCAACACCCAACCAGCAGATTAGCGCCATTAAAAGGCTTCTTACAAAAGCTGTGCTGGGCCTCTATTCTAGGCGGTAAAAAACATTTTTTTTTATGGCATGGAGAAGGCAAACGAGCACACAGGCCACCTGATGGTAAGTGGAAACTGTGACCCATAGACATTCGCATTCACAAGACTGCAATCCTAAGACTGCAAATGCGTTGCCAACCCTGAGGACTAAGATGGAATGCCTCTATGCTAGTCATTACACCGGCTGTCTTATCCCCAATCAGAACACAACAATGCGAACACTGCTGTTTGGCGGTAAGTTAATGGATAAGATGGTGGTAGCAATCCGGACGGAACCTGCACAAGGTCCTACCACCCGCAAAACATTATTGTCTTTGACCTGTAATCGTATTGTCAACATTTTGAAAGTTCTTATTTACTTGACAGTAATGGCAGCCGAGTTAAAATCAATACCATAACATAACACATCAAAGGCGATATGGTATTTAACGCCTATAATAAAGGCCCTGGCAATGTTGAATATTTTCGTTCTTCCTGATTACTTATTACATATGTGAAAATTGTGTATACTCCTTAAACGTTATTTATTATTTCTGTCATTAAATGCCAATTCAATGCATTTGCCACATAAATATTTTAATTTCAATCTTTTATCTTGAACTGATGTAGGAAACATGGATGCACATTCTTGTTTATAAATTATCGTCGGAACAAAATTATGAAGCTCGTTGCCCTTTGACAACACTGTACTATCTCTAATTGAAATTCTAGATGTTGTACCTGTTAAGGGTGAGGCCAAACGAGCGTAATTTTTTGAGTTGTGGCTCTGACGCGGCCACTCAAATGCTCGGTATGAGCTGAGCTACACAAAAAGAATGAAAACCGTGTCCGCAGCTTGTGTGCCACAAGTGGTTTCGCTGCGGCCGCCATTAGTAGCCCAAGTTCATGCAATAAGAGCGAAAACGACGTCGCTCGGCTCCGCTCGGCTCGATTCGGCATTGCGAACGGAACGGGAGACCCTAATGCGGCAGCTCTACAGCAATATTCAAACAATTGTGTTCCGGTGAAATTACTTAGCATTTAGGCATTCCATTGGGGTTAGTAGAAACTCAATTTAAGATGTCCATGGGCTCCATATCCCTTACCGTCTGGTAGCCTGATTGTTCGTTTGCCTTTCTCATATTTCTTCCTCCTAACCTCTGACGTTCAGATGCGATGCTGCGGAGCCATGGGCGCAAGGGACTACGAAGACTACCATCACGTCATGAACCTGCCAGCTACGTGCTGCAACCTGCATGAAACCTGCACAGCCTACAACGTGTTCAGTGGTTGCACAGAAACCATTTCTAAATACGTGCAGAAGATCAGTTACATCACAGGTGGCCTCACCTACTTCGCAGTTGGCACTGAGGTGAGGTTTCTTATCGTGTATACCAGTGTCACCAGCAATAGTATTTTATCCAAAATATTTGCTTAAAATATCTGACACGTCTTTATTACTAGAGGCATGGTGATGAATGGGACGCCCGGCCGGAGCAGGAAGGTGGTCGATCGGTCTCTTGGTCATTCCGCCCTGTTCCCCTTGGTTGACCCGATGGTCCCATCCCATTTCCCGTTCCATCCCATTTGGTTTTCCTACTGAACAGAAGTGCGCATGGCTTGGGAATATTTAGAAAAATACGAGTTAATTTATGGTTCTTAACCATGATTTTGTTTTAAACACTCGCTCAGAGCGGAATCGATTCGCGAGCGTTATGATTAACCTGAAATTTTTGGTTTTTGATTCTTTCTGCAGTCCCAACTAAAATGATAAGGAGATGAGTGGAGCTGCGCCAATATTAACCAATAGAAGGCGCATGCGGTCACGTCGAGCGCGCCTTGCGCACGTTAGTTTAGATTCTATTGGTTAATATTGGCACAGCTCCGCTCCGACCCGCTCGTCTCCGCGTCAGTGGAAAGGCAGCCTTAAGTTTACTGGACGCCACTTCAAGTCCGTTGCAAACTTGTCAGTTAATTTGGTCGTGTCCTGCCTGTTTAGTATCATTTAGTTAATTAATTTAAGTACTTAATTTCTCTTACAGATCATCCTCGTGCTTGCCAGTCTGTACCTGATTTACATCTGGTCGTTTACTCGGATAACTTTACCGAAACTCTAAGTTTAAGAAATAAATTCTTCCTGACTTACCACAACTTACCATCAGCTATTTTATTCTTTTTGATGAATGAAGATGATTATGAGGCGGTGCTGAAATCGCGTTGCTGTGTTTTTTTCCATACAAATTTAATAATTATTTATTATTTTAATTATTCTCTTTAACCTGTATAGTTTTTTCTTTTTTCGTAGGGTGATGGAACCAGTAATGAACAAGAACCAATAACTAAACCAATAAAAAATTGATTCTTATGGTACAGAGGATAAGGGTCAATCATTTATTTTGAGACATTCAATTTAAATCCTTATGATCAGAGATCGGAATAGGCAGAGCTAATTTGCCTAAACTTGATGCATGTTCATTCAATAATGTATTCCCTTCTCACTCACGCATTAATGAATATGCGTCAAGTTTAGGCAAATTAGCTCTGCCTATTCCGATCTCTGATTATGATCTTAGAATTAAGAGTTAAGTGTCCATTATTGGTGCCTTCAGCTAAAAGTGTCTGACATTGGTGCCGTCACCCTATGCCATTTGTAATGATATTAATAAATAATTATTAATTAGGAATTATTATGAAATCAAGTTAGGTTTCCATAATTTTTATGTCTCTTTCCAAGATTTTTTCTTAAATCCTCCTTAGTCTCCTATGAACCGTTTACCTCCGGGTGTCAACAATAGTTAGTTGACAGTAGCAGCAGTGTTATGAGGTTAGTAGGTAACGTAATAATCAGGGGTCCTCATATAAAATTGTACAAATTTCTTCAAATCAAATCAAATCAAATCAAATCAAATCATTTATTTGTCCTTATTGTGGAATATTGTGTAAAATGGTAATTATTAGTAGAGAAAGTATAATATACAGGGTGTCCCATAATTAACACGTAACCCTGACACCGGAGATAGCCCACCCCTAGACCTACCAAACCAGCCTAATAATATTTATTTTTATTTTTTATGTTTCTAATTATTTTTTGTTTTGGTAATAATTTTCATACAAAACTAGCTATAATTATTGGCAATATCTCGAAAAACGTGCAACTTTTACTGAGGTCACGTTAGGCTAGTTTGGTAGGTCTAGGGGTGGGCTATCTCCGGTGTCAGGGTTACGTGTCAATTATGGGACACCTGTAGATATATTAATTATAGTAGTTGTAAAAATACAGTTAAGTGAAATAAAGTGATATCGCCGACACTCGCCAAAAGGTGCCCGTAGTTAGGAGTGACGTCACCGCTCGGGCCTCGGAGGTAAAGGGTTGTCGTTAAATACTTAAATGATGTACTATCAAGCTTATCCTTTAATCGACCTTTCGCAGCATTCAATTTCTGAACAGTTAATTTAGTAGTCATATCTGTATCTAATTTTTCATTACAATGCCTCACCCTATCTTTCATTACTAACAATTCAAATTTTATTTTAAAGTAGTTTTTAAATTTGAGTACGCTTTAGTAAACTTATTTATAATTAAATACATAATGTACTAAAGCTCTCACTGTTCTTATTTTCCTTAGTGCCTACCAGCTCCTGTTTTTGTGAAATTTAACTACCATAACGTTCTCGTACTTTCCGTAAGTTGATAAATTATATCTATTTGAGAATTTCAATTCGCGTCACTTCAATCAAGAAACGCGACCATGCCAGACGACAACTTTTGTAAGATTTGATTTGGTACGCTCGGCCTATAAGCTATGCAACAACAGCTATGTCAAAAACGGAACAAAGAAGTATACTATAGGTATATTCATTTCACGCCCAAATTTCTGTTTCTGGTATGTGTGAAATTACTTTTCGATAATTTAATTTTAACAAAGTTTATTTCCCAGTCGTGGTCGATCGTCAGTTTGTAATTAAATCTAATATAGAGCAGAGCTTTGTATTTATATATATATATATGTTTTTATTATTATGGCAAGTAGTAAGTGTTGAGATATCATCGGCGAATAGTACCTACACAGGGTTCGTTTATGATTTTGGGAAGATCTTTAATGTAAATAAGGAAGAGAAGATTGGTTTACCTCGTCGTGTTGTTCTCATAGTCTTTATTATTAGTTTAAGGTTTATTGACCTTACATTTGTAATAATTTTATTTTTGCTAGTTTTAAGAATTTATTGTTTATTACTTTATTACCTTATTATTACTTAATGTAACTTACTTTTAAGTATTATTTTGTTATTATTATTGAAAAAATGACCTTCTGCTGGAGTTTCTTGCGGCGCTTCTTCTCCGCAATGATGGTCTTGTCCGAAGCGCTGGTAGATTCACTCATGTTACCGACGTGTAAAAGAGCCCTCATGTGGCCTATTTACTGAATAAATATTTTGAATTTTGAATTTTGAATTTTACCCACGGAATAGAAAAAACAGTGGAAGTGGCATGAGCTTCGTTTAGAATCAGACCTGTTGTCCCCAATACTCAAACTATCATAAAAACAACACGATACCATGGAAAATGTTTTTGGTGCGGCTATCATTTTTACACTCCAAAATAGCACAATAAGCTATTTTAGAAATATCGAAATAAGCGAACGCGGCAAAAGTATCGTAGGTTGTGCGGAACTCCGCATAACTATGCCACACTTTATACGACCACTTGACACTTCTACTGTTTTTTCTGTTCTGTGGGTTTACCCTTGTTTTATAGACACTCATTTCATAGACTATCATTTCACAGAATTTTCATTTAATAGAAAACTATTTTCTGTTTTTCTGTAAAGTGATAGTGTCTATGAAATGTATGTCTATAAAAGAAGGGGCTCCCACCCGATTACACTTTTGTGGAATTGAGGCTTCGGGCGTTATCTATTTTAATTACTGTTTTATTTTTGTTTCATTGTACCTATTTTTTTCGCAAATGGATTAAAAAATGCCGTTTGATCGTTTCAAACCGTCATTTTCATTCGTCCCGAGCCTTGTCACACCTCGGACTCGTGTAAAATGACATAGTTTCCACACTTGCATCAAAATCTAGTCATTTATAAATAGTAGGGGATCCGATTAGGAGACAACCTTCACCCCGCTGTTTATTCGATAAAAAGTATTTTATATCAAATTTAACATGGTAACTAATATATGGCGAATAGGTTGACTGAAAAATTTCAGTCCAGTGAAGTCCTAATAAAAAAAACAAACTATTTTTTTTTTATTGTTTTCATTTCTTACCATAGTAAATTTGATATAAAATACTTTTTATCGAATAAACAGCTGGGTGAAAGTCGTCTCCTATTCGGCTCTTAGACCAAAAGCTCGGGGCATTCTTAATGGAATGGAAGATAAAATCTGCATTGTTAACCGCCGGGTACGTAGCGGAAAGTGCTGCTACGCGCTACGGCGTAGCGCTTGATGCGTTACTTGCAGCAAACATAGTGTTACGTACGTGGGGGTAGGTAACTGATAGAAATGCACGAATACACCGGTAATCAAAAGTAGACTTTAATAACTCACTCACTTAAACCGCTAATATCCCTTGTATAGTTATCGCCCATTTAGTTAGTAAGTTAGTTAGACACTTGTTAACATAACTTTTATTTATAGTCTTAAAAAAAAACATTTTACTTACACATTTAGACTTTTATTGTATGTTATATAAGATGTTATAGTAATCTTTGGTGACTTTACTAGCTAATGTTTTTTTAAAATATGTGATACTTATAAGTATTGTACTGTTTGTGCCCAAATAAACATAAAAACATTAAAACATTTACTTTTTACTCACTTTTCGAACATTTTACTTACGTTATTTTTAACAGTCTTGTTTTCGCAAACAAGAAACATTTTTTTGTAGGTTTTCCCGTGGCGTGGGCCAGGATACCCCAGAGCCTCGCCTTTCTCAAACAAATAGACCGTTTGATGATGTCACAGCATAATTCCACGTTCGGCGGGCCCGTGTAGTTCGCAGTTCAGTCAGCGTCAGAGCCTGGGCCGCACCGGACGCGCGAAAACGTCTCAAAGCCTAAAAGTTCTTTCCGCGATTTAAGTATTATGTAAATAAGAATATCGATGCAAAAACAATATTAAACGTTTAAAATGCCCATGAAAAAGGTGAGTTTTATTTTTTTATTGTAAAGATACGGTGTTCCATATTTTTTTTTAATTTGTTGATTCGAAAGGGTATGGCCGGTGTTTTGTTTTATTATGGTAAGATTAAGATATTTTTTTAATATAAATAACAATATAATTTGTACACGTTGGTTTAGATTTTTACAAAATTGAAAGAAAGTACCTACTTAACACAAAACAACAAAATCAACAAACAAAAATAAACAGATTCTTTCGTTTTGTTTTTTCTCGAATAAAATTAAGAAGCCTTAAAATAGTTTGAAAGCTTTTGTTTTATTTTACTGAAATATTTAAATTATTTAAAATATGTTATAGGTAGATAGCGTATGACATTTGTGCATGCGTGTGTTGAAATGTTAATAATATTTAAATACTTTTAAACATAAAATTTACACTACATTTACTTTTTTATCATTTTTGTATTGCGTTATGTTTGCTGTTGACCGGACTAGTTTAAATAGCAAGAATTGCTGGTATTAAGAGGTATATTAATAACGTGCTTTTAAAATTACTGAACAGTAAATATTTAAAATCCCCTTCCATTTATTAAAGTATACCTTGTAAGGCTCACGTCAAATTTCGTTACTTTGAAAAAGAACCTTGCGTCGGTCAACTAAAGTCAAAAGTAACTTTGACAAATGTTCAAAATTTAGGACGTTGGGCCTTACGAGGTTAATGAACATAGGTGCGTTATATTATGCCTTTGATCTTTGAACTTTGAACTTTGACTTTGACTTTGCTAACGAAAGTAAACAAAACCACGTGATCATAGTTCGTCAGCCATTGTAATGAAACACCGGCGCTAGGTCATACACTGATTTATTGAAGCTACCCTCATTATGTAAATACAAACATCTACCTACATTAAACATATCTACAACAGCCATGACCTGCCATAACTAAACCACTGCTACTCGTACAGTCAACCAATTTGATTCCTAGGCCACTATGGACTTTGTCAATGTGACGTTGTAAACCAAATCATAAGAAGTCTGTAACGTTTGGTTGTCAACGTCACTTTAACATAGTCCAAAGTGGCCTCGAAATCAAATTGGTTGACTGTACGTCAAAGACAGACACAAGCCGGGGCGTTCCTAAACCAGTGGAAAATTTTAAAATTTAGTTATCTGTCGGTATCCTGAAATCCATTTTTTAGGGTTCCGTACCCAAAGGGTAAAAACGGGACGGGAACGGGAAAACCCTATTACTAAACACTCCACTATCCGTCCGTCTGTCCGGCTGTTTGTCACAGGCCGTATCTCATGAACCGTGATAGGTAGACATAGTAGTAATTTTCACAGATGTATTTCTGTTGCCGCTATAACAAAAAATACTAATAACAGAATAAAATAAATATTTAAGGCGGGCTCCGATACAATAAACGTGTTTTTTTGCCGTTTTCGGCTAATGTTGTATAGATAATGGTACGGAACCCTTTGTGCGCGAGTGCGACTTGCGCTTAGCCGATTTTTTTTTACTATTTAAATATCCTGTACAACCTTGGTATTTTGTCAGTCTGTATTCTATGAAGAAAACTGCAAAAACTGGCCAAGTACGAGTCGGAGTCTCACAAGAAGGGTTCAGACTCTTGTACAATTTGTACATGGTCCCCCATTAACAGACCATTATCAATTTAATGTAGTTTTTATGTT
Source organism: Acleris cristana (assembly GCA_948252455.1). NCBI lineage: Eukaryota > Metazoa > Arthropoda > Insecta > Lepidoptera > Tortricidae > Acleris > Acleris cristana. Next base: position 763,033 of record OX411785.1, read on the forward strand.
TTCTTTTAAAGCGGCAAAAGTACCACTCATTTTTTGAACAAAATCTGTGTCTTCCTATTACAATCTAAGAGATACAGCGATTGTTAAGGTCTAGCAAAAAAATACAAATAATCCCGTTTCGGGGGACCCTTAACCTCCTAAGGCCCAATGAAAAATTCAGCATGTGGTCACTTCGGCCCGTAGTCCTACCAGTAGTACTATTGTCTTATACTCATTCTGACCCAAGTACTTAGAAGACAAAATGGCGGTTTTTCTATTAAGTCCTACGGGTAGGACCGTGGTACGCTATTGGCGGGTTTTCTATTAAGTCCTACTGGTAGGACCGTGGTACGCTATGACTACACAACTGTCGAAGGAGCTGGGTTTGAATGAGAAAGTCAATAAGTACTATGGGTATATAGGACCTTGGGCCTTAGGAGGTTAAGTGTACAATTATTTCAATTATTGAATCAGCATTTTACTATTTGCAGATGGGGGATCCCGTACGTGGAAAAGATCCATTTTATGTGATCAAATTTATAGAATTTCCAAATGAGAATGCAGCCGAGTATGTCATCGTGCCAAAGTCTTGGATAAGATCATTCTGTTTCGGAGACACGAGTTTCGTGCGGGAAGTGCTGGTGGCGTATCCGCCTCAAGAATCGAGCGAGAGCACATTAAATCGTGTTATAGCTAATGGAAAACCTGAAAATGAATGGAGTGCCTACACGGGAATTATTGAATTTAAATCAGGTACCTACTTAGGTTTAAAGTCGTAAATCGTGTGATTTGATAAAACCGACCGACTTTTTATTTTTAACTGTTGGTATTGCGAAGGCAAACCAGCTTAGAGGCCTGAGGCGCTAGACAAGATGCATTACGCTACCGATCGTTTCTATTCGTTTCGTTTTTAAACCAATCGCGTCACCGGTAGATCACGTGACTTTTCGTATCACGTCATCCACCAGTGACGCGATTGGTTTAAAAACGAAACGAATAGAAACGTTCGTTAGCGTAATGCATCTTGTCTAGCGCCTCTGATGGTAAGTAAGATGTGTGACCCGTAAACGTATCTTAAGGCTACAATCCTCAGACCGCAAATGCGTTGCCAACCCTGAGGACTAAGATGGAATGCCTCTAATGGCCGAACCCTATAATATATTCAAACCGCGGATAGACAGGCTTACTTCGGATTATAATTTGAAAATTTGACACATTTTGTATGGGCAAATGTCGTAAGCTAATTTCACCGGTTATCGTAACCCTGTCATTCACCGGACAATTTGAACGCTATGCTACAAAAAATATGTTTTTTGTACTGGACGTTTATTATTCATTTCGAATGTAGGTAGTTAAATGAAATTATGCAAAATATTTTTAGACTGAATGAAGCGTACTCGGTAAAGGTACGTGCTCGGGATACGACAATCCATTCGTTTAGCTGGTGAACAAATTCGGGAGCGATCACTAGTTTAGGAAACAAGTATCGGTGTGCGATTTTATTGATACACGAATTCACTTTCTGTCGCTTTATTTTGGTCCTCGATCATGAATCTTTGAATCATGTGTCTCTTCCAGACAACCTTGGATAGAGAAATAGTTAAGGACACAAATTCATGCTCAATAAACAACCTGTTACAAATATATCAACAAAAGAAAATATCAAAGTAATGTCAACCCTGATGATGATGATGATGATGAGTGGGGACGCGGCCGAGGCAGACGGGCGGTCGAGTGGCTCTCCATTCATTCCGCCCTGTTCCCCTTGATCAAGCCTCAGGTTACCGGCTCGGCGGCGCTCCCATCCAGCCATCAGAGCCCATCCTCCCATCCCATCTTCTTGTTCTCCTACAGAACTAAAGTGCGTCCTGTAATTTAATGCTTTTAAGTGTCTCTGCTGATAGTGCGTCCTCCCCGAATATGCGATGTCTCAGTGACGAGTACAATGTCAACCCTAGTAAGTTATCATTTCTAGGGACAACATTATTTTTATGATTTCTTTTGTTTTGTTTTTTTTTTATATCAAGTTGTATAACAGACATTATTTGATTCGAACCCGATCCTGCTAGAGGCACTTGTGCCCAATCTCCCACCAACACAGTATTCAAATATAATGGTGACTTATTAAGTGGTTTTACTTGCAGATTCATATACAGAAGCCTTAGCTTGGTCTATGATCAAAAATCTAAATCTTCCTTTGATGGCACTGGACTACGGTGACACTGGAGGTGAGGACGATGAATGATCAACACAACAACTCAAAATATAAATGATTATCTTTTATTGCAAAGGGAAACAGCACATATATTATATTACAGCTATATTAACAAATGTACTTAATTCATGAGACCAAACAGTTTTAACCTAAAGTTAATATTTTAATTTTGCTCAAAGAGTTAGCATTATTTTAATCATTTACTACGAGTAGATACTGAAATAATAATAATCTAATCAAAAATCAATTAACGGAAAACCTAAATATATTTTTTATCATGGATGTATTTTAGTATTTGTTTTACATTTTAAATCTAGATAAGTATATACACTTTTTGCATCAAACAAAACATAAACAAAATCGGTTTAAAAAGTATGTGTACGTACTGATAGAATGTCTCGTTGCAGATAATCCTCCGGTAGCAGCACTAGAGAGCAGCGGTTGCAATCGGAATTCTCTTTCAAGCTCTAACGCAAGCAAACATCAGATGCAAGTACCTGCTAGGTAGATGAAGGATTTCGCAAAATACAGCCAATAAAAGCCGCAGCAGCTAAATATATTGACGATGTTACTGCCATATCACGTAAAGCAGATAATTATAAACCAAGAATAATAGAGACAGTGCATAATCCCGCCGATAACTCTGACTTATCGAGTAGTGAAGATGAGTCAAAGCTAAGAATCGTCGAAGGCTTTAATAATCAGGATCAAAGTTCACAAACTCCAAGAAAATCTGCCAATTCAGACGACATTAACGCCGCAGTACATGAGATACCCTATATGTTAAAACTATCCTGCACATTATTTGAACCATCAGACAAGAAGCCATTATCATCAGTTAATCTAGGAAAACAGGACCGAATGAGCAACTCAACGATCGCTCGCCCGGCTGCCCCACCCGGGGGGCATCTTAAACCGTCGACATCATCATCATTAGTCGATCAGGATCATTTAGCCCTAGGGCAGGACATCACAGAAAATAAACAACCTTCTGTAGAAAATGATTCCGGTTTGTCGTTATTCAGTTCTTCGTATCAAAAAGCAACTCCTTCTGTTCCACTTTTCGGAAGATCTGATAGCATTGGAAGTAATGGGAAAGGTACACCATCGAATGCAAAAAATCCTTCAAATTTAAGTAATCAGTTCTGTTCGTCACAATTACCTTCTTTGGAACTGCCGTCTGCAACAAATCAAAAATACGATTTACTGGAAACTCAGCTGCAAATGATACATCAACGTGATACACCCAACAATGAAAACATGAATATGAATAATCAAAATTTATATCCGCAGTATATGAAAAATAAGGTGCCTATTTACTACACTACATCTTCACTATATCGTATGTTTTACTATGAATTAAAGAACTGTGGCCCGTTTCACGAAGCTACAAGTTACAAATTACAAGCGGAACTCTCTTTGTAGCAAAAGGAGTTAGATAGAGACTTCCGCTTGTAATTTGTAACTTGTAGCTTCGTGAAACGGGCCTCTGATGTATAGTCATAGCATTTACTGTTTTATTTGCAGAAGCCGAGCAGATTACCCGGTACAATCCCGGCTGACCATTATTACGTGGTACAATTTAAAAATGGAGCAAACTTGCAAACGAAGTACACATGCGTGCGAAGCTGTTGGATCACGGCTGCAACGGAACATGAAGTCAAAATAGCATGTCCGAACGATCGGATTGATACACAACCAAATATGTTCTTACTTCCAATTAAACTTCGCGAAGAATGGAGGAGTTACACGGCTGTAGTCAAATATGTAACGGGTGAGTGGAATTAGTAAAACTTATCGAAGCACATACATGACCGTATAAACCGCGAAGCCCCGAAACAGGCTTATCATAGTAAATAACCTAAGAAAACCCTAAAAATCACAATAGGTCTCTATGGAACCATTAGTCTTAAGGCCAGCCGGTGTTAGTCTAGAGAAAACAGGAAGCTACGAAGCAAATTGAGTAATTCAGGGTCTTTTAGAAAGATAACGAGTTGGTTGTGAATGGAATAATGAGCGTGAGGATTATTTGTGTATTTCAAGAAGTATTTTAAGGAAATGCCTGAATAAAATATAACGCGCCTATGGGAGGGAGGGGCTGCGCCTTCGCCCATGGACGCGACGGTAGCCTGAGAGCACAAACGGCTTGTGCAATTTAGCGGAATATTGTTTATTCCATGCCTGTTTTGAAAAAAAGAAGATTTGTTGGGATCGTAGCAGGTGGAAAGAAGTGGTCTCTGCCTACCCCTCTAGGAAACAGTCGTGTTTTAATGTATGAATGTATGTATTAAGTTGAGTGCCACCATCAGGCTATAGTCTAAAAAACCAACGAGCTTCCTTATTTAGAACATATGCAGTCTTATTCGACCGCGATATGCTGTAATAAGTGCGTGTTGATCACTGCGCAGTACTCGAGGCTGACGTCGCCCTGAAGGTGTTCTGGGCTGGACGCCTCGGGTGGTCGGAGGCAACCTCAGTCAAATCTTCAACCTTTATCTTTATGCAGCATTTACATACATTTATTATACCTAATTCTTTGTTTTTTTAATTGCAGTTTCATGTAATGATGCAATATCTTGGATCGAGCGAGGAACAAAAAAGTGTTATCAACGTGTTATAAAAGACACGGCAGATAGTGGAGGTGAGGATGAATAAGACAATATTTTACTTTATTTTCATAATAATTAATATTAAATATGTTCAGATATGTATTTAGAAACGAAGGTTTATTCTTAAAAAAATGTTTTGATTGATTTAAAAGTTAGGTTCATGTACGTTCGTACCTATATATACGTTTTTTTCGTGTACATGTTTTTTTTAAAGTGAACAATTTAAAAGTTATATTAGGATATATGGGATGTGTAACTGAGACGTAATTATACAATTTATGAAGAGAAGTGATTTAGGCCGTCCGTTCAACTTGGTAACGTTACGATAGCTCTTATTTCCTTGATAGTAAAGACCGAATTAAAAAACAACACCACAACACGACTAAAATAATATTGTTTTACCGTGTAGTATAAAGGCACTGATATAAAGGCCTATTTCTTCGCATAAATAGAGTTCTCAAAATGTTAACAAAATTGTGGATTCTTATAGCGAATAGTCATTTTTCGGTTATTTACTGATCCATCGAATACTGATAGAGTTTCTGTCGCAGGTTTACCACACAAACGAGCGGCAACATCAACAGCTTACGAGGTCCCACTGAAGAAACGGTCAATAACAGTCAACGCAGCTGAATCAACCCAACTCCCTGACATATCTGCGGTATCGATTATAGCAAATAGTTCCCAGTTCGGCTTAAATTACTACCATCAAGTTAAAAATTCTCTAACCTCCGTTCAACCAGAACCGGTTCCACAGAGTTATCCTGTTTCTGCGCCACAGTTTCCACCTCAAATGCAAGCGGGATATTCTTCTATACCTAGATTTCGTGCACAAAATATACATCCAGACTTCAAACACCAATATGTTCCAGTTTGCGGACAACCTAATATACAGCAGACACAAGCCCATCAAAGTAGCTCCACCTCGGATCTTCAGGCTTTTGAACGATCTAATCCGGTGAATAGCACTGACCCTTATCTTCAACAAAACCATCAAAATACTACGTGTAATCATATAAATCAATCATATAACCTTAATACTCAGTGGGCACCAGCACATCAATATTTACCTCATCAACCAGGATTTTCACACAATCACAACGGTCAAATTGTAGCAAACACTAACATGCAAATATCTACCCGTAACATAGATGATTCTCCAATATCTCATTGTTCTTTAATGGGCCCTTGTCATCCTTACAATGGAAATTATTCCGCGGTGGCTGCTTCTCATGATAGTCGAAGAGGAGTCACGGGCACGGCAGGTCTACCTCCTGCCAGTCGAGATCCATGGTTACAGCCAAGAGTAAGAAATTCTGCTCAACAAAACTGCAATGATATAGTCTCTCCATATGCTCTGGAAGAACTAGCTAGACCCATTGCCGCAGACAACCAACCTCGTCTAGAAAGAGCCGCCGCCAGAAACACTGCATTCCGCGACTACAAACTAAAGTGTTTTAAAGCGTTTTTTAAAACAGCAAATGAATATACTATGCAATATACGAATGCAATGCTTCGCGCGATTACAAATCTTTGTCCTCAAAGAGGCGTAGCCTGGAATATTATATTCGACGAATTTGAACTTGAACAACGTAGTGAAGCCTTTCGTAAAGAAGCTCATGAATATAATATACATTATTTGTTAGCAATGAATAACGCGACTACAGGCCTTTGTAATAATATCAACGGATATTTTACCCATTAGGCATTATATAAGCCATTTGTATCATTTGTAAGAGCAAAAAATAATAGTAAAAAATAACATCGTGCTCCTGACCGATCCTGCTACTAAATTTCATAAAGATCAAACACACATAAAAATACGGTTGCCTTCTCAGCGGACTCCTTTAACGGGAGTTTATTCGCTCGATCATCGGTTTATTTAAAAAGAAGACCTACCGGTGAAAGAGGGAAGTATAGTATTTTTCACAATCGTGTTATAATAGAGAGCTTTTTAGTCGAGTAAGTACCGTGTTTAGCCCACCACGACGCTTGCTGAGTGGCCTAAGTAAGGTACGAGATTAAAAAGCTTGATTATGACACTATTGTGAACAATACTTTTTGTACGAGTTCATTAAAATTAATAATTTAAGTCATTAATACGAGTATTTAAGAAAACTAAATGTCGTAAGTACTATCACACCACCGGCGTCCGTAATGTTACAGTACTGTGCTGTGATTGGCTAAATACTGGCCAATCACAAAGCGTGGTTTTAATTTTTTTTTATGCCCTGTATACAGCAGCAAGTTTAAGTAGATTTTTGATAGATGACGCGACGCTGCTACGTTCCGAAACGCCATAGATTGGCAATTTTGTATCGGATCGAGTCTCCTTAAACAAGGACACATATTATTGAAATACGAAGTTCTATTTTCAATTTTTTTTGGTTGTCTAGAGCGTATCGAAATAGTTATTTCGGTTTGTTTCAGAAGTAACATACTTAGACTATTCAACGATGAAAAGAGTGACGTTGCTGTATTCTCTATGAAACCTTAATACACAGATTTTAATCGACGAGTATAAAAAAATTATTTTGTCTGGCAATTTTGTTGTTTCAAAGGTTAGAGCCATGAAAAAGTTACCGCTTACTAAAAAAAAACAGGTCCTAGACGTTTTTGGAAAAATAACCCGTGTCAGCATTTTTAACGGAAGTTAATCTAAAAGCTAGTAAAGTATAGAACTAAACATGAACCCCCTTACTAATAAACGTTGAGTAACGGTGGTATAGCCATACATTGTTTTGTCCTAATCAGTCATTGTGACATTTGGATTTGATACCACAGTTACTCAACGTTTATTAGTAAGGGGGAAGGAATAAAATTCTTCCGTGACTAGCTGACTGGTAGGCAACGCACAACCTAAACCGGGACTTGACAGAAGCGCGTGGAGCTAACCCCATGTGCTTCTGTTTAGTCCACCAGAGTAAATCTCTTTAACCGAACAATTGTCCTCGCGTGTGACATCCATGGACTTGTTTCTCTAATAAGTCCATGGCGATTGTCTCAAACTCGATACTGGCGAAATACACCTTATTGAAACAAGGAGTGAAAGCCATTAATTAAGAAAGAAAAAAACCTAAACCGCTGGATGTGAGGACTTGGAACATGGGGGAATACTTTTTGGGTAGATTAGGAGTGCACTAATTTTATTTTCTTAAATCTACCCCCCAACGGGAAGACGTAGCGGGAGTAGCGGAAAACTTATTCATCGCTTAGGAAATTGCGGGCGGTCTCTAGTTTCATAGTCGTATTTATTTGCTATCTCGGCCATTAATCGCTAAGGTGCCAAAATACCCTGTAATAATGACGTTTCGTCACAAAACAAGCAATAAATTAGTGACTAATAATTGGTTTAGTACGACAGGGTTCTATTTTTGATTATTTAGTATTTATACACGCGTTAACAATAAAATTGTTCTAATGAGAATCGTCCCTGCAACAACAGTCAGACTGTTGGGCCAGATCTCTAACAAGTACAAAAATATAAGACAATATCTCCAAACTTATTAGGAATTGTAGATTTTAAATAAATAATTACGTTGCTCAAAGTTTTATTTTAGTAGTTAGTTTGTGGTCGAAATTCCTCAAAAACGGCTGGACCGATTTTGATGATTTTTTAAAATAATTGGGTGGTATGAGTTTAGGTCGTAAAATATATTTGAGGCGTTATCTATGAAAAGGGACCTTATTGTCGATGGTGCTTCCGCCATTATTAACGATGCTCCGATATAAATACAACGTCGTGTGACGCAGTGCGGAGTATGCGCCATCGACAATAAGGTACCTTTTCATAGATAACGCCATATTTCATAACGTTTGTATGAAAAAAAAATACACACGGGCACCGCCACGCCCTGACAGCTATAATAATATAATGTATAGTAAAAGAGGAGTTAATAATAAAAAAAACACTTTAATATTTATTTATTTGCCGTGTGGTGCCGGGTCTAGAATGTTGCCACTCCATGTCTTCCCGTGGATGTCGTAAGAGACGACTAAGGGACTAAAGGCTGTGTAGTGCTGTTAGGCGATGGGTTTGCAACCTGTCACTAATACACTGGATAACATCTTAGCCTAGTTGTGCAAAATGTGGTCACAGAATTATCAACAAGTGAGTCTGTGGCTCTGCCTACCCCACTCTGGGAATGAAGGCGTGAGTTTATGTTGTGTTGTTGTATATTTACTCACAAACTCATCTAGTCGTTAAGAGATCGCGAGAAGCTTATTTTACTATATTTTTTACATCTTTCGTTTTTAGAAAGTAAGGATGTGTACTATATCGTTCCTGTTTAGAAAGTAAGAATGTCTATTATATCTTCCCTGTTTAGAAAGTAAGGATGTCTATATCTTTACTGTCTAGTAAGTAAGGATGTCTATTTTACTACACGTTAGCCCAGTTGGTAGTGACCCTGCCTTCGAAGCTAGTGGTCCCGGGTTCTAATCCAGGTTAGGGCAGAAATTTGTGTGGTGAGTACGAATATTTGTTACTGAGTCTTGGATGTTTTCTATGTAATGATAACATAAGGGATTCTAAGTCCATGTTTAATTTTAAAAAATACCTCAAATTTCATACAATTTATATATCAACTTCACTTAAATTATTAAATCACAATAATAATTAAATATGTTTTTTTTTTTGATTAACTACGTATCATAAATTAATACGCAATTACTTTATCGACAAAAAAAAGATAATAACTTACAATAAAATGATTTCGTAAATTGATTCGACTGTAAATTGTTAAGTATTAGTGCGTTGAATAATTGTATTATTATGTGGCGTTCCTGAAACATGAAGTACTTTTTAAGAAACTGTTACGCTTTCAGGATTTTTAATAAATCAATCCTAAGCTAACCTAGCCTTGTCTACACGTTAGATATTTAAGAAACTGATAAGTTTTCGGTTTCAGCGATATAAAAATTATGACTATAAGTATCAACAATTATGACAACAATGACATTATGACTAAAATTTTTATGGAAAACAAAGGGCTCCCACCTAGTCGCATGGGTTACTGCTGCCCTAGACCCCCTGGAGCGTCTATCTCTCCGAGCTGCGAGTATCGTAGATGCGATGCATAGCAACGTAAGTTGCGGCTCTACTGAGGTGGAGACGAGCGGAGCTGTGCCAATATTATCCATTAGAAGGCGCATGCGGCGACATCGAGCGGCCCTTACGCACGTTAGTTTAGATTCTATTGATTAATATTGGCACAGCTCCGCTCCACTCCGCTCATCTCCGCCTCAGTGGAGCTGAAGCCGAAATAACAAGTTAAAGATGTACCTACCCACATTTTGTTTATATTTGTTCGTTACTTAGCATAAGCATTGCACGTTTTACCCTCACTTTAATGTACCTATGTATTTTGATTATGCCATTTTTAAAATTATGGAACCAAATTCCCTATTTAGTTTATTAGTTATGACGTTAGGATAAATTCAATTTTAACTAAATTATATACATTATTACTGATGTACCTACTTACAAATTTATTTAAGTTCATTTGACATTATTTCCCCTATTGACCAATTTACGGCGAAATGTTTAAATTTAAAATTAAAATTAGTTGCTCGGTGCTGTACCTTTACTTACCTTTACTTAGTAAATTTAAGTTATTATATTGTGTGCCCTTACAGGGCGTCATGGACTGACCTTATATCATGTAATATCACCATTATGTGAATGTACACTCAAAAAAATGTGAGCCAACCAAGAGAGATTTTCTCTTAGTTGACATTAAAATGAATACAATAGTTATGATTATCCTAGAGCTGGTGCTTACCTCTCCCAAAGGATTGGGCTAGCTCTCCAGAGAGGTAACGCAGCCAGGGTCATAGGGCCCATGCCGCGAACGGACCTGCTAGAGGGGGTGTTATTTTTATAGTGGTGATTATTATTTACGTCTTTAATTTGAGTAGCTTTATTAGTTTTATTTTAATTTAAATAAATTTAGTTTTAACGTTTAATTGTATTAATTTAATAAATGATTATTTGTATCAAAAAAATAATGTTATGATTTATTTATTTTTAATTAACTAGTGCGGTTACAAACCACTTACACTAATTAATGAATCAATTTAAAGGAAAAACTATATGTAATACATTCATGTCAAATTATATAAATCTATTACCTATTTTCACTAATATACTTACAAAGAAAATAACGTGAGTCAAACAAGCAATCATAACACACAGTCGAAAACAAAACATGTTACATAATATATACAATAATAATAATTAAAAACAACATTTATTCGACTACTTCACAAAACCTTAAGCATGTACACATAACTATCCTCCACTATCTGCGAAAACGTCACAATGTGGGTTTTTTCCAACAGTTTGTTTAAGGCAGTGAGGATGCAGGGCAGCGGGAGTTAGCGCGAGCCACAGTTCCTCAGAGTGGAACTGAGAAAAGCCTGTGACTACGAATGCGAAGGTTCGAAGGTGTTCGGGGCAAATATGCGGAGCAAATCATTGTGCAAGTCAGGAGCGTCGATAGTGCTACGAAATATTTTACAAACCATTGTAAGCTGGTCGCGGGCTCTCCTTACTTTAAGGGAATTATATCCAAGACATCCCAGAAGGAAGTTGGTTGGGTATCAACCAAAACTTATAGTTACAGCAGCAAGGTCTTTAGTGATTAAATTTACAACTTAGTTGATGTATCAAACGTCTTGTCAGGCTCGTATGTATTGTACATGGCAATACAATTAATAATAATCAAGAAGTAATGTAGGGACTTAGGGAGCTATAAACAAGAAACTTCATGTCTTCATTTCGTGACATAACGCATACATTTCCGAGTAAGTATGTTTGAAAAAAAATTTTTTTAGTGAGAAGTGCATGATAAAGTTCTAACAATTATGAACGGGTTGGAATCCAAATAAAGCTTAACAATTTATACTCGTACGTACCTAATATAATATATGAATAATATTTAAGCAAGCATACGTCATTGAATTTTATGTTATTCTGTACAAAGTCAAATCAGACGACCGGAATTACATAATCTTTTGTACTGGTTTTTCTTTTCCTTATGCTTAGCTCAGCTTAGATAAGCTTTCCAAAATAAACGGTTTAGTATATACGCTACATCCTGCATAATAGTCACTCAAGATCACTGAGGATAACGTATGGTTCGAAAATTTTACTTTCCCTATCGCAGGGTAGCACAGCGTCTGTTGAAGATGTAGGGTCCACCTTCCCCCGGAGTAATACATGTAGGTGAACGAGTGGATGTGCTCTGCCAGATACTCTCTTTCCGCCGTGTATCTACAGTTCGGGTTCTGAAGGACATACGAGACGGACCCTCCTTTCTGGTCTCGAGGGAGATCGTTAAACCGACGTGCCTCATGCGATCCCGCGAGATGACGAAGACGCAGAAAGCCGTTACCTAAAGGTGTCACCATCCATGTACAGCCACTGAAGTCAGCCATGAGCACATATTTGGGCTGGTCTGCAGTTGGGTTTTCCGGAATGTCTACATACGGGTAAGGCTCTTCCATGTGAATGCTTTGATTAAGCCAGAACGCTCTTTCCCCTGAAGGATCAACTTGAAGCGCGTACAAGTACCTTCCAGTTCTTATCTCGACCACCTTGAATCTAGCTTCTTTTCCTGATATTTGGAGACTTTCACGGCTTGATATGAAACCGCTCGTGAACGGTCGGCTCTGGACATTGATGGTTGTTAGCGCCTCACTCAGATTTAGTGATCTGAGTCTGCCGGTATACACTCTTTCTCTGCCACAGTGAATGTTGTTCCAGTTGTCTCGCAGCCGCGATTGAGAGCTCACGTCTTGTGTCAAACCGTGCTGTATTGCCGATAGCACCACTAAGACGAGGAACAGGCCCATGGCTGAGGCAAGTGCGGACTGTGGCTCGAGATATATCTGCTAGACCTTTTATAATGTCAGGGTTACTCATCTTTATTACCGACTTCCGCACTTTGGTGTTTGGAAAAACCGCAAGTAACCTAGTTGACTTTTTAAATTGTTACAATTGGAGACCATTACCTAATTCAGTTAGGTATTCTTTGTGTTATTTCTATTGTGTTGTTATGTCACTTGTTGTAGGTATTGTAGTACTGAAATAGTTTTATGATAACAGACGAAAGTGCTTTTAGCATTGTTCGTTAACAATCTTTAAAACTTTTTAGTAACACAACTCTAACCTAACCTAACCGCAGGTATTTTCGGAAAGCTTAAAAAGTTGTCTGACTCAGCTGAAAACCAGTTTTGGACAAACGATAAATTAGGACAAATGACGATTAGGACAAACGACATTATGGATCGCGAATGACACCCCGTTTTCTCCTTTGTGCAGTGCTTCAAACCCTCGTATGTATGTACGTATGACATTCGGATATACCTTTCATGCCTCAAATGCGGTTTTTTTGCCCCTTCCGTTAAAAGATGTGGTTGTGTCACATACGGTTAAAGAATGGAATAAGGGCATTTTACCGCCTAGAATAGAGGCACTGATTGTATGTCGGCCGAGTGAAATCGTGTGGCTTTGGAGTATTGCATAATCATGAAATTCATGAAAATTGATTCGAAAAGTTGTCAAAATATGCAACCCCTAAATACCAACTAATTGTATTATTTATAATTTTCTTTTTTAGTTAAATAAGACCGAGAATTCATTAAAAATTGCGGTGTGTCAAAAATGAAACGCCCTTAGCAAGGGAAAATATGTCGTGATAATTTTTTAGATTTGGGGGACCGTTTAGGATAAGTATATTGATCTCTAAAAGTGTCATTTTTGCTAGAGTTACGTGTACCATTTTAACTAAAACTACAAATACTAAAAATCTCGAAAGTAAATCTTAAGAGGATTGTAAAGCTGAAAATTTCCATATAAAATGCGATAACGTTTTTCTCCCCTTAAACCTGGTCTGATTTTTAAGATTTTTGAATATGTTGTTCATATTATGAAAAACTATGTCTATACGTTCTCCTTTCCAAGAAAATATTTCTTAGTTAGAAGAAAATGTAAAAAGCAAAAAACAGAAACGTACAGACCTAGTTATTCACAATAACTACAACATATTTAAAAAGTGTGGATTTCGGGGGTGAGAATCTTATCGCCCGGAGCACAGCTTGGATGGAAAAAAAAATACAGCTACACCATTCAAGCGTCGCTTCACAATCCTCTTAAACTTAATGAAAGCACATATTACGAATTCAAAAGGAAAACTATCACGACTAAGTGGACTTGATTGGTTCTTGAGATACAGGCGAATACATACATACATAAACTCAAGCCTTCATTCCCAGAGTAGGGTAGGCAGAGCTACAGAATGACCAACTACTTTAAAAACTTGTTGATACAGGCGAATAAGTGTTTATTATACCGTTTATACCGTTTTTACAAAAATCATCAAAGGTAGAACTAAATGATTTTAAATAGAAATTTGTTTTACCGTGACGTAATCGTAACCTGAATAAAAGATGATTTTCTTTTAGAATACCTACTATGCATAGTTACTTTTCCCCAATTATTGACCTATGTTTAGAAATTAAATACCAATTTCACCAAACGATAAAAAAAATCAGTCCAGTACAGTCCATAATAAAAATAAAAAATAAAGTAGTTCGTTAAATAATGCTTAAAGCAGCTTCGCCTTGTTATCATAAAACGGTAATTTGAGTACTACGAAACATATGTACATTCAGGCGACATAACAACACAATGGAAATAACACAAAAAATACCTACCTAACTGAATTAGTAACGGTCTCCAATTGTAATAATTTAAAAAGTCAAGTAGGGTCCATGCGGTTTTCCCGAACAACAAATTGCTCATGTAGGGAATAAAGATGAGTAATCCTGATTGTATAAAAGGTCTAGCAGATATGTCTCGAGCCACAGTCCGCACTTGCCTCAGCCATGGGCCTGTTCCTCGTCTTAGTGGTGCTATCGGCACTACAGCACGGTTTGACACAAGGCGTGAGCTCTCTACCGCGGCTGCAAAACAACAAACTGGACGTAGGAGATGACGTAACACTGCCAAATGCAAAACCCATTGATTGTGTAGGAGCAAGAAAGTATACCGGCAGACTCAGAACAATAACTCTGCGTGAGGCGCTAACAACCGACAATTTCAAGAACCGACCGTTCACGAGCGGTATCTTATCAACCCACCCCATACCAGGTAAAGAAGCTAGATTCAAGATGGTCGAGATAAGAACTGGAACGAGGTACTTGTATGCGCTTCAAGTTGATCCTACAGGGGAAAGAGCGTTCTGGGTCAACCAAAGCATTCACATGGTAGAGCCTTACCCGTATGTAGACATTCCGGTAAACCCAACTGCAGACCAGCCCAAATATGTGTTCACTGCTGACTTCAATGGCTGTTCATGGACGGTGACACCTTTAGGCAACGGCTTTCTGCGTCTTCGTCATGTCGCGGGATCGCATGAGGCACGTCAGTTTAACGATCTCCCTCCAGACCAGAAAGTAGGTTCCGTCTCGTACGCCATGCAGTACCGGGACTATGGATACACGGTGGAAACAGGATTTTTGGCGGAGAGCACCCAATCGTTCGCCTACATGCATTACTCCGAGGGAAGGTGGACCCTACATCTTCAACGCCAGGCGTGCAGCCCTAAGATAGGGGAAAAAACATTATCGAACAATATGTTATCCTCAGTGACCTTGTATGAAACTGTACACCGTAAATATTTTTTAGAGCCAATAACCAGTACAAAAGATTATGTGATTCCGGTGGTCTGATTTGACTTTGTACAGAATAAGCTAAACTTCAATCATGTATGCTTGCTTAAATATTATTCATATACAAACGTATTAATTGTAATGCTTTATATTGGATTGTAACCCTTTTATTAGTACCTACTTGATCATGCACTAATTATTAAAAATTAACTTAACATTGATGTTTATTTTATCAGATATAAGTAACGCAAAAACAAGGAAGACTGTACGATCTGTAGGCCTCTTCTTAGGATTCCTTAGTTCAGTGTTTTTCAACCTCCAGGGGGGTCGTGTAGCTTTACTCAGGAGATCTCGAGAAAAAGAAAAAAGGACATAGCTATGTGGTATGTGCTTAGGTACAATAATAAAAAAATTGTGTAAAGGATGGGGGAATGATGGGGGGGAAGGGGATGGGATTGTTTATTTTAAAACAAAACGTGGTCAATTTTTGAGACGTTAATAATCAAGACATTTTCTAGTTGCAGCCTATTTCTCTTTTTAGTTTTTGTTTCGACCATTAAAGAGAACGTCAAGTTATAAGGTAAAAAGTGGCAAATACTTAATAACTTTTAATACAGTTGCTCAAAAAATGACAGTTTTTGTAGCTGAATATCGCGTGGAAAGTTGGATATTTTGCACTAGTGT
This sequence comes from Acleris cristana, assembly GCA_948252455.1. NCBI lineage: Eukaryota > Metazoa > Arthropoda > Insecta > Lepidoptera > Tortricidae > Acleris > Acleris cristana. The sequence goes on from OX411785.1 coordinate 779,197, forward strand.
TTTGTACTTTTCCATTTTTTTAAACCTTAATTGTTGAAATTGCGAAAGTTCACACACGATTTCTTTTATGGTATTTAGGGTTAGGCTGGCACAGGCCATTTAATCATCCCGCTGGTCATCTATTCACTCTCTGATGATGACATGATGGATTGGGTTATTGAGTCATACGCTTTTATTAATTTACTTTTCACCTCAGCAGCTCAAACAAGCAGGTTGCTGTTTAAGGACAGTGAGAAAGATTCGGTTTTGCTGCGAGCTTGAGAAAGAGTAACTTTTTAATTATTATTTTTAAAATGCCGAGAGCAGTGCTGGGGCTACTCACAACATTCGAAACATTTGAACTTTACTTTGTTCTGCCACTTTAACTTCGATACGAAAAAAGGGAGAGATAGAATTAAGTTGACGCGAAGTTCGATTTCAAATTCCATACCTAGTAGGCACAAAAATAAACAAACAATAAAACGTTCGGAAACACATATAACCATATAATTGCAAATTATCCTTAATTTTTTCCTACTCCTGTACTTTTATCTGTCATTTATATAGTCACGAACACTAATACAGTGTGTAAATGGTATACGGGCGTTTATTAAAAATGGACATAGATTAAGACTCCAATAATCACAAACAGAAAGAATTATTTTGATTACGCTAACGTATACACCGTTATTAATTTTTGAACATACTATCGACCCGCAATGTACATCTAATTCCATCTGTCATAACTTTGAAACATCATTAATTAATTGCATTATTTGTTATACATTGCGTGATAAATTATTTTGTATGGTTAATTTTTTTTAATTTAATTTTAACAAAAGCTGCCTTAATGTGGTCATTAGGGGCTATACTAACCACAGTTAAAAGGAACGCCCGTATACCATTTACACACTGTATAAGAATATACATAATATGTCCGCAGAATATTCTGTAGAAAAGTCTATCCTGTCTATTCCCCTTAACAGCTCTTGTGTCGTAAAGTCGCCAAAACGATACGCCTAGCTGCCAAAGCTTACTAAACCTAGGTTATTTGACCAATACAAATACTTCACCAAATTAAATCCACCAATCACAATGCACATCGACTGTCAATCGAAACGTTAGGATCTTTTTTGGTACGTACACCCTTTTACTAATTTCACTCTTTAAAAAAACTTTGTATTTGTTATCAACCAACCAAAACATTAGGTGTTGTTTAGTCCCTATTTCACATTGGTTAAAATATGATTAAAACGATTGTGCAACTTTTTTATATATATAAATTCTGGCAAGTGCACGTCAATTTAAAAACAAAGTTAACCATATACACGAATTTTGTTATTTTCATGTTTTGTTTGTTCTGTGCTTCGTTCGTATTAGTTACCTATATTCGAGTAAATATCGCGTATTTTGTTAATTTAATTTTGCATTGTATTTGAAACCTAGTCGTAGAAAAAGTATTGTATGCAACGGTGTATAACTAAGTCAAAAAACGCTCGTGACGTCTTTCTTTACGATGTTCGCCTGCGGCTCACGTCGTAACCCCCGTAGTCGCCACTCGCCTTTTTTGACCTCTCTTATACACCTGTTGCATAAACTACTATAAATGTGATTTTATATTGTTGTATATATAATCGAATTAAGTATATGTTTTTATAATGAAATAAAGAGAATACCTACTCATGAAAAAAGTACAAAGTTTATCATGTATCGTTATCGTTTTAACAATCTTTAATTTTGTGACATAAACCGAGGGTGCAGTATCAGAACACACATTCTTTAAATAATAACGGGATTATTTTTATTGTTTTTGTCTATTCTTCTGTTACGGTATCTACTTTCGATACACGTTTGATATTATAAAAGTAATAATAAATAAACATGCGTGAGTCCAGGGAAGAACTCTGCTATAAATTACTTAACACCGGAAACATTGAAGCAGCGTGTAAAAAAATCATAATTAAGTCTTGCTTGAAATGTCTCGCAAAAATATCTAAAAGCTTATAAAATTTTTGAGCAATGGAGACTTGTCAAGGGTGTAAACACTTTTTCGGCTGTTAGCGTACTTCATAGAATTATCACAAACGAAGCAACCATCTACAATGTGGAGTATTTACTCAACGTTAAAATTAACCACAATAAAGACAAAAAGATGACGTTAACATTGAAACCTATCACAAACTAATTGCATTTTTTGAAGAGAATGTCAGGGCACAAATCCAAAAAGCCATTTTCCTTCCAAAACTTATAATTTTTGATGTTGTTTGTTTTACAAATATAGATGTTGTTTAATTTTTATCATGTTGTTTTTTTTTTACCTATATAATATGTTCTCGAAAGTTATTTACATCTCGTGTCTTTGAATCCCTCGCTACGCTCAGGATTCTAACCTAGAATTACTCGTTACGCTCGGGATTCAAAATCGCAGCAAAAACCAAATGCTCTCTTGTTGTAAAAATAACTATTGTCCACATAGACAACGTCGATTTTGCTTCGATTGGATTGGTTTCTTTGGTTTTCGATCTGCGATACTCGATAAGCTATAAAAAGCTGTAGATTCTTCGACTCTTTTTGGCCGTTTCTTGCTGTCAACAATTGCAGACGTTGCTGGTCGTTTGCATATTTTTTTCACCGCAAGGCCTGGTTGTGATATACAGTGAGCCAAAGCTACTTCGAATTTCCTGAGGTCACTTGACGGTAGATTCGCGCTGGAACCACCGCTGGAGCCGCTGCTGTTGTCTGGTGCTGCTGTCGGTCGGGTGCCTGCGGCAGAAACATTATTACAGTTGTAGCGATCTAGCGGCGTCTAGCGACATCTAGCGACAACTCGTTATACGTAAGAGATAATGAGCTACAGCAGCGCCACCAGTGTCCAATAGCGCAACTACATTTGACGTACGCTGCATCGCGCTATCGAAGTTTCCCCAGTCTTTTGACCTATAACAACGTGTAACAAAAATAACGCAAAACCTGACACTACGAGTACTAACTCTGTAGGTCTTACTGATCAACTTTTATTATGGGATCAACATCAAAATCGCGAGAAAAAAAACAGCTGTTCCATACAAACTTCGAGAGTTAAACAGCCGAAATGTATCGAACAGCTTTGTATGGAATACCTTGGTATGGGTAGCCTGGATCAGCTAGTGTATGCTGTATGACACACCGTTGTTCGAAGAGTTTACTAGATTCGTGGTCGGAGTCGCTGCTGCTGTCTGATGGTGCCGTCGATGAACATGGAACAGGAACATTAGATCAGTACTTAATGAATGGAACGAGATAATTCTAAGCCAATGAGCACTATCTCAAGTTCAATAACCAAAGCAGGTTTAATTTTCTTTTTCACAACACTGCTCGGAAATATGGCCATAGATGGTCTTGTTTGGGGTCACAAAACGTCACTTATAAGGACACACCAAGAATGTTTTTCTCGGCGTGTTTGCTGATTGGTCGAGAACATAGTTGTCCAACTTTAAGAACCAATGAAAATCAATCAATAAATTTTTGTATAAAAACACACCATTTTGTGTCGTAAAATATTAGGTGTATTTTTTCTAAAAGATACACAGACTAAAAACAATGTCGCTGCTTTTTTTTTAAATGTAATTCATACTTGGCCTCTAATCTCGAACCACCAGAGATGAAATTACATGGGAGATATGGCGAAACAAATACAATTTTATATGGAGTTGACATCTTCATCTCGAATGTTAGTTTATTAATCTCGAGTGACAAGAGAACAGGGGTCCAGATTTAAAAAAAAGTTATCTATTGTAAAATTGGCGGTTATACAGCTGCTGCTTCTATACTACCTTTGAAAAACCGACGACAATTGACTAACGCTATTGAGTTTTGAATATGAATTTTTATTTTATTTCCTCTCAGTAGTTGTGAAAGCATTATGTCTGCCTCGGTAGAAAGTGCAATTCATGGACTCGTACACTAGAGGGCCTCAACTAAGTTTCGGCCCTCTATATTACTCGTCCAAAAATCGCGTACTTTCTATCCTCTGCAACAATGTACTGTTAGTCATAATTAATATAATATAATATATATTTGTTCATGTTTATAATCATTATATTTGTTAGCTATACCTTTATTTATTTAGCAATATATTAAACAAGTACATATTTAATCAGTAAACAGGATTTTACATATCACATACCAATAAACGAACGAATTTACAAACTTACTTAAAACTACACTAATCTAACAAACCGCTACCAGTGGGCATTGTTGCCAAAACGCTGGCAGCATTGCCGCGTTGAATGGCAATGCTTAATCTTTGTGCCAAGCACAGGCCAGCATTTTGGTCCCGGGAAGGTTGATATTGATACAGGAGTTTTAACTGAGATAGTGCCTATTAGCTTAGGGGACTCCTTGCAATTAGAATAAAAAAATGCATAGTATTTTGCAATATTATTTACAATGCAATGTACGATAGACTTAACTATATCAATACGCCAGATCCAAGGTTAGTAGTTTCAAAATAGAAAATACTACCTAATAACTTAAATCTGCCCATTGAATGTATCTTACGAAATTGGTTTTTTAATGAGTTTAATGAACTTAAGTTGTTAAATTGACGATGCATTGGCCTAGTTGGTTTGGTAGTGAACCTACCTAACAAGTTAGCAGTCCTGGGTTCAAATCCTGGTAAGGGCAGATATTTGTGTGATGAGCGCGAATATTTGTTCCTGTGACATGGATGTTTTCTATGTATTTAAGTATATATTTTTCTATATAAGTATTTATATCGTTGTCTAGCACCCATAGTACAAGCCTAGAGCTTAGTTTGGGACTAGGTCAATTGGTGTGACATTGTCCTGATATTTAGTTATTTTAATAATTGTGGTCAATCACAACCCAATTTAGTGTTGTTCGTTCTTACCTCCATTAGCAGAGCAGTCAGAAAAAAAATCTTGTTGACTTAAATGCCAGATAAAAGCTTGTGCGAAACGATGTGAACCTGCAATTTAAAATGGTCTTTTGTTTTTACCATTAAGTAAAACCTATACTTATATACTTATTTGAATGGGTGCGTAATGATTGGTATAAAAATAATTATTAGAACTTCATTTTATGTTATAACATTTGATATAATTTCAAATGATATAATCACTCATTGTACGTGATAAACAATTGGTATAATATAAAAAAATATGTTGTTATTTCATATAATTATCACGTGGCATATCACTTATTTCTTAAAAACATCATTTGGCATAATCATCATTAGATATAAAAATCATATTGTATAACTATAATAAATAAAAAAAATTACCACTCATTTATAATTGTATCGCCTACTTTTCTGGTAGCACTTCGTTTTGTGCAGGGGTCGTTCTTAACTAACCTCACCTACATTTCTGGTAGCACTAAGTTTTGTGCACGGGCAAGGGGTTCAAGGGGGAGTCGACGAAGGCTTCTCTTTCCTTCACAAGGTAACTAACGAATCTACACAAGTAATTGTACGAGTCAGTGTAGACGGTTTTTTCTTAATCCTGTTTCTGTTCCTGTTTTTTCTTAAGAGCCCTGTTGCAAAAAGCTTCCCTCCCCCCCCCGTCCCCCCGTTGCCCTTCTGAGTAAGTAAATTTAGGATTATATTATATCACAAACATTAAACAAATCAAAAATGTACTTAAGATCTGAAATGTTATTAGATCAAATGATCATATTTAAATATATTAAATGTTGCTAGATGATTCAATTATTATTTATAACAAATGAGCATTATAGCGACTAACATTATAGGAAATATTTTTACATCGATCGTTACGCACCCCATTTGAATAATACAGTGATAACTGTGTGGTTTAGGCACACAGCTTCTCTAGCATGTTGACGGTCTTTATATCGTACTATAGCTACTTCTTTGCGAAATGTACAATTGAAGTACAATGTACAACCAAAATCTAAAAACGACTGCAATAGTCAACAAATGCGCTTATTTGGCTTTAAAATTTACAAATTATAATTTATTTGAGGCGAGTATTTAGAAAGATAATTTTTACCACACCTGTTATATAAGCGACAACAGCGCAGTAAATATCCCATTCTCTGCAGGGTTTCTCTTGTCTTACAACACGAGCACTTGTTCTCTCTCTTGATTCTCCCGAAGGATACGCTACTCTCGCTATCCGCTCCGAACATTGTACATATTTTATCCAAGAATACGGCACGCATACGTACTCGGCAATATCTAAATATGGTTCTTCAATAAATCTAACCACACAAAAAATGTTTGCCTTACTTTTCGGGCCCCCCATCTGCAAATCGAAAAATCCGGCGTTAAAAGATTTATATAATTGAAATTACACACATTTTTGTACACTTTTGACAAAACGGGTCACGTTGAACGAAAATTTGTCTTGCAGTGTTTCGTTTTTAGGGTTTCGTAGTCAAACCTAGGAACCCTTATAAGTTCGCCATGTCCGTCCGTCCGTCCGCAGCTTAGGTCAGAGACTCTTAGTTCTAGAATGTAATTTGGCATGAATATACATATTAATCACGCCGACAAAGTGGTAAAATGAAGTACGGAAAAAAAATATTTCAGGGTGCCTTCCCTACTCGTAACGTGGGGTTTTTTTTTTCTCGTCTACCCCATGGTGTTGGGTGTCGTTGGATATTTCTTTCAAAATATTGAGGGTTTGGAAAAGCAATATTTCCATTAAGGGATTCGTTTGTGAAATATTAAGATTTAAAGTGCAAATTTTAGTTAGAGTCAAGTGTCCCCCCGTTACAGCCAAAACTACAAAGACTAAAAATATGAAAAATATCTTATATGAATGCACATACAACGAATTATAAAGAAAAACTATCCCGACTGAGTAGACGGGACTGGTTCCTGAGTTACAGGCGACTTAAGTGTTTTTATCTACTAAAATCACCTAACAGAGCACCAAAATAGAGAATTAGTTCATACTTGTTGTTTTTTGAGATAGTTTTTGTGTAGTCAAGGGCTACGGAACCCTACGTTGCGAGCATGGTCAGACATGCTCTTAACCGGATTTTTATTGTCCTCAAGTGTACCTTGAATTGATAGACCTTGTCTTCCTGAAAACGAATGAGCCAAGGAGAAGGGTGAAATAAATAAATCAATAATTAATCACTGAATATCAGGGGTCAATCTCATCTCAAATTGACCTATACTCGAAACTCGAATTCAAGACCAAAATCTGACAGTTCCCATCTTGATTATCTAGTTATTTTAACATTATTTCATAAAAACATGAATGAGAACTCGTGTAACCAGTAATATTAGGGTAAGTTTTATTGATAAAAATACCTACACTAAAACCAAAATGCAGTAATCACAGCGAATGTGCGCCCGTTGAGGTTAGGATTTTGGTCTTGAATTCGAGTTTCGAGTATAGACCCACCAATCAAACCTCCAAGCTTTTAAGTACTAAGATAATGATAAACATACTTATAATGATACGTACAAAAATATACAAAAAAAAAACATTCAAGACTCGGAAACAAAGACTCGGATTTGCCATCTCCGCTTTTTAGCAAGTCAAAAGAAATATGATTTTTCCGAGTAGGATCGACGATGACCGACGTCATCTCTAAATACGAAGTGAACTAAACTGAATGTTGTGTAAACCCAATATGGTTATGATTAAACGCAAAAACTTTTTAATAATAATACAGATATGTGTGACGTGAGGGATACAAAAAAGTGTGACATTTATATTTCAGGTATTTTATTTCTTTTGTGTCTAGTTCAATATTTTTTACTCTTTGTACTTCTGGGACTATTTCCGATTAAATAACAAACGATTGTATTATTATTTAGTTTATATATAATTAAACAAAAAATTGTCTGCACATTTGTTTTTGTGTAGGTAGTTATTTTTTCTATATTGTCAATTTTGTAAAAAACATATGTTTCAACATGTGCAATTTATGTAATCTAAACGAAACAAAATATCGGCCATTACCCCTGATGTAAAATAAAAACATAAAACTCACCTTTTGCATAGGCATTTCAGGTGTCCCACGTGGATTCTGCATTAATACTCCTTTTGACAAGATAGTTTCTCACAAAACAATGGTTCGACTTCGAAACGCGCGCGCACTTGGGAGTTAATGTCCAGGGCTAGTCCAGCACGTCGTGTTAAATATACTAGCTTCTACTATCCTTAGGAACTTTTTCGGGATGAAACTCAGCCTATGCTATATCTAAAAACATCCAGCCGTTGCAGCGTGAAGGAATAACAAACTAACACACAAACTTTAACATGTATAATATTAGTAGGATTTAGGCCCAGCTGGGTTCGGTCTTGCCAAAGCTCGGCAGCTGAATATGCTGGCCGAAGTCGCCGCGCGGTTTATATATACGTTTTTCACGCGTTTTTATAGTTACGACGTTATGAGTTGTTTACTATTTTCGACAAGAAAATGGGTTTTTCTACGGCTACGCTGATGGCAACCCGGATAGTTCCAAAGAGCTTAGAAATTCTACGGGATAGGATGACCTGACTGAGCCGATGACTTATGGTGTATGTATACCACGCATCTACAACCTATAGTAGGAGATCCGAATAGGAGACGATTTGCACCGGGCTGTTTATTCGATAAAAAGTATTTTATAGAAATATATACATAGAAAACATCCATGACTCAGGAACAAATATTATACCGTGTTTTAAATCTCGCAAGTCAATCTTGAACCACTTTTGAACTCTCTATTTTTATTTTCGTTGTATCGTCAAAACGGTCAAACATAGGTACAAGCGTCAAACTTGGTATGATTAGGTATAGAACAAACCCTGAAGAAAAACATAAAATACAGATAAATGGTCAAGTGTGAGTTGGCCTCGCGCTGATTCGATTCGAAATCGAATTCAAATCGGAATACAATATCTACTGCGGCATGGAACCCTCGGAGCGCGAGTCCGATGACTTGATCTTGAGCGGAAAGCTTGTACAATATAAACGACTAATCATACCTACACATTTGTTTTGCTTTCATTTTCTCAGAAATGCTATAAAAAGCGCGTGTTTTTTAACTATTCACCACAACATCAACACCAATAAATTATTGAAGCATCAAAACGCGAAAAAGTGATAAAACTTTAACGAGCGTAGTATCGTTTTGATAGAGGGGCGGCCTATTTCTGTGAGTGTTTTCGTGGGCTACGGGAAAACCCACCACCGACAAACCTTTGGATTATATCATAGGAAGCGCTCGCGTGCCGGGCGTAACTAGTAAACAGGCGTAACAGACATAACGTCGGTCGTTCGATTAGAATATAAGCCGCTCGGCAACTTCGGGCCACTCATTCTGTCACAGAGCTTTGACGGGACGCGTACGTTTCGGTGTCTTTTAAATGTTTCGTAAAAATATTATGTTAAGTGTATTTGTTATTGAGGAAATAATGTTGAACGCTTGGAGACTTTTGTGAATAAAAGCTTGTGCGTGTGCTTGTGCTTGTGTAGTGACAAGCCCAAAATGACAAGAAAATTTGGTCCAGAAACGGTGAGCTTCTTGTTTTTATTGGAAATAAAATCGGACAGGTGTGACTCTCGCATTGAGGGTTCCGTATACACTTGTATATAGATATTGTAGATAGTTCGATCGTCCATTACGGAAGTCACGTCTTGAAGATTTTTGTAATACCATGTAAATTTCGGGTAAAATTATTTTATCTCACAGCATCGAATGTGGAGATGTTCGATAGCACTTATAAAATAATTATGTGCAGGTCTTCTTTTTTTGGGGAACCGTGTAGGCGAATTTAAACTATTAAAGTAGTATTATTGCTCGAGTTACCTGCCCCGTCTACATTCAGGGGTTAAAATAACGGGTCTGTGTGCGTTTTTCATACAAACGAGGCTATTTCGAAGCCTTGGTTCCTTGCCAGGGGTTGTTTTGAGTGAGGTTTAATGGTGCATACTCCGAGGTTCAATAGAGGAGGTCAAAAGCTCTTAAGATACCTAACTTATCGCACAATCAGTTAACGCCAGAGCGAGAGAGTTTGGGTCAGCATTTGGATTTCCTTACATTTTATTGCCATTTTAGATGTTTTTTCTGAACATGCACAATTCCTGCGTTAACCGCAGAGTCAATCAGTTGGGTATCCTAGGCACTCTGGAAGTCCTGTATCGATGCTCAGGGTATCCATCATCAGTATTCACTAAAAGCATCCCCTGGCGAGGAACCAAGGCTTCGAAATAGCCTGTCCAGTATGAAAAACGCACCCTGACCCGTTTTTTTTGCCCCTGAGTGTATAACCAAAACTTCAAACATGAACAAAAATTTTTTGAAAGCACCTAAAATGAAATTGTACATTATAGGTTGTTTTTTTTGTATTTGTTTATGTATGTAGGTATGTATATAAATATGGATACACGAGTATACATGTATTGTATATCTCAAACACATCAATAATCTCCAAGGATTTAAAGTATCCCTACATTATTTTGATATTTTGCAATGAATGTTTTTTTTTGTGATTTCGTCTGTAATTAGTTTAGTTACATTTAAACACAATGTTAACAATCTTAAACAAATAAATAAATAAATGCATTGCGAAACTGGCGAAGTTGTCTATGCATAGGCATAGTAAAACATTAAACTAATATAGGATATGTAATCTTTGATGTCTGCATAATTATTGTTTTCACCGCCTTGAATAGAGGCCCTGCAGTTGTAATTACTTCAATCGTATAAGCATTACCTCGCAACGGAGCCGGCAAATCAGTGGCATTACGAAAAAATTAAATTACAATGTTATTTTTAAATCATCCAATTTCTCATTTAAAATAAATCTCATTCACATCGAAATCTTTTGAAACAAACTATGTTCTTGTATGCTTATATCCTTATCCATATTTAAATGTAATGAATGTAAGGTACCATCGTGAATTGTATACAAGCTGTGATCTATCTGAACCTTCTTCTTTGTTGTATATATTCACTTTATGTTTCCAATTGAAATGGCTGGGTGCTAGAGCCGGCCTGCCACGTACATATGAGATAGCTGACCTGTTTCTCTTTTAAATAAGTGTCGAACTAAATCCCGGCACATCTTTTTTAATATATTTTTTTACTTCACTTTAAGTGAGAGTTATTAAAGTCCTTCCTTAGAGTTATTAAAATCGTTCATGCAATAATGTTAAAATAATAAAGTAAATAAATGATTCATCATAATTATAATAGCCAACCCTAATATAAAACTGTCATTTGCCACGGTGGGATCTCTATTGGATCGCATTTTTTTTTTACGCATAACGTATCTTTACGCATAAAATCGTTTGACCTAAAACGGTTTTTACAATAGAAAACGTTTTATTTTAACTATTTTAAAAGCTAACCTAACCTAACCTAATCTACACAATAAACGTTTATTAAATTTTGAAATATCAGCCTAAAGGGTGTTTATGCGGAAAAAAAATATGCGTAAAAATACGTTATGCGTAAAAAGTTTATGCGTTTAAAAGGGATCCCGCCACGTGGTGTTGCCGGCTCCGTTTCGAGGTATGCATATAAGAAAAGCCCGCGTTTTATTTACAGGTGGAGGGATCTACAAGTGTACGATACAGATTTTACGTGATAAAATTTTTAGAATCACCAAATGTGGATATTGAAGAGTACGTATGCGTGCCAGATTCCTGGGTAATATTAGTCTCACTACATGGACGTTGGAAGCGGCAAGTCAAAGTGGCGTATCCCTCGGGAGAATCGAGGGAGACAACTAGCGATCGTGTTGAAAGAGAAGAAGAACCCTGGGATGAATGGAACATTTACCGCGCAGTTGTCACTCATGGAACAGGTATGCATACAATTAAAGTCCGAAAAACTTTTTGGCTTAGAACATAGTATATACTCGTAGACAGTGGTTTACACTTGTTTTGTCGACAGTTGACACTCATTGCATATAACGTATCGTAGGTACGTATTTTATCTTAACTTATTGGTTCTATTCTATGGGATCTTATGTGTAAGTACCCCTCTTTTTGTTAAGTGTTTATTCCAATGCAGCCTCCACTCCTTCCAGAAAGCGGATAGTGGAGTGCAATGGCAGTGCCTTGAAATCGTTCGGTTCTGGCTGGCCACGATATAAATCGACAGGCTTAGGAGCAGCGGGCCGATTATGGTCGTGTTTATCGACGTAGATAAGCGTAGATAAAACATCTGTCACTTTCTGACCAGTATGTAAGTGCGAGAGTGACGGAAGCTTTATCCACCGCGATAAAGGCGACCATAATACGGGCCCTGGAGTTTAGATTTTGTGATAGTCACAAGTCGAACCCAACCTAACCTACGTAATTAATGTTTAAGATAACTTAAAAACAACAGGGTTTCAGCACAAAATAGCTTTCGATGAAATGAAATTCGGTCAAGTGAATATTAAATGAGTGTCGGTTAAATAAGGGGACACCATAGACAGAAGTTCGTTTTCAAACAAATGTTGAAATCCCGGTGCCAAACAACAACGACTTAATAACATAGTTATTTGTCCTCCTAAGGCGACATTACAAAAATTGCAACTGTATAGTATAGTTTAATAGGAGCAAAATATACTTATTTTTTATCAGTAGCGCGGCGTGTCGTGGCTCATCCGTTAATTATATGACGAACTTCTATTGAATAGGCACATTTGATAAGCGATTATGTCGGTCCACGTCCTGTCCAAGCATTTTAAAGCAGCTTCCGACGCACACTATTAAAATCAATTAAAACAAATAAGACAAAAGCCGCCAAGTGCGAGTTGGACTCGCAGATGGAGGATTAAAGATCTTTTAGTCCCATCCCATAGACAACACAACAACAACAATACAATACAATACAATACAGTACAATTTTGAATGAATTCGTCTACCTATTAACTACGGTTCAAAAGTTTTAACTACAGCGTTTGTTGAGGTCGAGCAAAAAACACTGAAAAATACGTGCCTTGGATGAGGGCCTATTTTTTTTTATTATAGCGGCAATAGTCACACACTCTGTGAAAATTTCAACTGCCCATGAGATACAGCCGCTGACAGGCAAACAGACGGACAGTAGAGTCTCAATAATAGGGAACTTTAAAAACAACTGCTTGAGCCATGGGTTAATAGTTACTAATAGTCCTAGGTATGTTTCTTCATTCCATAGTGTAAAAGAAAGTCGCTTCCCGCCGTCTGTCCCTCTGTATGTACGCTTAGATCTTTCAAACTACGCAACGCATTTTGATGCGGCTTTCATTAATGGATAGATTTGTGATTTACGACAAAAAGTTAACGAAAATGACGACGCGCGCGCTGGCCTAGTTGGTAGTGACCCTGCCTGTGCCTACAAAACTAGCGGTCCCGGGTTCGATTCCCGGTCAGAGAAAATATTTGTGTGAGCGCGAGTATTTGTTCCGGAGACTTGGATGTTTTTTATGTATTTAAGTATATATATATTTCTCTATGTAAGTACTTATCGTTGTACCAGTACAAGCCTAGAGCTTAGTTTGGGACTAGGTCAAAATGGATGTGACATTGGCCCCTGATATTTATTTATTTATTTATTTATTTTATTTAATGAAAAATGTGTTTGCAGATTCATATGATTCGGCGCGTGCTTGGATCAGGTTTAATGTTTTAAACCTACTGTCTGCCCTAGACTTTGTTGACACCGCAAATACTGAAGGTAACGTTGGGATTGATCATATATTTTCAATGTTTGCAATATTCAATCACAAGTCACAATTTTACAGTAGTCAATTAAAAATAATTTCTAAGGATACGCTATACTGACCTATATTAATTGAACTTTCTATTGACCTCTAAATAACCTTGTGATCCTTTTGTTCTGCGTGGTGTAAAGCGAGATTTAGACTAACAATAAAAAATGCAGAAGTTGATTCCTGTCTTACTTTAACTTCAGTTTTAAAGCAAGAAGCACAATTTTGCTGTCTTTTTCTCTCTGAAAAGTTAGAGTAAGACAACCTCGCTTTGGTCTTGTTTTGTAGTTATTCGCTTGTTTGAAACACGACAATTGCAATGTTTTCCTTAAGTGGACGCGGCCAAACCAAAAATAAAATACTATAACATTGTCTATTCCCACCGCAACCGCACCGTATTGAGTACTGATGGAATGTTTCTGCCCAACAGTAATGGATAGCACTAGCAGTAGCGGTCCCAGTGGCTGTTCCAACCGAAGTTCTCTCTCAAGTTCTGACGAAAGCAATCAACGGATGCTAGTAAGTACCCTCAATTAAAATAAATCCATCGATAGAAGATGAAGACTTTTATAAAAAACAGGCAGTAAAAGTTGAAGTAGCTGGACGTTCTGACGATTCGCCGGCGGTGGGACCAGTGCCTTACTGTGCTGTAGTTTCAATTCTTTAAATCAAATAATGATAAAAAATACTGTTGTTTACAGAACAGAAGACCATCCGTTTCAAATCCTGCTTTTAAATTTTACGTGGTTCAATTCAAAGATTTACCATATCCGAAAATGAGAATTTCCAACTACGTTTGCGTGCTGAAATCTTGGATAACTAGTGGACTTGCAGATATCGAAGTCGAGAATGTTCGAGATATTAGTTTTGAAGTCAAAGTAGCATATCCGGCGGACCCAAGAGAGATACCACTTGATTTTCGTAATCTCCCAGATGATCCCCCAAAAGAATGGAAGAGTTACAGGGCTGTAGTCAAACAAATTACGGGTAAGTGCATGTAGTAAACCGGTTATTGCTCTGTTACTGATGCTAGCACAAGGTCGAATTTCAGTTGCCAACTGTTTCATTAATTTTGTTCGAATATTCTTATGTTGGAACGTAAATATTATTTTTTCTGGAACCGTTCAACTTTGCTGGATTGTTAAAAAAGCAAACCTAATCTAACCTACAGGTTCTGTAGGTATATCTCTTGAAACATTTAAAAAAGTATAATAACTTTGGGTTTAGAAAAAAATATTTTCTAAATTGTGAATTTTCAGACAAATGAAACAATTTGGAAACTTTGGAGTTGCAATAGGATGACAGTGTGAATAATTGAATTAGTAAAAAGCAAAAAAATGCAATCCTACGGTTGAAATCACTTTTGAAATAGAAATAAAAATAGAAAACATTTATTTCGCTTAATTATAAATTATTACAGTGTGTGAAAAGTAGTGCTGCGAAAATGGCATCCACTCAGCTATAATGTCGTACCACAACCACCTATTGGAGGTGCAACGCTGGTTTTCTGTGGACCCACGGACTGGTTTTGCTAGACAGCATCCATTGCACTCGCGTCTCCCCTCATTTAGGGAAAGTCTTTATATATAAATAAACTCAGTACCTACACAACAATTGCTTATATCGAATGAATTTGACGACGCGCTGGCATAGTTGGTAGTGACTCTGCCTACGAAGCTAGCGGTCCTGGGTTCAAATCCCGGCAAGGGCAGATTTTTGCGTGATGAGCGCGAATATATATGTTCCTGAGTCATGGATGTTTTCTATGTATTAAGGTATTATATTTCTCTATGTAAGTATTTATATCGTTGTCTAGTACCCATAGTACAAGCCTAGTGCTTAGTTTGGGGCTAGGTCAAATTGGTAGCGGTTATTTGATAAACATGTCACAATTATAACGGGGCAAACATAATTGCTCTGATAACTAACTGAGTTCTACGCGGACGAAGTCGCGGGCAAAAGCTAGTTTATTTATAAGTCTGTTTTTAGAAGTATAATTATAACTCAAAGAACATACTACAAGGCTATGGATTGATGATATTCCAAAAGAGGATGAGAATGGATGCCAGTTTGAAGCTGACGTCAACGTAACCTCGGCATTTAAATGTGTAAGTAATAAATCTATGTTTTTTTTAATTGCAGGTTCCTATTATGCTGCCAAATATTGGATCGAACGAAAAATTGGTACAAGTCATGCAACTGTTAACAATGACGCCGCGGACATGGGAGGTAAGGATGAACAGTGAATGAATGAATGAATGGATGAACAGTACTAAGTATATGAATCATATTTTAATGTATGTAGCACATACAAAAATAAAAGGTAATGTTTTTTTTCAACAAAAAAATTAATTGAAAATAAAATATTTTTGGTAGGAATTTAGAATACCAATTAAGTACCTAGATTTAGTCTGCTGAAGTTGATCAATTTTATCAAAATACTTCTTATATGTAAAGTGATGAGAGGTAATTCAGGAACTCTTTAGAATAGTTTCCGGATGTTAAAAATGTTTTGTTCTATTGCGTAGTGTAGTTACCCGATTACTGACAGATTCATCAAGTACTGTGTAGAAAGTGAGTAAGTATATTAGAGAGATTTCTCTCCGGGCGGGTGTTATGCCTGGGGACCAAATCCGTTGGGATGAAGTTGGAAATTGTATATAGGTCAAAAGACTGGGGAAACTTCGATAGTGCGATGCAGTGTACGTCAAATGTAGTTGCGCTATTGGATACTGGGGGCGCTGCTCGGCCGAGTCACGCGAACGTCAGTTATCTAAACTTATACTTACATATAGATAACTGAGTTACGCCCTACAGATGTCAAATAGCTTATTTTACTAAAACTCTTTTTTTTTATAGGCGAATTTACCGAGTTAGCATAGACCCAACTAATGAATCTTAAAAAAAACACAACACTGTCATGCACACCTACAAGTTGAGATGCAGTAGATGTGTATTATACTAACAAGTAAGAACGCGCCCGCGACTGTCTAATATATCTTAACCTGCATTAAATGGCGCGCACTCTATAGTGCATTCGCGTTAAGAAAATAGTGACTCATCGTTGACCGCCGACCTGGCTACGCCCCCTTTGAGCCAATTAAGAATGCTTGAAATTATAAAGTCGAGTTCACAGTGACCAGTTGAAGTCAGACCTTCGAACAAAACGGTTGTGTATCTAGCGAATACACCCTTACCCGGCAGTTGCAATGATGAGTCACTATTTTCTTAACGCGAATGCACTATAATCTTAAATGTTACCCAGCTGAAATATACTACCTTCGTAACGCTTATCTCAGGCAACTAATAGTTGCAGTACATAGCCGTATTTTTATCTACTACAAGTTGTAATGCCCAACTCATTCGTCTCAAGTTGCTGCCTTGATGCAACAGGGCGCGTTACAGCTTTTATGTGTAAAAGTTGTAATGCCTTACTAATTTAACTGTTTTATCTTCTAAAATAACGAAAAAGTAGACGATATTAGTTTTGTAAAGTTACACATTTTACATATTTTCTTCATACATTTCTATTCATGAATTTTACTATTATAGCTCTATCGATAAACATGTGAAAAACTTTAAGATCGTTTTTCACGATTCGTCACTTTTTAAAATGCAGTAGCTGTGCCTGACACGGCGCAGTGTTGTATCATTATCTCTTATGGCTGATTTACATTGGTTTAGTAAAAGCATGCCCGTAGAAGTACATTGAAGAGTTGGTTTTCACGTTTGAGGCGAGAGCTATTGTAACGACGCAATGTACTTCTACTGGCATGCTTTTACTAAACCAATGTAAATCAGCCATTACGTATAACGAGTTGTCGCTAGATGTCGCTAGACGCCGCTAGGTCGCTACAATTGTAATAATGTTTCTGCCGCAGGAAACCCACCGACAGCAGCACCAGACAACAGCAGCGGTTCCAGCCCGAATCAACCTTCAAGTGACCTCAGGAAATTCGAGTTAGCTTTGGCTCACTGTATATCACAACCAGGCCTTACGGTGAAAAAAATATGCAAACGACCAGCAACGTCTGCAATTGTTGACAGCAAGAAACGGCCAAAAAGAGTCGAAGAATCTACAGCTGTTTATAACTTATCGAGTATCGCAAATACCCCGCCAATAATTAACGAAACCTCGCACACCCAAAATCGGAGTTGTCTAGGTAGACAAACTAACTTAATACAAGCGTATGACTCAAAAACCCAATCCATCATGTCAACCCTACGCACAAATTCGCAACAAATTCCACCACAAGTACAAGCATATATGAATCAGAGAGATTTCTATCAAAGTGTAAACAATAATAGATTTGCTGCACAAAATATACACTCCACACATGAACTTCCTCGACATCCACACATGTGGCCGAATGGCAGTAAACATATACCGGCTTATCAGGGCTACACATACCAAAATCCTCAATCTAACTTGGTAAACAATAACCGTGATACCAATTACATAGCATGTCTTCAAAATGGTAGAAATCTCAACTCAGCATATCATTGTAGTCGTATTGCCCAATCTGCACCAGATAATGCACATTTATTTGATCCCCGAGAACACCCTCAACATCGGCCAGTCACCAACAATAATTCAACTTCTTGCTGTCTTCTTTGCAATGGACATCCTTCTAAAATGTCTTGTAACAACTACGACCTAGTAAATAGACTGAAGATTGCCCTATTAAAAGAACAGATGAATAAAAGGCGTCCACCGGAGCACAGTTACGAATGAGCATACTAGATGTCACGTGTAACATACGAAATCAAACCCGAGAAGTTTACAACCCATTCCCGACCTATTGTTTGTATTCCTAACTGCCTTGCTATTGCGGCAAGGGTCACATAGGTGGCGCTGTTAACAATGTTCACACTTTGGAAATGTAGAGGTAAATTCGCTTCCTATTGTAATGGTAAAATTTATAAAAGAAACCTATAATCATTGTAAAATTCTGATATTTCACCGAGAGGGTTTATTTACCCTTGAATCACCGACACTCATTTCACCGAATTTTCATTTCATCGAACAGGCATTTCCACGTGCAGAAGTTATATTTTTTTGTCGCTCACAGGTCTAACTTAACCTAGCCTACGTAACCCATGCTTAAGATAACCTAAAAACTATAAAGTCTCAGCGGAAATTAGCTTTCGATGAAATGAAAGTTCGATGAAACAACGCATTCGATGAAATGAGTATCGGTGATTCAAGGGGCACCCACCGAGAGACCTCAAACCAAGTGGGACTTTGTTTAAAGTTGGTTATTGAAGTTAGATTCTAATACTTAGGATGAAATTTAATATCAAGACTATTCATTATGAGTTGAGTTTTTTTGGAGCAAGGTATAGATATTAAAGTTAGTAGGTACTTGACTTAGACTTATAAAAAAGTGTAATCTTCAGAGTTTTTAAAATATTTGGCCCTTAAAGTTCAAACGTGGGGATTAAGTTTGTATGGGATTTAGGTATTTTTTAATAATTTTAGCCTGGTATCTTTGTTTAATTATATTTGTCTATGTAGATCGCTTTTTAGGGTTCCGAAGTCAAACTAGGAACCCTCATAGTTTCGCCATGTCCGACTCTCCACGGACGAAGTCGCGGGCGGAAAGTTAGTTGCTATATGAAATATCCTGGTCTTAAAAAACTGTATCCATTGACAGTTTGACTGCCGATCAGTACAAATGATATGTGATATTTAAGTGTAGTAGAGATATAAAAACGATATAATTACAAAAGAACCTAAGAATGAGTACCTATTTTATATTTTATTAGAGATAGTAATTGAAGGTAAACTTACCCGTAATTAAAGTTCAATAAAAAAAATGTTTAGTCAGTGCTAAACTAAAATTAATATAGGTAAACCTAGAGTATAGACTTAGAGTACAAACTTAGAGTACAAATTTAGAGTACTTAATCTAAGATTAACACCGAAATGGTTGCCACTCAGCATGGTGTCAGGCTGTACTTGAGCAATAAAGTGATATTTGTGATATATAACATTACGAGTATGTTGCTTTGTGTTATAGTACTGTAAACAATTAGGGGTTAAAACTTAAATTCTATATTAATAGCACTCTTATATGCATTGAAAGGAAAATAGCAGCTTGTTTAATCTATTTTTATATCAGCCTTTTAATCATTCTGAGATATCATTATTTGTAGACCAGGGCCCGTATTATGGTCGCCTTTATCGCGGTGGATAAAGCATCCGTCACTCTCGCACTTACATACAGGTCAGAAAGTGACAGATGCTTTATCCACGCTTATCTACGTCGATAAACACAACCATAATCGGCCCGCAGAAACCAAATTACCTAGTCATTATCATGTTAAAGTATGTAGTTCTGAGGCCCGTTTCACGAAGCTACAAGTTACAAATTACAAGCGGAAGTCTCTTTCTAACTCCTTTTGCTAGAAAGAGAGTTCCGCTTGTAATTTGTAACTTGTAGCTTCGTGAAACGGGCCTCTGGTATGACCTTTTTTATATGTAAGAAAATTGACATGTTTTCATGTGGAACTATAATTATACCTACTCATGATTATCGTATTTTATAAGCAGTCATCCACCTAATTACTAGGTTAAGTATTATTATTGTAATATTTAATTTTAAGTATAATTTGTTTGGTAAGTGTAAAGTGATACTTATTAATCTTGTAAATGAACAAAGTTCATATTTTAAATAGTTTAAGTGTAAAAAAAGTAAAATGAGATTTTATGCCACAAAATTAAATTAATATTACTAATGTAAAATATTTTCTTCATATTTTTTTATTTCGTAGCATGAATCTCATTTCCTTACAATATAATGAGGATACTAAAAAAAAGGTGCCCGTTTTTTTTTGCCAAGGGAGTGGTAGGTATTTCATATTTATTAGTATTTAATGCATTAACAAATACACCAACTTGTCGATGTATTTCGTCATTCCAGTCATTAATTACAAAGTATAATGTAAATCTTCTTGTAATTTTTCCACATTATTCGGATATAAATTAAATTTCATGTATTTTTTGTACATATTTGGAGTTTTATTAGAAGATCTTTCATTAAGTTTCACCCACAAGTGAACCCAAAGGGTTCCTACCAACCAAACAATTAAAGTAATTGACTGTACCTTAACGTTTATTATGAAAGAAAGAACGAAATAATAATATATTTACCTTTAAAGCGCTAACCCGCAACAGCGCCTGACCAAAATATAAAAGCCGTTCGGTTTCATTGTGATTTCAATCAACGAAGGCGCGCATCGCGCATCGCTGCAAATAGCTCCCGGCTCAATAATGTCAAAACAACTCGTCAATGGATTGCTACAAGCACGCGACCAATGAAACTGACACCCGAATTCACAAACGTCATTATGAGGTCTCACAGTGTTCACGAACGCACAGGGTGGTTCAAATCGTCTCATAAACAAAAGGTCGGTCAAAAAGGACCAATCATAGAGCTGTATTGAACGCAGTGCGTTTACTCAGTGAAGGATCCTTTAAGTATTGTTTGTGAATACAGTTGTGAGCCTTTAAACGTTGACTCGAACAGTAATAACCTTAAGATATCCGTGATTCGCAAAAAAAAAGTCTATTGAGTAAAAAGACCCAATTACTTTTTTGTTGCTCCATAAACTTCCACTATGCCATTCAATTCCATTTGTTATTTATCGATTATAGTATAACACTTACTAGGTACTTTGGATGCAAGTAACACCAAACCAAATGTCATTGAGATCATTGAGGATGGTGTGACCAGCAGACCTGGGGGGGTGTGATTCTCTCAACAACGACGGATGGACGGACGAACAAGTGAATGTCCAAGCGGCGAGTTTAGTAGTCCCGTCAGAGGGAACAAAACACATTTTAGCGCGTGTATTCAATTTGGCAGCATAGCTTCTAGAACGTATAAGGCTGCCGAATGCACGCGCTAAAATGTGTATTGTTCGCTCGGACGGGACTACTTAAACTGGCAGCTGCGCTTTCACTCGTTCGTTTCTACCGACCGCCGTTATTAAGAGAATAACACCCCTGAGGCCCTAGACAAGATGCATTCGGCGTTCGTTATCGTTATCAAAATGTATAGGACTGACGTAAGCTGTCAGACGGTCGCGTCGAGCGGTCACGTCAATTACATATGTTTTGTCAGTTTTCGAAAATCGTTTACGTTAGCGGTAAGCTACTTGTCTAGCCTCACTGGATCGACAGTGAGAAGTGAGTCAAGCTGCATGTCGTATAGCTGCCTAATCGAGAATGCACACGCTAAAATGGGTTTTGTACGCGCTCTGATGGGACTACTTAAACCCACCGATTAATATTAGCTGCGTTGAGTTGAAAAGTGATAAGCTTAATAATCTAAAAAATTATACCTACTGGGGCTCGAACGTATATTATTTATCTTAGGTATCGCATCCCGTAAGACCAGCGAGGTTATCTACATACTTATTTTTAAACAAGAAGTACCTACGCCATATTGAGATTAAGCAGAGATTTTAAAGGCAAAAAATCTATCGCATTTTGTTGCAAACATCGATATACAAACGGTCGATAAATTAAAACAATCAACCCTACAAGAAAGCGACGTCTCGGTGCGACAAAATAACTGCGCCTCTATTCTAGGCGGTATAAACGATATCGTAGTTTACCTGTTAAGGTATTGTTATGACGTTAGCCGTCATTACTGTCAAGAAAATAAGAGCTATCGAAACGTTGACAATACGATAACAGGACAAAAACGATACTGTTTTTACCGTCTTGAATAGAGGCCCTGGTTTAGTTATAAAACATAGTGGCATAATGTACAATACGAGTATTACGTCGGCATCTCAATTAATTTAATAAATGCGAAAAGATGAAGTTTATGCTTTTGTCTATTAAAATTCAGAGAGAGCTTGAGTCTCAGCGATTGACATTCAGTTTATTCCAAATAGGTCCGGAACTTTGGAGGGAATAGGCTATTAATATTATATATGCGAAAGTGTTGTCCCGTGTGGTTGCCGGGTTAGAATAGTGCCACTCCATGTCTTTCCGTGTATGTCGTAAGAGGCGACTAAGGCTTAACCCTTGGCTTGTAGTACTGTTAGGCGATGGGCTTGCAACCTGTCACTAACACACTGGTAAACATCTTAGTCTAATTGAGCAAAATGTGGTTACAGAATTATCAACAAATTTTTGGAGTCGTTGGTGATTCTGTAGCTCTGCCTACCCCACTCTGGGAATGAAGGCGTGAGTGTATGTATGTATGAATGTATGTATGTATGTATGTATGTATGTATGCGAAAGTATGTTTGATTGTTGGTTCCGTCTTCACGGCTCAACACATCCACCCACGGATATGACGCTTGGCACAGGCACAGGCTGTAGCCAGACATAACATAAGGTACAATTGTATGTCGAAAAAAAGATAATTTCCGCGGGAATAACGACAAAAGACTGCGGGCGGAACCGCGGGTAATAGGCTTATATAAACACAACAATATCCCAACAATCAACACAATAATATCCCAACTATCAATATTTCGTCGTCCGACAATCAGAGATGTCCTATGGCCTGCGTCACCGGTAATTCTGGATACTTAATGAAATACAGATTTTGATCACGTAATAGTGAACTCGGCGCTCAGTCTAAAATAGATCGCCGTCGAGGGAACTCCTGCGCTGAAAATACGCCATGGGCTGTGCGTCGAATGTCGTCAAGTGTATACTGGTCGTCGCCAACGTAGTATTCGCGGTAAGTTCTTTTGCTATCGCTTTTGTATTATTTCCGTACAAATGTTTCATAAGGGCCGGTTTAACGTAGGGTTTCCCAAGTGTTTGGTTTGTTGACGATTTTTCTGGGACGTGACACAAAAACATATGCTATTGTAGCGTTCGAACATATTTTTACACTTACAGTTGCCATCTAGTGAGTCATGCGTGTTTTTAATACTGCTGAGGTTTTTGGTGAATTGAATATTGTATGAAAGCGCGTAGTGAGATGATGTTTATTTGTTTTAACAACAAATTGTGTGGATGGAAAAGGAGTACCTATTAGTTATATTTGTTCCAAAAAAGTCGTAGAAAATCGTTTGCGATAAAATGACGATTTACGTACCTAATTATCCCAATATATACAGATTACCTACTTATCAAATGTGCACTCTAAGTATACAATTATTTTCATACATGAATTGTTAAAGCTTGTACGGACTTTACATTAATAATTTAGTCTAATACGGAGTATTTTACTTAGTAACTAAATGCGTCTGAAAAATGAAAATTTAGTCGAGTAGATTAATACTCTACTAAGTTACAACTAGAATATTCGCTACTCGATTAAATTACTATTGTATTCCGAACAAGCCCTTAAGGACGGTTACGCGTCGCATCCAAATTCATACAGAATGGACCCTGATAATGTTTACCTTAGTTTTTATTAAAAACTCAATAAAAACCCAGTACTTAATATACAATATTCATCGATCCTTCGCAGCAACAATTAAAGAAATAGTAGTTTTTATTTATTTATTAACTACGGACGCCTCATGTTGCTAACATTTTTCATTGTATTATATTATCCTAGAGTTAAATGCTTAAGTAGGTATACGTTTCAGGATCGCACTTATCATCAGGTTGGCTCTACGTCCGTTTACCTCCATTATGGTATAAAAACAGCTTACGAATTAAAAATAATAATAAAAAGAAAGCAAAACATTTATTCACAACAATAACACAAAAAATAACAACAACATAGAAAAGGAGAAGAGACTACAGACCGTGGTAAGTGTTGCGAAACGGTCAGCTCAGCATGTGCTGGCTGTGAAATGGACGCTGGTTTCCCGTTGGGACCGCTCGGTGTAAACACGGAAGGTGATACAGACAGTACGGGTAGTTTAAACAAATAAAACAAAAGCAAAACAAAAAATTATAATTACCTAGTTACTTAGAATTCCCACTGACCCAAGGTAATAAAAAGCTTAATACGACACAGCAGCCACGTGACACGAATACATTCGCAATTATTTCGCACCAAATGGCTCAAGGCCATCCGTATTTAACTAAAAAAATACTTTGCGCCGACTGGTGGTTAAGCCATTCTTACCCAGTGATTAAACAAATAACATGGCAATCAGATTCAGAAAAGCGTAAACGCCAATCGCTACAAGCTCTTAATTTTTTGACAGTGTTGTTTTAAAACATTATTGAATAGCGAGAATACTCAGTTCTATTTTAGTAGTTGGGTTAACGCTTTCCGTTTAGAGCCCCATACGGAGTCGATTTTGTATTAACTCAGAGGATACTGGCTTTGAACGTGTAATTGAGTGGCGCGGCGTCCCAATCGTCGCAACTGGGATGACCTCATTGAAACTGATTTAATTAATTAAGATCGCAATATACATACATACTCTTATATAGCTATACACAGGGTGTCCCAGAACTTGACGGATATATTAGTAGCTGTTATTTTTGCCCATATGGTACGTTTTTTATTCTATCGTGTTAAAAAAACTCAACTTTTTATTTAATTTTTGCCACGAAAAGATCAATTAATAATAATATATTTACTTGCCCGTGTAAATAGTACTAAACTAGGTATTCTTGTACTATAAAATTACTAAAGTAGTCCGAACAAGTTTTGACGATTCAAATAGTATGAAAAAAACGAGAAATGCTTCAGTCGCTTAGAAAGTATGGATTTATTTTAAATACGTTCACGCCTTCATTCCCAGAACAGGACTACAGAATTACCAACAAGTAGTAGTAGTAGTAGTATAATTAATATACAAAATAACTTAAAGGGGTTCCACGGATAATCTACGATATTATATTTTTTCAGTTGGCCGGCGTAGCTCTCACGGGAGTGGGAGCGGCGGCGCTGGTGTCGCTCCGCGAGGATGGCATCGAGGACCGGCTGTCGGAGGTGATCTCCATCGCCACCATGGCCATCGGCACCGTGGCCTTCGTCGTGGCCTTCTTCGGCTGCTGCGGGGCCATCATCGAGAACAAGGGCATGCTGGTCACTGTAAGTCGACTGACCACTACGCGCCATTTAGGGCCTGTTGTTTGATCAGTAGTTAACTCAACTAATTGTTAAAATTCGAAAAAGGAATCGAAAATTTTACACATTTCCTTGAGATTTAACCATTAGTTACGATTTTTAACAATTAGTTAGTTTAACTACTGATCAAACAACAGGGCCCTTAAAGATCAAAACAAACCGTCGTAAATGCATACTTGCATATCTGTGTGCGAGCGTGTATGAAGAGGTTGATAAATGTAGAGGAAGCGAAACCTGTAAGTTATATTTAGAACGGTGCACCTTGCGTTCCATTGTCTTTGCCATTGGGAGACAGCGTGAAGGTATGTATATGTATGTATGTATAAGCTCGTTTAGTAACGTTGCTAAGTTTCCCTGTTGATTAATAAGTTTATAACGCTGTCTAAGTAAATAATAGTACATTACTTAACAAGGGCTGTAAAAGAAAGAAAGCCCGAAATCGCAAGTATTTGAGCCCGCTTGCGTTTGCCGTTTCAGAGACAAAGGGTTTTGAATGATAGACGGACGGATAGACAGGGCAAATGGACAGACGGACAGACGAAAAACATTTAAATTTACTAAAAATCCTGATGATATGTTCCAGTACTCGGTGCTGCTGATCATCCTGATGAACGTGAAGTCGGCACTGGCGACGGTGCTGCTGACGGCCTCCAGCGCGATAGCAGACGCGATGGTGCACAGCTTCCAGAACCTGTTCGACCAACATTCTTCGGCATTTACCGACTTTGAGCGATCCGTGAGAACCTTTTTGATATAAAACTTAAGAGGCTTTACAAAACCACTCGAGCAGAAAAGTGTTTGCGCAATGGCACTGAAAATCTTTAACAAATGATCAATAAGATATCAAAAATATCAGGGGACAATGTCCCAAACTAATCTCTAGGCTTGTACTATGGGTACTAGACAACGATATAAATACATAATATATAGAGAAATATATACTTAAATACATAGAAAACCATCCATGACTCAGAAACAAATATTCGCACTCATCACACAACTATCTGCCCTTACCAGAATTTGAACCCAGGACCGCTTGCTTCGTAGGCAGGGTCACTACCAACTAGGCCATCGCGTCGTCAAATCAAGATCAAGATGTATTTAGGCTAGACTTTAAAAAACGCTACATAACTTAATAGCACAAAAATATTTATCAGACCACAAACAAAAACGCCATAACTTCTTTATAACTGAGGGTCGCAACAGGAATTGGTGGTTGCTCAGTGTACAAACCGTTCTGTCTTTGACCCTTCGGATAGACCTCTGCGAATTAGATTAGTAGACTTATTTCACTGCGTCAGTTCATCGGGTGGGTTATCTTTTGCCGCCAACACAAAAAAAACAAGCAAGTTTTTAACTTTTCCAGAATAAACCATTAGGAAATAAGACAATTGGTCATATTCTTCTTCATACACCTTAAATTAGGATTAAACGTGTTTTATTCGGTAAATTTTGTACAGTATTTATTTAATCTTCAAACCTACTATTCTGTAACATCGAACAGTTTTTTATACATCGAAAGAGTCTTTCTCTTACTCTACATAATATATCAC
This sequence comes from Acleris cristana, assembly GCA_948252455.1. Lineage (NCBI taxonomy): Eukaryota > Metazoa > Arthropoda > Insecta > Lepidoptera > Tortricidae > Acleris > Acleris cristana. The sequence goes on from OX411785.1 coordinate 806,407, forward strand.
CAATCGTCGAAATAAGATTGAAAGCGTCAAAAATATAATTTTGTTTTATTCTGTGCACAGGTCGGGTGCTGCGGGACCGCGGGGCCCCGGTCGTACCACCCCGACCGTGAGATCCCCTCGAGCTGCTGCTACGACGGTCCCTGCAGCCTCACCAACTCCCACCAAGGCTGCCTGCCCGAGGTCTGGAACTTGGTGAACACGTACAGTCTTAGCGTCGCTGTGCTGTGCCTCATTCTTGTTGGAATTGAGGTGAGCGTCTCTATCATTAAATCAAAACAAAAACAATCAAATTGTTGTCGGTTTTGAGGGATATCACTTTATCGAATTTCACTTTATCGATTGTTTCATTTCATCGAATACTATCTTCTGCTGAAACCATAATGTTTTTAGGATCTCTGAAACATTAATTACGTAGGTTAGGTTAGGTTACACTTGTAACTACCAACAAAATTTTAACTCATGCGGCTAGAAATGCCTTTCGATGAAATGAAAATTCTGCGTAATGACACGTTCGTTCAAAATTCAAATTCAAAATTCAAATTATTTATTCAGTAAATTGGCCACATGAGGGCTCTTTTACACGTCGGTAACATGGAGTGAATCTACTAGCGCTTCTTGAAAGGTTTTTCGATAAAATAATAGGTGCTCGTTTTGAGGTGAGCGTCTATCGTGTAAATAAATCCTTCTTGTTTGTTTTGAGATAAGCTTTCTCTTTTTTTCAGCTGATTGCGGTGATCTTAGGTCTCTGTTTGGCGAACCATGCGGACAAAAAGTACAAAGGCCGTTACTACCAGTAATCGGCTCCTGCCAATATGTGCCTTATTGCGTTAGTTTTAAGTGATAATGCGCGTAGGTAATATTTACTCAAGATGAACAAAGTGGGTTCTGCTGCGAATGCGAAGAGGGGTTCTTTTAGCTCCATAGCCAGGTTTAGGATGCTACCTGAGGCCCTGGACCAGATGCATTCGGCGTCTGTTATCGTTATCCAAAATGTATAAGTAGAATTGACGTAAGCTGTCAGACGGTTGCGTCGAGCGCCTACGTCAATTCCATACATTTTGTCAGTTTTCCAGAATCGATTATGTAAGACATCAACTTGTTTAGCCTCGCAGATTCCATTCTTTGCTAATTTATAGATTTCAGACCCTTATTTTATAAACCTAATAGTGATAGCTTTGTGATAGGGGAGGCCGGGTATGGTTGTCACATGGGTTGGTTGTCACAGCGGCCATAACAGAAAACAGGGTAGTGATTCTTTCAAAAGCCAAGGTGAGCGAACGCAGGAGTGATATCCAAGCGGCGAGTTTAAGTAGTCCCGTCAACGCGAGCAAAACACATTTCAGCGCGTTCTATTTGGCAGCATGGCTTCTCGAACGTATAAGGCTGCCTAATTGAGAATGCACGCGCTAATATGTGTTTTGTTCGCTCTGACGGGACTACTTAAAATCGCAGCTTGGACTTCACTCCTGCATTCGCTCACCTTTGCTTATGAGAGAATCACTACCCTGAACGACCCAATGAGTTCATCGACTGGTGTCGATAGACCGCGAGCGCTATCCCTCCCTACTTCACCTCCGCTCCAGAAATTCTGGATGACCGGAGGATGGCCGCTGTGACAACCAACTCGTGTGACAATCATTCCCGGGTTCCCCTAATTCTGTTTATATTGCAAGGATAAACCTCCGCAATGTAGTTAATAAGTGGAATATGTCGTCTGCCATCCTTAGGTTGAATTATTTGCACATCTTTAAACTGTGAGGTTGGTTACATTAAAGATGCGTAAAACCATGTTGCTTTTGATGCGTTAATGTGTTTTTTTGTTTTTAACTCGGCCGCCATTACTGTCAAGTGAATAAGAGCTATCGTAAAGTTGACAATACGATAACATGTCAAAAGCAATATGGGTTTACGGAGTAAAATAGAGCTTCTGTCAATAAGAAGTGTCTAATTAGCGCAGTATAATATAATATGATAGGTTTCGTCAAAATTGAGAGATTATCTGCCGCACTCAGAGACGTCAATTTAATACTTAATGCTTGACTAAAGTTGCTGCTGTCACTTTCTTTGCTACAGCAATAGAATACGACAATACGTCACTAAACAAGCATTAAATTTAATTGACGTCCCTGAGTGCGACAGTAAATCAATTTATTTAAATGGCGACCTTGACTTAAGATTTGTAAAATGGGGTCAAGGGGCTGGACAGTAGATACTTTTGATAATGATATTTATATATTTTGAGAATTGTTGTTAGGTTATTTTTATGTTTAAGTGTTTTTTGCAGTAATAAATGAAGACGTACATATATTTATAAGACTCATGTTTTATTTTTTTGGATTACTATTTAACCTAGTAACTAATAAAAACAACAGGCAAGTCAATATCGATCGTGGCGCGTTTACACTAATCGGTTTGAAGGTATTTTAACTGTAGGCAGTGTTCGTTCACCGACCTATGTTTAAATAGGTCAACCTCGGTGACGAATTCGGTGGATAAAACCGAATCCGATTGACGCATTCGACTACCGAGGCTACCGACCCAATGTTAAAACTGGGTGGCGCGTTTAGATTATTATTCGACTGCAGCCTGACAACAAGCCAATTTGATGAACGAATTCGGTCAAAGCGAATGTTCCCGACGTATTTGGTCACCGACCTATGTATAAACAGGTCAATTTGGTTAACGAATTCGCTTGAACGAATGCAGCCGACGCATTTAGCCACCGACCTAATTTAAACAAGGCTTTAACCTGGGGCTAACCTAGGATTAAATGTACCTGCATGCGGGCCTAAGCGCATTACTTCAAAATTGTAATCGCCTATTGCGTGATGATGTTATGGAAACTTTTTCTGTGAAGTTAAAAAAGAGCTAACATAACGTCACCAATATGGCTGACCCTGTACCAGGGGCCTGTGAGCCGGTTCACAGACAGAAAAGGGTAGGTACTCGTAATTGGGATTAACTTAAAAATAAGCATACATTATTGCAAACACTTATTTCTGCTTAAAAAAATATCCTTGAAAAAAAAAACATTCACTTATTACTTCACAACCGTGTGTGTGTATGTGTGTGCGTGCGTGCCGTGTGTCTGTACTGTGTCTGCGTCTGCTTCTGCGTCTGCGTCTGCGTCTGCGTCTGCGTCTGCGTCTGCGTCTGCGTGTGCGTCTGCGTCTGCGTCTGCGTCTGCGTCTGCGTCTGCGTCTGCGTCTGCGTCTGCGTCTGCGTCTGCGTCTGCGTCTGCGTCTGCGTCTGCGTCTGCGTCTGCGTCTGCGTCTGCGTCTGCGTCTGCGTCTGTGTCTGTGTCTGTCTCTGTCAGCAATACATGCGTCACTGCGTAAACGTTACATCATGCTCGCCAGGAATTGAATGTTTGAGTTCTGTCAGTGACTTTTGTAACGTTACGTTATATTTGTTGAAACTATTTTTTTCAAAAAATCTATCTTAATTATTCAATAATAATTACGGTAGCAATAATAGCAAACATAATCATTAATAGCTTTTGCGTGCAGATTTGCCTGCATGTGACCTCTTTTTAAGTAAGTAAATAAGTTTGTAGTCCTCACCTATAATTTGTTGCGCAAACTCTTTTTAGGGATCCGTACCCAAAGGGTAAAAACGGGACCCTATTACTAAGACTCCGCTGTCCGTCTGTCTGTCTGTCACCAGGCTGTATCTCATGAACCGCGATAGCTAGACAGTTGAAATTTTCACAGTTGATGTATGTCTGTTGCCGCTATAACAACAAATACTAAAAACAGAATAAAATAAATATTTAAGGGGGCTCCCATACAACTATCGTGTTATTTTGCCGTTTTTGGCTAATGTTGTATAGATAATGGTACGGAACCCTGCGTGCTCGAGTCCGTCTCGCACTTGACCGGTTTTTTAATATAATACACTCTCAAAACTTTATTGTAACAAAACTGATGAACCATAAATAAAAAATAAGGGACTAAAATGTACAGCTGCTTACTATTACGATTGTACAGCAGTGAATAATTAATAAACATAATGATGTTTCGTCGGATAACCATCGATAATATTTTTTTCTTCCCGCTAACTTATTGCTAGTGCTAACTAATCAAGGATATCATTAATATAATGTGTAATTAAAAATAATTAACCACAGGAATGAGCAAATGCGATAAAATAATAAGTTATCCTCTTCTTGTAAGTATATAAGGGGTTCCACTTTTACACTGTTAACCAGTAACATACTAAATAAACAAACATATTTTTTATAATTTATAGTTTGTTAAATCAACATAATTATATATAAATGTGTTTGATTCATTTGTGTATTCGTATGTTATTTTGTTCCGTACGGGACCGAGGAGCTGTTTTCGCAAATATTGTGCTCTTCCTCGCAAATATTGTATTTTTGGTAAGTTTTGATTTACTTATTTATTATTTCATTAGGATACTAATGAATTTTTATTCAATAAGAGTGAAAAAGTCCACTTTTCATTAAGAAATGTTTTTTAGGGTTCCGTAGTTAAACTAGGAGGAACCCTTATAGTTTCTCCATGTCCGTCCGTCCGTTCGTCCGCAGCTTAGCTCAGAGACTCTTACCTAGTTCTAGAAAGCTGTTATTTGGCATGATTATACATTATTAGTCATACCAACCAAGTGGTGAAATAAAATCTTAAAACAATATTTTTTGTGTATCTCCCCTACACGTAACGTGGAGATGTTTATTTCCTCGACTACCACATGATGTTGGGTATCGTTGGATAGGTCTTTCAAAGTTATTGCGAGTTTGTGAAAATATTAAGGTTAAGATTTCGATTAAAGTACGGATATATTAAGTAAGTTCCAATTTTTGTTAGAGTCAAGTGTCCGCCAACCCCAATAAAAATCTGAAAAATATTTTCAATTGAAGCACACATAACGAATTTTAAAGGAAAACTATCACGACTAAGTAGACTTGATTGGATCCTGAGATACAGGCGACTAAAGTGTTTATACCTACTAAAAACATCTAAGGAAGCAACAAGTAACTTAACCAAGCCCACATAACTTAGAAAATTAATACTTGTCTTTTTTGATATAATTTTTGAGTAGTGTTTCGAAACCCTACACTGAGCGTGGTCAGACATACTCTTGCCTGTTTTTTTCATTTATTTAACAGCACCTGTACTTTAAATACTGATAATAAACTCGCTATTAAAAGACGAGTTAAATGAATCCAAACTTGACGACTATTAACCATTAATGATTTCCTATGGCCAGATTCTATCTCCATCACCATACGAGCATCATAGTACAGTCAGCTGCAGAGAAATTTAACCCCCATTGCTAGGAAACTTGTATGCAGGAGGGGTTACTTTTCTCTGCAGCTGACCGTACCATATCATTGTCATCAATATCGTATAAGCATTTTATCCTACCTATATATTATTTAGATTGTTAGTTACAACACTTACAACATAACCGATTAAAATGAACCAATAAAATTAGAGGATAATAACAATTCCACGTTATCCATATTATACTGTTTCCCCAGTTCTCTGGTATAGGACTGATCTGCTTGGGGCTGTCATCCCTGCTGCTGCAAAGGACCCTGGGACTTCTGCTGGTTAATGTCGACCTATCTGCTGTTCCGATATGTGTCGCCGGCGGCCTGGTGGTTTTCGTCAGCGCCTTCGGATCCTGCAGCGCTTCAAGACAGCTTAGGGGCTTGCTTATTGCGGTAAGATATCGAATCAGAAAAAATAAGTTTCTGTGTAAAAAAACATTTTTGGAGCAAGCTTTTGCCTTCGACTGTACTTTTTTTGCAAAGTCGTTATCTGCTTATCAAGACCAAACTAATTAATCCCAATATGGTAGTTCTACGGAGATCCTATTGGCAATTTCACACTTCATCATCAGATCTTCGGTTATCGGGTTTACATAAGTGGTGGTTCAAATTTCAGCCCATTCCATTAACGGGAATTGGTTCAAAATTGACTTGCTTTTGGCGGACAACAAAAATACATACGAAAAGTGCAAGTTAAATAAAAGCTTCTAAAAAATCCCTTCTGGGCCTGAGAGTTATGGACTTTGGCACTAAAAGAGTCATCTCCACTTATTCACTCACCCCTGTCCAGAGCGCACTCCCAGCCTCCCGCCGATCCCTTGCAAACACGTCCAGAAGGCCCAGTCAACGTACATAACGATAAGTAGGTACCTAAGCCATTTTCGAAAATCGACAAAATGCATAGGATCGACGTAGGCTGATGACAAATGGCGTCGATTGCTTATGTCAATATAGATAGAAAACAGAAACATTAAGAGCGTTTGCGTCTTGGCTAGGTCTAGAAAAGGCCTGACCAAGTAGCTAGCAAAAGCTAGCGAATGTAAATAATAGGTATGTCAAAATGTAGAGATATGGAATAGTATAGGCACGCGCAACAGTCTTAATTAGTTAATACTATACAAGTTCTTCAATTTCTACACTTGCTAACGTTCGGAAAAGGCCACATGACTTGACATCCAAAAATAAATTTTAGGCGCTTTAAAAAAGTGTAGACATGCAGACGTCCGCATTTTATGCGGACGTTAACAGCTTGTTAATAATCCCTATTTATTCGGTTATCGCCCTTCAATACTTCAGGAAAATTAGACATGGAACTATATCACGACCTATTCAGAATTTTCACCATGTTTGTTTTATATTCCAGTACGCTGTCTGCGTAGTGGCACTGCTGGCGTCTCAAGGCTACTTTCTCTCCGTGAAATGGGACAAGAACCAAGTGCAGAACCTCACAGAGACCTGGGTACGCGACAAGTTCAACCAGCCAGCGATGAGGGAGCCCTTCCAACTGCTCGAATACGTGGTGAGACTTTGTATCTTAAGAAGTTCTTCACGGGGTTATGGATTCAAAACATAACCTCTGTTGTGGTTGATCACCACCCCAGCCTTAAAAGTGAGCTGGCATCATTCAGGAATGTTGCGAATAGCACTTTATTAAACATAAAAACAAAAAAATAAACATGTCAATGAAACGTAAGATAATTTAGGTAATGTATTTCTTTATGTATGTATATTTGTCGTGGTCTCATTCCCATAATACAAGCCTTGAATTTGGGACTAAATCAATTTGTGTAAGATGGTCCCTTGATTATTTATTTATTTATAATTCGGAGGCCTTACCTACTTAATAATTCCAGATGAATTGTTGCGGATCATACGGCTCAAACTCCTACACAGCCTTGAACCTCAACCTGCCACCCACTTGCTGCAAGAATCCAGAGTTATCCCTTGCACCATTCGGCGAACCCACCTGCCACACAGACCTGTACCACGGCTGCGCCCCCGTGGTTTCTGAAAACCTTCAAATCCTGGCTGACATTGCTGATGGGCTTTTCCTTTACATCATTGCCGTCGAGGTAAAAAATGAGGAAGTCTGTAATTTTATTATCTTTTCGGGATATTAAAACCGCTTTTTTCTACAGGTTGGTTAGGTTAGACTTGTGAGTGCAAAAAAATTAAAGCAGCTGCGACGGGAAATATCTTTTTGCACGTAAAAAATATTTTGCCCAAGTTGCAGATACCCACATACATGCATTAGATACATCACACTGCAAAATAAGCCAACGTCAGTCCATTGCTGAACATAGGCCTCTTCCTCTCAGGCCAGCACGCCACGCAACCCAATGTTTGGTTACTCTCCATCAATTACTGCCAGTTGCACTGATATCGTTATACTTCACTTAGTTACAGTTCACCCTAGAGTAAAGACTTCGCTTGCCGATTACATAATCGACCTACATATAAGTCTATTGTAAGTCTCTGGGATTGTGGGCACAGCCTTCTCTCATCATCATCATCATCATCATCATCATCAGCCTATAGCAGTCCACTGCTGGACATAGGCCTCTACTCGTAACTGGCTCGCCAATTGGCTCGATCCTGGGCCTCATCCAAACGCTCTCAGCAAACCTCCTCACGTCGTCTGTCCATCTAGCTGGCAGCCTACCCACACTACACTTGCCCGTGCGTGGTCTCCACTCCAAAACCAATCTGGTCCAACGATCATCAGTTCTTCGACATATGTGACCAGCCCACTGCCACCATGATAGAGTTATAGTTGCATTACTTACATTAAGAGCAGAGAAATGCTGATTTTTCGTCCATTAAGGTGTACAATATTGCTGATTCCTCTATCCTTATATCACCAAGTAGTTATATGTATAAATATGTACATATAAATTGAATATTGTTGACGTCGTAGGGTCACAGGGGCGATTGAACAGGGCGGGTTGAATGACAGACCACTACGTCCCCCCCTTCAATAATAATCTTTACGCCACTTTCACCAACTTTTACCCAACCAGTGAACCAGTGATTTATTCATCTTTATTTTCAGATACTTGCCCTTGCCGCGAGTCTGTACCTGATCCGATTCCTGTCAGAGAAAGAACCCCAGTACTCCGCGGTTGGAAATTTGTTTGTGTTGGACAACCCTACACGTATAGAGATGGAGGAGGTTCAGCTGATAACATCGCAGCCGGAACATCGGGAATCTTTCTGAGCGCCAATATTTATTCACAAACATTAGAGATAGTGTCAATTTTTTAACAAATTAGTACGGGCAAATACCAAAAAAAGTCTATTAATAGTCCAGAAGAGCAAAGATAAATAAAAGTATGCAACCAAATTGATTTTGATTTCCAATTTCTACATCACTACCTGATTGTTTATAAAATAGTACCATGGTAATAGCTATGCTATTATAGTCAATACAGAACTGTTATTACCATGGCAACGCTCATTATAGTGCTGTTGTTACCGAAACACTATGAGTGGTACGAATTGACCATTTTTAAAAGCTTTAACTCCATAGTGTTTTTGAAATGTAATAATGGAACAAATACGTACGATTAATAAGTCAGCCAGTCGCATCACATAATTTTATTTATATATAAAAACTTACAATACTAAATTACATGAAGTTTTCTTATAACTAAATAGATATTACCTATTTATAACATGATAACAAATAAATTATGCGATAGGAATGTTTGTTCACGATGAAATCACAGTATTAACAGACTTCAATGGTTGAACTGCAATTAATAAAACAGACTTTACTGGTTGTATATAGAATTGTGAAGCTTAAATACCTACCCTATGACCAATGAAGATTTCTCCGGCCTATGTAGTATGTAGTAGGATATCAATAATCAATAACGCGATCTTCTGTCTCTGTTACGCACATGGTTCGCTAAACAGAGTCCAAACACCACTGCGACAAGCTGAAAAGAAAAAAATAAACTCAATACATTGGACAAAAAATAGTCATCGTACAACAGTAGAGTAGTAGAGTACCTTATTACAATGCAATACGTTGAAAAAGGGGATACATCTCTTTGTAGTCGACTGCACCACGATTTTACAGGTAAGTGATTCTCTTAGGGCCATTGGCACTAAAAATTTAACACTGGGTTAAGACACTAACTCGAGTTAGTAAACGTCAGATTCATACGAAAACTGTCATTTCAGCTATTTTAGTAGAGTATTTAACCCAGTGATAAATTTTTGGTGCAAGTGGCCCTCAGTGTCTTAACCCAGTGTTAAATTTTTGGTGCAAGTGGCCCTTAGTGTCTTTACCCAGTGGTTAGCCCAGCAATTTAACCCAGTTATAAATTTTTGGTGCAAGTGGCCCTCAGTGTCTTAACCCAGTGTTAAATTTTTGGTGCAAGTGGCCCTTAGCGTATTTACCCAGTGTTAAATGTTTGGTACAAGTGGCCCTTAGTATCTGTTCGCGCTCCTCAACGCCATCTACCGGACGTGCAAAGAAAACTCAAGTTTGCTACGAGACCCGCGCGGGGGCGCCGCTAGCTGCCTTCACTTATACCAACGACGAGCGCGGTGCACGCGCACTGGAACCTTTATTTTTATATAATTAATTAAAACAAATTCAAACGGTTTAATTGGAGCTGTACCTATCAATAAGGAAGTAAAATAAACCTTTGTACATAAAAATTAAAGAGGATTATTGAAGAGACCTGCCTGACCCAAAAACTGGAACACGCCACCCAGAAACATTGGACCTTCTTCTCCGGATTCAGCCAGCGCCAGGATCAGCAAGCTACGGTCAGGCCAGCCATCCTAGCTCTACTTCCCCGCCTATTCGCATTGTGCTAATACCGTGTTTGTTATAACCTTTCAGTGCGCGTGTCGCGTGGTGCATCGTGGCCGCCATTACGTGTCAGCAACCTAGTAACTGGATAAAATTGTAAGTACTCCTGTCTCTCACGTACACCAACATGAGTAATTCTCCCAGATCTAAATCTCCTCAACTTGCTTTTCTTAATTGTGACGCCGTTAATAAAAGCACTTTAATTGCAAGACGTGGCACTATTAAAGGCAAGCTTACCTTGTTCGCTAAGTATATCGCTACGCTTAATGATAGTTTAACCTTATTGCAAAAATCAGAGTTGAAATTACGTTTAGATAATGCCACGTCATTTTACACTTCGTTTGATGAACTTCAGAGTAATATTGAACAGTTAGTAGACGAGGACGAGCTCTTAAAGCAGCTAGAACAACGGGAAGCTTTTGAGGAACAATATTACCAAACTATAGCGCTAGCATCGAGCTTTCTTGGTTGTACTGAAAGCCAAGAAACGAGTAGTAGTTCTATAGGTTCGTGCAAGGTTAAATTACCGACTATCGCATTACCTGCCTTTGACGGTTCATACGAGCAATGGTTAGAGTTTAGAGACACGTATATCTCGCTAATTCATAACTCTAAGGACATTGGTGCAATACAAAAGTTTCATTATTTACGCGCTGCCCTCAGCGGCAACGCCTTGCTTGTCATTAAGTCCTTGGAGTTCTCAGCGGAGAACTATGCGACTGCATGGGAATTGCTCGTAAACAGGTACGACAATCACCGGTTACTCACACACAACTACGTAAAGTCACTTTTTAACACACAAACGATACACAAGGAATCCTCCTCGCAGATTAGGAAGTTGATTGACTCTGTGTTACGTAACCTACGTGCCTTGAAAACGTTAGGCGAACCGACGGATTCGTGGGACACGTTAATTATTTACTTGATTGTGACAAAGCTGGATTCAACCACGGAACGCGAGTGGGAACAGCACAAAGGTTCAGTCAACTCCAATCAGCAAGGAGATCCGCGTACACACATTAAACTTAACGATTTGCTTAACTTCCTTCGAAATAGGGCAGATATGCTAGAATCGATAACGGCAAATCATTCTAGGATCACACACACACAATCACACGAAGTTAAGAAATCCGTAAATCATTCACACGTTCAACCTCCAATCCAGAGTTACGTTTCGAGTTCCTCGGTCGCGCATTCCAGTAAACCGAACTCTAAACGTAGTTCTCCACGCACTTGCAATATGTGTAATGGCAAGCATCCGCTTTATTCATGCAGCAGCTTTCTTAACCTCGCTGTCCGGGATAGGCTTAAGTTGCTTGATGACAAAAAGCTTTGTAAAAATTGCTTACGCGATGGTCATACGATCGACAATTGTTTCTTTGGTCCGTGTAGGATTTGCCAAAAGAAACACAATAGCTTAATTCATACTCCGAGTAGTGACGGTGACGGCGCATCGCCATCAGCTGTCAGCGTAAATCATACGCCGCCGATATGCAATGCCCCCGCCACCGCTACTAATCACACACTTACAAGCTTAATCCATAATTCACGCACACATTCACTATTGTTGCAACCGGTTTTACTGTCCACCGCATTAATAGATATTTCCGATAGCAACAATACGTACCATAGGGCCCGCTTGATCTTAGATAACGGGAGCCAACATAGTTACGTAACGAAATCATTAATCGCTAAATTAAACGTACCATTAATACAGTCCACTCATAAAATCACAGGCGTAGGTCAATCAACCACGCAAAGCACACACTCGTGTAACCTTGACCTACAGTCTACTACAAGTGACTACCATGCACGCATAAATTGTATGGTCCTCCCTTGTATCACAGATCAAATCCCTTCTGCTGCGATAGACGTCAATACTATTCGCATACCAGAACATATCCGACTTGCCGATCCCACATATTACGAACCATCACAAATTGATTTGTTACTAGGCGCGGATATTTTCTGGGATTTATTAAATGACGGTCGCATTCGCCTAGCAGAAGGGCCGTGTTTACAAAACACAAAATTAGGATGGATAATTTCCGGTCCTTTATTCGCTAAACATATAGATTCATATAAAACTAATTGTCATTTCACACAGACATTAGATGAACAACTTAGGAAGTTTTGGGAGCTCGAGGAGGTACCTAGGGTAGGTGACGGATTTACTGACGACGAGCGTGCATGTGAACAGCTGTTCAAGGACACTACGCTGCGCGTTGATAACGGCCGCTTCTCGGTGCGTGTGCCCTTGAAGGAATCAGCTGATGCGCTCGGCGACACCTACTCCATAGCAAAAAACCGTTTCTTGTCCCTTGAACGAAAACTCGAGCGCCTTCCCGAGTATAAAAAAATGTATTCAGATTTTATACAAGAGTACATTCAACTAGGGCACATGTCTCCCATACACACATACACAAAGCCTTACTATTTTCTCCCACATCACGGTGTATTTAGAGAACACAGCGTGACAACAAAATTGCGTGTTGTTTTTAATGCGAGTGCGGCTTCGAGTTCGGGCAAGTCACTAAACGACTTACAATTAATCGGCCCGCCACTACAGAACGACGTGTTTTCGGTATTGTTACGTTTTCGTGAAAATAAATATGTCGCTTGCGCAGATGTGGAGAAAATGTACAGGCAGGTTCTCATACAGCCAGATCAAAGAAATCTTCAACTTATCCTGTGGCGAGAGAACACCTCGGACCCCCTCAGCATGTACCAGCTTAATACTGTGACGTACGGCACGGCTTCTGCACCGTACCTCAGTATCCGCTGCTTGCAACAGCTGGCTGCAGAGTGTACTAACGAGGTGGTCTCCCGCACAATTCTTAAGGATTGTTACGTCGATGACTTAGTGACAGGACATGATGACAAACACACACTAATAGACATCTGTCAACAAGTCACTGACGTACTAAAGTCCGGTTGTTTTCCTCTGCGAAAGTGGGTGTTTAATTTTGACGTGTCACCCTTTAAATCGTCTAAAATTACGTCACGGGAACTTTCATTAGGTGACAACTGTCAAAATAAAACACTCGGCTTAGGATGGATAAACAACACAGATCAGTTTCATTTTACGACTGACATACAACACGACACGACCAATATAACTAAACGCACAATACTGTCGGTTATTTCCCAGATATACGACCCACTAGGTTTACTATCGCCCGCCATAATTACTGTAAAAATATTATTGCAGCGATTATGGTTAAATAAAATAGGTTGGGATGACGAAGTACCTAGTGACGTCGCGTCGTCTTGGTGTCAGTACATACACACACATAAACAACATATACACAGTGTACGTATTCCTCGTCACGTGATGGGTGCGCAGGCGCGATGCATCCAGCTGCATATGTTTGTAGATTCTAGTCAAACCGCTTTCGGCGCATGCGCCTATGTGCGCACGCACACAGGTAACGAGGATGACACTACTAAACAATCTATCAGCGTGAAGTTGTTGTGTGCAAAGAGCAAAGTCGCGCCGCTCAAACCAGTCAGCATACCGAGGCTCGAATTGTGCGGTGCGAACTTGGGAGCGAGGTTATACTCTAAAATAATAAATGCATTTAAAGTGAAGTTTAACTCAGTGACGTTCTGGACCGATTCGACGATTGTTTTGGGATGGTTGCGAATGTCGCCTCACTTGCTCAAAACGTTTGTGCAAAACAGAGTTGCGGAGATTAATGAGCTAACCGGGAGCGCACAATGGCTGCATGTAAGTAGCAAAGATAACCCAGCTGATTTAGTTTCACGCGGCCTTGAACTTGATGCACTTAACAACTCCACTATGTGGTGGCAGGGCCCGGCTTTCTTACACGAACCGGAATCGACCTGGCTACCGAAACACACGTCGCACACATCAAACACGATACCTCTCGATTTACCTGAAATAAAAACAAATTCGATTAGTATGGCATGCCAAGTTGATACCGATGCATTTCAATTCAACAGATATTCCTCGTTTAACCATTTAAGGCGCGCGGCTGCTTATGTTTTGCGATTTATAAACAACTCACGCATAAAAATTAAAACTAATCGCGAACTTGGACCGCTTACCGTTAACGAGTTAAATGCGTCAGTAATGCACTTGGCACGCTTGTCTCAAGTAGATTCATTTCCTTACGAATATAATAAATTGGCTAATAACTTACCTTTTAAACACACACGAAGTCTCGCCAAACTTAATATATTTTTTGACACACAAAATAAAATCATAAGAGTAGGAGGGAGAATTAGCAACTCACCTGACTTCTCTTATGACAAGAAACACCCAGTCCTGCTGTGTTCTAACCACCGTTTCACCTTGCTACTATTCCAGAGGGAGCACAAACAGTTACTGCATGCTCCACCACAGCTGCTACTTTCGACCATCAAGGGAAGCTGGTGGCCCCTCGGCGGTACGAATCTAGCTAAGCAAGTAGTTCGCAAATGCGTAATCTGCACACGCATGAAAGGGGAAACTTTAACACCGTTAATGGGCAATTTACCTTCTCAGCGCTTAGAACCAGGGTTCCCTTTCATGCGCTGCGGGGTGGACTACGCGGGTCCAGTGCTCGTATTGAACCGTAAGGGCAGGGGCGCGAAACTGGAGAAAAACTACATCTGCGTAATAGTTTGCTTCTCGACGCGTGCTGTGTATCTTGACCTCGTCACTAGCTTGACTACAGAAGCTTATCTTTTGTGTCTTAAGCGATTTATTTCGCGTCGTGGGAAACCAGTTGAAATCTTCTCTGATAACGGAAAAACGTTTGTAGGTGCCATGAACGATTTAGCTGCTTTCCTACAAACCAATTCAAACGAATTAATTAGTTCTTTGGCGAATGATCAAATCAAATTAAAATTCATTCCGCCATACGCACCTCATTTTGGTGGTCTCTGGGAGGCAGGAGTAAAGTCGTGTAAACACCACTTGCGACGCGTAATTGGCAATGCACATTTGACTTACGAGGAGTTCAGCACGGTATTAGCACAAATAGAATCCGTCCTGAACTCCCGACCCATGCATCCTATGTCCACAGATCCTAACGACTTCGTTGCCCTAACTCCAGCTCACTTCCTGATTGGCCGGCCTATGACTGCGCCGCCCTGCGACGACCTTTGTACGGCGGACACTCGGCGGCTCCCACGCTACGAACGGCTGGAGCAAATTAGACAACATTTTTGGCAACGCTGGTCGAAGGAATACATCTCAGAATTACAGACCAGAACAAAGTGGCAGTCATCCAAACAGGATATCATCCTCAACTCCTTGGTACTGATCAAGGACTCTAATCTACCACCCCTCAAATGGCGTTTGGGTAGGGTGGTAGCTGTGTTCACAGGCAACGACGGCATCTCTCGCGTAGCCGACATACAGACGGCAACGGGCCTTACTCGCAGGGCGTTCACGAAGCTCTGCCCGCTACCACTGCAGCCTGAAGGTGACGCTGCCACAACACCGACGACACCACTTTGAAAGCGGGTGCTTTCAAGGCCGGGGGCATGTTCGCGCTCCTCAACGCCATCTACCGGACGTGCAAAGAAAACTCAAGTTTGCTACGAGACCCGCGCGGGGGCGCCGCTAGCTGCCTTCACTTATACCAACGACGAGCGCGGTGCACGCGCACTGGAACCTTTATTTTTATATAATTAATTAAAACAAATTCAAACGGTTTAATTGGAGCTGTACCTATCAATAAGGAAGTAAAATAAACCTTTGTACATAAAAATTAAAGAGGATTATTGAAGAGACCTGCCTGACCCAAAAACTGGAACACGCCACCCAGAAACAGTATCTTTACCCAGTGTTAATTTTTTGGTGCAAGTGGCCCTTAGTGTCTTAACCCAGTATTCAATTTTTGGTGCAAGTGGCCCTTAATGTCTTAACCCAGTGTTAAATTTTTGGTGCAAGTGACCCTTAGTGTCTTAACCCAGTTTTTTGGTGCTCGTGGCTCCGGACACCAAGGATTAAGACCCGAGAAAGGACATATGGTACTTTACTTGCGAAAACAAATACAGACAGAGTCGGGAGCAACAGCAAGTAGTAAATATATTAGGTAATTAACCCTATTTGGCGAGTAACTTTAAAATCAGCAACGTGTTAACGCCTTAAGATGATATCTATATGTATAAAAGGCAAACCTGACTCACTGACTTATATATCAACGCACAGCCGAAACTACTGTCTGTAATTTGTAATTTGGTACAGGCGTTCCTTTCCTTGATGTAAGTGAGCACTAAAAAAGGATTTTCTGAAAATCGGCCCCCAACGGGAAGAAATGGGGAGAGTAGCGGGAAACTAATTCTACGCGTACAATATGAAGTCGCGGGCGTCTTCTTGTTGTTATATAAAAATCAAAAACGTAGAAATGTTCATGCCACTACTTCGCAACGTTCATAACACATCACGATAAGTTTAATGGCTCTCCGATAAAACGATAATTTCTGCGCAATCGTCACTGTCCGTAATCTTGAGTACCTAGTCGTAATCTCGCCATCTCAACTTTGGTGAAAACAAGTGTTTATGTGTGTATTATTTACATAACTTCACCCTAAGTACCTGCAGCTCCTGTACAGTAGCTAGACAAGTTGCATTTCGAGTAGGTACGTTATTGTTATTGGAAATGGGTGCATACTGGCCCATATAAAAATTATTAGTCCGAATGTATTGTTATTCATAATCATCGCAAGTCATAAAGTGTTTTTTACTGAAACGGTTTTTGTTTCGGGGTTTTTATAAAACCAACCTGACCTAACCTCATTTACCAGCTAGATATTTCAAAAATCCTGAAATCAAAACCATTTCAGTAAAAAACACTTTATGACTTGCGATGATTATGAATAACAATACATTCGGACTAAAATTTTTTTTTATCCGAATTGGATTTGCGTTTTCCCTCAGTCTCACCTGATGTTAAATGATGACGAGGTCGAGGGCGGTACACGTTTACCCAGAAAAAGCCTATTCACTCTTGCCTTGAAAACACTAAGGTACCGGGAATACAGATGCAGGGAGAGCATTCCACTCCTTAGCAGTGCGAATAAGAAATGACGCAGCAAACCGTTGCGTCCGAACCAATGGAAATTCGAGTACACGCGGATGGAAGCCCTCCCGGCATCTGGACGACCCATGGGAGAAAGTGCAGGGTGGGATGAATATTGAGTTGAGTCACCTCTAAGGCAGCGATGACGATGCACACAGCCCCGATGGCGGTGCTGAAGGTGCGAATGAAGTTCGCGACGATGGTATTGCAGCCGGGGAAGGCGTTATCGGCGGTGCAGGGAAGGACCTCCGCCTTGCAGCAGCTGGAGGGCAGCTGGAGGGGCAGCGGGATGGGGATGACGGAGATGACGGAGCTAATGCCGTAGGAGGAGGGGCCTTCAGGGCCGCAGCAGCTCAGCTGTGAACATTGAAGATTTAAAGATGTTAAGAATATTGTGAACCGACGCTTAAACAACAACATATTCAAAAACCGTAAAATTTGGACTTGATTCAGGGTGTGAAACGTTATTGCATTTTTATGGTAATTTTCAGCTTCACAATCCTCTTAAGGAACAATCTCACTCAAATTGACTTATTCCCAAGCTAAGGTCTGGGCTTGAACTATGGGTACCAGGCAACGATAAACTTATTTATACTTATAGTTAGAGAGATACATTCTTAAATAGAAAACAAGCAAAACACAGGAACAAATACTCGCGCTCTTCCAATGTAATTTCTTGTATTTTGTCATAACATGCAATGTATACTGTGATTTACTTTGGAAAATAAATATCATTCATTCATTCATTCATCACACCAATATTTTCCCATACCGGCAATCCAAAACCCGCTCACCGTTTTTTCAATATCGTGGAAAAGAGTTTGGTTGTTGTTGAAGGAGTTGGTAAACTCGTTCTTGACAGTCGTCACCAGCTTGTCAGTGTTGACGAACACCAGCGTCGCCAGAGCCACCTTCGCGATCATCAGCCCTATCATGAGGATCGCATACTGAAAATAAATAAGGTATAATGTATCGCTTGATGGTTTAAATCATTATCATCTTAATAGCCAAGGCGCCTAATGCTGGACACAGGCATTGTGGTCAGATGCGGATCCAGAAGGGGGGGCGGTCATGGGAGTCATGATACATCCTTGTCGATTATTACCTGTATTATTGTTAGATAGCGTTTGTCTTATTTTGGACACCTGTGACCAAACGTGACGGATCAAATAAATAATCACACACACTTACTCATTTATTATAAACATAAATTAGTAATGGATAGTGTTTAACTGGAACATAATTGATTCATTTTTAAATTATCTGCTCGCTATCGCTTATCTATAGCGTAGCTAATGATAAGGATTTGTATATTTCGTTGCCGTAGGATACTATTAATATGTTTTATATGAGTCATATAATACATGCGAACGTAAGAGCTAATTCAGTTAAAAATGTGAGGGTTGTCTATTCACCCTCGTACTATACATACTACGTTTCCGTTCTTCTGAAGTCATAAGTAATATTTTTGATTGATAAATATTTAATTGCGCAGCAAAAAATAAAATCCGAACCAGGAAACTATACAGATCTGCGGAGCAAAAAAACATTTTGATGAACATTAGTTTTTTGCTGTGCACTTCAATTTTTTCAGGTTCCAGGGTTTTTTTTGATGAGCGTTTAAAAATATCACTCTTTTTAATGTAAGTAAGTAGCTACTTTAGGCAAACCTCAAAAAAGTCCTTGTTGCTACGCACATTCAACGCAAATTTATAATTTTGCGGTAAACTGCCTTTATTTGGACATTTTCCTGTTAGATAATGAAATGTTTAAAATTCTAAAACCTTACCTACCAATTGTTTGATAAATTAAACCTGAGAGATGAAGTCTATTCAGCTCGGTAAAACCATATTGCCTTTGACATGTTATCGTATTTCATTTTCAATTAACATCAGTTTGCCCGAAAGGCTAGCTAGTTCGGAGCAGACCCTTCTAGGTTCTGAACTCCTGGTAATAGGATGACTGAACACCCTCATCTGAATGATTGTCAAGTTAGAACAGCTTGACGAACTGCAATTCTTCAAGGAGACTTTGATTGTTTTGAACTCGGCCTCCACTAATGTCAAGTAAATAAGAGCTAGCGTAGCGTTGACAATTCGATAACATGCCAAAGGTCATATGATTCTACCTACTAGTAGAATAGAGGCCCAGCGGGCCGATTATGGTCGTGTTTATCGACGTAGATAAGCGTAGATAAAACATCTGTCACTTTCTGACCAGTATGTAAGTGCGAGAGTGACGGAAGCTTTATCCACCGCGATAAAAGCGACCATAATACGGGCCCAGATCAGCATCTGGATCTGGAACGCTAACTTTGTGTTCGCCAAACTCATAAACGCACAATGGCTAAAATATACCTACTTGGTTCTTATTGCCTTTGTCACTGTCACATTTCTCTCTGTCAGAAAGAGATGCATGCTTTAACTAAAATAGGTTTATAATGCGTTTATGACTAAGGTGGTACAGTATTCCAGCTTCTTAATGGCTTTCGGCTGGCTAACGCTATCACGCTTGTCATAGAGAAACGAGGATTGCAAATGGCTGTTAAGAAAATGGTAGCAATGTAAATATGAGTGAGTCACTACTGTTTTGTTCTAGCAGTGCGATATATGGAACGGCTCTATGCTAGTCAAATTCCCCGGTGTTTTACCCTCGATACCTCGCTCTTCCAAATTTAGAACATTCGAGTGCTAATTGTTGTTCTAGGCCTAAAAATAGTTGTTGCTAGGTATTATTTATTTATTACTACTTATTACTTCACATAACATAGTGTGTGAGTTTGTGTGTGTGTGTGTGGTGCGCGTGTGTGTGTGTGTGTGACATTAGCAAA
The DNA here is from genome assembly GCA_948252455.1 of Acleris cristana. Lineage (NCBI taxonomy): Eukaryota > Metazoa > Arthropoda > Insecta > Lepidoptera > Tortricidae > Acleris > Acleris cristana. Next base: position 826,401 of record OX411785.1, read on the forward strand.
TTGAAGACAATAGTTAGTAGTTAGTTATTATAAGCATAGCTGATGATGATGGTTCGTATACTCACAGTAACGAGCATGCAGTTGCTCTCTCTGATAGCCCCGCAGCACCCGAAGAAGGCGATGAGGAAGACGATGGATCCCACCACCATGCTGGCGATGGGCCCGATCTGGTACCAGCCCTCGATGCTGTGGATGATGTCGGTGATGGCAGTGATCTGCAGCTGAACAGCAATGCCGATGCCGAGCAGCGCCAATCCTGCCAACTAGGAGAAATAACAAACGTTAATTTAGAAGGTTATTTCAAGGGGAGGCTCCCTCTGAACTGATGCCGTCACTGAGAGCTTAAACCGTTTTCAGGGTTCCGTGCCCGAAGGGAGCCCATCGGGATCCTGTTAATATACTTACGCTGTCCGGAACGTCCGTCCGTCCATCCGCCCGTCCGTCCGTCCATGCGTCCGTCCATCTGTCCATCCGTCCGTCCGTCCGTTGTATATTACCGTAATAGACAGCGGGTTGTTTTTTTTTTAAATACGTATTATACGTACGTACGTATATTTTTATAGTATCCAGATGAGGACTGAAAAATAGCTGAACTCTGCACCTTTTCACCAGTAATTTTGTTATTTTTCTTTTTTATTATTATTTTTATTTGTTAATGTCTGCTTGTTGTTGGTGAATAAAGATTATTTTATGTCATTTAATTAAATTTATTTATGTTATTACGGCGGATTTACTAAAAATTATATTCTTTTATAGAAAGTGAAATAGTAAAGTAGGTCCCCGTATCAAGAAACGTTTTTTTTCAAAATATTTTTTATGTTTATTGTATCGTAAAAACGTTAAAACATACAAGCGTCAAATTCGGTATGTTTATATCTGAAGAAAAACAACAAGTACTAAATAAATAAAATTGACAATTTATTTGGCTTTATTGGAAAGCAGCGTGACGAAACGTTTCCCAACGTTTTAGCACATTAGCTGAGTGAAGACCACTTTAGAATACATATGAATAAGATTAAGGTAATCAAATAACGCTTCTCCATAAACGCTTTCATATATCGCCATATGTTTGATTTGCCCGCGCGTCGCGTCGCCGGTCCCAAAGCGAGGCCTTAGAAGTTGTATGAAAGTTGATTTTGAAATACAGCTGTTTTTTGAGTTGCTACTGTTTTGATCTAGGACTGTCTAAAGAAACGATATTTTTATAATCCTTATAGTTAATCCAATTAACAGGAAAAAAGTTCATGTCGTCCGATCAGTAGGACAAACAAAGCAGTCGGACCACGTGGCCAGAGGGGAAGAGGGGAGGGGGAGGTCCCAGATTAACGTACAGTGAGTAGAGGGAAATATTCACTAATTATAGTATTGTATTTACATTGTATTTGAGTTATTGTCAATAATGACTCAAACATGACACACCTGAAAAGAAAACCAAACCTAGATAGCCGTTTCGGCTGAAAGATGATTGTATAATTGTATGAAAGAATAATCATCGCTATGTCAATAATGACTGGATAATTTCAGGATGTGATGTCAATAAATACTTCTACTTTGTGCTTACCAATTTTGTTATATAGGTATCTCAGTCGGATGATTTTCATTTCAAGCATCGCTTATTTTGCTTTATACGCAGCTGGCATAATTTAAAAAATCGGTCATGTACGAGTTGATCTCGCGTACCGAGGGTTCCGTACTGTCGCTCAGTAAATGCGCTTATATTCTGATTATTATTTCATTTTGAATAAAATTAGCGCGAGGACAAATCACAATTAGCCGGATTTTTGTATTTGGTGATTTTCTTTACGATTTGTGATATAATATCATACATATTGGACACTTGTCTGTTTTACCGTTTCTACTATACAATAAAAATACGTTGAAATAAAAACGTTTTTTGCATGGGGAGGGTCCTTTACTCTTTATTTATTTATTATTAGAGTATCCGCCGCATTAACACAAATTCCAAAATATCAGGTAGGTATTTGTAATTATGAGCCCCTTTGCTCGAAATAAAAAAGACTTGTTCTTATTTTTTTTTAAACGCCGACAGTACGGATACACCCTGCCCTCACCATACAGGTATGTTACGAGTAACCAAATGAAAATGAAATATTATGGTGTCTAAGAACTGACCTGAGTCAGAAGGTGGCCACAATAAGTGGTCTCAATAAGCTGATGACTGCAAAAAAAGTTCAATCGGAAATAAAATCCTGATTCAACTCTCATTTTTGACAGAAACTTATGATTTAGTTTCTTTTGTGCCGGTTTCTAAACGGTTGTACGATAGGTGTGGTCCCATTCTTCCGGGCTCAGACGATACCCGATAAGATAACGACCGAGCTCGATACCAGATAAGCGTGTGCGGCGACGGCTCTACTGCCCGCTACGCACAGTAAAAACATACTCATAAGTAGAAAAAAAAACCAGTCAAGTGCGAGTTGGACTCGCGCACGTGGTACCACACAGAAGGTAATTTATATTCGGATTTGAATTCGATTTGGAATCGAATCAGCGCGAGCCCAGCTCACACTTGACCATTTTTAGTAGGTATCTTGTTGTTTTTCTTCAGGTTTTGTACTTTTGACGCTTGTATGTTTCATGGCTTTTACAACTAAAAAAATATGTGCTAAAAACGTTTCTTGTTCCTCCTTTATTATTTCAATTTCTTTAAAAAACTGTTAATAAATCCACCGTAATAACATAAATTCTGAAAAAAAATCAACGAGCTAGATACGTCTTTTTAAATTTAGGATTAGGAAGTACGCACGGACGGACAGCGTAGTGCCGTTGAGCTCAATACGGGTACGGAACCCTAAAAAGTATTCTAAATATCTAAGTAAATCGATTTACCTAAATCGATATTATTTTAAGTAAATTGATATTATTTTCCGGACATTTATATAATCTAGTTAATAAAACATTGCAGTACCTACCCTGACAGGGTATCACGTAGGTACCTACTACTAACCACTTACTAACCACCTTATAATTTTAATGAACTTAATAGCGATAAATGATTCTATGATTCTATGATTCTACCTAAAGGTACCTAAGGTACCTACCTAAAAGGTCGTTGAATATGAATGGTGATTTTTTAATCAGGACTTTTGACTGAGATTTGAAGTAACATTAGTACCTACTTTTACAGTTATTATGTGACTGAAGTTATCGCGGTGATCGTATCGAAATTATTATCTAGTTGGTATATAGGTAGATAGAATGAATGCGGTTTATGAACATACTCGTACTGTACAGTCGAGTTCTTAAATATGTGTACACTTTAGTACCTTGTCTATTTAATGACATGTTTAAACTGCCATATATGAATTGTCACAGCGATTAAAGTGACAAGGTACTAAAGTGTACGCATATTTATGAACTTGACTGTACCTAATAAAATAGAGACGTATGATATTTTGACACTAAAAAACAATATCTCAGTAAATGAACGCAACGAATTTCTTACTTTGGCATTCCAAAATTTTTTTCATAAGGAAATTAAATGAAAACCATTTATGTCCCGAAACAAATATGAAACTCCCAAATTCGCTTATCACAAAATCTATTGCATTTTCACAATAATCGGCTTCCAACAACATAATAATATAATATAATCTTATCAAAAGTGTACTAAAATACGCATGTATTGCTGGAAATAAAAGTACTGAAATGAAGTACTTAAAAACTCCTAAAATCACAACTTACCGCAAAGAACAAATTGGCGAAGAACAAAATATATTTCACAAGGAATTCACCGCACCCCATGATGATAAATTATATTTATATTTACAACAAAACAGACAAGGAACCTCCGTCGCAGACTTTTCCGAATGGAGCTGAAACGCTACGCAAAAATAAAGCTGATAAGAAACCAGCCAATCACAGAGCTAGCACCACGGCGTCGGTACACAGTTCAAGATTGCATAGAAAGAAGGAAACAGAGCTATGTAACTGCTAGGCTTTGTCTCTTTCACTTGAAATCAATTGAGCTGGATGACAAGGTCGTGGTGGCGTCTCCGTATTAGCTATGCTATATCTACTTGAGAAAATTGGACTTTGTAAGTATAAGGATTTGAATTGTAAGGAGCTCTGAGATCCATGGACATTTACGCCTGCTTCTTACCGGGATACCATGGCGGCGCAACCTGACGCCGCCACCAACAAAATGTATGACGCGATGCGCAACCTTGGTGAGATACCCTCCATAGAGCTGTATACATTTTGTTGGTGGCGGCGACTACTTGGCTTGGCAGGGTGCCCGGAGAAGCGGGCCTTACAATCACAAGATTGAAATGCGTTGCTAACCCTGAGGATGATGGAAGAGCGTCGGTGGCCTACTGACAGGGAGTCGGCTCGTGATCGCAAGGTACCGAGTTCGAAACCTAAATACTAACTTAATTAAGGGGAAGGAAGGAATTGCACAATAGATTCTATAAAGCGTCGAAGTCCGAAGTGTGTCCGAAAAGATCTATCTGTGAGATATAACAAGATAAGATAAGATTGAATAGTTGTGGTGGACACTAGTAATGTCACCAACTAATTTACCCCCACACCGAACTAAACAGTGCGAATAGTCCTGCTTGGAGGGGGCTGGTGGGTAAGATGGTGATAGCGATACGGACGGACCCTGCACAAGGTCCTATCACTACTAGTTAGGTTGTCATGGTTTTTGTTTTGCTTCCTATGTGGGAAACTGTATCGTTCTGGTCATAATAGGATACACTACGTAGCGAGCTTAATTTTTTCAGGATTTTCCATACACACATTAAATCCATCGGTAAAAATGATAACGAATATTTTTATCAGTTGCGTTTACTATCTATTACTATGGGGTTTTAAAGCTGTTCTGCATTATTAAGTTTTTGAAATATTTATCTATTTCGGATATTTCGACAAAAGTAAATTTAACCTTTGTTTGACTTTCGTTTTTGGCATGAAGCTCTCCTAGGTGTACCTATCGGTGTACGGGTTAGGCGGAAACCGCTTGAAATAGTATGTTTTAATACATTATTACAATCACTTTTTATCATTAGATATCATTTAATTGTTGTAATTTATTAGAAAATGCCAGCTCAAATTAAAAATAATCATGTCATCCATAAAATGTCTGCTAAATAAATAAAGATATTCAAACAAAACTATTGGGTCAAATACAACATTAATGAAATTGGTCTCTTAAAATGACCCATTCTTTCAAATTAGAATGTGAGTTATTTTTTTTGGTCTATCCCAATTAACTTTACTTATATTTTTAACCTAAACTTTATTTATAAACGAGAGGATGCTTGCAACTTTAACGGCGAAAAATTTGCCCGCTACTCCCTTTAATTCTTCCTGTCGAGGGTAGATTTTTGAAAAATTCCTGCTCCCCAAGGAATATTTCCTCCAAATTTAAAGTCCCTAGATCCAGCGGTCTAGGCTGCACTTTGTTAGTCAGTCACGGAAGAATTATAATATGTAAGTATAATTGCCAGTTTGACTGCGGTGGACCGAGAATCTGGTGAATATCTCAGGGAATCGGTGCGAGTCGCACAAACCAGACTATCGTAGAGATCCTTGGAGAAGGCGTCCAACGGTGGACGTCTTTCAGCTGAAATGATAATGATGGTAAAGAAAAATATTCTTACTCGTAATTAAAGCAAGGTCTTACGAGTCCTACAAAATATGAGAGGCAAAGTAGTAAATATTTGAGACTTGGCTATAATATTAATTCAGGGGCTCCATTCCACTCTGGAAAACAAAAAACCAAAGATAAATAAATAAACATCAAGGGACAATCTCACATAAATTGACCTAAGGTAAAAGCACCTATTATGGACAATGCTACAGTGATCAACATTTTCATTTTTTTAATGAAAGCATTGCAATACCGAACATTTCATTCTAATAGTGGTAATTCGGAATATATATTATATGGGATTGTTCATAACTAGAGCACTGTCCATAATAGGTAGGCTTGTACATACTATGGGTACTAGACAACGATAAACATAATTATTAAGAGAAATACATACTTAAATACATAAAACCATCCAAGAATCAGGAACAAATAAATACCTACTCGCGTTCATTACACAAATATCTGCCCCTACCGGGATTTGAATCTGGGACTGCTAGCTTCGAAGGCAGGGTACAGAGTACCAACTAGGCCAACGTGTCATCAGTATTGGTAAAACCTTATTGCTTTAGACAAGTTATCGTATTGTCAACGTTATGGTCAGCCGAGTTAAAAGCAATTATCATAACATCTCAAAAGCAATGAGGTTTTACCGACCAGAACATAGCCCCAGGGACTATGTTCAGTGACATATGGCAGTGACCTAATCTAACCAGGATTACAAGTAAATTCGTTAATGATATACGAAACACAGGCATGCATTTAATTATTTGATTGCATAAAGACCATAATTTGCAATGTTTTAAACAGTTTAAAGTGCATTTTTAACTGTTTAAAGCTTATAATTACAGTGAATTCTTAGCTCGGAACGATAGCTTACACGCAAGCTACTTCTGTTTCTATAGCTGTAACACGTTGGGCCATGCGATTGGGTCTAAAACTTGATAGAGGCGACATTAAAGCCACCTAACGCTTGCATATTCTACAGGCTTCATACTTTCGATTGGTATGTAATTTATCTATTAAACAAGAAGATGCATTTTTATTAAAGTTCATTTAAAAAAAAAAACTGAGGGCTTATTGTCTAACGCACTCGCAATCACGATCGTTTTCATTTTGAAAATCGAAGGCTTGTCTGCATACAAAATGAAAACAATTGCTCCACTTTGAAGCCGGTTGCTATTGCGAGTGCGTTAGACAATAGCGCCTCTGGAGTGAAATTTCTCAACTTACCTATGCGCCATATATTACTTAACATATTAAATTTGATATAAAATACTTTTTATCGATTAAACGGCTCGGTGAAGGTCGCGTCCTATTCGGACCCTCTCCTATACGAAGCTGGCTAGATTCCAGGTATGGGCACATACTTGTGTGATGAGCACGAGTATTTGTTTCCGAGTCTTGGATGTTTTCTATGTATTTAAGTATTTATTTCTCTAAATAAAATCTCTCTTTCTCTCTCTTTCTCTTATATATATATATATCGTGGTCCAGTATCCATAGGACAGTCGAGTTCATAAATATATGTACCTTGTCACTTTAGTTACTGTGACAATTCATATGTGGCAGTTTAAATATTTAAACATGACATTAAAAAGACAAGGTACTAAACTGTATACATATTTATGACCTCGCCTGTACAAGCCCAGAGCTTAGTTTGGGATTAGGTGAATTTGTGTGAGATCGTCCCTTGATATTTATTTATTTAAATGTATGAAGTTGACAAAAGCGATCGACGCGATGTCCATAGTGCCTAGGGCCGTGCTTGAACTATTATTTATGGCGCACTTACATTACATAGGTGACTGAATGCGTCGGCCGCATTCGGTTTAACCAGATTCGTTATTTACTCTGAAAAAACCGATTACACGGAAATGAACTGCAGACGAATACGGCCAAACTGAATAATGTAAACGCGCCATTATTCTATGGAAGCCGTCGGTTTCAACAACTTAGCAGCCTGCCTTTCAGCCTGCGTGACGCATGCCGTGCGTCATTAATCCTCACAAATTACGATCATCTCAGGTGAATAGGCTTTGCAGAGCTCCATTCAATACTGGTACTGTGGTATTTACATGGCAAACTAACCGTAGTTTTAACGGCAAAAATGTTTGTTAACTCCTTTTGTTCGCTATATGTAGAGAAACATTCTTACTCTACTAACACAGTTAAAGCAATCGATCTCGATTAAGAATGTATGCAAAACGGTGTGGTACAATCGACTTACAAAATTAAATAAGATGCTGTTCTGTTTGCGTTTGACTTGCAGGGAATACTTAAGTGTGTGTGCTGGTGGTAATTTTTCCAGTTATCACCTTATCTTATTTTGGGCCCTTTCGGATACATTTCGACCCCTTTAGGATCTCTTGTGCAATGACCCTCTCACACACTCAGCTGTTCGAATGTGCAGGTTTCCTCACAATTTTTTTGTAACCACAACATATCCAAATATATTGTGGAAATTGGCCTTGATTTAGAGAGTGAGAAACGTTATCGCTGGGAGCTGAATTTGTATGATTTTTTTTCAACGTTATTGAGGTGTCGGTTCACAATCTTCAGCTCGCCGGTTATACGTCACTCCTCCGTCAACGAATTAAGAGGCTAGTTTTTAAAGAGTATTGTACTCTAGTGCTATTGTAACCACACCAGAGGGCCCTGCCAAGATGCATTGCGCTAACTAGCGTTTCTATTCGATTCGTTTTTAATCCAATCGCGTCACAGGTAGATGACGTGATACGAAAAGTCACGTGATCTATCAGTGACGCGATTGGTTTAAAAATGAAACGAATAGAAACGTTAGTTAGCGCAATGCATCTTGGCAGGGCCCTCAGTGGCCCTAGTCAAGAAGCATTCGACGATCGTTATCGCTATCGTAAATATGAGATTGACGAAAGTTGTCGGACGGAGATATTGACAGACTTTTGAGAGGAATTTACTGAATTGTATTGTGTACGCCAAATGGCAAAACATAACGTTCCACCATGATTTTTCACAATTGTAACTAGTTTGACGCCACGTTAGCCACGGTAGCGCCAGGCTAGCGGTCCTGGGTTCAATTTCCAGTATGGGCAAATATTTTGAGCACGAGTATTCGTTCACGAGTCTAAAGCTGGGTCCATATTTGTATTATTTCGCCGATCCATGCCATGAAATAGCAAGAGCAATGGAATAGCAAGTTGCAGAACATTCGCAGAAAGGACCCCGCAGCAAACATAGGGAGAAAGTGGTTTCAGTCAAATGTTACGAAATTTTAGTATGAAGTAGATTCAAGTCTCCTGTTTTTTTTTTTGCAAGATATACTTAGGCATGTTTCATATATTTTGTATAAAAGTACTAAATTGATTATTTCTGAAAGTATACTTCTGGGAGAGTTGCGCCCCTATAAAAAAATAATCAGGAGACTTGAATCTACATCATACTAAAATTTCGTAAGATTTGACTGAAACCACTTTCTCCCTATGTTTGCTGCGGGGGTCCTTTGGATTTAATTTCAGGATATCACTTAAATCATTTTTGAGAATAGGCATGTTCTGGATGAGCTCGCATCTTCGTCGACAAAATCTTCGTCCAACAAGAGGAAGGGTTAGTAAAAAGCAAACAGAATATCACAAAAAAAAATTTGACAGAGATATCTGCCATACCCACACGGGGTAAGATTTCGCAGGCAGAAACCGACCATAAAATAAAACCATTTGCCATTTGTATTTTTTTTTATGATTTGTGAAAATAACGTTAAATAATTGGTTAAATCCCCGCCTAGCAAGCAACAATGGTCAATTTGGTCATGATTATTGTTTGTTTGTTTTGCGGTTTCCTGACATTAATTTTTCAAAAAAATCATACAATTCAATAACCTTGTGGTAGAATGAATCACTATGAGTGTGTCACCTCAACAAATGTTAAGAAGTATTTCCCTTAAATTTACCTTGTCTGAAAGTTCATTACTAAGCAGTTTCCCCTTCCGGTTTTATTCCGTAACAACCGTAGGATTAGGTGGTATTTTTTGTTTTTCTTTACTAATCAACAAAATTACTAAAAACCAGTCAAGTGTGATTTGTTTTTATTTGGTAAAGACAAAACCTTTCGTTAGTCATAAACGCACTAGAAACCTATTTTAGCTAAAATATGCTTTGTCACTTTCTGTCAGATACAAATGTCATAATGAAGATAAGGACAAAACATATTTTAAGCATATTATAGCTAATGTGCGTTTATGAATACGAGGAATAAAAATCAAAATAATCAAATTGAAATATGATAAGTTTTATTTGCTAAAGACAACATTTAAATCGAAATATAATAATACCTATTATGCGGCTGTACGGAACCCTCGGTGCGCGAGACCGACTAGCACTTAACCTGTTTTTTGACTCATTATCATTACACGAATCCACATTTGGTCCTTCGAGCCGAGTACTTATAAGAAAATCTCAAGCATTTCAAACATGACTCATGATATTTACGAGTATAATGAGAAACACAAATCTCATTAACTCATTCATAATTAGTTAACGACGTTAATTCTAGCGTAAATAAATCATTTAATCAATACTATAACGACATCGAGCTACGCGTATCTTCGGAGATATTTTTAGTGAGACTAAAGCTCAAACGTCATCGTCAGCATCCGAACAATTAACACAAACCGTAGTAGACTCTTCACTCCTCACTCTCCTCAGTGTTGCTTGCACAGCCAAGCGGAGCGCACGCGCCGCTTCACAACAACTTTTTGAACATTGTGAGTTAAATATTAAGTTGATAGTGTAGTGAGATGTCTGCCGAAACCAAATTGGATATTATTTCGGAATCGCCGACGCGGTCGCCGAAACCAGTCAGCCCGCTGGATCGGGATACTGTCGACATGGTTTTTGGTTCACCGAACTCGCCGAAAACTGAGGTCCGCTTAAAATATGAAAAAGACAGCAGGATACCTGTAAGTATTTAATTGTTGGTTATTATAATTAAAATTGGTTGGATAATAGATACAAAGATATATGTAACACGTAGGGTCAATGACACCAAAATATATAGGACTTGAATATTAATATGATGATTATTATTTTGGTTATTTATTTAAGACTCCATTGATCTACTTATTTCATATGTCATCACATTAAAATTGACATTATAGCTTCTTTACTACTATTGTATATCGGGATTGCGGTCAGTCAGTGCACTGCATACTATTTCTTTGTTTATTACAGGTGTAGTTCAATGTAAACTTATACGTGCACAGCATCATCAACATATGTAGTTATAGTAATATAGTTGCGATTTTCGTTGTTAATATGTATGTGTTACATTTCATTACATACTACTCTCTAAAACCATTTTTTTAATTAGCACCCGGGCAAAGCCACGGCGGGTCACTAAACTCGAAACCATAATCATATTTTATAGCTCATTTAATTTCACTAATATTTCGTCGATGTAGAACTTAATATCTGTTGAATTAATTAAAATTATAATTATGGTCATATCCAAGTGAAAATTAAAGTATTGTAAAAAAAAAACTTCTTGGTGTTAATTCATTATTAATTTGGACTCGATTGTATGATAACTACTAGTTATCATACAAATATGAACAAAAAGTTCAACAGATATTAAAAACGGAATAAAGTGGAGGTTGGTGGAATACATCCGTTTTGTAAACATAATTGAACGTGACAATGACAAAACAAAACTGACAATTCCATAAATCTTTTGAGGACAGATACGTCCCAACAGGATTTTTTTCTTATCCTGTATTATGGTCCATTTTTTTTTTTCAAATTTTTAGAAAAATAAAATTGATATTTTTTTTACATGGATGCACTAATCATGATGGCTCTACCGCTACACCCGAGCTTCATTTGCCTGTATCCATGTAACTGGGTCTCTTTTATTTTGAAACATTTACCGAATATAGGAAAGCCTATCAAGTCTTCATACACATACTTATGGTCCATTCCAACTGACTGTCTTATTTAGTAAACAATTTAATAACCTCAAAATGCATCATTTTTGGCTAATACGGCCGTTTTCTGCTGAATAAAGTAACTAGACCATATTTTGCACACCATTTTCATGATTTTACATCATGAATGGGTATTTTTATGACAAAATTGTTATTTTAGGCGAAAAGGTTTTATTTTAATGTTATAAAATTGTTTACTAAATAAGACAAGTCAGTTTGAATGGACTTTAGTCATGAATATATTTAAATACACTCGTATACTAGCGTCGCGTCGCGTCGGTGCGACCTGCGGTTTTCGGCGTCATCGCGAACGTGATAACTTGAGGGATCGGTTATGGTATCAGCAAAACACGCAGCAGATTGTTTCAAGAGGGAACACATTAAAATTCAGAAAGATTTTAAACGACATTTTTTAAAGAACGATCTGAAAAACTGCTTAATGGGTTAGGTTAAACTAAGAGCAATAATTAAAAACAAAGCCTTCAATCGAAAAATTTAAGCGCCTGTACTAGGACCGCTGAATGCTGAAGGAGGTGGTAGGTATTACTGCTTCGGAGTTAAACGCCGCCCAAGTAATAGGTACAATACAATACAATACGATACAAAACCTTCATTTCAGGCTACTGGGCCATATTTACCTTACATACTTGTACCTACTGTAACATACTAATATATAAAGTTTAGAACAATGGAATGGAGCGTTTTTTTTTTACCATTGTAACCCCTTCACCCTTTTTAGTTGTCACGTTGACGCCGTTGACACATTTTCGTATTTTTTGTACGAAAGTGTATATTTAGTGTAGGTATGCTTTTTAATTTACGAAGAAGATTTTAGGTGAAGTCGAAATGGGTATTCCGTTATATCAGGTTACAGCTCCATTATCTACCATTGCTTGGAGCAAACCAGTTCTCTCACCGCGGCGTGGAATGTTTTGCAAATTTAATAAGATTTAAAACTTTTCTGGTAGGCACGAACGAAGCAAAATTATAGTCATCAAACTACTTAATCACCTTCAAAATGGAGTTGCTATTTTGGAAATCTTTACCAAGGTCTCTCATCCATATGAATGTACTATCAGCCCAATGGAACGCTGACCCACCATAGAACTGTGTCATAGTGACGTTATGATTCAAGTCGTAAGAAGTGTCAAACAAATTGTTTTGTAACATCACTGTGGCACCGTTCTATGATGGTTCAGGGTTCCATTGGGCTAATGTACATGCAACACCAGAAACAAATTTTACTTACTAGCAATTAGTGACACAATCGCATGAAACATAAAAAGACTTACGCTAAGACAATCGGTGAAATGACCCTTAGACACCATTCCATCTTGTTCTTCAGGGTTGGCATTGCCAGAGCCCATTTACCATCCAGTGGTAAGTGTTTTCTGCCTTCTCCATGCCATCTTCTTCTGTGAGTGGCATCTCCTACCGGAGGTCGGCGATCATAATGGCTATCTTCACCTTGTCTACTGCCGCTCTGAATAAAGACCTCGTGCTCATTCCGAACCACTGTCTGAGGTTTTTGAGCCAAGATATCTTTCGTCTGCCTGGTGGTCGGCCTCCTTGAACTTTTCCCTGAATTATCAATTGCAGTAGTCGATACTTGTCATTTCTCATTATGTCTATGCCATGACAAAGTAATTTTATGAACTCGATAGAGTTCAATATTACGTTTATGTTAACGTTTGTAAACATGCTCTTATATTTCTGTTTTGTACTAAATATGTCTGGGTCCCTATTCTACTCGGTAAAACCATATTGCTTTTGACATGCTACGGTATTGTTATTACCGATAACACGTCAAAGGTAACCTGTAGAATAGAGGCCCAGTAACTCATATATAGAACTAGCTTCTGCCCGCGACTTCGTCCGCTTAGAATTAGTAATTTTGCCATCCCACGGGAACACTGTAGCCTATGTATTAATCCAGTGTATAAGCAAATTCCAAATTATATCCATCCAAATTCGTCCATCCGTTTTAGCGAAGAAGTAACAAACTCACGCACGCATAACCATTCGCATTGATATTATATGTACAATAGGATGTAAATAGGTACATCCAAGGCACACAATCGCTCCGGCCGAAATCATAGTCGATAAAAATACCCTCGGTGTGTGAGTCCGACTCGCACTTGACCGGTTTTCAGTATTTGACGCTTGCGTATTTCACCGTTATAACGATACAACAAAAAAAATGGTCGAATTAACGAAGTCTCACCATAAGGGTTCCTTTTGTACCATTTTGGTACGGAACCCTAAAAATGACGAACTCTCATATAAAATTCTATATCCCCCTTTTATCCCTTAGGGGTAGTTTTTCCAAAATCGCTTTAAGCTGTAAATTTTATTTTTATTAGTATATACCAATTTTCACGTATCTAACTTCACAAAATAAATGCGTTTTTGAAGGCGGTTTTTTGTTTTTTTTTAATTTTTATTTCATTTTTGACTTTTCGGAGATCATAATTAGCTTATGTTCTTAGTTCCACTTCTTAGTTGATATGAAACTTTAAGACATTTCACGATCGCCGCCAGCCACGCCGCGGGGAAGTCATAGTCATATTTAAACAATTAAATGTCCTTTCGTTGTTGTCGCTCAACTATCTTAATCGAGATATCTTATCACCACCCTTGAAAAAAGTATCGTTGAGGAGTTCCAGTAGCCATCTGTGGTCTTCATCATCAGTGCCATTTCACCAAATCATACTTTCTGAATGCAAATGCTAGATTTGTTACTAAAAATACTAAAATCGCTATATGTTTGCCTACAATATTTGAAGAGTTCCCTCAATTCCTCACTGATCCCTTTAAAAATTTACCCTTTAGGGTTAATAATATTAGCAGGATTAGTAGGATACTCGTATTAGTAGGATTAGTGGATAATAGCTTCTAGTCTTCGTCCGCTTAGATTTCGATTATAGTTATTCCCTAATTTTCCGGGATGAAAAGTAGCCTATGTGTTATTCCAGGGTATAAGCTATCTCCATTCCAAATTTCATCCAAATCCGTCCAGCCGTTGCAGCGTGAAGAGGTAACAAACACACACACACACACAAACTTTCGCATTTATAATATTAGTAGGATTACGGTACTAGGTATGTGCCTTTCAGATTTTATCGTACGTATATTGTCAACGTTACCTGTGGTACCTCTTGGGGTCTAATATGGCTGCGTTAATCGCGTGACATAATTTGGATAAACCATCTGTCACTTTCTGACACATATATATAAGTACGAGAGAGACGGATGCTTTATCCACATTTAGTCACGCAAAAAACGCAACCATATTAGGCGCACTTATTTAAAATTTAAAAGTCAAGACAGGGCAATATGGCTTTACCGACAAGAATAGAGCCCATGTTGTTGCTTCAGCAGTATATATTTGTAAAATAAATGTTGTGAGTTTGAGTTTTTGTTTGATACCTACGCTTTAGAATTTTTATGCAGATATAATTCTCTCAAAACCGTACACTTCAGTTATATCTCATAATAAACAGAATTCACCTTTAAAACTAAACAGATGTGGATGTTTGTTATTCATTGTGAATACTATCTGGATAACTTCAAATCCATTAATTAATCCTTTTCTTTACTAAACAGTGTGTTCCAGGATAAATTGCACAAACAAATAGGAATTAAACTAGATGCAATTTCATGGACAAAAAATAATTGGTGTCATTATTTTATTTTTTAAGATTAAAAAAAACATTGATTGATGTGAACCCTATTGGAACAAAGTGAAATGTCTCGCCTCATATGAGGCTTATTGAAATGAAATAAACGGTTTTTTTAATCCCAGGGCATTTCCTGTGTCAAACAAATAAAAGAAAAACAGCTTTCCACGTCTGTCTTTTTGTCTGTCCGCTAACATTACTAAGAGGGAAAGCGCAATATAAATGGGAAAGTGTGTTTGTTTCTTGGTTCTGTTTTTACTGGTCAACGCTTCAAAAGAAAAGTTAAAGATAAGATAAAATAGTGATGGTAGGATTTTGTGCCCGTCCAAATCGCTACAATCTTATTCAATAGCGGCCTGCGCACGTAAAGTTCGGACCGCGGGAAACGCCATGCGCCGTTCCAATCTTGGTTCCGAACCGTACGTGTAAATGCAACTGTAATAGTAAAATAGTAAAAAATGTACGGTTCGGAACGAAGATTGGAACGGCGCGTGGCGTTTCCCGCGGTCCGAACTATACGTGTAAAGGCTGCTAATAACCTATCTCCAAGCTACAGTCCAGTGCGGTTCATAAGACAACTGGTGAAATTACTTGCATAGAGGCATTCCATCTTAGTCCTCAGTGTTGGCAACGCATTTGAAGTCTTAGGATTGCAGTCTTGAGAATTTATATGGGCTCAGGTCCCACTTACCATCAGGTGGCCTGTGTGCTCGTGTGCCTTTTCCTCACTATAAAAAATATACGATCGATGTGATGTTTATCGACGCATTTAGCCTAGCTAGTTGGTAGTGACTAGTGATCCTGCCTGGGAAGCTGGCGGTCCCGGGTTCGATTCCCGGTATGGGCAAGCGTTTTTGTGTTGGGTGCGAGAGTCTTGGATGTTTTATATATATTTATGTATGTATTTCTCTATAGGTACAAGTATGTTTATCGTTTTCTAGTACCCATACTGCAAGCCTAGAGCTCAGTTTGGGACTAGGTCAATTTGTATCAGATTTTCGCCTGGGCATCAAAAATCATATCGTCTTTGACCTGTTACGGTTTTTTTAACTCGGCCGCCATTAATGTCAAGTAAAGGGCTATCAAAACGTTGACAATACGATAACAGGGCAAAGACGATATTGTTTTTACCGCCTAGAATAGAGGCCCTGATGTACTCATAGATATGTTTTTTATATTAAAAGATACAGATATGGTGTATAGCCCGTAGACAGACAATGAAGCTATTCTATCGCTGGAATGACCGCGTCTCAGAAAAAATATTCCATTTCATCCCGAACATCATTTAGGTGTTTCAATATATGGAAACTCCGTTTCAGCGTCCATTACACAGCTATTTTAAAATTCTAAGAACGTATGAGCTTCAAAACTCCGAGGAAGCTCAGTGAGTAATGTCTGACGTTTCACGTCATTATTACAGCTCTTGAGACAGTAAATCGGAAAGTTTCGGACAATGCGCCTCCCGGCCGATATACCGCAGACATGAGATTTATTTTTAACTCTGATGAACTTATAAAGAATTTACCATCAGTACAAAAAAGTACATTGAAAAAGAAAGAAAAGAGAAAAATACATTTATTCACTACACACACAAGATACAAATTAAAAAATAAAAACGGAAAACAACACTAAACAAGTAGTTAGTGTCTTCGCGGCAGTGAATCGGACACTGGCTCAGCATAATGCTGAGGTGTTAAACACATTGCACGGTAAGTACATTCAACGTCAAAAGTAGATACTCACATTAACATATTTGACAACCTTCTTTGACATTGCTTAAGTGGCTGTAAAGCGAAAAGGTACTAAAGTATGTATCTACTCTTGATGTTAACTGTACAACGACAATACTGTCGCCAACTTCATCCCTGACGTCATCAGCATTCCACAAATTCAATGCTACGAGTATAATATTGCATTGTCAATGTCAGACCAGTTTCTAAGTAACTAATGACCATATTTGTAACTTTTCCCTGCGCGGGAGTGTTTAGCGTGCGCGTGCATCTGTTGGAAATGCACTCGATCCTCTCATACGCATCACTGCTCAGAGAGAGTGCATTGCTCGCGGGAAACTGCATCGGTTAACTCGTTCGGAGCCGACTGCCTGACGGTCATAGAAGATGGAGCCAATATAGCGTTCCATGTACTTAACTTACTTAATCTGAGAACAGAACATTGTTAGTGTAATTAAAAACCGGATTTAGTGCGCATTGGACCACACTATCCTCGACCTTGAATTAAACTTTACTACAATTGTAGGCATCAAGTTCAAAACTAGACGATTTTTTTTACTTCAATTCGGTCTACTGAGCTGATTATTTAAAGGGCCAAATCAAAAGCACCCGAAATCGAAGTAGGTGCATGAAGAAGTTGATGAATGTAGACGAGGCGAAAGTTATATGTTTAGACCGGTGTACCTAGCGTTCCATAGTCAAGAAGGTATTAATTAATGGATGTATTTGAACATAGTTAGATACGATCAAATGATATTATGTTACCTTAAATGTACCTTAACGTAATAGTCCGTAGCAACTTGGAATACGCAGTAGGTAATACTAGAACAGAAGCAAGACTTAGCTAATAGTTTAAGAGCTATTAAGCATTTTTGAGTAGGTGTTGTAGGCAACTAGGCACCGTGGAAACTTGCATTGTAACTTCTTCTATGAGTCTTGAGATCGCTAATTTATTCGGGGCCAAAGTCCACTTACCAGCCAGTAGCCAGAGTACCTACTAATTTACCTCCTCCTTTTCATAAAAAAAACCACTACACCGAAAGACCGCTTCTATAAAGTGATTTACCTGTAGTAATAGTTGTAAGCAGTAAAATGGCTATGCTTCGTAACATAAATACTTTCCATGAGTTGTATGACTACGCAAAACCTCCTAGACCTTCACTAACCTCAGTCTGCGTCATATGACTGGATTCCAGGATGCACAGGCTACTCATAAGCTATCAGTCTTATTGTTTAAGGATCACAGGTCGTATTCGTATGATCATGAATCATTGACCACGACCTATCCCAACAATTAAAATGCATTTTTCAGCGTAACTTGTTGATGTAGTGAAGAGGAAACTTTGAGATGTATTTATCTATGCCAAGGTTTACGAGGTGACCAGCTAAAGAGTCATAGGTTGGTAAAAGGCTGATGCGGTGACAGGTTGAAGTACAATATGATAACCACTTTAAAAACGCAGCAGCTTTTGGGGCTATATTCCAAAACAAATTGTCTTGTTTTATTAAGTTGTATTTACTTTAGCGTTAATATTACTGCTTACCTTACTACTATCATAAATACGAAAGTTTGGATGGATGTTTGTTTCTCTATTATGCCACAACGGCTGATCGGATCTGGTCGGAAGGGGTTTTGGTAAAAGTGTTGTCATTTGTAAAAGTCATACATTTTTAGTTTAGCCGGAGGCGCCGGAGCAGAGATATTCAAATATTGATACATGACGTACTTTAGCACCTACCAAAAAACAGTAATCTTCTTACAAACTTAGCCCCTTGGCAAAAGCTTCCTTTAATCCCGAAATAAATCACTGTTAAAAAATACCTCATCAGCTCTCGGCCCACACTACGCTGCAATAAATAAACCGGTAGCTATTGTTGATGCAAAGTTATTTCGATACACACGTACCTACAACGTTTAATAATATGCCATTTGAGACCATTTTTTGGTGAACTGTGTAGGTATTTATTCTGCCCACGACTGCGTCCGCGTGGTATGCGTAATTTTGCCATCCCACCTGTGCCATGTTATGAATTAGCATCAGCAATAGCTACTTACTAGTTTTTTTATTGTAGCCAGAGTTAATCCGAGAATTGATGTGGTGTTTTAACGGAGGAATTTTAGATAATTAAACAATGCTATTCAATATAATAATCTGATTACGTTTGTCGTCACGATGCGAAAACCCAAATGCAAATTAAACCGGCTTTGGTCGATTGGCATAGGTACCTCGGAGAGTCACCAATTTTAATTCTACATATTCATATAAGCCACTCATTTCAATAAACTAACAGTATTTCCGCCGTTTTCGAACTGATTAACAATTCTTATACAGAGTGAGTTCTCGCAATGACATATTACTACCTTATGGGTTCCTTGTATGAATCATTACGCTTTGTTGTATATGTATTATCTCAGTCGTGTTGGAACAATAAACATTGTTTGTAACTTTAGATGTGTCGATAAAACTGACCGGGGACGGCTTTGCTGTGCAGTTCTATAGGTCATTGCAATCAAAATTCATTCTATAACACAGTAACAATAGTCTAGATGTGAACCACGTCAAACTGAAAAACTGCTTATTCACTTACGAGTTCCCACCTTAACAAAGATGTTCCGTGATAATAATTACCTGTCACGTAGATCTTACGAGGTAACACCAGTTGAATGCTTGTTACGAGATGTCACTTCTACTGACTTCTAGTCGTTTTTTACCCTCAAAATGAATTGTAATGTAGGAGACATCGAGTTAACACCGGAAATACTATTTGAAACTTGCTCTATCAAACTCTCATTTTACCAAAAAAATATACTTAAGAGATTTTACATCTAGACCGACAATATTGAAATGCCTATTTTTCACTTTTCCTAAATTTAGTTTTTCGTTTATCCTAAAGCCATTTCGGTCTGAATTTTTAACCTTTTTCGTGTTGGTATTATACAACTCTAACCTGAAAGTCATTTTACGAGAAGAGTTTTGAGTATTAATGTAGAGGGTTATAAATTATAACGCATGAGGAAGACCTAACAAGAGATGGATGGCTTATGTGAAGAGTAAAATGAGAATAAGTCTAACGAAAAGCAAGCTTTAATAAAACCCGACTACTGTTTGGATGATGTCGTCAAAGTAACGTTACTTATCATGTATACATATTTTTTATTTCCAATTTCACATTTAAATAATTTTAATATAGCATAGCAATATAGTGGTTAAGGTGAATCTAACCATGTATAATTTATTAAAATCGGTTTAGCCGTTTAGTAGTTACGAGGGGACATAAAGTCGGACATATATGTATACTGCTCAAACACATAACCCAGTCGTTGGTCGTGGTCCACCTATGTTGTCCACCTGGGCATTTTAGCAAACCTTAGCAGGTCGACGGAGCTCCGCTGTCGCGGAGCTCCTACTTCTACATTATTTTGGCCCTTCGGGCCCTCTGAAGAACTACCATAACCTTAACCTACCTATTGATTTTGTCCAGTTTACTCTCCGTAATCCACATAGGTGGACCACGGAGAATACCCTACATAACCCTCCTTTTGGGCTTTGCCATAATCGGGTAAAAAGGGAGTGAACGCTGAGATGACGGCTAATAGGGATGTGTGGAAGGAAAAAACATGCTGCGCAGACAAGGATGAGGGCAAGGAGATGAAGATAATAATACAACCCTTACCTGACCTAACAAACTAACGACAAACTTTATTATAGGGATTGATTATTTGATGTAAGCTGTAGATTTTTCTAGCTAATATTACCTATAATGTATTTATATGCGAAAGTGGGTTTATCTGTTTATAGCTTGAACTCGTGGCCGTGGTTCATCGTCACTAACTGATTAATGCGAAATTTGATACAGACAGATAATTTATAGTCTAGACATATACATTAATGAGTCTCTCGCACGGGTACGTATCATAATATATAAAGTTCAAAATAAATGGGGCATAAAGTCATAATATATTATGGTCATAATATATGTAGTTTTTTTCCGAAACCGTAATTTTTTTAGAATTGTTATAAAACAAATCTAACCTAAACTAATGGGTTCTATTAATGACCTTTTAAAAAAACCTGAAAGTTTACGCTTTCAGAAATAAAACCAGTACAAATTATGACCATTAGGTATGTATTATGAATGACCTATTATGCCGGTGTTTCCCGACAATGCTAAGTGCGAAACCGGTTGTCTCCGGGACATCTTACAGTCGCAAGATGTTTCATCCTTTTCACTTGTCATTCGTGACCTATTCGAAAGAAAGGGACAGAAATAATAAAATTACGCTAATTTATTGGTTAATCGTGTGGCATTGCAGTTACTACAATAAAAAAAGGATTATTCAAATCGGTAGCGCCATTCTCGAGTTATGGCGTGACCGAGTGAAACAGGGATTCATTTTTACATATAGAGGTAGCTATAAATATTTATTTATAGCTTCGTGACGTAGAGATAGTCTCAAGCAATGTAAAGTGATATACTATATTAGTTCCGTCACGTAATGTGAAATGCCCCGTGGATTGTAGTAACGCTTGCCAATAACACGAACGTTTGTTTCGTGACAGCCACTTTCCTTCCACTAAACGTTTAACAATTAACGTTGGTAATAATAACCAATTAACCGCGTTTATATGTTGTGCGGGAAGCAGCCCACTGTTACAGTGGTCGCTAGATTGTTTTAAAACTAGTACCAATCCACTCGTTATTCTATGCGTTTTGATGTGTTTAACACAGCTAATGTAGCTCTTATTTACTTGACAGTCATGGCAGCCGACTTAATAATACGATTACAATACGTGTAGACACAAAGTAGAATAAGGCTCCAGAGGCCCTAGCCAAGATGAAAACGCTACTATCGTTTCTGTATTCTATCGAGTCAAAATGTATGGAGTTAACATAGTGGTCGACGCAATCTAAGATCAGCTTATGTCAATCCTATACATTATGTAAATTTTCTAAAATCGCTAATAATTATCAATAACAATTGAAATGTAATTTATTTGCAAAATAAAATAATACAGTTTGCCTAAGCACGGTCTCATCTGTTTATGTCACAGGATATGATTAAAGCATACCATAATGCCAGTTTTCAATGGGGAAATATCAAAACGCCAATATGTTAACTAATAAGTAAGGGATTAATCGTTTGAATTGGTTTCAAGTGACTCAAATGCTTTTATTCCACTGCTTCATAATTCTCTCGTCTAAAAATACCTAATCAACCACACACCATGCGTGGAGTTCTTTAGAAACCCGTAACTAAATTAGGCCAAGATTATCATCAATTAGGTGAATTATCTCTCTGCCCTCCGCCGGCCGTTGCCTAAACATGATTGCTATTATTTGTTAGGATTGTTTTAAATTAACTTCTTTACTCGTTATCTTCCCTTATTTCCTGTGAGCCTGGACAAGATGCATTCTACGAACGTTATCACTATCGAGAATTATTTACGTAAGCTTCCGGACTGTCGCATCGAACGCTTATGTCAATTTCATACACGGTGTGTAAATGGTATACGGGCGTTTATTAAAAATTGACATAGATTAAGACTCTACTAATCATAAACAGAAAGAATTATTTTGATTACGCTAACGTATACACCGTTATTAATTTTTGAACAAACTATCGACCCGCAATGTACATCTAAGTCCAGCTTTCAGGTAAGTAATTTTAAAGTGCACCGTGCATGAAAGAGTTATTTCTTATTAGAAGTTAAGTAATGTCAGCTTTAATAATACTTAACTTTGAAACATCATTAATTGCATTTTTAATTAATTTCAATTTGACTGCCTAATTGAGAATGCACGCGCTAAAATATGTTTTGCTCGCTCTGACGGGACTACTTAAACTCGCCGCTTGGACATTCACTCCTGCATTCGCTCGCCTTTGCTTTTGAGAGAATCAGTACCCGGAAAATTCGCAAAATATCATTAAATACATTCTCTAGTAAACGACTCTACTAAGAGCATTCTCATAACATTTCAAATAGGTATTCGACATAATACATTATTTTTAATGTAATCAAAAGACTTGATCGAAAGAAAAAAGAAAATCGAACACAATTTCACAAGAAGTCTTAGTTTCCGTAGTTTTCCAGGATATTACATATTCACCAGTTGCCAAATCTGTGTAACAATGACGAAATCTTAGCGTGTAAGCCTACAATGCTCGGTACAGTTTTTGTTACTTTGAAGGCCACATGATAAATAGTTGAGTCAATACATGTGGGCGGGGTCGATGCCTCTTGGCACAGTGTAAACAGTAGTTCATCTTCAATCAAAAGTATATCGCGTGGTTTGCATCTGTGTGTGCCTTGATCGTACGCGCCGTAAGCGAAGACAAGCAAACTCAACAAGGTATGTCAAGCCGGTTTAGTCGGGGCCGCACCGTCGCCACGTTTCGTTGCGTGCGTATAAAGGTGGAGCAACATCTATCAGCACCGATTCGTATTTTGTCTATAGAAAATAGCTGTTTTGTATGAAGATGCGTACGCATGAGAAAGGAGAATTAATGCGTACGCATCTTGATACTAATTAACTATTTTGTGTAGAGACAAAATGCGAATCGGTGCTGATAAACGTGACAGCACCCGTATCGAGCGACGCGGATCGACGCAACCCTAGCATCCGAGCGGCAATAGGTATCAAAAACTCTTAAAGGGCCGGAGATGAACTACTTTTTAACCGACGAAAAAAAACGGAGGAGGTTCTCAAGTCGACGCGTATATATTTTTTTTTTTTATGTATGATCACGCATAACTTTTCACAGCGCGGTCCGATTTTAAAAATTCTTTTTTGGTTTGATAGAGTATACTTCCGAGGTGGTCCCATTGACACCAAATCTGAATCTGATGAAGGGATCCGTGTGGAATTGAGGGAACTCTTCGAATATTAAATGCATATCTATAGCGATTTTAGTATTTTTAGTAACAAATCCAGCATTTTCATTCAGAAAGTATCATTTGGTGAAGTGGAACTGATGATGAAGACCACAAATGGCTACTATGCCTACTATGTATGATCACGCATAACTTTTTACTGAGTTGTCTGATTTCAATAATTCTTTTTTTATTGGATAGAGTATTCTTTGAAATTGCTCCCATTTAATTTGGAACTCCCCCCCCTCCGTCAATGGTAGAAATATAGGGATTGATAGTTGAACCCATGAATTTTTATCTGTGAACCGATTATGTTCAAACTTAGCACACATATGTAATTCTAATGACACTACAACATGACGGAGACTTGATGTTGATCTGATAACTGAGACGGAAGACAGATGAGGGAAATCTTCAACGGATTACAGCAGCTACCTCGTGATTTCTCTTATTCATGCATCTCAATGAGAACTTTATACCTAACTTATGTATGATGCACGGATTATGACTACCATCGAGGGTCTGATGATGAGGTTTGATGATGGAGTTGGAAGGCTGTCGAGGGAAGTCCTTATTTGTTCGGAAACTAAGGTATAAGGTTATACTTTGAAGTTGCTCCCATTTAATTTGGAACTCCCCTCCCCCCCCTCCGTCAATGATAGAAATATAGGGATTGTTAGTTGACCCCATGAATTTTTATCTGTGAATCGATTATGTTCAAACTTAGCACACATATGTAATTCTAATGACACTACAACATGACGGAGACTTGATGTTGATCTGATAACTGAGACGGAAGACAGATGAGGGAACTCTTCAACGGATTACAGCAGCTACCTCGTGATTTCTCTTATTCATGCATCTTAATGAGAACTCTATACCTAACTTAAGTATGATGCACGGATTATGACTACCATCGAGGGTCTGATGATGTGGTTTGATGATGGAGTTGGAAGGCTGTCGAGGGAAGCCCTTATTTGTTCGGAAACTAAGGTATAAGGGTATACTTTGAAGTTGCTCCCATTTAATTTGGAACACCCCCCCCCCCTTCTGTGAACCGATTATGTTCAAACTTAGCACACATATGTAATTCTATTGACACTACAACATGACGAGGACTTGATGTTGATCCGATAACTGAGACGGAAGACAGATGAGGGAACTCTTCCACGGATTACAGCAGCTACCTCGTGATTTCTCTTATTCATGCATCATTATGAGAACTTTATACCTAACTTAAGTATGATGCACGGATTATGACTACCATCGAGGGTCTGATGATGTGGTTTGATGATGGAGTTGGAAGGCTGTCGAGGGAAGCCCTTATTTGTTCGGAAACTAAGGTATAAGGGTATACTTTGAAGTTGCTCCCATTTAATTTGGAACACCCCCCCCCCCTTCTGTGAACCGATTATGTTCAAACTTAGCACACATATGTAATTCTATTGACACTACAACATGACGAGGACTTGATGTTGATCCGATAACTGAGACGGAAGACAGATGAGGGAACTCTTCCACGGATTACAGCAGCTACCTCGTGATTTCTCTTATTCATGCATCTTAATGAGAACTTTATACCTAACTTAAGTATGATGCACGGATTATGACTACCATCGAGGGTCTGATGATGGGGTTTGATGATGGAGTTGGAAGGCTGTCGAGGGAAGCCCTTATTTGTTTGGAAACTAAGGTTTTTGAATTATTAATCAGAGTGTAACAAACCTCTTGCGACGTAGTTGTGTGTAGTGTGTAAACCTCTCAGTTTCTGCATTTCTGCTAAAGCTCGTTCATCGTGTGGCTTTTGTAATACCTACCTTATTTCGCCCTAACTCAGATACCTTCAAGTAGTTTAACTATACTAAGTGCAACATAAACCTGCCCCTTGGCAAAAAGTTAGTTTCTTTCCGAGGTCGATTACAGCTTTATCAAGTGTTGTTACCATGTTGTTGTTGTAGCTAACCCCATGTGTTTCTGTTTAGTGCACCAGAGTAAATCTCTTTAACCGAACAATTATTGTCTGTTTCTCTCTCTCTGGACTTGTTTCTCTAATAAGTCCATGGCGATTGTCTAAAACTCGATACTGGCGAAATACACCTTGTTAAAACAAGGAGTGAAAGCCACTAATTAAGAAAAAAAAAACACCATTTGACGAGGCCCACAGGTATATGTTATAGGTGATATGTTACCTCTAAGCATGACACGGGATTCGATAGCTAATTTTAGCTCAGACAAAAGACCGCCACAGTTGTTCACATCTTTTGGAACAACATTATCGGGACGTTTCTTCCCATAGGTATCAACTTCACGAGACTCGTCTATGGAACGAATTGTATAGACACGGTTGTGTTTTGTAGCGAAACAACGAATAGTTAAATTAAGTAATCAAAGAATAAGTATCTATTAACAGAGAAAGAAACTGAAAAGTGAAAAATAAAAACTTTTTAACAAAAAAATTAAACCGCCGAAAAAATTAAACTGAAAAGCAAAAAATAAAACAGAGCCTTTTAAGTCTAACTAAGCTCCTACACTAATGTTAATACCTTAATAAATAATTTTGAGTCGGCGCCAAACAAACAAACAAGCATGGCAGGCACCGACTTCAAATCACTCAGGAGGTAGCACATACCATCACACACATACATCATTTTAATTTACGAAATAGTTAATTTGCTTGTTTGTTTGTTTGGCGCCGACTCAAAATTATTTATTAAGGTATTAACATTAGTGTAGGAGCTTAGTTAGACTTAAAAGGCTCTGTTTTATTTTTTGCTTTTCAGTTTAATTTTTTCGGCGGTTTAATTTTTTTGTTATCTATTTGTACTATGCTCTTGGGTTCATTCATACTGACAAAGGTGTAACCTCCAAGTAAAGCAAGGTATTTGATAAAAAATACGTAATTTGCAAGCTGTGATTTGAGCATTATTTAATTATTTTCTGTCCGTCGACGACGCGTTAGCCTAGTTGGTAGTGACCCTGCCTACGAAAGCTAGCGATCTGAAGCTAGACAAGTTATTCAACGCTATTGTAAACAATTTTCGAAAACTGACATAATGTATGGAACTGACGTAGGCGCTCGCCGCGACCGTCTGACAGCTTACGTCAAACCTATACATTTTGATAACGATAACGAATGCCGAATGCATCTCGTTTAGAGCCTCGAGACGATTACTATACCGTTTGATGAGAGCGATTGGTTCCTGAGTTTGGGAGGTTTTCTATGTATTTAAGTATGTATTTCTCTATATACCCGTCAGTTTATCGTTATCTGGTACCTATGGTACAAGCTTAGAGGATTGTCCCTTGATGTCTATTTATTTATTATTAGTGGCAAAGTTACCACCGCCCTAATAAATATAATATGTCAATATTGACAAGTTCGTTTCTTGAATGGGGACCCCCTTTATTTTTTACTTCTTTTTATTTTCCGAAATCCGCTTTTATAACACAATATGATTCTACGGAATCCTAAAAAAAGAAATGCTTCAGAAACCGCCTACAACACATATAATAAATAAATAATCTTCTTTGTTTTTAGCAAATGCATTTGGCACCTGGCCAAGAAGGAAATGTTTATTTTATTTTTAAAAGTTACACTATGTTTATTGGTGCATTTTGGCAGTTACTAAAGAACCGGAATGCAATAATAATCATGAAATCCCTACTAATTATAAAGTGTTAGTGTGTATGTTAGTTTGTTCTTTATTTAAGAGAGCCAATAGAGATAAGAGAATGATAACGGCTGCTTTTTATTCCAAGAAATTAACATGTTCCAGGGAAACAGCGATAACCTTCAACGCGAACCGAGTCGCGGGTGAAAGCTATTAATAGATAACATTAGACACTGTAAAATAGGGGATATTGATCCCAATGTTAAACACATAATCAATTACATATGTAATTGAGCGGTAGTAATATTTCATTGCGAACTCTACATTTTGAGTTAAACATTATGATTAAAACAAGGGACGAGACATGTTCCTTTCGTGTACCCTTCATATTATGCATGTATACAGATAAAAATACATCCGCGATTTGGGTACCGACTGATCCACGCTTATCAATTTACCTCCTGGCAGGTTTTTAACCCACAAACCTTGACACAGAAGACTGCATTACCACGGCATCACCAAGTCAGTCGTTGCAGTGGTGGCTCTACAAAGGGGAGGTGAAAGGAGAGCTGAAGAGCTTGCCACTCTATATCGAAAATGGTTTATAGACCTGTTCATAATGTAGGAATATTAAATCCAAAAGAAATAAAAGACAAAAAATGTAGAGCTGCCACGAAAACCCAATTATTTTAAATATTTAAGCAAGACAAGATTTTATGAAAACAACATCATTCCGACCCTAAAATTAATAGAGTGTCCCTAATCCTACGTCATATGGTAGCTCATAAGTTTTCAAATGAAGAAATTTTGATCTTAATAATGTATTTTCAGTATAAGTGCAGATTAAATAAGAGTTACGCACAGATAACATATTTCTCAAGAAATGATTCTTATTTAGAATGACGACATTGCCAGCGAGTCGGTAGCGAACGACCGTGAACTTACCTACTCACGCGGTTCTATATATACTTACTTGTGTACTTTGGGTTATACTTACTGTAGAGAATCCATAAATGTCAACCGTTTAGGAATACGCCATGGACTTGTACCTCAGTAATGTGGTTATATACCTACGTCCACGTAAGTATGTAGGTACATGTAGAGGTACAAGATGACAATAGCTGACATTGAGAGAAAGTTGGAGTTCACTGAGTTTAGCAATAGAATGGAACGGCAGGAAAAATAACAGTAGGTAATCTTCCAATGCTCATTAACTAATTAAAGATTTCTGTAAGTCAAGGTGACAATAGATAACATTTTGTGCCAGATAACCTAATGTATTCGGCCCAAATACAATAAAAAACCATTTGCAGAGCTATTAAAAAACCACTGAGATATGTGTAGTTTTTTTTTTCAATACATTTTTGTATTTTAAAAACCTTTTTGGTGATAGGCTCAATTATAAGATTTTGAATGTGATTTTTTATTTTAAAAAAAACTTATTCCGTAGTAGAAAAGACATAAACGGGTACATGTAGGTATCTCGTTGCATAATATTTAATATTTAATATTAAACTTTTTCCTATTATCTAAAAAACATTTCCACTGTATGAAAGTAGTTTCTTATTTATTTATTTATTAGGATCACCAAAAGTGGATACAATGTTTTAAAAATCCAAGAATAACATCACAATGGGTTTAAATATAGGCAATTGTTCCACCAATTACAGGTCAGACGATGCTTTAACAGTATTTTTATACTTAAAATAATATGCCCCTATTTTTCGATAAACCGCCTGTATATTTTTGGGACATCTTTATTAAACCGGTCTTGTTCGAATTATAATTATGTTCTTGCAGCGTCACACGACTCCGCCATGACTGCTAGCAGGTATTTATTTACCGATTTTTGCGGAATTTGAACGAAACGGGTTTTGGTAAAGAGGACTTTACTTAACGACGTGTTGTTCCAAGTGTTCCAACATATGCGTAACCGAAACATTCACCAGTCTCGCCGAGGAGAGGACTCACCGTTTACACAAATGTATTAAAGGATGTTTACAGATTCAAGCGGCTTCAAAATCTATTGTAGTAAATTATCGAATGAGATTCAACTTGTATTTTATTATTTTAATTTAGGACCTAAATAATGCATGTAATTTAGCTAAAAACAAAAAAAAACATAATATAAGAAACATAAAAAAACACGATGTGATACCTAGGTATATGTTTATTTATTCCATTTATCAATCATCATTACTTATTTCTATGAATATTTGGTGATGACAATTACTTAATTAAGGCATAATTATAGCATTTACGATTTTACTGCCGCACTCAGAGACGTCAATTAAATTGAACGCTTGTTTAGTGACGTGTTATCTTATTCTATTGCTATAGCAAAGAAATTGACAGCAGCTACTTTAATCAAGCATTAAATTTAATTGACGTCTCTGAGTACGGCAATTAGGTACCTTGTTTAAGAGATCTCCTAATAGTTTTAATACCCACCAGGCACTGGTAAAATACAATGGTATAACATGCAAATCGCTTTTAAATTAAACTTTTTTAACTCAATAATTATCGATGCCATAATATCAGTTTTTTTTGCCATAGTATGAGCAATACCTATTGTCTTTACTACACATGCAATTTAAATCGAAAACAATGAAAAACAATTCAATTATGATGTACAACAACAGGCGGTCTTATTGTAATTTCTTCTGGACAACTTTAATAATTATTTTAACATGCGTCAAATATATTGGTCATGGCAGATAGTTTACTGGATTATTTATTTAATTATTAAAAATACAAAAAAAAAGTTGTAATGGGAAAACCCTACTCAATTAGAAATATGTCCTTATTCATTGAGTCATAATCTCTAACATGTTTTAGGTACTTGTCTGTTGGAATATGAATGAGAATCTCATTTCCAGTGATACGTCACAAATTAATCGGATACTGGGGCAAATCTTATTGACTAGTTCTTATAACTATCAACACAATGAATGTAGGTTTGTTTGATTGCGCCGTTAACACCGATTATGACGTGAGTATTAACTCGGTATTACCAGACTTGTTCGATATGACCGGGTTTTGTTTCTGCAGCGATTCCGCACGCGAAATCAGCAAGTGCAATAATTATTTTCAATCCACTTGATCGCAAAGTAGGAAGTACTTTTTATGGGTTCAAGTATGCGTAAAAAGGCGGAGTAAAAAAGTACATTTTTAATTTGCCTGGACCGGACTATTGTTCTAAACTCGGGGTGACCCCAAACGGCGCCGGCGCAATAAAGACCGCGCCTGACCGCGAAATGTGTGAGCTGGTGGACAACGAAACAAAATTCACTATTTTACTTCCCAAATTAAATGTAACTTATCATTAAAATTTGTGATTTAAGTTGGAATCGGTTATAAAAACGTCGTCACTCGATTAGAATATAGCAAAAATAACTACCCATTTTCAATATTTGTGTAGTAATGAAACCAGAGGGCTTATTGTCTAACGCACTCGTAATCACAATCGTTTTCATTTTGAAAATCGAAGGCTTGTCTGCATACTTACAAAATGAAAACAATTGCTCCACTTTAAAGCCGGTTGCTATTGCAAGTGCGTTAGACTATAGCCCCTCTGGATCTAAACATAACATAACATGAACTCACGCCTTCATTCGCAGAGTGGGTTAGGCAGAGCCACAGACTCACCAACAACTCCAAGAACTTGTTGATAATCCTGTGACCACATTTTGCACAACCAGGCTAAGATGTTATCCAGTGTATTAGTGACAGGTTGTTATCATGGATCTAGTATTGCGATAATACCTTTCACACACTTCTGTCAATTAATTGCAAAACTGCGGCGATCGTGATTTCAATCTCTGCGTTATCAAATTTTCAGTATCGATGTGTAGCAGTGTATTAGTGTCTTTACCTGACTCTGCCTATATAAAGCGAGGTTTAGACTGCAATAACAATTGCAGAAGTTGACTACTGTCTTATTCTAACTTTAAAGTCTCACTTACAAGTTAGAGTAAGACAGTAGTCAACTTCTGCAATTTTACCAAAAGACACCAAAATTGTGAATCGTGCTCTAGAACTGAGGCCCTTGCCAAGATGCACTACGCTAACTACCGTTTCTGTTCGTTTCGTTTTACGAATCGCGTCACTGGTAGGTCACGTGACGTTTCGTACCACATCACCTACATACAAGTTACGCGATTGGTTTAAAAACGAAACGAATAGAAACGCTGATTAGCCTAATGCAAGATGTCTAGAGCCTCTGAACTTAAAGTAAGACAGCGATCAACTTCTGCATTTTTTATTCCCCGTCTATTTCGCGCATAACATCCATGACAGTTGTATGGAACAAATGGGAAGCCTCATGAAGATTTGTGTGGTTGCAGGACAAGGACTCGGACGTGGTGCCTCTGGTGCCGCCCTCGCAGCCGCTGCTGGAGCCCGACCGAGAGAAGCAGAAGCCCCCGTTAGCTGGTAAGACACAGTGTTCACTTTTGTATGATTTAATTTGTTTCCATTAAGTAAAAGTTATCCTGTAAAACTTTTACTTCATGGAGAGAAAATTCTACAACTATCTTATATATTGGAAACAGCATGTATCATCAAAGAACACTTTTTGAATTAATTCCTTCTGCGTTTATAGATTACGGGCTGATTTTTCAATCCCCAGATAAAACTATCCGTCAGTTTAATGTATTACTATCCTTTTCTGAAGTCATATAAAAGATAAGGACAGAGCTAAAATTTACCCTCCGGATAGCTTTATCTGGGGATTGAAAAATCAGCCCTTAATAATATTGTTAGCACCTAGGTCCCTATCTATTTTTAAAATCTAACAAATAGTGGTGTTTTGAACAGGTAGCTACTGTAATATGTCGATGACTGTTTTATCTGTAACATAAAAATACTTGTAATTTTTTGTCATTTGACTCGTCCGATTACCAAATAAAGCAGTTTCTTCAATATTACTTAGACCATGAAAGAATTGAATAAAAATATTAAAATAGTCTCTTTTCAGTAAGTACTCAACATACGTAGAAGTTTTAAGGTATTTTTTCTCCGCGAATGTCAGAACTTCCCTTCCTGTAGGTACTTACATTTTTTCCTCTTAATAAAGTTACGTATCCCATACGAAAAAAAGGCTATATTATTATTATTCCGTATATTTATTTTGTTTCTGTACATTAGGTTTTTTATAACAAATATATAAATATAAAAGTAAAATAACAATACCAATACCAAAAATAAACATTATAAAAAACCTAACCTACGAGTGCCGCCGGCAGCGGGGCAGGGCTCAAGCTACCGGTAGTTAGGGCTGCAGAGAGAGGAACCTCCTCACAATGCGTGCCGTGTCGAGGAGAACTGCCTTCTGTAGCTGGCCCTTGATACAGCCATCTAGCGAGAGTCTCTTGAGGTGCTGGTGTATTATTATTATTATTATTATTATCATTATTATCATTATTATTATTATTATTATTATTATTATTATTATTATTATTATTATTATCCCATACGCGGTATACACGTCTAATGATTGTTTAAACGTATCTTTATCTGAGTGGTACTTAACTCAAAGAGATAACTGATGGTATGGTTTTGTTTTCTACTTACCATCATGCTTTATACATCTCTATGCATTTATTTGCTGCTTTAGTTGTTTGTACATTATAGAATACCTTCGTTAACACACACATTGCTCTAGTCACAGCCTTACTTTTTCTATGGTACTGCAGCACATAATACTTAATAGTATAAGCGTATAAGTTAGCTACAATCCATTTCTTTAGCATCAAAACAAGATATAAACACCAGAAGGTTTTTTTATATTACACTACAGTAGGTACCTATGCTAAGGCTGAGCTTAGGGGCCTAGTCAAGATGCTTAATGCATTTGCGATTTTCGATAGGATTGAATTAAGCGCATATGACAGATCGCGTCAACCGCTTATGGTAGGTAGGTAGGTAGGCATTTATTTCATATTGAAAATTACATTATTCTATGTCACATAATCATAATGAATTCACAATAAGATCGTCAAAATGTAAATAATAATAATAATAATAATAATAATGCAATAAAATAAACAAACGCAGTCAAAATGTAAAAATAAGAATGAAGTTAAACAAAATAAAAATATAGCTAATTAGCTACAGTCACAAAATGTCAACTCCATACATTTCAAGTCGATAGAAAACAGAAACGTTAACAGAATTTGCATATTGGCTAGCTCTATAATGAGTTACAATTAACGTACTCGCTAGCGAGTCGAATTCTCTGTCTCTTGCAGACCTCGCAGTATTCTTATAGAGTGTGAGGGATAGAGCATTCGACTCGCTATTGAGTACGGTAATTGTAACTCATGGAAAGGGTACTGGGACCGACGAAGCGATGCGCGAGACGTGTCGAGCGGCGCGATGGGCGGGCAAATCAAACATATGGCGATATATGAGAGCGTTTATTGAGAAGCGTTACGCTCCATAAACGCTTTATTTCTGTCTGTCCGTCGCCGGTCCCTAAGCCGGTTAATTAAGCAACAACAGTATTTTAATGCATCTATACCTAATGCTAGTAATTATTACTCCGGCCAGCCCATTCCATGCGAGCTGGACTGTCGAGCAGCTTAGTATATTTGTTTGCCTTATGCACGCTATTTGTACCAGGACCTGAAGTAGACGACCTGGACGAGTCCCCGGCGGTGACCACTCCGTACCCTGGCATCGACGACGGTTTGCTGGACCCAGCGGAAAAGAAACCTGAAAACGATGGAGGTAATGGTCGATAGAAGCGATACTTGGAAACCAGCAGGTGTTCATTGATGTCCAAATAGCCACAACTTTACCTTCAGGTGATCTATAACCTTGTTAGCCTTCTCCAAAGCTTAAAAAGGTTCAGTACTAGTTTTTGTACTTCTTTTGCACCTCGTTCAAACTCGGTGGGTCTACGTCAAGAGGATTGTGAAGTAAATAAAGAGTAAGTAACGATTTCCATACAAAACAAAACAATAAAAAAACAACGCAAACGTGCAACTCTAGTTTTTCATAACAACTACAACATATTAAAAAATCATGGAAATCGCACAATTTGAAAAAAAAAACGTACAAAATTGACAGCTATACTCGATTTAAGCGTCGGTTCACATATTTCTCTTAAGTACAGCGGATATCTTATTGCAACATTCCGACTTCACCATGATATCATTTAGACACCATGTTGCATTATCATCGGGTTTTCCAAGTCGTAGTAAATTCCAATACAGCAAAGCTGATTAAAAATGGACTTGCAAGTTCAGCATGATCATGATGACAATCAAAATGAACAGTTTACACACACACACACACAGTTTACAGTTTAGTTAAGTAACAGTTTAGTGATCGTTGTATGATCAGCCTTATACATAGGTATATATTTTTTGTCACTTAGTGTTTTGTCACTTAAATAACGTTATGTTTGAACTGCTGCACCAATCGCCTAAGGGGCGCTCCCTTTACCTAAAGACCGAGCGGGTGCAACTCTTAAAGGCTTTAATGCGACAAGGATCAAAAGTGTACAACTTTTCACGCTGAGCTGAGTCACGTGGCTTTGTTGGTTTACCTCTAGTTATCAGTCTGAACTAATAAGGTAAAACAATTGTTTAATTAAACCGCATAATTGCGTCCGTGACTCAAGTAGGTAATAATTTATTATCGCCGACCTACAATTAACACGGTTCCCACTGATTGAATATTCAAATGCAGATTTTGCCAAAGTGCACCTTCAACTATTAGTAAAAAAAACCCTACTAGGCAACGCTCACTGCACTTTCAATATCACCTTGAGGTCAGAAAGCAGTGACCTATTATAGAACGGGAAGATAACGCGTTATTATACTGACTCGGTTCTACCTAGGTTTAAGGAAAATTTGGAAGAGTTTTCACCTGTGCGTGATATTACGGTAGAAATTCTTTCGAGGTTATTTTACGTGATAACCTTTTGTTTTTGTGTCGAGCTGACAATGCATACTGCAATTTCGATATCACCTTGAGGTCAGGAAGCGGTGACCTATTATAGAGCGGGGAGATAACGCGTCCTTAACCAATATACATTGTGGCTCCTAGGTACATTATTGATAGATAAATAATTAAATTAAATTGCATGCATTTTAATAGTACATTATGATACAAGAGTTCTAAGTTGGTCTTTACAGTCGGGGTGGGATTGCAGTTCGAGTCGGAGGCGAGGGTGTAATGGAACCAAGAGTATTCATTTTCATAACAATGTTCACGCACACGCTTCCTTGATAAAAACAATTAAAATTAACTGTCTCATATACTTTTTTCTTTACATTAAGTAGTGTGCTATTGTTTGTTACATCACATTTTAAAAAGAAATTATTAAATTTATTATTAGGAAGTGGTAGGTAACTTTAGTTTTATTTTTTAAGTAGGTCACACACCTGCCGCAGCGGCGATCTCTTAAATTGACCCTTAATTACCCCCTTAACAGTGATGTGCACGGGTAACCATGGGCTGAAAATTGCGGTATCCCTTTGAAACGCATAAAATTGTTTGTCCTGATGTTTTGTTTGGTCTTAAATATTATCGCCTAACATCCTTTTAGGCTGTAATTACAAAATTTAATTATCATATTT
Organism: Acleris cristana; assembly: GCA_948252455.1. Lineage (NCBI taxonomy): Eukaryota > Metazoa > Arthropoda > Insecta > Lepidoptera > Tortricidae > Acleris > Acleris cristana. Next base: position 862,464 of record OX411785.1, read on the forward strand.
TATTCTGTAAATCAGTTAAGTTAGGTTTTTATAATAATAATTTTAAAAAAAACGATTCGGTTGTAAAAACAGTTTTAGCGTATTAACCGCCTTCATTATTGTCTTCGCACATTATTCAAGATAAACTTAAGAAATTTCTTGTTATTTTAAATGGAATGGAAACTACCCCCGGGTCCCCTGTTTTTGTCATCAAAAGTTGCTTCTAGTAATCATTAATTTCGTAAAAATATTGAAGACAATAATGACGGCTGTTGAAACGCCCAAATATTCACCCAACTGCTCGCTGATGTTCATTTGTTTCTTGTGGCGTTCCAGAGGGCTCCGAGCACGACAGCAAGGAGCAGCCCAGCACGCTGGACGGCGGGGACGGTAAATGGAACTGGGCCGGCGCCGACGAGCCCGATTACCCCTACGGTGACTGGTCGCACTTGTCAGCAATGTAGCTCGCCACCGACCCGTCTGAGAACGCCTTAAACCTACACGATACACTAGTAACTCGACATATAGCCGCGCTAATACTTGACTGAGAAGGCTGTACGGTCAGACCAGGGACCCAATTCTCGTGACTTCGAGATGATTTTTCATGCGAGATATGTCAAAAAAATGTACGCAGTTGACAGTGCATATCGCATGAAAAATCATCTCGAAGTCACGAGAATAAGGGTCCAGGGATGTTGCGCATCCACAACCGCGGAACTTCCGCATTGATTTGATAATCCGCATATGCAAAAATAGATGCGGAGCTTATTAATATGTGGATGCGTATCTGCGACCGTCGCTGCAAGAACGACGCCCAGTGGGAGCGAACATGTGTGAGAGTTATGTAGTTTAGTACGAGTACTTTCATGGAGTTTAAATTTTGGTACGAAAATTTTCATGAGTAAGATAAAGAGTAACTACCTACCTACATAATAAACATTTATTGAAATTTTCGTAAACTGTCACTATAAAAATCCGCATCCGCGAATGTCAGTGTTCGGATATCTGCATCCGCAACATCCCTGGGTCAGACTGATGCACGTGAAGAAATTTTAAGGGTTTTGGCCTTTTATTTGACTACGGAATACTAAAAACACACAACACCTTTTTTGTGTCTGTGGAAAAGAATCAAAAAATATACCGAACGTAAAAAGTAAAAAAGCTACTTTCAAGTTACGCTGTCATGTTTCTCAGATGAGTTGGTGGTTCTTTAGACTTGACAGTGATTATGTACCGGAGGAGGTTAAAAAGTCCCTAACGTTCGCAGAGCGTAACTTGTTAAGGCCCGCAGTGTACTTTAACAAAGCAATATCCCTAACCTAAAACATAAGAAAAATTATTGAATCGAAAATTGAAAATAAATATACCCTTTTTAAGTATTACCCGTGTAAGAGTTACCGCTCATGTTAATATATGTTTTCTTATTCAACCGCAGAGTACATAATGACTGTCAGGTTAAACTGCATGTATATATCTAAACCTTAAGCTATGTTGTTGACCATAAACGAGTCGGAGGGCGGACGATGCGATGACGTGACCAGATATTTATGAGCTGATATGTTGATTATGTCGGTGTCTAACCTTTATGCGAATGACCAAAGGACTTACCGATGTAGTGAATAATCTAACGACATAGTATTTTGTTTTATAAGATCGTATTTCTTTCTTTCTAATCTAGCTGAGAAAACGAAATAAGTACGAACTTTTACAACAAAATTCGAATATCGATTGATTATTTTCTTTAAAGCAAGTTTAAGTTTTTAATAAGGTCATTAATTACAAACTATATAGCCTAAATATAAAAAACTAACAAGAGCAAGTGCTTCTTTTGGATTTGTGAGATTTAAAAATAAAAAAGATTTTTTTTTATGGCCGATGTTATCAATAAAAAATAATTAATTCGATTGGAAAAGGTTTGGCTTATAGTGCGTAAAATACATTTATTTAAAACTGAAACTAAAGCCAACACTTCGAACTGACAGACGCATCTTATCTTATATGAAAGATGTGCAAGCGAGATTCAACCTTACAGTTGCAGACCTCATTTGGCCGACAGTACTGACGTCCGCGATTTTGAATGTTTAGAATTTTTAAATTCATTTAATATTTTATTAAAATGCATGTATGACCTACATATTATACATACTTATACATATAAATGTGAATGAACGCATTACACAATATGCATGGTTGCATGACTTTTCCTGACTTTACTGGAGGTGTTAATACTACATCAATTAATTTTTAGGCACTTATCCATTATCATTAAAAGATATTCATTGTAAAAAAAAGTTTGGACTAAAGCAGCTATTAAAATGAGGTTATTGCCATCAACATTCAAAGTGTATTTACAACTTTGTTGTTGTTTATTTGATTAAAAAAACTTCAGTTTAATACTGCATTACCTATTAGACTCGTTGGGATCCGAGACCCATAGACATTCGCATTCTCAAGACTAAAATCACAAGACTGCAATCCTAAGATTTCAAATACGTTGCCCAACTTGAGGATGAAGGAGGAATGCCTCTATGCTAGTAATTTCACTGGTTATCTTATCCTTACACCAGAACTGCTGCTTGGCGGTAAACTAAAGGATAAAATGGTGGTAGCGATCCACATGAACCCTGTGCAAGGTTATACCACCACTAAATTAGGTACGTAAGCATTCAAAATTTTATGTCAAATTTCACTAACGACTAACCCCCTTACTAATAAACGTTGAGTAACGGTGGTATGGCTATACAATGTTTTGTCAATGGCTATACATTTGGATTTGACAGATAAGGACAAAAAATTGTATAGCTATACAACCGTTACTCAACGTTTATTATTAAGGGGGTTAATGTATAAACGGGTTCTGTTGAACAAAATGTCTTAATCAACAAATGTTGAAGATTAAAAAAAAAACTAGATAATTTGCTGATATTGGACCGAAATATACCTCCGGTATACGTCGCACTTGGATGACACGTATGTTACTCATAAGGCATTAATATGCAGTAATGCATGCTTCACGCTCTGTATGAATGCCGTATTTGTAAAAATACTTTAAGGTTAAATCACGAGTGTTTGGAATAGGTAGTGCTTCTAGTGTTAATTTACTTAAAACTACGTACGTTCATTTACGATAGCTATTTTAATTTCATTCGCGGGTGAATGAACATGAATCAAGTTTACGCAAATTAGCACTACCTATTCCGATTCGTTGTGTAGCTTAAGTACTTATTTTAGACGGTCAAGTAAATAACTTATTATTGAAAACGCAGCAATGCAATCTTCTGATCCGTTGCAAAAAAAACCGAGAAATGTCGAGTCCCAAACTTGTAATCGAAAGATACAATTTGGTTTGGTTCTAAAAGTAACTTTGAATTCACTAGGTAGGTATATACCTACCTAGGATATTTGAAAAACTTGGGCATGTTTTGAATCCCTAAAATTTCCCTATTTTTCATTCCTAAGTAAACTTTTTATTTTCATTTTTATAAGATACTGTTTTCCAACTCATATAGGTAACTAGTTACATGTTTATTATAAAATTCAACATGAGTCATAACTCATAACCTCAATTCCCGAATCTAGTTCGCAACGCAACGGCGCAACCGCTCAAACAAATAAACAGTGCCTACTTTACTAGGTACCGTTACTTCGAACCGAGTTAATCCTAGTTACGGATCAGCTGCAGTGCTGCGTGAGCACATGTTTACTCCAACTTTAGCATGATCTTGTGTTGCAGAGAACGGGCTCGGCCTGGACACACGCTACGGAGATCGACCCATATCACCCGCCCTGCCTCCCCCTGTGAGTTACTGTCCTATATAACCGGCGTATTTAGACACTTTTTAAGCAGGGTACTCATTAGCGAGTTGTAAATGTTACTTGTTGCACGTAAAATCGTGGTGTACGCGGCTCGCGAGCCTTTTCTCGACTAGGAGCTTGTTAGCAGTTACTACGGTTAAGCCGCGTATCCACTAGAGGCAGCCTCGGGTCGAGCGGCTTCCTCGCTCCGATACCGCGCAAGTGGAAATACTGCCTCAACCTGAGGCACGCCGCGATACGAGACAAATTCGTCACCGCGAGCCGAGACATATTTTGTCGGTTTTTTTGCCGTGCTCAAAGGAGCCTCAGTTCGAGCCGTGCATTCGACCGAGCTGAGGCGACTCGTTTCGAGCTGATCCGCAACGTGCCTCGAGCCTTTGCCTCAGAGCCAGCAACCTCAAACTGAGGCTGTTTGCCTCAAGTCGAGGCTGCTCGACCTGAGTCTGCTCAAATGGATACACGGCTTTACAGTTACAGCTCGCTAGTGACTGCAGGCGCTCATAGAATAGATACGAGTATACTCGTACTTACTTTAAACTCTCTTATGTACCTATTAGTTTGTAGCTGCCGTGGAATAATGCATCGAGACAAACGGAGCCGTGGTTTAACGGCGCAGTTTTAATGTTTGTTTGTTATACTTCAATGAACAAATAAAATACACTTATGTGAATTACAAAAAATAACGATAATCAACCCTCTTACCAAAAACCCCTCCAGTCCGAGGTGGACGTGAACACCTACCAGCAGAAGAAGAACCTGGCGCAAGGCATGATGGACCTGGCGCTGCTCTCGGCCAACGCCAACCAGCTGCGCTACGTGCTCGAGTCCTCCACCGCGCACCCCTACTTCTACCCCAGCCTGGTCTTCATCAGCATGAGCATTCTACTACAGGTACAGCTGCTGCAGCAAATTTTACAACCATCAAAAAATGTCCAAGGATTCAATATATCCTTAGTTTATCTTGATATTTGCAAATGCAATGTATACTGCGTTGCGATACATTGCATAATGTGAGGATAGTTTTGATTCTTAGACATTTTTGATGTGTGTTGTTTAAAATACATACGTAGTGCAGTTAGGGTGACGGCACCAATATTGGACACTTTTAGCTGAAGGCACCAATAACGGACATTTAACTCTTAATCCGAAGATTATAAGGTTACAAATTGATTGTCTCAAAATAAATGAATAACTCTTATCTTCTGTGCCATAAGAATGAAGTTTACATCATTGGTTCTTGTTCCTTGACCCTATTTTATCTCACGAAAGGTGGGTCATACTTGTAGTTGTAACGGTTATAAACACCTACACTACGGCGTCGCTAAGCGACGACGGCCACGCACGCGCATTTAGAGACAACGTGCACGTACATCTACACATACAAGTATCGCCCACCCGCTGTCGTGAGATCAAACAACTGTAGCATTGACGAACCACTTATATGTCGCTCTAGACCCCGGTATCGGAGGTGCAAAATGGTAGCTGTCAAGTTCTTAGGGATGGGTAATCATATTTTTGATGTTGATATCGATACACGATTTTTCTATACATTAGGTTGTACACAGTTATTTTTTTTTGATCTATGATAATCATTGATCGTAAAAATATAAAGTGTACACATATTTATGAACTCGACTGTACAACAAAATATATATCTATGGTTGCTATTACTTTTCTTATGTTTCGAGTTGCAGAGCAGTGCATAAACACTCTTGTGATAAACCTTTTCAATTATATAGTCCTACTTTATAGAATAAACGCTATCATTATGATATAATAAAATATCGACATATAACTATGTTTATCGACATGAAGTTAATATTTCAAAACAATGTTTACCCTTCCCTAGTAATGGCTCGAAATTGACAGCTACCATTTTGCACCTCCGATACCGGGGTCTACATGACCCAAATATTTGCCCTGCCCGAATCGAACCCCGGGGCCTAGCTTCACAGGCAGGGTATCTACCTCCTAGGTTATACGAGTAGTCAAATTATCAAGCGTTATTTTCCCATTCCAGGTAGCAGTAGGCGTGGGTCTGATAATGAACAGCCGGTACGACGTGAACCACCACAAGGAGATCTGCAAGGCCGACAAGATCAACAACATGACGGTGCTGGGCGTCTTCCTGGTCACCATCGTGAACGTCTTCATCACCTCGTTCAGCGTCGCCACGCCCAACACCGTCGTCAACGGCGTGTAACCTTCGCAGCGATATAACACACCAATGACAGCTGAAGAACAGAACCTTAATCTTACGGGAAAAACATACGCTATATTTACAATGTCTTTGACGGAGTTAACCGTCGCTAGTGGCGTACCTTAGATGCGGATATATCCGTCAATAACGTCGAAAGGGTTAAACCTCACACCGCGGACTTTGTAAGAAAATACGCCGGGTGCCAGGTATTAACTATGCCCTTACGTTTACAGCTGATATTGAAGGGCTCAATGATGCCCATTCCTTCTATTCCGCCCTTTTTTCTCTTCCAGTTGTTCAAACCATTTCTAAAAATCGCAGGTGTTCTGCCGTCTTTTGAGAATGTAGGGTCATTTTTTGAAAGCCCTTGAGCGGTATCGGTTGAAAGTTGATCTTAAGATTTGAGCGGGACGGGTGTTTGCTCAAATTGCTCTTATGAGTTAAATCTATTCCCGCTTAATAAGTGGGTTGCTCGCATAATATGTTCCAAGTGGGAACGATAGAGTTGCGTTATACCATTCACCGTTGAAACGTTCACGGCCATCCCACAAATAAGTTGCAATAATCGAAACTTAAAACGGACTAACGTGTCTAACAGACGATATGTATCGTGAAGAAATAACTTGGAAACTCAATGAAGCTCATATACTCGTGCATTTACATATAATTAGTTTTTTAAGATTTTTATTTTAGATATTGTAAAGGCACTTACAGTCAAGGACACTTTTAAAATATATTTTACCATACTGCTCTTAATATTTTAACCTTTTCAACGCTATGTCAAAATCAAGAGTCACTGCAAGTGCAGTGCAGTAGGTACCTATGCAAAAAAGGAACTAATACCAAAAGATAATTCGTTTTAACTGCAATAATGTCACTATTCAAATAATTTTTCCCAGTTTAGTGTCATGTTGGGTTGGATTTATCGTGCGATTTCCTTCGTTGGCGTTGAACCAGAGGTGCGGGTATATCCGTTAATTGCGTTGTGAAGGTTAAAGACTATTTGCTAATCTTACATATGTATGCCTTCGACTGTACTTGCTTGTGTTACTTGTGTAGTAATGTTACTTAGAAACGTACGTTTTAATTATAAAAGGGCCGAAGTACTAGAGGCCGTTTCGGTAATCACGTCGGGCGACGGAGTAATGCACCAAAGTGAGATAGGAACATGTTGTCACCTGTTTCACCCGTTTTCAGATCAAAATACTATAATGCAATATAATAATAAAGAATTATTGCCCTTGACTGTACTAGGCTTTAAAACTTTAAGACAGGTAAATTTTGCTAGCGTAACTAACCAATAATATAAACAAGTTGAAATTTATTTATTTAACTATAATATATTATAATTAATGTACTTATTTTTTGTTATTTTTTGCAAGATCTGAGATTAAAAATGATTTACAATTTTTTAATTTATTTATAAGAGAAACTTAACGCTTTGGTTAATCGATATTTGAATATTGGTGCTATTGGAATCTCAGTCTTATGTTAAAGTCAGATGTATCATTTCCTCTGAGCACATATTTATGTACTAGAATAAGATCTCATTAACTTACTAGTACGTAAGTAGTTTTTTAATGTTATACATATAAAAATACATGTTCTTACATGTAGTTACCTTACGAGTGCCTTGTTCATTCTTAGTCACTAAAAGAACATAAAATATACAATTGAGAACTCTGACATTATTTTATTTCCAATAACTTAAGTATCTGCTAATGTATGAGATAATAATTTCTCAATTATTGTTCGTTTCCAATATTTATTTTACTCTGTCAACTGTGACGGATGTATCCGTCAATCAATCTCCAGTGACGGATATACCCGTCACGAAAAGGTCAACCCCTCGAATGCCTATGAACTGCGCACAGTATGACAAGAACCCTTATTTATGGACATGGTTTTGTTGATTCCAAAACTAGATAGTCCCTACCAATATAAAAGCAAACCCGAAACTTCCAGTTGCTATAGGTACACCGTGCCCGGGACGTACCCGAAGGATTTTAACCATCGATTCTAGACCCTATTTGGAGTATATAATGTAACGCATAATTTCCGAGATTTTTATTGCTTTAAGTTAAGGTGACAGAGTTCAAATTAAATTAACTATGAAATAGTTTATCATTGCACCTATCACTGGAATTGGTGCATCAAGTACATTTTAAGTATACTTGATTCACCTGTTGGGTGTATAGAATCGAAAAGTATACCTAATGCACCTATCGCTGGAGTTGGAGCATCAAGTACACTTTTAGCATACTGGATTCACCAAGGTGAATTATGTATACTGAAAATAAAACATTGTATTTTTAAAAACAATACTGGTGAATTAAGTCTACTAATCAGTGCACTTAGTTCATCCAGGTGAATTAACCCAGGTGAATTGAGTCTACGGCAGGGTCGCAACGCTGTGATTTTAGCCTTTTGAACGCCAAACTTGTTTGCTACCCTATGCAAAATACACCTTATTGATACGAAACAAAGTCTCTTTTAATCTTGAACTTGTGACGGCTGTAGCCGTCGTGGCGATGGTCGTATTAACCCTTTGAACGCCTTTGACTTGATACAAACGTCGTCCTCACACGCCAATGACAGCTGAAAACCACAGCTAATGTCAACCTTACGTCACAAATACTCGAGTCTATTTTGCACTGTATCTTTGACCACTAAGGTCAATGGCGTGGTAGGCACGACAGTACACGACCACTTTAGTCGTTTTTGGCGTTCAAAGGGTTAACCATTTGACCACTGTCAAATAAAGAAGACGCCAATAACGGATGAAAATTAACGCTAATTTTAACCTCATGGGCACTCAAGAAGGTTTAATCTGCGCTGTCAACAGTGACCGATTAATCAGTCGTTTGGGAAGCCTGTGGTGGGGATACATTTGTTAGCAATAATACAAATAAAACACCAATATTCAGAATCCAAAAATGTATTGAATACAAAACAAAGTCGTCAGGTTGCAATTTAGTCTATTAATGAATAGTAAGGGGACAGGACCCCGGGGACCTAGCCTACCATAGAGCGGGCGGCGCGGCGCCGCGCCGACAGGACCAGTTCGCTGTCACTATTTGCGCATAAGTATTAAATGCTTGGCGGCAACGCAGGCGCCGCGCCGCGGACGCCGAGGCTCGGTAGCAAATAAACTAACCTAAGTAACATACAAGCGAGTGCGTGCGGTGCCCAGTAACAAATCATATCAACTCTAAATACATCCGTCGAGAGCCATTTCAGTTTAGACGAGACCATCATGATTGTGCGCGAAAACGCCGGATTTCTGGTGCGCTAAACGTAAGTTGTTTTTCTCGGAAAGTTTGTGAATAAAATTAAAAAGTCCCGAATCGGTCGCTTTACTGAACCCCGCCGCCGATTCCGATTTACAATTAATTCTAAACCAATTTCTATTAAATTTAATTTTATACATTCCATTAAAATGCACCGCCTTAGATCTCGTGTCGCTGCGGTCAATTTGTGACGGTTGCGGCCCGACCGCGTGTACAGGTAATATAAGTATCAAATAAAATTATCTACATACATACAGGAACGAAGTTTCGGTAATAGAAAAACGGGAGCGATCTTAGTCTAGTATAGTAACTAGTAGAAGCCGTCGGGAAGGGGCCGGGACCGGCCTGGGCCCGGCTCCTCGCGCGCACGACGCTCGACGCGGACGCCCGGAGACACATCAATTTATCCATCGATAGTAACATAATTTATTCGTCATAAATATTTTTTAAGTATGATCTAAAATGAAATAATTCATTGCAAAAAAGGTGTAAAAAAGTATACGGATACACGGTAATCCTAACAATAAATAGCGTCGTAATAACGTAGCAGCAGGGAGGGTCGCCGGCTCGACGCGGGAGCGCGCGGTTCGAGTCGTCCACCGGAAACTTAAAAAAATCATCATTCATGAACCGGCAGCGAAAACGCCCAGCCCCCTGCAACCGAGCGGCGCTCGGGTTACTCCGCTATTTTAGCGCAATAGTTTTCGCTCCACATTCGCATGCGCGGGTGCCAGTCGTTTAGCCAAATTTCGCGAACCAAGTATTGAGAACCGAGTGGAGTCGGGGTAATGATCGGGTGAAGTGTCGGTTGTAGTGTGGGGTGTGTTGTTGCGCGGCGGGCGTGGCGGCGACGCTAGATGGCGTCGATGTCGACGTCGATGTCGGCGTCGTCGGCGGGCCGCCGCGGCGCCGCGCGCACCGGCGCCGCCACGCGGTCCGAGTACTCGATCTGCAACAAACACAAACTGATTACAAACACTGCTACCGGAGGCGGGAACTACTTAAAGGGGAGAGTGAAGTGGCGCAGGATATTATTTAGAGCGAGTTAATGAAGGTATGACCTTGTGCAGGGTCGTTCCGGATTGCTACCAAAATCATATTTTTTAACATACCGCCAAGCAGCAATGTTTGCATTGTTTTGCTCCGGTGTGAAATATAAATACAAATCTATATACATAAAAGGCAAACCTGACTGACTTATATATCAACGCACAACCGAAACTACTATACCTAGAAACTTGAAATTTGGTACAGGGGTTCCTTTCATGATGTAAGTGAGCACTAAGAAAGGATTTTCCGAAAACCGACCCCCAACGGGAAGAAATGGGGGGAGTAGCGGGAAACTAATTATACGCGTACGAAGTCGCAGGCGTCCTCTAGTATAAATATAATGGCAATGATTTAATAGTATAAAGGCATCTCATCTTAGTTTTCAAGGTTAGCAACGCATTTGCAATGTCTAGTCTTGAATGCAAATGTTAAGGTCACAAATCCCACTTACTGGAAGCATATCTTGTCTATGGTATAAAAAATTACCTCGACATCCTCGTGGTCGCTGTCGCTGCTGTCCTCCTCGGCCTGCTGCAGCCAGTCGAGGAAGGGCTGCGCGCGGCGCCGCACGTCCGCGCACACCTCCTTACTGAGCGTGTTGCGCGACGGCTTGTGGAACCACTCCACGATCGCCTTCTCCTCCACGATGTCCAGGTCGTACAGCAACTATCAACAATCAAGCAATTTTTAAAGATCACGGATCAATGCCATAGACGCTTACGACTGACGCGATAGTTCGGAAGCGTCATCGTTGACTTTGCTTTGTTATAATGGTGGGTGAGGGTTAGTAACCATGGACTGGTCACCGACGGTGAAGCTAAGTGAACTGTGAACGTGGACTCTTTTGAGATTGCTTGTGACGTGACGGGTGGACTGCGGGTGAGGTAAACTTCTATTCACAGTTGAGATGGGGTATTCCGGTGCGCTGCTCTCTCTATCTTCTGCGATCGAAACGTGTGGACTTGCTCGTGACGGAACCGGGGTCTGTCGTCTTCCTAGGTCCATTAGACTGAGTGCCCTGAATTCTTCCGGGGCGCTCTTTTCAATGCTACGCGGGCCTACCGGTGAGGGCCGTGTAGTCGAACGCACAAGTTGAAACTGCGGTTCTCGCCAACAACGGCGTGGAGGGAGACTCGCTGGGTTTTTAGTGCGTATTCCGCTCTCTATTGGTGAGTCCCACATAACTACCTTAGGCTCCCCCGGGCCTAGGTGATATGCGTAAAATGATCCCAGGGTAAAGAAAAAGTACCTTGAGCGCGCCGGCAACTTTGGGTATGAGCGCGGGGTGCAGCGCGCAGATGGCATCGAGCGCAGTGAGGGCGGCCCGCTGCGCGCGCGGGTCGGCGCGCGTGAACCGCAGCAGCAGCGCGCGGTGCTTGCGCACGTCGGCCGCCAGCGCCGCCGGCCGCACCAGCACCTCGAACAGCACCAGCGGCGCCTTCGACTTCACCTCCAACCTGCGGGACATCACGTCACATACTATTAACTCTTATCTCTTGACGACTAACCACAGCGAGCGTCCGAGAACGCAAAAAGAGCGAGGAACCCGCAGAAAGCGTGCTTACACCGCATGCCAAACACTTTTCAGTTCGCAACTAAGGCCGGGACTGATGGACATTGATGGGCATTTGAACTGCAACCCAGCTGCAAAATGGCAGATCGAGGGCAGTTCTAATTCAGTTGACGAACTGCATCAAAACTGCAAACCGACAGCGCAGTCCGCTTACGTAGACTGCACGCCAACTGCAAGCGGACTACGCACTGCTAGACTGCTCCGTTTGCAGTTCTGATGCATGTGACGTAACTGCATCAGAACTGCCCTCGAACTGCCATTTTGCACTTACATTGCAATACAAATGCTTTCAGTCTGTACAGACTAAACCGTCAGCAAAAAAAATATAACGTAAAAACTCGCAAACGAACGACTCCGGCGCAAAAGAGATGCTCGCCCCTTTGGCGGCAATTTTAATTGTAAACTTTCTGTTTGACTAGTAGAGAATGCCTCAAGGCATTAAGTCCGCCATTTGAACTTACATTGTGTATTGTGCAATAAAGTTTAAATAAATAAACAGCTTTATACTAAATACACAACGCCGGGTGTGTCCAATCATTACCTCTCGGCCTCGAGCAGCAGCTCGTTACAGCACTTGGGCAGCGAGACGTCACCAGCGGCGTGCTTCTGCTTGAGGTACGCATAGAACAGGTCCATGCGCTGCTTCTCGTTCTTCTCGCTGTCCTCGCTCAGCGTCATCGACTTGGCGCCTTCCGTCAGATCTGAGAGAAAACAATAATTAAGTAGGGCTTCGAACACGCCATTTATTGATGTAATTGCACACATGACTCATAGCAGTAAAGATAACTTTGATAAATTTCGTCTCACCGTGTTTTTTTTCGTCAAGTGTTATGAATGGTTGATATCAGTTTGAAGCTAATTTCATGCTGAATCGATTTTCATACGATTTAAGGAAATTTATGCATTGATGTGAAAGACTAAGGAAAAAAATCGAATCATGACGTGGTAGCAACCCCAGCTGCCGTCGGGAGACCATGCTTTTTTTAGGCGGCAACCATAGCTGCCAACGGGGTAGAAGGGGTCAATATTATAAAGAGGTAAAATTGCTTGTTTGTATGTATGTTTGATTTGCAAATAGCTATGTGTCGACGTCTCGCGTCTCTTGTGTAGCGTTGTGTACCTTGCATGCGCGCGCGCACGGCGGCCTCGCTGACGTCGACGGTCCAGGTGCCGTCGTCGTCGTCGTCGGCGGGGCGCGTCTTCTCGCGCCGCGTCTTCGTCGCCGCCGCGGGCGCCTCCGACTCCTGCCGTACATACTTGTATGAGATAATGTGGAGATAATCAACAATCTAATTACAATAGGCTAACCCCCTTATTCATGAACGCACAATAAACCTATTTCAGGTAAAACATTAATTTGTTACTTGCTGTCAATTCCAAATGTTATAATGACATAAGAACAGAGCATATTTAAAGCATACTTTAGCTATTACGCGTTTATGGATGAAAATTAAGAGGAGTGTAGTGTGGGCCTATCAATCCTTAAGGTGCACGGAAAAGGACAATTTTTTGAAGACTTTACGGAAGACAAGCAATTACTGCTCAAAAAATTGCCCGTGAAAGTGCACCTACAGTCAAATCTAAGGTAATTGCATAGGAATTATTAGTAATGTCATCGTATGAGCATGTGTTCGCATGTGTGTGTTTGTATGTCTGTGCGTGTCCTGACCGGCTTGGCGTCGGCGCCGTCGGCCTCGTGCGTGCCGTTGGCGCCGGGCCCGGAGCGCTTGGAGCGCTTGCCGCGGTTGCCCTCCGTCAGCGACGAGCCCTGCACAACAACACCATTTCATTAAACTACTAATAATAAATAAAATTAAAAAACACGTGTTAATACCTAAAAATATACAGTTGAGTTCCTGGCACAGAACAAAAAAAAACAGTAGAAGTGTCAAGTGGGCGTGTAACGTGTGGCACGGTTATGCGGAGTTCCGCATAACCTACCATACTTTTGCCGCGCTCGCTTATTTTGATATTTCAATATTTCGATATTTCTAAAATAGGAAATTAATCCAGAAGCATGCCTTATTGTGCTATTTTGGAATGTACAAACGATAGCCGCACCAAAAACATTTTCCATAGTGGCGTGTTGTTTTTATGATAGTTTGAGTATTGGCGACAACAGGTCTGATACTAAGCGAAGCTCATGCCACTTCCACTGTTTTTCCTATTCCGTGGTTCCTGGTATTTATGGTCGACAGTAATGTCATGCTTTCCGCTTAAAACACAATTTTTCCAAACGGTTTTTTCCGCTGAATTCTTGTATTACCTGAATACTTAAGCTTGAATACTTAAGGTCAGATTATACTTTTGACCATCCCCAAATTTCGACACAAATGATAGTTACTCTGCTACAGCGTCAGGCCATTTGCACTTAAAATAATTGATAACCCCGCAGGTTCGAAGTCCACACGACACTGAGGCAAGTCACTGTGACGTCATGGAGTCACAGCTATAGTTTTTACGAGTGGGCCAGACCTATTGACCTAGAGGCAAATCCGTACGATGTCACATACATGTATAAGTCTAAGACGCACACACACTTTTTCTTCAACAAAAATCGTCACGCCGTGCTCGCGTCCAGCATCCTTTCAAAGAACTGACGATACGGAGCAAGACGTAAGGAAGCCATGCATGTAACTCTATAGATCGTGTGTGGGTCACGAACCCTGGGACCCCATTTCAAAAAAAATATGATTGAAGATGTCAATGTCATTAGAGATTGTAACTTATACGAAATTCAACCTTATTGCTGTGGAACCTAACCAAACTAACTTTGGACCTAAGGGGCCCCATATACAGTACGATCCGTAGATTCAGACTGAAATCGAGCGATGGATTTTACGTGTGTGGCAATATCGCATCAAAATTTCAATACAAATATGAATCGTCACGATATCGTTTCAGATCGATCGTCACGACGTATCGTTCCGTATATGGCGGCCTTAAGGTGTGTTAATTTGAAGTGTTTGAGTGTACCTGAGTGCTAGGGTCCTGCGCGGGCGGGTTCTTGAGTATGAAGGTGTTGAGCTTGTGCGAGAAGTCGAGCGTGCCGTGGTAGCCGCACGCCTTGCAGCCCTGCGAGATCGTGTTGCGCTTGGTCGACACGATCAGCTCGGTCTCGGGGTTGTCGCACTCCGGGCACAGCACGAACTTGCGGATGAAACTGTAAATACACATTTTTTATAACAAATTGTATGGTTCGGTCATTTGGAAAGGATGGATGAAAGAAGATTGATGAAAGAGATATACAGAGCGAAAGTGAGTGGAAGGGTCGGAAGGGGCCGCCCTAGGCGTACTTTTTCGAATCAAATCGGAGAAATACTGGAAATGGGCCGAATTTTAAGTACCCGAAACCGACGTGCGTGCATGACTCGATGTATGAATGCGGAAGATGCGAAAGAGATTTGTCAGGATCGTAGCAGGTGGAAAGAAGTGGTCTCTGCCTACCCCTCTGGGAAACAGGCGTGATTTAATGTAATGTAATGTAATGTAATGTTATAACAAAGTGGGACAACCAAAACTTGGGGTGTATTCGAGAAATACTTATTCCAGAACATTTAAAAGAATGCTTTAGAGGTTTTATTTTAATTGTTTCAGGTATCTCTATTTCTGAAAATACGCTTTATTTTCCATGAAGTGAGACAAGTTTTCTGAGAAATTCCCGCAAGGCCTTGGTTCACAAAATAGGGTAATTTGAAATATTTTTTCTCCTTCAGGGGAAATAACACGGGCAGGCAGTACCGTACCTCATTTTATCTAATGGGAAATAGGGAAACAGTAATGCCCAATTTGACGGACTATCGTACTATATACTATCCAAAGTGATTTTCTACAAGAATTACATAAAACCTTTATTTTTTCAGAAATTACATTCTAAATTAATTCAGTTCCAAATAGCAAATATTTTATGGTTATGGTTAAGCCTTTTATCATTTGTTTCAATCTTTTCTCTACAACAAGCAAACAAGCGTGGTCGCATTGCCCTGTAAAAACCAGGGTAATCCCAGGATGCGATGCAGTGACTCACCCGTCGAGCAGGTCCTGCAGCTTGGCAGAGTCGTGCGAGCCGTTGACGATGAAGCGCTCGTTCTTGTGGTCGAACTGCGTCTGCGCACCCAGCTCGCACCCGAAGTACTTCGTCGGGTCTACGACAAACATCCCTTCAGTGCTTGTTTACAGTGGCTTTAGAGCCGGCTTACAATATAGCCAAAAAAAAGAGTTAAATGTTTTTTTGAAGTTCAATTGGCTATTTCCGAAAAATGGCTGTTTAATGTGATAGTTCTGTGATAGTGATCCTGGCACCTCGTCACTTTTTTGCAGAGCTTATATAATGGAAAGCTCTGAAAGGCCATCAATCTTTAATGAATAAGTTTCTTAGGAGCTCAAGTATCGAAGTTTTAACTATCTCCTATTTTAAAAAAAAGCATAATTGGTTGAATTGATCCAATTAGGTTAGAGCTTTCAAGTCTTAACTAACCAAAACTTTTGAAGCTCAAAATTACTTGGCTTGTCTTGTAGGCTTGAGCTTTCTAACCGCGAAATGGAGTCATGTCTCCTTGAAGGAATCCAGTTCGTCCAGCTGTTCTCATTTGACAATCATTCAGATGAGGGTGTTCAGTCATACCAGGAGTTCAGAACCTGTAAGGGTCTGCTCCGAACTGGCTGGCCTTAGGGTCCAACAGATGTTAATTAAAAATGAAATGAATCTTGAGCCTTACAGCTTAAAGCTCAAAGTTACGATACTGCCCTGTTTAAAAAATGGCGGTAGGTCATGCAAAACTCCTATAGTAACAGGAACCTTATTACTAACGGGAGAGGATTGAATCTGTATTGGCTATTGAATTTGAGATACTGCCTATTGGCTTATGAGGGCAGAATAGTGGAGACCACTGCTATAGAGGTCCCTAAATAAGGGACGGCATCGATCGATCGTCGATCGACGGCATCGATCGATGGTAGAATTGATTAGTCGACGTCGATCGATAGTTCCTACCAGACCAAATCGATCGATCGTCGATCGATGGCAGAATTTCAATCATCAATTAAAGCTATCAGACCAGTCGATCAACGTCGACCGGCAATCGATCGATTGGTTAGTCGAACGATATCCGTCGATCGATAGTTCCTACCAGACCAATCAATCGACTTTGATCGACGTCAATCGATGCTGTCGATCGGCGATCGATCAATTGGTCTGGTAACACCCTAAATGAGAAGTGTTTTATTGAAGATGCCAGGTTACTTTCTAGAGTAGATGCTAGGGTACTCACATGTAGCAGGGCGCCCGAGGGCCTTGGCGACTTCGGGCATGTTGACGATGACGGTCTTGATGCCGTTGCCCTTGCCCTCGACCTTGGCGCAGATGCGCGGCATCTTGTACCGGTAGAACGCGTCCGCCACGGTGCGGTTCACGTTCAGAGTCCCCATCCTTGCGAATACTTATACAATACAACTAACTAATTATTCCGGGCTTGCTATACACTGGATCTGAAACAAGGGTGGATAATTTTAGTCAAAATATGATGCACACATTGTGCATGTTGTGTTCGGCCTGCGTCCAGGTGTCAAGTGGACTTTTTGTACATTCAAATCCATTAATGGAGTAGAGTGGTCTTTAATGTACACTTAAATCCGTTTGGAGTTGTTTACACTTTTTAATACGCTGAGATCCATCAATGGATTTAAATATACTATGAAGTCTACAAAGATCCACAAATGGATTTTATTGAACTTTGTATATACCAGGACCCATCAATCAATTTTAGTATATTACAATGTCCACGAGTATCCAACAAATAATGGATCCAAGTCTATTAAAAGTTTAATAAAATCCATTATTGGATACTGTGTAAATAAAAGTGCAACGGAATCCATTAATGGATCCCAGCATATTAAAAAGTATAAACGACTCTAATTGGATTTAAGTGTACATTTTAATGGGCTTTAGCCCACTCTACTCCATTAATGGATTTGAATGTACACTTGGCCCCTTCAATGGATCCTGTCAATGGATCCTACTGGACAGAGGGTGTGTTCGCACCTAGTAGGTCATGCAGCCAAACTTGTTTGTTTAGTTCTATTTTATTTATAAGTCATAATGCTGTAACGTCCAGTTTGCGAATCTAATTTAAAAAAAAATGCTTCTTTGTTCCAGATGATTTGAATAAGGTTAATGGAAGAGATTTTTAAAGGCCCAAACAGTGTTAAGGCCCTTTACAGTATAGGAGCCCATTAACTGCTGCTGGGAATCGGTAGCAAATACAGGTTTTTTTTAATCCAACTTGAGAACAATTTTTTTAAGTTATCATGGCGCTCGAGATGAATAGATGATGATGGTGTCCACATTATCTATATTATAAAAATGAATCCCTGTTTCAAATTTTGTTACAATGTTTTGTTTTTGTTTCAATACATTTTCATTAATAAACACATTAAACAGAACGTTTAAGAGAAAAACGAAAATTCAGATGAAGCATCAGATCGTTTTGTTTTTACAGTCACGATAACGATGTATGCAAATAACATTGCCTTTCGAGGAATTCTGTTAGAGCCTAGGCTCAATTTGATTTATTAAATTGAAATCCAATTCATCACTATCTACATAATTTTGAACGTGAACAAACAGCGAACAAACAGAGGGGCTAGACAACTCGTTACGTTTTTAAACCAATTGCGTCACTTGTAGATGACGTGATACGAAAAGTCACGTGATCTACCAGTGACGCGATTGGTTTACAAACGAAACGAATAGAAACGCTGGTTAGCGTAATGCATCTTGTCTAGCCCTTCAGGTCGGCACAATATAGGTGGTCGTTGTTTGATAGATGCAACAGGGCCTGGCAGTACCTCGGCGGGCGCTAGCGGGGCTGGGCCGGGCGGGCGGGCCGCATGCGGGGCGCGGGGCGGGCTCCCGGCGCGCGCCAGTCACGTCTGCCTCAACGGCAGCAGCTTCCGGTGCCTGTTACTGGAAAATTTTGATGTTCTGAAACAGAACACGCACCGGGGGTGCTTCGTACGGCTACAGGACGCCGGCGGCGGCGCGACTCGAGGCTCCTCCGCTATCCGAAACTTCGTTAGTCTTGGTCGGGTAAATAGTTGCAGGAGGGCTAGTAAACGCTAGTTGAAGGTTTCTCGACATAGAGGGCGCCCCCGGTCCGGGTTCTTTAATCACTAATTAAGAAAAACGAGAACTTTCGTTGGCAATAAAACTGAAATTATTGCAATATACCAAGTGGTACCCTACTTTTTTTTAGTAAATCCACAAACGAAAGACTCGCTGAGCGCTCAAAGGTAAATCTATTAAATTAGCCGCGTAAAAGCTTCTTTTTACTTCTGTTAGCAAAATAAGCACTAACGAAGTTTCGAATTTGTTTCTCACAAGTCAGAGGTGCGCAAGGAAATCGCAAACAAATCAAAGGTAACTTTTTTGACATTAAGACACAGACCTAATGGTAAGCACGGCTCTTGGACTGTCTTCTTACACCCACATTCGAACAACAGTGCGAAAAATACCACTTAGCAGGTTAACGAGCATTTTCTCGTGCACTTCAAATTTTCAGCAACATTCGGGTTAACGACCTTTCCGCACCTCTGACGTAACAAGACTAACAAGTAAAACTACAAAATTGAAAATGATTTTCCAGCTGGCAAACCGCATTAAGAAAACTAGGTTGCGAGACGAGAAATTAAATTGTGTCCCTTTGAATCTCGGTCGGTGCACCAAGTGGAAAATCACCTTTAAGAATTTCAAACATTTAGTATGAAGTATCCAAGGAACAGAGTTATTAGTAAAGTCAACGTCATAGTTACTTTAGTACCTTATCGTTTTAACACCAGGTTAGAACTGGTACAGTCACGAGATTAAATTTGGTACCCACCTTAGGTCCAAAGTCAATCTGACATTATACAACAATAAGGTTGAGTTTCCTAAAATTTACAAATAACTTGACATCTCTAATGACATTGACGACTTCAAGCATATTTTTCTTGAAATGGGTCCCAAATTAACGCACGTGACCGTACATTAAATTATGAAACAAGGGAAAGCGACAACGACAAAATACAAAAGATTTCTTACGGCTTTACCAAAAACTGTATAACGCATTCGCTGCCGTCTCTAATGTATGTTTTAATAGCATCTGCATCGCATACTGTAAAAGCGAATATATGTGTTCAATACTTGAAAATGAAATTCATGAAAACGATCATCGGAGTCGCCGGCAATGAAAGCGTCATTTAGGGTAAATTTGCAAGAGCATGTGAAACTTTTGGTCAAATATTCATATTCTGTTAAATCAAACCCAATTATATAAAGGCTTCAGAATCCAATTAAAAAAGCTTGGCAAAGAGGGAGAAAAAATAGGCTCTTTATTAATCTACCGGATGTCCCCTGCTTTGATTCAATTATCTCGTGCGCGCAACAAATTGAAAACCCTCGGGCCCGGGATTAAAACTCGAGCTAGAAATACGACCTAACTGGAAAACTATTGTCCGAACAATTTTATGAGCATTTCCTCTGGCCACGCTAGCAGTAAAATGAAATGATATTACTTTTTATATGTTGAAATAAAAAGAGCTCGCAATCGTAGTTGTAACCATTGACTTTTTTATCATAAATCAAAAATGGCATAGGTACTTAATCAAAATATTGAACGTTCCCAGAATTACTAAACTACACTACAAAATCTTAAAAAAATACAAATAGAAACGCCTTATCGCCGATGGCGCCAGGTGGCATGCATCATACATCTCAATCCATTAGCTTTTGCCGCTCTCTGCCCGCAGCGCTCATGGGCAGGCTAGGGTCTCCCAGGCGACATGTGCGTCGCGTATCGCGTCAGTGGCGGGTACCTGCGAGCAGTGTTGCTAGGTGTTTGCAGCGTCATGCACGCTCGACGGCAGCCGGCCGCTCCCGTTGCCGCGACGCACCGACCGCTCTCCTCGCTCTGTACTGATGTCTCTGCAACCAAACATATAGGGTTACGTCTCGTTAAGTGGAGTAATATTATTACAAACTACTTACGATACACTAGCGGAGGATAGGTACAAGTCAAGGAAGGCCAGAAACCTGGTTCAATAGACAGACTACCAAGAGAGTGAGACGACAACTGCACAGTGTGGATGAGCTTGCCAGTTGTATTGGTTTGTATAGCTATCAAACGAAGTGTGTTAAACGTTCCATAGACATTGCAATTAATCGCCTGAATAGGTAGATATTATAGGAATAGACCATGTATTGCGTTGTTACAGCTACCCTTCAAATCCTTTCAGTTAGGCATGCGCACTTGTATCAAAGGCACGCTACGATGCGCAGCGTTTGCCTTCTAAATGATCAAGTCTTTACTAGCTAGAAGCTAATCTTTATCCAGATAAAATAAAAAAAATAACAATCTATTCTTGCCCTATAAACGTTCGACCGAGACTTATATTTTAACTCATTTTATATTTGCAGTGCGTCGAGTGTTTCTAGTAGTAATGAGAAACGTATTGTCAGATGAGAAGGAAACTGTTTAATAGACAGATAGCTGACGGCTTATAACAAAATAGACGTATTGTATTGCTCGTTATCGATCAAGTGCCCTCAAAACCGCAACAATAATTGAGTTTGTTTGTCCGATCTAAGATGTAAATACAGGCATTGGGTCAGTGCATCCATTGTGAGATTATGATATCAACAACATTTACACGCATTTGTATTGCATTGTTAAAATTATCAGTTCAGTAGCAAGTAACCAAAACAATTTTTAATCTTTTCCATTGACGTAAACTGGAATAAATAAATCCGAACAAAGCCAATGAGTATGTACAGAGTAAATGTTGACAGACCTGATTATTAATGGGGCTTCCATAAAATCTGATAAAAATGTCGCGAATGACGTCAACGCGCGCGTTCTCGCGGGCAGGTAGGAGTGAAGGTTCCGGAACCAAAAATGAAACCATAAACGAGTACTGGTATTAAAAAGGCGTTTAAATGGAAAACTTGTCAAATGCGAGTGCGGCTATCGCAATGGCAAGGTGCCGGAGGCCTTGGGAGCCCGCTTGCGATTGGCGCGCGCGCTCTCAGGTTACACGCGCGGCGTCTTGATACGCAGCGCGTTGTAAACATTTGCGATTTTTATAGTGATTCGCAATTTGTTTCCCTAGCGATTTGAATGGATGGAGTTATAGAAAAACTTTTTTTATACATTTGCTCAAAAAGTGGTAGTTTTCGTAGCTGTATATCGTGCGGAAAGTTGGTTTTCGCGAACTAGTGCGTTTTACTTTTCCATTTTTTTTAAATAGACAGCCGTGCATCCAGCCAATGGTTTTGCATCTTTAAATAAAGTACCAGGATCGCAGAGGTAATTAGGAGGCTAGCACGGTGCGGCGCAGGCGGGCGGCGGCGGCGGCGGGCGCCCCCGACACAGCGCGGATGACTGTAAATTAGGTAGGTACTTCTAATGTTTATGCACTCCTAGTATTTGTCGATTTTTGTTTTAATAATTTTATTAAAATTTAAGTAATTTCGGATTTTTTTTCGCAAATGTATTAAAAAACGTCGTTCGATACACGTGCGGAAATGTCATTCTTCACTCGTCCCGAGTCTTGCCACTTGCCTACGGCTCGTGGCAAGATATCTCGGTACTCGTGAAGTAATGACATACTTTCCGCACTAGCATCGAAATGTACTATTCCATGTTTGAACAAAACGTTATAATTATACGATTAAAATAAAACAATAATCCTTTCCGCAGGCGCCCCGGGTGTTATTCTATGGGGAGTCTAAGCATCAGCGTCGCCCCGCCGCGCTGAGGGCACGGCGTCGTCGCCAATTACCAGCGATTCGACGCAGTTAACACGTGTGCGATTAATGCCTTTCTATCTGCCTATTCGGCTCGTGATTTGCGTCGCTGCCACTAGCATCCGATGTTTACAGCATCGTGGCCCTCGTGGCAGTTTATATTCAACATCTGCCTATTGGGGCTGAAATCATTTCGGGAAACATAGTTGAAAAACGAATGAATGTTTTATAATTAATTATAACATTCTTAATTCATGCATAACCATTCATATTCTGGTAGTGACTTAGTTTATGTTGCAACAGCCAGCGGAGTAGAAAATTTACTTGTTTAATTGTTATCAAAATCAATGGAGCCCTCACGAAGTCACTACTCGTTCTACATTGACGTTTAAAATTATTATGTTATGATATGAATCTTCAGATATTTTTGAAAAGCATGGAGAAGGCAAACAAGCTTCTAGGCCAGATGGGCTCAGAGAGCCATGGACATGCCGTATAAATAAAGCCGGCCGTCTTATACCCACCAACGAATTACAATGCTAACAATACTCTTTGTCCGAAAGATTAGCTGGTACGACGGTGGGAGCAACCCGGACCGAACCTTCGTGGATTGACAAAACTAAAGAAAACAAAAGCACAACCATTTCATAGAAAATAACCAGCAAACTAACACCTAAAATAATCCTCGCTTAACACGGAAGCTCCAGAAACTAGAGCCCTACTAATTCACTGGCCGTGTCCAACCAATCTGTCAACAGCGTCGCTCGAGACAGCGTGTGCCGAGTCGCCGACGCAGCGAGACGGAGCGTCAAGCAGCCGCGGTCCAATTACGGGCCCGCACTGCGCCACTCTGCAGAACAAAGTGGAACGCGCCTGAATGGACGCTTTCAACGTAAGAGATAACTCGAAAAGTTTGTTTCTATGACCAGTGAAGAGGATTGTGAAGTGCCGCCCGTCTGAACCAAAAGATGCCTAAATTTCTAGTAAAATAACTGTCTACAGCGGCAGCGATTCTATCCCCTAAACAATATCACAAACCTAGTTATTCTATAACATCCACAACATTTTCCAAACTCGTAAAATCGGACAAGTTGAAGAGGGGGAGGAGATATTCTAATTGAACATTTTGCAGTTATACAATCCTCTTACTTCGTTTTTAAAACCTATACCGCATTCTAAACAACATTTTGCAGCTTTACAATCGTCTAAATTTACTTTATTTATAAGCTAACTTATAAATATGCCTTTTCTCAACGACAGTCTGTAATCCAAGGGTAGATTATAGACTCGTATCTGTAACTATTTTAATCTCATCCACTTTTAAAGATAATTTTACTCGCAAGTGAGAGAAATATTTTTGAGAGAACTTAACTTGTCATCCAGTTATTTTTATTTGTAAGTTATTTTTAAAAGTAAAATGTTTTCCGTGCATTAACTTTCATTAGTGCAATGTGCAACTCTCTCATAGCGAGTAGCTATTATCTCCCGACCTCTCGATAAGATCACATAAATATAAATGCTGCTTTGTGTCAATAGAAAATATTTATTTTGCGGCACGGTGCAGCATCCTCTCACTCTTTCTTGCATTGTAGAGGAGTACGAATGTTCAAATTATAGCTAGCAGATTCCGCCAACATACCAATGTGTGAGTATTACAGTTGCTCGTTGCCGAGAACCGATAACTTTCGATAGCGGCAAGAAAAGCAGTAAAATAAGATAACGCGAAACAGGTATATGCAGGTACAAGAGAAGCAATTAACGTTTCGCAACGAAATCTGCATTACATTCTTGTCAAAGCTATTAGCCACCAAATCACTATTGTCCTGTCTTCTACAAATGTTTGACATTGTTAAAATATCATTAATCAACCTTATTGGTAAAAACAGCTTCGCATAACTGTATAGCCATTAACTCTATCGAGCTGATGGGCCACCTTTGCATGCAGCATGCGGTCACCGTCACATTGCAAAGGGCAAAGCCAATTCGCTACTTTTCAGTGATTACACATTTTAAGCCACGTTTAATTAAAAATCTCACTAAAATAAGATACGAATAAATTCCCCATAAAACGCTTTTTAAATGAAACATTAAAAAGTCAACAGCTGATGGTTATTGCACTTTTTACGCTCTCGATTGTCGCGTGCTTGGGTTTTTTTTGTTATTGAGAACTTGGGCTACGACTTTTTCTTATTGTTTTGGCTAAGTAATGCAGAAACCGACCGAATGAACGGAAAGACCTTCATTATTTATTAAAAAAGTGCTTCGACGACTAAGCATCTTACTCCCTTCGACTTCGCTTATATGCCCTGTATTTGTCTATACATTTTTAGAGTAAAATGGGGTTTGTTAGGGACTTGATTGCGAAAACCACTAAGTAACCCTAATTAATAACCCACTAAAACCCATTAGGGACCCATCATGGCCTCTTAACAAGTCCTCGCAGAGATAGGTGCGAAATTGGGGATGACGGTACAACATTGTAGTAAACAAACAAATAACAAACAAGTGACAAACTCAGAAAGTCCAATAATTCATGAATTGCAATACAGGTTGCACGGTCGCTAAAATCAATATCAAACTAGACAGGCGCGCTGTCCTGCCGTTGCATCAAGCCTGTAGGAGCAATCAATATCAAACCAAGATGGCCGCCTGCAATGCACTCCAGCCAGCTAGTAAAGCGCGGTAACAAAGAGCAGGATATTACGTGCGACTACGACAACAAAGTGTCGGGTACGTTACGCGACAATATCCGTTGTTTATTTACCATTTAATGCGACCGACATTTCATTGATGGCTTCGATCGGCGCGGTGCGAGCCACGGGCGGGGGCGGGCAATTATTCAGACACAGATTCGACTGGTACAAGCACGGAATAGAAAAAACAGTGGAAGTGGCATGAGCTTCGCTTAGTATCAGACCTGTTGTCGCCAATACTCAAACTATCATAAAAACAACACGCCACCATGGAAAATGTTTTTGGTGCGGCTATCGTTTTTACATTCCAAAATAGCACAATATGGCATGCTTCTGGATTTATTTCCTGTTTTAGAAATATCTAAATATCGAAATAAGCGATCGTGGGAAAAGTATGGTAGGTAGGTTATGCGGAACTCCGCATAACCATGCCACACGTTACCCGCCCACTTGACACTTCTACTGTTTTTTCTGTTCTGTGGGTACAAGCAACCTGGTTTTGGGTTCTCAGTTTACAAAGCTTTTGTTGCTGACTGTGGTTTTGGTTCAGCTATCTTCGGATTATCGAGACCAAACTAATGAATCCTATAATTCGGTGGTCTACGTTAAGAACAGCGGAGATCCCGTTGCCACCTTCAGACTCTCTCATCAGATCAGCTCCTAGATACCATAATATAGCATTGCCCTCGAGTTTATTTTCAAAATTCAGCAAATCACGTAATCGGAAGTCGTTCAAAATTGTCCCAAAATTCGAACTGGTTTTTTTTCTATTACGTTGATATTTTAAATTATTGTAATTATCCATGTGTATGTGTTTAACGTGTAAATTGGTTTTACTAATAAATTACTCATGACTTATGACAAACATACAAACGAAGCAAATTAAATAAAAGTTTGAAAAAACTATCATTTAATCATGTCCGTTCGTTCGTCTATCCAAATTAAGGTGGTACCTACTATAAAACCACCTTCGGATTTATACTTGTCTCTGGCTTGCTGTCATATGCTGTTATGCTAGTCTAACAGACTATACCCGAAACGAAGACTTTCTCCTCTTGCTAAATTTATAGCACGTTGAATGCTTAAAAATATGAAACTCAACTTAATTACAAATAGAATGTGTTAACCTTTGCGTATGCGCACAGGTACTTTGTGTACAGATACGCTAGTAACAAGACACCCGCAACCCGACTACTGTGTCATTGCGCAGGTACAGACGAGACCACTTCCGGCGTCCAGTTACATAAACACGCTAATAACATAAGTGTACATACAATGTAACCCCAATGACAATCGTCGACCCCATGTTTTAATGGGTTAGGTTTAACCTAGACTTGACTCGATACGAGGATAAGATCAACAACCACATCAATTTTATTTCTAACTACCTAGCTGTTTATGCACTGCATCGCCCCAGTGTCTTTTTATACAAACCTTGTCCAGAAAATTACGAACAAGAAAAAAGTTCAGCCAAATAGATCGAGCCGCTCTCAGGTGATGTCATACGGCATTTTTTTTATGTATAGCTTTGATCATAGTTATCGTCCCGGAAAAGCCGTCATGTTCGAGGAAATGGCGAGAAGTTCTTTGCAGACGAAATGTAGAAACACTAGAAACCTTGGCCTCTCCTATTTTCTACGCCCATTTCCATCGAAACTATCTAGGTTCACCAGTCACTAAATTTTGGAGTTTTATTGCAATAATTTCGACGTAGAAAGAACTATTGTTGTGACTTGTGAATAACCTTCGCGTAAGAACCTGCCTCTAATGGATCCATTAGTCTTTAATGGATTCCTCGAGTGACATAATCAATAATCCATTTGCCAATACCTAAAAACGTCCCAGAGAAAAATTATAACGGGGTCAGGTTACTTATCGTTTGTTTATTTACTTTAAAAGTTAAAGTTATGACTACGCTCCGACTAAAAAATCTATGCTATAATTATTATTTTTCAGATTTCGATGCCGATGGAGACGTCAAACCCTTATTTGCAACTATGGATACATTACTAAAGCACCCGATGTGCTGCAAAACTATTTTCTTAGTTTTCCTACCTGTAGGTGTCTTCCGACAGCCGGCCAGTGGAATATTCAGCAATTGAGTATAAAACGACTGATGTCATCTGCACGGGCTTTCATTTCAGCTATACGGAAAACTGCGGCTAATGAAAATTCCGGCCTCTGATAATTATTAACGCTGTAAAATTATTCATTCTCAATCGACGGGATTATTCTTGCAAACCCTGTTGCGTCGACGACAATATAATAATTTTCAGTTATTCGTAAAGTTGAGTTAAAAATGGCAGCAACAAAAGTTAATAAAAAAATGTCCTTGACTGAGCATATTTTGTTAGAAATCACGATATACTCAGAAAATAAACAGTCCCTCATAGTTTACGGTGTGATTGACAAAACCCACATAATGGTAATAGTTTTCTAGTATCGTCGACACATCCGGCGGTGTCTAAACATCGATATCGCAATATGGCGGCTTCCGCCCGCCGGGACAATACCTCCATCAGAACATATTCGGCTCACCATTCAATAATGACAAGGGAAATTTGGGAAAAGTTTGGATAAATGTACTTCAAACACATCTAAACGTAACCGGGTACGCTACGTAGTTGATGTAGTGAGCGCATGCCCATACAAATCCATAAGAATACTAAACTAACCGCTCGAGGCGAGGCGGTGCGGGTCGGGTGCCGGGTGGTTCTAATGAGCTGTGACCTTGAGGGGCACTTGGAAAAACCCTTAATTGAACTGTGATAGTTAAGCAAAATATGTCAACCCAAGTTATGGTATATTTTTTACTCGGTCGCCATTACTATCATGTAAATAAGAGCTATTAGAGGCCTTTACACGTAAAGTTCGGACCGCCGGAAACGCCATGCGCCGTTCCTATCTTCGTTCCGAACCGTACATTTTTTACCATTTTACTATTACAGTTGCATTTACACGTACGGTTCGGAACGAAGATTGGAACGCCGCGAGGCGATTCCCGCGGGTCGAACTTTACGTGTGCAGGCCGCTATTGTAACGTTGAATAAACGAGGAATACGATAACATGTTAAAGGCAATATGGTTTTATACAGTAGAATAGAGGCCCTGTTTGTTAATAGGTAGCTATAGCTATATAGGTTATAGCTTTGTTATTGTCGCTTGCTTGACCCCACTTGAAATGTAGAAAGTTCTTCGAATTTACTCAAACTAATAAGATTTGTACCAAGTTACCTACGATATGTAACTCTATAAAGCGCCCCGGGATCATAATAAGATTTGCAAGCTGGTTTGGTAATTCAATTTGTTTATTTAATTTGTGTAGGAGTGTTGTTTGACCTACCTACCATAGAACACTTTGTAAATTTAATATGCGCATTTAACTCCATGATTGAGCGATGATGGCCTAGTAGCTCGTAGTGTCAACTTGCGATCGCAAATACAAAGTCTCAATGCGCTTTTGTAACTAAATTGCACTTCTAAGTGCTTATGGCAACCGAAGCACTTACGGTAAAGGGAAAACAACATAAGGAAACTCCCACATTCTGCTAACTAAATGTGTAAAAAGGGTAAATTACCCTAGACCCTAATGGTAAATTGTATCCGTGAGGTCCCATCTTAATAACTTAAATTCTGATTTAATTAGCTTCAGCCCGCGACTTCCTCCGTGTAGAGTTAGTTTTTCGGCCATCCCATATTTCGATTGTCGTTATTCCCTCGGAAACATTTAAATTTTCCGAGATGAAAGAAGCCTATGTGTTAATACATTTAAGCTATCTTCATTTTAAATTTCATCCGTCCATCTGTTGCAGCGTGAAAGAGTAACAAACAAACAAACTTTCGCATTTATAATATTAGTAGGATAGTGAGATTTTCGCTAGGTTTCAGTCGCAAACTTGTGTAAGTATTAAAAGATTGTTTCTCGTTATCATTCGGGCTTCCGTATCACTGAAAACTGCCTATTTGTATGCGAACAGTAAATATAAAACAAGCACGTCACAAATCTCCTGCAATACGGAATACGTGTGGCGCGTATTTAAACTGGGTGCACAGAATTCCAGTCGCACGGGGAGATCGATAACTGTCCCGGACGTTAATCGGATGCTTCGCTCTATAAATGTCACGCGTATCTTATATTTTAACGTTATAAGATAAGCGGTACGATTCAGGAAGTTTTTAGTTACATTATTCTCTGAATTCAGCAATGCGAATGTGTTATAAATTGATGACTTTGTTTCCAAGTAGTGAATGGAGATTTTGGTTATTTTTATTGCAACATTATCGTAAAATAACTGCCTTGTTTCTATGCTAAAGGTAAAAGACTAGTTGCATTTTGCGAACGTTAACAAATACTTACGGAAGTCAAATAATATCTACAGGATTTTAAGTAGTCATCGTAACAGCTTACAATCCTGTAGAAATTCTTTAGTACTAAATATTAGATTAAAATTGACAAGAAGACGCCAAGAAATTCGCGTTCAATTAAAATCGGTAACTAGTAACCCGCATCGTCCTTACATAGTATAAAACAGTCGCTTTCCATGTCTGTATATCCGCTAACTTGATTTGGATGCGGTTTTCACCACTACTTTTTCACTGAAGGTTTTTATGAATAATTAATTCTGATTTACAGAAAACTCAAAATTACCGAAGCAAAGATAGGGCGGATCGTACATATATATGTATAGGTCAAAAGACATCTTACATAGACCTAACTTCAGTTTTCTAGTTTTTGAACAACGTAATGTAATACAGGGACACGCATGCAGCCGCCGCCTGAGAGTTTAATGACCAAACGACCAAAAACTATCAGCTCAGAGAGTCAAGGCTGATTAAATTAGTGCGAGACATGATGACACAACGGACCGCGTGGCGCGTGGCGCGTTGATATTTCACTTCGTATCAACCCATCTCGTTTTAGAAAACATATAGCTTTTTTAAAATGCCCACCTTTACTGCCAAGTGAATATGGTTAAAGATAGTAGAAAAGAGGACTTGGTGTCATGCACTACTAGTGGCTGATTTATTCATCTTTAAATAATATTATCAGACGAATAAATTAAAGTTTTAATATTCTTTTTTTAAAGACAGAAAAGTGGAGTGATAACTTTTACTAAAATGTTAGTAATATTATATATGAGACAGAAATACAGATACTTATACAAAAATATCCGGCATACATACTTTCAATATGCATTTAGCGGTTTTTTTGATTCTATACCCCTCTTTCAGTCTCTTACTTCCTGGAGTCTTCTGAACGAAAACATTAGGGGTGGCAATTCAGAAAACATTATTTCAATCCTATAAAAGGACTTGTAAAAGCGCTTACAGACCCATTGCGAACAGACGCTTCCACAACTTGGTATGCTGAGGATTACTGGCAATAGGCACGTTGGTACGCTGGAAGAAACAATGGTTAAAACGGTTGCAATGTTGGCATCGCTTGAGCTGAACAGAACGCAACTGAATGCCAAGGACCTTACTTCCGTTTGCAAGAAATAGCAAAAAATTACAAACAGAAGATTTTTTGCAAAAGTATTTGCGACAAAGCATCGTTTGTCGGGAGGGACCTATATTGACTAATTTCAAAAAATCCTAAATCGTACGCCGAGAATTTCCATCGGGAATAGGTAGGTACTCTAGCAGTTTTGACGTAGTACCCGCGTAACATCGACAAACATAAACGTGACATTAACGCGGTAATACATGAACAAAACAGTGGCTTAGGGCTTCTATTCCACTTTATTTCCAAGCATATCGTTATCGTGTTGTTTGCGACACGGCTGATTTTACTGTCAACGTTAACAATTCGATTATAACTATATGAAATGAAATAAAGTTTCTCTAGTTTCCAATAATTAGCCACGGTTTAAAGGATCTTGGTTATTCAGGTCAAAATAACGTTCTTATAGCCTGAAACGCAACAAAACAAGCATATTGCTTCAACACAGTTGACTGCACCGAGCAAGGTTGCAAACTGCGGTGACAAATGCAAATGCTGTGACGTTAACCACGTTGCAGCTATGACTTAACAATATGGCAAGTGTATTGATACTTTCCATATTGTTTTTCCTCGAATATCGATTCGAAGGCACAACATGAGCATGACACTTCAAAAGTTTGACACGCTCACTGGGATCGAAATTGATGTCGGAACGTAGAATCAAGACAGTACAGTGTGCTAAGTAAGACCACAAGAAAGTATGCTTTCAACAAATAAATAAATAAATTTGAAGAATACTTTTTTATTTCGAAATACTTGTATTTTATACTCGTCAGAAGGTATATACGTTATTTTCCTAAAAAATAGTTGGCAACCCTACGTCGACTCCACACGTCTTAGTGCAAAATTTTCCGATAACCTCATACCTACGTCCCGCATAGCCATTATTAAACACTCTTGGTCCAAATGCTAGAGAATGTCAATCTGAAAGTTGTCGCGTGGCATACGTATGTAATGTGGCAATGAACATGTATAACCAATTTCGAGTGAAGTACCTATTTATACTAATGCGAACGTGATAAAGGTCTTTACCCTTTCCCTACTCTTGACTCTTGACTTAGTTTCTAACAAAAGCAACTTCATTTCGACTAATTATTTGTTTTCTTTTGTTTTCGTAATTTCCGTCAATATCTACGCGCTTTTCAGATCGTTTCATATAATTGAGACCAGAAAATTTTGAACTGGATCTCGTCTAATCTCCCAAAAAAAAAGTTCCTAAAAGCCCTGTATGACAAAAAACGTTGATTAAAACATCCAAATAGCAATCCATATAAGCGTTTTCCCTACTTTCACACAGTGACTTGAACGCGTTTATGTATTACGTACGTTTTGACACTAAGTATGATAGTTTCTTTACATAGTATGAAACAAAGTCGCTCCCCGCCGTCTGTCCCTCTGTATGTAGGTACGCTTAATCTTTCAAACTACGCAACGGATTTCATCAATAGATAGAGTAATACAAGAGGAATACTTCTATGTAAATTCTGGATTATCTACAGGTGTTACAGAAAACTGACACGAACGCAAAGCGAGATCCAAAGAAATATAATTATATTCCTACGCATTTTGTAGCATTACAGGGGTTCGACCGTCAATTCAAAGAGTAACAACCATCAAGTAGTATAATAAGAAGCCATCGAAACACCAAAGCCTTTAAAAAGGAAAAAGTTTATGAACAATGGATACTTAAAATGATTCTCGAATGCGCTGGGAGCCCGGGCGCCTCGGGCGCCTAAGGCCTACGGTGAGGCCGCACATGCGCGTGGCGGCCTATCGATTGTCGCCGAAGCCCCTAGACAGGCAAAACGCGCTTTAAAAAAAGTCAGGCTCGCTGCAACGAGCACTGACGGTTCCCAGCGACTATCACATCACACAATATGAACGGTAACTAATGTACAGAATACGATAGATAGGAAACATTAAAGATGTCCAATTCGTTAAAAATCCAGTTAGAAAAGTTGCTTATTTGGTATTTATTTTTTAACTATAGTCTGAGTTTGGAAAACAATTAAACCACCGGTTTAAAAATGCAAATTTCCCGGTGGCAACTTTTGGATATGAAATCCTAAAAATTAACATTCTCGTAAAAGGCCCTATTCAAGTGTTCACGCTCACGCCATAAGAAGTGGGTTGACACGAATGGGTGAGAAGTAAAAGAAAAACTGGCTGCTGTAAACACGCATAAACGTAATATACATCCTTTCTTATTAATATTATAAATCCGAAAGTGTTTAAACCAATTAATACTAAATTTGATGTGTGAAGTGTACAGCCTGGTGACAGACAGAGGTAACTTTTCATTTTAAAACATCCGAGGGATACTACATAATATAATACGCAAATATACTAATTAAAATGTACAAAGATGAAAACGTAGGCAGTCTTTGCGGCAAATTGAATCTTTCGGGCTCCAGGGTGATTATGTGATTAACAAAACGCGATCGGTTAAGTAATGGAGCAATAAACGCTAAGCCAAAAATCCGGGATATCTGAGAGAGTCGAAAGATTTTACAATTGGACGCCTGACATTGTTTGGGACAGTAGGCATTTCCACTGCGGAATATGAGGCGTATTGGAGATGAATTCAGAGCAGAAAGAATCGGATATCAGGGTCAATTGCTCTCAGTCTGAAAATAAGATAAATGAGACAATTTGCAGAAAGACTAACCATTTACAATTACGTCATAACTTTCAGCCCTCGTGCTTGTTTTTTATAGTACTCCTCGCATTCTAACTCCAGCATTAGTATCATAAGAGTCCTCATTATGTGACATTGTACAATAAAAGGTTATAACAAGGGTGTCGACTGTTGACGTAAGGCTACCACGTAACGTTTTATTGATGTTTATAGCACAGCCCCTGGTTTCAGTCCGTTAACGGGAAGGTTTTCAAAAAGCTTCTCCCAGTCTCCCAGTTGAGATGACATCAGTAGTGATCGATAGGCGCGCCCGATGCAGTCCTTGCCGCGTGCTCGACCTTTATACTGAACTTTAATCTTCTGCTACCCGGTGCGTGAAATTGAACGTTTGCGTTAGCGTTTATCCAATTTAAAACGCAATGGGATGGAGAATTATTTTGTAATAGCTCGTAGAAATCTGATGAGATAGAAACCAGGAAGTCAAAAATTACTCTAATCCCCGATATAAAGGTAAAGGTAATCGCCAGCTAGAGTCTTTATTATTGTTAAAAATATAATTAAGCGGATTAATGGAGTAACGCTTATACAGTGAAAACTTTTGAATAAAGAATGGCTAACCGCTAGAGCTGCAAGGCGGCAACCCATACAGTCCATTGCTCTAATGTTGGCCAGAATGAACCGGAACCAACCAGCTACGCGCTGAACTGACCCTGTTACACCGAAAATTACTGTAATTGTGATAACCAAATATATGACGCTACACTGGGATAGACTGATTAAATTACGATAATTGCAGACTAGTTGCAATAGTAGGTATGTGATTGTGCAACTGACATTTACATTTACACGTATAATGTAATGATTTAGTGGAACCGGATAACACACTTTCATCGCTGATTGAATACAAAACGGACAGGCCAAAATCAGTCCATGTTGCATTTTAAAAATGCAAGTGCAAATTATTTTGGAATGTGTCCGTTTTGTATTCAATGAGCGTCATATAGCAACCCACTAATTATGTGCCCTTATTTAACATAGGTACCGAAAACGGTAGATATTTAGGTGAATCCGTCCTTTTTGCCACACCACGTGGAATATTTGGTGGTTTTTATAATATAATAACGACCCGATCTCGCTTCGATTCGGTTTATCTTCTCAAAAATAACGAACACGTTAACCACTTTCTAAACAAGACAATCCACAGCATCCAAACTTATTATATTTTAGTATCCAAACTTATTGTTAACCAGTATAACCAAACTTATTACAACTTATCACTTAGGACCAAACTTTATTAACCCATGACCATTCAGCTCAATTTTCCGATCCAGATTGCCCGTTTAGCCAAGCCACCACCTTGAGAATAGTCAATGCAGCTCCTTATTTTACTTCCGGTTTACTATTTAATTTATTAAACATTACACTCTGTAACACTCGTACATAATCCAGAATTTATTATACATAAAACCTTCCTCTTGAATCACTAACTATTGATTTAAACCGTATTAAAATCCGTTGCGTAGTTTGGAAGATCTAATCGTACATATAAAGAGACAGACGGCGGGAAGCGACTTTGTTTTATACTAGTAAAAAAGTAAGGAAGTTAAAGATTTATTCACAACAATAACAAATATACAAAAAAAAAAAAAAAAGGAAAAGAGACGACATGTACTGCTGGTGTTCCGAAACGGTCCCAACTCAGCATGTGCTGGTAGCGAAGCCATCGCTGGCCTTCCGTTGGGGCCGCTCGGTGAAAACAAGGAAGGTAAAGATTTGCTCTGTCGAGTTAAATTTAAATCTACATACCTATCCGTGACAATAAGACTAAAAAAGTTTCAAATTAAAATGATTTATGACAATAGTGAAAGGGTAAAGAGACAAATGAAGAGCTGGTAACCTTTCCGAGCTCCTAACACCGACGTTGCGAGTCCGAATTGCTGTTATGTCACGAGTCAACGAACCGCCTTTCTCGACTAGCACTTGGCACAGAGGCCCCATTACGACTTAGTATGCTTTACGGCAACGGCAACTTGATTGATTTGGACTGTTAGAAATTAGGAAGTCGGAGCAAAATTAAAAAATAGAACCATACAATAAATCGAATGTACAGTTGCATTTAAGTCTTGTGGGATCGATTAGCAAATCAACAATAATACCTAAATGGTGACTAGTTTGCGTTGCGGATTTTATTTTTCCGTAAATACATTCATAGCATTTAGTGAACAAACCGCAACGATACCGGAACCAATTAAAATTTAATTTATGTTTGTAGTAAGGTAAGAAGAGGGTTTGCCTAGCAACGAATGAAGGGGAAGCTCACCATAATTGTCGAAACTTCTTTTCGAAACGTTTCATTTGACACAATCTAATTTATACCGATAACCAGAACATCGGTTTTTCTTCATACCGGTTAATAAAACTAACCTAGGTGCTAGTTATATTTCAGACACATACTTTCCATAGTCTCTGCATAAATAGCTGTGTCATACGGGCAAACAAGCATACAAGACAAAAAATGTCGAAATTATAAGGGTTTCATAAATATTCTATTGACCACGGTAGTTTACGGCACCCCTAAAAGAGAGATTACGTAATGAGAGTTGTGTGTGTTGCACACGTGCTATTACAAAAAGTTTAAAGGCACCAGCATTACTCCAACCAAGAATTTTCCCAGCCAAATGGAATTTTGCCACTTTTTATAGTTTTCTCAAGCCAACATTGTTTACTTAACAATTAATCAGACGGCGATAACGCCGCGAGACGTTGATTGAATCCTCCTGCAAATCGGCTTGATCGCTACGAATGCCAGTGCGAAATGGTACAGTTCCTTATTAAATCATACTTATTCATGAACATGAGAATATGAAAACATTATTGAGCCTCAGGCATCTTAGCATAAGATTGCCTAGCATCCGAGAAGTTAAGTTAACCTGACTTTTTCAGAGCTGAATAAAGGCTATATTTTGGGTATAATGATACCTCTTTGTGGTTTATATCGTTGGCATTCGCGCCAAAGCCGCTTGAGGCACGGGCACGAATAATGCGGTGACGGGCACCTACTCGTATTTTAGATAAAAAAAGGGCTATATTGAATTACTTTCGCTGCCTGATATTTATCTTCTGGAAAAGAGTATTTGCCAGAAAGCCTTATTCCAATTAGGTAGATTTACATTGACAAAGCCAAATATTCAGTTTAGCATAAAGCATAAACATCGTGTTTTTTTCAGTCTAAATGTGCTTTTCCATCGGCGACGCGAGGCGAGACGAGGCGGGACGAGAATTAAAATTTTTATTGAAAAATCGCGCAACCTCCTCGCGCGCGCGCGGTGGAAATGGGTGTTTTAATACAAATAAAAATTCTCGCGCCGCCTCCTCTCGTCTTGCGTCGCCGGTGGAAAAGCACCTTTATTCTTATTAGGTTTCTTCCGAAGATGCAAATTTCAACTGAGGTCCCTGTTAAGGTTTTCCCTACGCATTAGTTAGCCTATCCTATTGCGTCTTGGCCCATAGGATGTCGCTGTGCCCTTGCAGGGCGTCACATGTATACCTTTAGTTGTAGTTCCACCCGTTATAATGTAGGTACCTAATGCGACATGCAATAAATTATTTGAATTTGATATTTATGGCCGCTTTAAATGGTCTTGCATGTTTCAAAACAAGGTATTAATGTCTTTAATTTGGCCCGTTTGCCAGTTCAATATATAAAATACTAGCGACCCGCCCTCGCTTTGCTTCGGTTTATTTGAGTTTTCTGTAACACTCGTGCAATAAATCAGCATTTATTATACATAAAAATTATTAACTCTTGAATCACTCTATCTATTAAAAAAACCGCATCAAAATCCGTTGCGTAGTTTTAAAGATCTAAGCATACATAGGGATAGACAGACAGCAGGAAGCAACTTTGTTTTATACTATGTAGTGACAATACAATGACAAAAAAAGGATATTCCACAAACTCATTACACTGTTCATATAGATCATCTTCTGTACAATCTTGAAATAACTGGCTCTAACGTAGCTTCATCCCACGTCCTATCACAAGGATCGCAGGGTTCCGCTGTTTGCGGGTGCACTCGATATAAGGGGCGTCTGCAAAATGCGTATCGATCGGGCCACGCCTGCACTCTGCAGGAACTGGGACATTATTATAGCTTGACGACGCAGCACAGAATATAGAGATATTATAAGAAAAACGATGCGGTTAACTTTGTTGGTAGTGTTAGTGCGTACCAAGGTCCTGGGTTCGTTCCCGTGTGTGCTTATAGGTTTCTGTGATGAGCGCGAGTATTCGTTTCAGTCTTTATTATCTAGTTAAGTGGTATGTAAGTACATTGTTGTTTTGACAGATTGTAAAGCAAAATTGACGCTATCGCGGTGGTTTTGTTGAATTGTATGTCAAAAGTGATGTAGGTGGACAGTAGGTAGTACTAAATATTGTGTTCTTATAATTATCAAAAAACCGTATTGTGATAGGTACAGTAAAGGTTAAAAATAAATATCCGCACAAAGTTGCAAAAATACGTACATATAGACCTTATTGCCGTAGTAATAACGTCTGTGTACATATTTTTGAGACTTTGTGGTGTATACATATCGGTGACATTGACTTTACCTATGTGGAGATAGATTATGACGTTATTTACACGAATTTTGGAATAGTGATAGCTTACACCCTGGAATCAATCATTATTCCTGTGGGATAGCAAAATTACAAATTCTATGCAAATAAAGTTGCGGGCAGAAGCTATTAGTTTATATAAACCTCCATACAAGCTAGGTATTGTTTTGACACCTCATAAACATAGCTGATTTGATTGAACTGCCTGACCCAGAACCTTCTAGATGACACCAAATGGTCCCAGCTCAGCATATTGCTGGTTGAGGCCAGAGCTGGTCTTCCACTGGCACCATTTCTCTTAACCCACCATATCCTCGAGATTATCATCTATTTGTACATGCTTACATTACACACAACATGGCATGACATTATTGCCGAACCATCTAAAAATCTTGCCATAAACATGCTGAGTTAGTTGTGTGGCAAACAAGTCACTAGTTCTCTTTTCCAAGGGCATTTTTGGTGAAAGTTTGTCAAGTAAATTTGAATCTGGCTTGGTCAGTTTTGTATGAGAACTACTACCTATCAAAGAACATCAAGGAAGTCACAACCCCACTTCAGCAAAAAAATATCTAGACTATATTTAGGCCAATCTAGAATAATCTGTGACAGCTTGATAGAAACACTTATTACATTTGTTTTATCGACTTTCCATAAATACTACATTGATGAAAACATTGTGATGGTGTCCAGTAATATAAATGCTCAGTCACTTCTTTTCATTTTTTTTTTTTAAGTTTTATGACGGAGAAGGCACACAAACATTCAGGCCACCTAATGGTAAGTGAAATCTGAGACCTATATATATTTGAATTCTCAAGACAGCATTCCTAAGACTTCAAATGTGTTGCCAACTCTGAGGACTAAGATGGAATGCCTCTATGCTAGTAATTCCACCAGTTTTAAAAATTATGAGATACAGGAATCATTCTACATTGATAAAATTATACCTAGAAACCACCGGGAGCTTACTTAGGATTATAGAACATTTCATTGGTTTTTTTCTTCTGGGAAATTTAAACTCTTTGCGGGGGCTCGTATTGTGGGATAGACCTACATAATGGATTCTAAATCTTTCTGGATCAATTAATATAAAAAGAGAGCATGTAATAACTTCACATACTTATTTGTTTCTCTCTTTCTATGTTCACTTGTTATCTGATCTAGAAATCATTTAGTACAAATATGTAAACCTAATGACAACGCAAGATTATAGGTACCTACCATTGAGCTGCTCAAAGGTGACCACAGTACACATATGGTTTTTATGCTGCAGATGATGGGTCTTGAGGAACAGTTGATGATTGAGTAAAAAAAGCTACATTCTGCATCATAATACGTCATTTATCTCAAAACTTTTATATAATTCACACCAATCCCTAACAATATAAAAAACACGGATGTACATACAAAACTGTCAAAAATAATTATGTGAAATGCACAATATATCAATTAATAAAGTAGAAATTGTTGTGTTTAAGTAAAACAGAAGTAAATTTAAGTGTTAGCGTTAATATTTTATGCTTACTTCAGAATCTTTGAGTAGGTATTCTTAGGTTGAAAATTGAAGTACCAAACTACACTTGCATATTGGTTCTGATAAAATTGCAAGTGTTTTATGTTTAAACATTCTACTGGTACTGTAGTTATTCCTCAACCAATCTTAATAGGAAAACTTTAAAAATAAAATTATTATCTTGATTTCAACTGCAGTTAAAAATCAAAATTGTTTAACGACACTTTCTTTCTTCTTCCGATTTTTAACAGCTGCAGCAACTTACAGAAGACAACTGTTTATAAATTAGAATACATGAAGTTTAGGATAATTTGGAGACAAGAATATGAATGCCGAATGATAAAAAGCTGCGCAATCATTATACACCAGTTGGGACTGATAAACTTTACAACCGCGGCCTAACTAGTTTTCCAATAAGCAAATTTAAAGTAAAATAAAGAGTGCACTCACCTATATATCTTGCTAAAGTCATATAAAACGGTAACGCCCCACTGGACGAGAGCTGACAGACCGGATGAATCGTAGATCCTGGCTTCAATGAAGCTGGCACCAGGAAAACACGGCTCCTCGAGTCGCCGGCCGCGAAAACCTGGCGCAATTCACAAAACACTACTTAAATAACACCTCAAAACGACTTCTTTCGTCATTCAAACACTATAATGCATTATTCTAACCAATCTCTCCTCCCGCAATGTACGCACCAGCTGGCGAAAACGTGGTCTACGGATCTAGAATATCTACATAAATAATCTACCATAGCAACATGGTGTGCGAATTCGATTTTACGTACCTTCCACTATCTATGACGATGCACCTCGCGAATCCTCCCCGTAAGGAGAACGTACGTAATTAGAACGCGGTTTACGATCGACTACGAACGAACATAAAGTAAAATTAATCTCAACAAACGCTACGTTACCGTGGCTAAAAATGACGACAGAAAATAAATGAAAAATGTACACTTTCTTATGTTTCTAGAACTGAATCACACCGGAAACAGACATTTTTTTAAACTTGCAACAGAGAAATTTACTTCTCGTTTAATTGCATATAGTCGGAGAATATATTGCATTTCTGGATCTTTGACCGCTGAGTGCTAACCAAAAATTTTATTTGTCAATTTATTATTAGAAAATAAGTAGAGACTTTCGAAAATCTTTTAAATGAAAGTAGGAAATAAGTAAACTTTTAAATATTTGTCTATGGCTGGTGCATTTTTTAAGAAATTCAAAAATTATGATATCATTTTTATTGAAATTGTGTTTCAAAATATTAATTTGATTAATTGTGATAATACCAAACTAAATCGATAAATAAGCATTTCAGAAAATCGTAAGGGAAAAAATTAAATCTTACATGATAGATGTACAAAATAAAGAGGAATAAGCTGTTTTATACATTTACGTAAAGTGCTTTGCGAACAGAATACCAAATTTAAAAAAAAAAACCTTTTTAAATAATTATCACACAAAGTGAAAATTGTTTACATGAAATTTTTAAATGTCTTCCTTCTCTAAAGCTGCAAACGCGCTGAGCGCGATGGCGGCGCGGAGGCGTCGCGTTGCGGAGCGAAGCCGTGATACGTCATACTTAGTAAACGTCAAGTCAAGGAAAGCTGTCATAGAACTGTCCTATCCTATCTCACGTCTCTTGCACGATGCGTCGAAATCATTGCGGACTCGCCATATATAAAAAGAAAACTTCACCTATACCTCTCTC
Organism: Acleris cristana; assembly: GCA_948252455.1. Classification (NCBI taxonomy): domain Eukaryota; kingdom Metazoa; phylum Arthropoda; class Insecta; order Lepidoptera; family Tortricidae; genus Acleris; species Acleris cristana. The sequence goes on from OX411785.1 coordinate 903,842, forward strand.
TGTTTCACAGCGGGTATGCAACTTGCTTTATAGATGTCGTCTGGCCAACTTCGGAAATGCTCATTCCTCTTTGTATACGACGTCTTGACCGCGTATCTGTCAATCAATTTTGTCTGTGGTCTTTTTGACAGGAGTTTGCACGGATTATGAATGAATTGTAAATGTCGTCTTAAAAAATAGTTTTTTTCCTAAACACAACTGTAGTTACCATAAGTTCGGTAACTAATTTATAACCCGTTTTCCGTAATCTTTTAGTGTATTGTGACAAAATGGTAAATTATAGAATTTTTATGAAAATCTCATTTATAGGTTAGAGACCAATGTCCTTGTGATTTTAAGGGTGTTTTATTATTTTTCAGCACGCATATAGACAATTGATTTATAGTCCGGCGCGGTGGAAAACCGCGCTGCCGACTAATGTCAAGACAACAGCTTTTGCTATCAAAGCAGACCAGGTAAGAATGGTAAGAGCACTGCTAAAGTTAAATATTTTAGTTAGTGCGAAACTCACGTAGGCAAGCCGTGTATTAGTAGGTTTTCATTCCATATCCTTAAAATCATGGTATTATAGTAACAACAATGTCATAAAATTTTCTAAACCTAAACTGAAACCTATTAAAGCACACTGTCTATTTCCCAGTGCCATAGCAACTTTGAATGTCGAAACTACTCCGCACGGAAAGGTTTCTTCTCATCTATCATCGACAACATAAAAGAAGACATTGCCAAGAACAAGGAGATGAAAGATAACATAAAACGGTTCAGAGAAGAAGCTATGAAGTTAGAAAACTCAGATGCACTGCAGGCAGCGCGGAAAAAGTTTCACGCAGTTGAGTCTGAGGCTTCCAAGAGCTCTGAAGTGTTAAAGGATACTATTGAGGGGATCAAGGGGAAGATGGGACACATACTGGAGGAAGCAGGCAAGACTGACATCGCCAAGAAAGCTGGTAAGTCTTGTTGATCTAGTGGTAGTGGCCTTTTTACAGTGTGAATTGCGGGCTAGGTAAACTCAAGTGGAGTATAATTTGTTAGTATGGATCGAAGAGTTAAGTGTTCAAAGAATTAAACCTCATAGCATTAGAGAGTATTAATTGACAGGCTCCTTTGTGAAAATTGCAATACACAAGTTAAGAAAAACATTAGAAAAACTTTGGCCAGCGGTTTCTGCATTTTTTTTTTTATTAGGAACCTGCAGTAGCCTGTAAAGGCCTCTCCCTTACCTTTCCAAAGGTATTTTTATGGAAAACCTAAATCATGCAAATTTATTACAATCATTTTATTTGACCACTTTCAGGAAAAATCACAGGAGACATTTCAAAATCCGCTAAAGGTGCTGCTGAAAGTTTAGCTGAGGGAAGCCATAAACTTGGACAGACGACTGCTTTTAAAACCATTTCACAGGTATTTTATACATATACATACTATGTGGCACTCGCATAGGTAGGTACCTTTAATAAGCTTCTAAAAGTTGTTGAAATAATGATAAGATTACACTTATTTACACTATAATGCGTTCAATGTAGGATGATCCCTCTGACCATATAAAAATGGGTTACTTTGATATTTTACCTAAACACACAAATCTGTATTGTTTGGACATTTAATACCACTAGGGCCAAGAACAAAGATACATGTGTACAGTTGTAAATGTGTATCGGTAGCTTTAATATACGTGAACTTTTAATTTTTTAATAACACAATAATACTTTTGTATGTATGTTTAGTTCTTTGTTCCATTGCAAAGGCTAAATGGATGGGCCAAAAACAATAGCTATAAATGTCAGATGTAAAACCCAATATCATGTCTAAAAAAAATTGTCAAACCCAATCATGGTAGGGCAAAAATACACACAATTAATATAAAATGTACAATTTTGTATGGAAAGCGAAAGAGATTTGTCAAGATCATAGCAGGTGGAAAGAAGTGGTCTCTGCCTACTCCTCTGGGAAACGGGCGTGATTTAATGTATGTATGTATGTAATATAAAATGTTTGCTGATATTTTTGTGTAAATGAAAACAAAGTCTTTCTGGAGTTTCTTGCGCTGCTTCTTTTCCGCAATGATGGTCTTGTCTAAAGTGCTAGTAAATTCGCTCCACATTACCGTTACGGAATTCCGTTTCGGAATTTCGATTCGGAATTCCGAAGGCAGCTAAGTGCGGGCACATACATTCGGAATTCCGAAACTGAAAAAAATTCGAACGGGCATGTGGTAGGGTCATAAATTTGGTATGGGGATTAGCTGCATTTAACGGAATTCCGTGTGAATGTGGCCGCCCTAAAAGAGCCCTCAATGTGGCCAATTTACTGAATAAATATTTTGTTTCTTTTTTTTTGACAAACATAAAAAATTGTGTAGCTCGATTTTTAAAGCTTGCTTTTGTTAATCATAATTAATTAACTTTTCAGGCAACAGCAGTGGTAAGAAACGAAATGGCGCCGCGCGGTTTAGAAGGCCGAGTGTACACATCACCCATCTCTCTACGAAAACGAGTGGAGGTAACATACAATATTTAGGTTTCCAAACTTGTTTGTTTAACTATGCCCACTTAGCCCCCCCGACAAAAAAAAACAGATATATAAAGGATTTCTACTAACAGAAATATGGTACAAGGATTAACAAGGGATATTTTTAGGAGTAGGTATAGGTAGGTACATGTCAAAACATATGAAATATTTCATTGGAATAAAGGCTAATTGAAATTGAATAGGTCGTCTTATCAAGGATTATGGGTCATAGGAACCACTTCCTATGACCCATAATCCTTGATAAGACGAGTTATATATATAATAAGCACTAAAATACATTGACTGCAAAATCAAATGTATCTCAATTGAATTTCGGTTAAATTTATCACAATTTTTGTATTCATACTTTAGTTTATTTTATATTTTAATGTTTTTAATTAAAGTTTTATCAATACAGGGGCGCTACCTGAATAGCCTCAGTGCCCTCTTTTTTTTTGATGATGACCTTCAGCGCCCTTGGGCGTTAGGGACCATTTTGGGGACCTATGCATTAGAGCCACCCGGAACCCGACTAACACCGCCTCACTTTAAGTTGAAACATTGTAAAATAAAATAAATAAATAAAAAATAAGCTTTAAGTTGTGTGGACCGCGCGCTGGCCTTAAATCGTGTACTTCAGAGCCCTTCTTTAAAAATCGAAGTTCGAAGTTACGTTACTTAGCTTCATCCCTTTTTTTTTTTCCCTCTCGATTTAGACTCGAATTCGATGTTTTTTACGAAGCCAATAACAAGCCAGCCCTGGATGCCAGTCTAAACTGGCAACACTTGCTTCGTCTGAACCTAGCTTAACTCAAAACTATGTTCCAGGTGGCAGAGGAGTTCCGCACGTTTACGCCCGACACGGAAACGGTCGGCATGGAGCTGCATCGGGACTCCAAGTTCCACCAGCAGTGGGAGGACTTTAAGAACAACAACCAGTACGTCAACAAGGTTAGTGCACCAGGCCATCTAGTTACAAAATAGGGCATAATTTTCAGTCTTACCACATCGTACTTTGTTGGATAAAATCACAGTACAGAAAAAACGGTAGAAGTGTCAAGTGGGCGTGTAACGTGTAGCATAGTTATGCGGAGTTCCGCATAACCTACCATACTTTTGCCGCCATCGCTTATTTAGATATTTTGATATTTCGATATTTCTAAAATAGGAAATAAATGCAGAAGCATGCCTTATTGTGCTATTTTGGAGTATAAAAACGATAGCCGCACCAAAAACATTTTCCATGGTGGCGTGTTGTTTTTATGACAGTTTGAGTATTGGCGACAACAGGGCTGATACTAAGCGAAGCTCATGCCACTTCCACTGTTTCTTTTATTCCGTGGATAAAATGGTGTTCGTCTCGCTTTCCATATTATGCATGGTGGAGTACTTCCATTAGAAGGAATGTTTCCCTAATTAAATAACTAATTCGAATAATGCGTGAATATGCGTCATCCAACACAGGTACCTATTATTTTATCGAAATACCTTTCAACGAACGAACGTATACATTACCTACGCAGAATTTTAATTTCATAAGCACAAGTCTAACCTAACCTATGTAATGCTTAAGATATCCAGAAAACATCATGGTTTCAGCAGAAAATAACATTTGATAAAATGAAATTCGATGAAAGATGAAGTGAAATTAATAATAATAATAACAATAATAAATATAATGATGCGTTACCATGCCACACCCGTTGTAGCCCGCTGCTGGTCGCTGCCGCGCTCTAACAGTTTCAACGATATTCTAAACAGCAACACTTTTTGGAAACACTTGTCACAACAACCTCACTGCAGGATGTTGGCTAAAGAATGAGTATCCAATAGCCAAATTTAGTTTTTTTAAAAGCTTATTATTATGTCAGTTTAGCTCATATCTTTCAGGCCAAATTTGAACATGGGCTTTAATTTGGAACACATCTTGAAACCCGATGACAATGCAATACTATAGTTTTACACAATGAATAATTTAGCTCATCTATGGCTTGTCAAGTGAATCAGTAAGCAAGATAAAAACGAACTTTTCGGTCATAAACGTTGTCCTATATATATATTATATTCACTACATCTCCACTTTGCCTGAAGTCTGTCTAATGCTTTGTTATAATACCTTAATACGACGAATATTCTTATTTCTTTATGATAAAGCGAGACGCTTACACCAATTTGGCAAAGGTGACCCTGGACATAGGATTGGAATATCGGAAACAAACGGTTGATAGAATACAATTTCAGAGATATAGTGTTGAGTTTCCTATCTCTACTCTATGTCTAAATGTGGTTACTGTTAACTTGCCATAAAATACCATCGACTATATTTGTCGTTTATATTTTTATCAAATATAAATCTTATAAAAGTTCTCTCTTACTGTTTTATAAAAGCTGCAACAAAATTACGTAAAACAAGTTATTTTTTTACAGGTATTAGATTGGAAAATTAAATATGAAGAGTCAGACAACCCGATGGTCCGCGCGTCGCGCTTCGTCACCGATAAGGTCGGCGGGCTCTTCGGGAACATCTTCGAGAAGACGGAACTGTCCAACACCCTCACGGAAATCTGCAAGGTAGACCCCAGCTTCACATCACAAAGGTTCCTCGACGACTGTGCCAACGATATCATCCCCAATATCCTCGAGGCCATGGTCAGGGGAGACCTGGACATACTCAAAGATTGGTGCTACGAAGGAGTCTACAACATACTCGCTACACCCATCAAACAGTGCAAGCAGCTCGGCTACAGACTCGACTCGAAAATACTAGATATAGAACAAATCGAACTGGCCATGGGCAAAATGATGGATCAGGGACCGGTGCTAGTCATCACGTTTCAGTCGCAGCAGATCATGTGTGTCAGAGACGCGAAGAATAATGTGATCGAAGGTGACCCGGATAAGGTCATGCGAGTGAACTATGTGTGGGTGCTCTGCCGAGACCCTCAGGAGCTCAACTCCAAGGCGGCCTGGAGACTGCTCGAGCTGTCTGCCAACAGCGTTGAACAGCTGATATAGACCTAGTCGTTATGTAAATAGATGGATTAAATCGTTGGACGATGAGATGTTTCAGTGATCCATATCCCTGTGATCCCGCTAAGGACCAAATGAAATATAAATGCTGTTTATTCTTGAATAAATGAGCTTAAATATGATTTGAGTCCCGTTTAAAGTGAAAGTTGTTGTCTTTTCAAGTCACTAAATTCACTTCGCAATAAACAGCGTTAAGTGAAGTGTTCTTGTTGACAATGAATGAGCACTCGAATCGAAATATCATGAAATAATTTGACATGACCAGAAGTAAAATAGTTTTTTGTTTCCCCAGCCTCTGTTATTAAGTAGTTAGTATTTGTTATGTTATTTTGCTGCGCCCCGAGGGGTCCTGGTGCTTATAATTACTTGGAAAAAAAGGAAGAAATTATATGAAAATCGTTGTTAAAATCTCAATACGATTCTCTACAAATAAGTCCTTTAATTAAGAGAAATACTTTAGCAATGTGTTGAATAAGAATAACTCTGCAGTGAAATGCATTGAATTTAAAGCTTTATTCAAATGCATTAAAGTAGACTATGCTGTAGACAGGGGAGCATCAGTGTCCCGGGCACAGCGATTTTGAGTAATAATTTATGTTTATTTTTTAATTACCTTTAGTATTAATTTGATATGTTTTATTATTAATTTAATAAATTGTTTTATTTTATTTTACCTTTTGTTAATTTTTGGGGACTTTTGGGATGTCAGATTTAGCGGTAACTTTCGATCGATGCTAGTAAACAGGGTTTTTTTCAAAGATGTTATTTGCTGTTTGATCAATGGATAACTTACTTGTATGTTGGTATAGATCAATTAACTAGAGCTCGGAATGGCAAATGTACCGTGTACAGTCTGTACGTACATTCAAGGAAATTGATTCCTAGACCACTTTGGACTATGTCATAGCATAAGAAGTCTCTTACGTTTTGATTGATTACGTATTACGTCACTTTGATATAGTCCAAAGTGGTCAATGTATCATTTTCCTTTACTGTACAGTTGGCATAAAATCGCGAGCTTTCGTGTATCTATCTATAACTTAGAAAGCGCGTTTGCTGCCTTCCTTCGTCCGGGTCCTTCCCTGGGCATCGCATATTTAGTTTTATCAGAAGCTCACTTACCTTTTAATTTAATTGTATGGCATAAATTACATAAAATAGGTATTACAACTCAGAGTGATTTCAGAAGTTACGAAATGACGTCGTCGGTGACATGCCCAAAAACTATTGATCCGTGGCTCAAATGTGTAGCTTTAAGCCAAAACCCCACTGCAGCGCTACACACGTCACCCACGTGGGTCCATTGATCCGGTAACGTGTCAACGTCTCCACAGCAACCAATGCACGCACACGTAAGACACGTCGACTATGGGTTCATTGGTCTACAGGGTGGAAAGTTGAGATGGGGCAGTAAGGGCAGCTACTAGATCCCTTGCTGCTACGCGAAAATGCTCTTAGGAGACCTTTACTAACTTTTTAAGTAATGAAAATCGACATTCACAGATTTTTTATTAAATGTACAGGCAGCGAGAAAATCGTCAGATTTGTGTATTTTTTTTTAATCCCAATCGATCCCATTTCTATCAAGGATTAAAACGCTCTTTGGGACCAACTAAGGTTAGAGTACTAGAAAATCCACAAATCAAAAAAAACTTTTTCCATTTAGCTGCCCTTACTGCCCCATCTCAACTTTCCACCCTGTATACTTGGGAGCAAAGAAATCGAGCCACTTAGTACTGAATTTCCATAGAAAGTGGCTCGATTTCTTTGCTCTCAAGTATAGATACCTACGAGGGGCGTTCAATAAATTCTCGGTATTGGTATCTTGCAAACCTTTTTAGTAAACTTATTAATACTGGCCGCTAAGAGTCATTCATTGACAGTAAAAAAAAGTAAATTTGAAGCCCACACGTTCTTTTGTTTTTCTGCTACTGCTGAACAAACGTGATCACCATGAGCGATTTTACAATGTTAATGAAATTGGAGCATCGAGCCGTGATAAAATTCTTGACTAAACAGGGAAAAAATCAAAAGTCTATTAAAGAAGAAATGGATTTAGTTTACCGTGAGTCCGCTCCTTCATTATCTACTGTCCAAAAGTGGTCAAATGAATATAAGCGTGGGAGGGAGAGCATAGAAGATGACCCTAGACCTGGACGGCCTGTTGAAGCTACTTCACCAGAAAACATTCAAAAAGTGGAGAAAATTATACTGGAAGATGGTCGGGTAAAGGTTAGGTCTATAGCACAAAAAACCAATATTTCTATTGGTACAATACATGATATTATCCACGATCATCTTAATGTGTCCAAAGTCAGTGCAAGATGGGTACCACGAATGTTGACACCGTTTCAGAAGCATACGCGTGTTGCATGTTGTTCTGACTTCATTGAGCTATGTGGTGAAAACCCTGATGGTTTTCTCCAAAAAATTGTTACCGGAGATGAAACTTGGGTTCATCATTATGACCCTGAGAGCAAACAAGAGTCGATGCAGTGGCACGTTAAAGGAACACCTCATCCCAAGAAATTCAAAGTCGTCCCTTCAGCTGGCAAGATCATGGCGACAATATTCTGGGATTGTGAAGGGATATTATTAATAGATTATAAAGAAAAGGGTTTAAATATTACAGGAGAGTACTACGCTCAAATTTTACGCCAATTACGGGAAGCAATCAAAGAGAAGAGGAGGGGGAAATTGACCAGAGGAGTGCTGCTTCTTCATGACAACGCCCCTGTGCATACTGCTCATGTTGCCAAGGCTGCTGTTCTTGAATCTGGGTTCGAAACTATTACTCACCCGCCGTACAGTCCAGACTTGGCCCCCAGCGACTACTTTTTGTTTCCCAACCTTAAAAAGGATCTTCGTGGACATCGATTTTCTAATGATGAAGCGTTGAAGGCAGCGGTGGTGGAGCATTTTGACACCAAAGACAAAAAATATTTTTATGAGGGGTTAAAAAATCTAATTGACAGATCTTATAAGTGTATAAACATAGGAGGGGAATATATAGAAAAATAAAAATAAAACGCTAATCGTATGCTTTTGTTTTCCTTCTCATACCGAGAATTTATTGAACGCCCCTCGTACTTGTGTTAACATTCTCCACTGCGGCGCACGAAGCCCACATTTCATCAGTCAACCGATAGGGATGCAACTATCTGTTAGAAGAGAGATGAACACGCTATCTCTCTTTAACCGAATAGCTGCGTCCTTGTCAGTTGGCTGACGAAATGAGTCGTCTGGGTCCTGCTTCGGCATTCGTCGCAGGTGAGCTCGATGGGCACTCTTTTGAACAGGTAAAGCAGGTACCAGTATCAAACCTTTATCCATGTAATAAGGTTCAGTTTACAATAAAACAACATTATTCAGTAAAAGTTTTTATTAGAGGCACATTCAAAAAGACGGATCGCCTTCACAATATTTACAAGACCTACATTAGTGCTTAACTACGCGATGAAATAATTAATAAATGAAAACTACGGTGACTAGGCTGTTAAAAACCGTTCGATTTTCACCAAAAGGAATGCTGTTTTTTGATATCTAACATTAAAAATAATAAAAACAACGTGGTTCAGGACAGAAAATTTATAATTTAGGACAGGTATGTGAAAGATATGCATCATCACCGTTTATTAATAACAGATAAAACAAGAGACTCCCACGCTACACTGTTTTTATTTTTTTGTACTTGCAAATTATATTTAATTACAATTACAATCGCTTCCAAAAACCACGTTGCGACATTTTATTACAATAAAAATAATTAAATTAATCCTAATTTGTAAAACTTGATCTTTATGGCTTAAATAATTAATATTTATTGTAATTGATTAAAACGTGCCACAAAAATATTATGCTTACCCTAAATTAGCTTAAAAGCTCAATCACATTATAAACAATATTCGCAGTGTTGCCAGTGTAAAACCACTAAGTTTAGTGTTGCCATTAACTTAACTAATGTGACGGATAGGTGAAAGTTAACAATTACTTGCTTGTTAAGTCACAACCGTGCAGAGAAAATAATCATATTTATTAAATTAATACAATCTGATGTGACAAAAGTATGATGCACAAGTAAATTAAATAGCATCAGTTATACGCAAGTGAAATAATGAGCAAAATCAGTACCCTTATATAAAAAAGCGTACCTATTATCTCCAACATTTCTTGTACAAAGCTAGCAAAATGTAATTAGACATTTAAACTAGGCTAAAAATGCAGTACAACACCATAGAAGTCAGGTGTCTAGACTATTATCATCATAATTGAATTTGATTGACATAATTTAGCATTTAGGCCTTAGTGCTTCGTGCAAGTTAGACTTACGATAAAATCACCTCCGAATGAGAATTGGTTCCAATTTCATACAGTCCACTGGGCCCGTTTCACTAAGCTACAAGTACAAATTACAAGCGGAACAGTTCTCTTTCTAGCAAAAAGAGTTAAAAAGAGACATCCGCTTGTAATTTGTAACTTGTACCTTCGTGAAACGGGCCTCAGATAATAAACTTTTATACAACTATTACAAATAAATTTCAAGTATAGAGACCAAAATGCCAGCAAGATATAAATATGTAGGCCTTTTTTCTATAAAACCAAAAGCGTTTTGGAATAGCTGGAGAAAAGCTCTTTGGTCTGTATTCTATTTGCTATATTCGTTAATTTTGATAGAACATTTTTTTTATCATTCTATAATCATATTTGTAAAAGTTGTTGATTTTCACTGTACTTAAATGATTTAAAACAATTAATTGTACATTTATAATTGCTAGTAAATGGTGCTGATATAATTAAAGATCAGTTAAAGTGACACCATTTAGATTATACTTTAAAAGAGGAATGTAAAATTGGGGCTCAAAATCACAATTTAAAATCACACTGATATGGTTTTTGCTCGCTGCATGACCCTGACCATTGATGATAGATTATAAAATTGATCGTGATTTCTTTTTCAAATATTTTTTTTTGCATTTATTATTCAATTAGTTTGCAGCTATTTTAACCCCTTAGGTGATTAATTTCCGAAAATCCCTTCTTAGTGCACCCCTAGGATATCCAAGGAATTTTCTCTCCAAATAGTTTCGGCTGTGCGTTGATCGATCAGTCAGTTTCTTCTTCTAATAGATTATAATAGATTAACACCTCTTAAACTGCAAAAAATGCAGTTTTTTGTTGACAAACAAAATTGATTGTTATGTGTAGAGACCACACAAAATGTTGTGAAATGATCTTATTCTACAAGTTTGGAGTAACGCACCTCCGCTGCGAAACCGACGAATTTCAACTTAACGGCGTTGCCAGAGTTATCTACTACAGTTTCGCTTTAGTGTTCTTGTCCTCAAAGAATCTGAGCGATTTAGAAAAAACAGCAACTAAGAGTGTTCTAGTAACGACAAAATCTAATGTACCATACCTCTTATGAAATTCAGATTCTTTGGATTTTAATGTCCCAGAGATGTATACGTGTACTATTTGTAAATGTAACATCTGCATCATGGTGTCCCTCGAAATCCCAAATAACATTGTCCGAATTATTGTTTGTTATAAACTGGTTTTCTGCTGAGTCAGATGACTGTAGCTAGGTAAGGTGTAAATGGCTTTAGGTTAAACGAAAATTCAAACAAACCATGTATTAGGACAAATGAAGATTAGGGACCCCGATCTAGACCCCATGTATGTGTTGTTTAATGATGCGTCATCATGGTGGCATCTAGTCGAGTGCCCACTGCATGACGCTGGTGTCGAGCCCACCGGTGGACACGAGGCGAGAGTCGTCCGGCAGGAAGCGGACGCAGGTCACGTGTGATGAGTGTCCCCCGTACTGGTGACACAGCGACTGCAAACGTACAAACAATTGAACAGTGAGTGGCTGGAAAGTGAGTTGACAGGTGAAAGAGAGTGGAAATAACATGTTGTGGTGGCTTCACTTAGTGTGGAACAAGGCTTCTAAGGTCCGACCGAGATCTCGGTCTCGGTCTCGGTCTCGGCAAATCTCGGCCTAAAATCGGGCCGAGATCTCGATCTTGGTCTCGGCCGTTTTGGGCGCGGCCAAGATTCCGTGGAAATCGATTAAAATTTTGGCACGCGGTTTACCGCGGTGGAGCGGCCTTTCCTTTCGATTTTGAACGAAAGACAGCATAATTTGACAGGGTACAATGCCGAACAATTGCTTTTTTTGTCGTAAAATATTGTTTTTTTTTAAATTTTGAGTATTAAGTTTGTTAAAACCATAATAAAACCTTATTTTTCATTATTAACGGGGATTTTTTTAGTTAAAAAAAAAAGCCAAATATAGAAAAAATACCCATTTTTCCGTGTCTCGGTCTCGGTCTCGGTCTCGGCCGAGAATTTATTTTATTCTAGGTCTCGGTCTCGGCCGAGATTAAAAAAGCTATCTTGGTCGGACCTTGGTAGGAAGTGGTGTTTGTTTATAGTATTTTATGTAGACTGTTGAGGTGTGAATATATGTCGATCATGACCGATTTCGGCCACAGCGAGTGGGATCCGACTATTTAGAGCGTCGTCGTGAGCTCTGATGACTGACATAGCCGATTTTTGCATTAAAAATTCAGACATTCGATGCAAGTCAGTACCTCTTCGATATAATTGTATTGAATGGGAGTTGTGAATATTTCCCAAGGGAATAGCGATAACAGACTTCTGCGGACGTAGTCGCTTGTATAGAATATAATAGAATGAAAAACTAGTGTAAATATATCGATATACAAGTGTTAATTTTTCAACGTGGATAATTATATAAATTGGACTGACCTTAGGCTGCGTGACGGGGTACGCGTACAGTTTTACTTTCCCAAAGTCATCTCCGGTCGCTGCGAGGCGACTGTCGTGTGACCTGCAGCAAATTATAACGGTTTTATTTATGTAATACAGAGTCAATGCTTCGAGCGGTCGAGAGGTATCGATCCAAACTTATAAGCCAATTTAATCAGGCAAGCGCTACGATTGCTAACGATTAAGGATCTGACATAGGAGAAATTATGTCAATCCCATATCCTTGGTTAATTTTTCTAACCCAGTTGATAGGTATATCATGAGCTACTGATGTGCAAGTTGCAGAAAGTTTCCAAAAAGTTAAAAAAGTTCTAAGAAATTTCCGGAAACTTTCTCTAGAAATATAGGAAATTTAAATATAAGCAACGGAAAGTTTCAATCCCCACGCACAATTTGTGAGAAGTTTCCGAAATGTTCATACGTGAAATGTTCCGCAATTTTGGAAAGTTTCATTTGGCACATCAGTAATCATGACAATTGTCAACGGCTTGTTTTCAAGTTTCTCGAGAGTTACGGTGTTCTGAAACCTGGCAGGGCAAGGGTGACGTCACAGTACCTGGTGCAGGAGTTGATGTCGGTCCCGTCGGCGCTGTCGGGCCACACGCCCACGGACTGGAAGGTGATGGGGCAGGAGTGCGTGGCCCACGCCGCGTCGCGCAGGCTGCTCGCCGACGTCACTTGCCGACACGTCGTCGCGTTCCCTGAATGTTTTTATTTAATAATGAAACTCAAATGTGTAACATGTCCTCTACTAACAACTGTCAATGGTTTTGCTTGTTAGTTACGCTTCATGAGATTAGTACCCCGCAAAGCGGGGCCAGCATAACTTGTCGCGAGATTTAATTAGACTAACGAAACAAAAATGTTACTAAACGGCTAGGGCGTTTAAAAATATTATAAATGAAAAATGACGTTTGAATACAAAATTATTTTCTATTTTAAATGAGTGTGATCTTCAAGAGTCCCTAATTAATGCCTCTTCAGCCCTTATTTGATAACTTCTCGGCGAGGAATGCATCAAACAAACACAATATTTAAATAACAAATAGCCACAGATATCTCGGTTAACAAACAAAGGTCTAATACGAAAATAATAACGAATGAATACTCACAGAACAGAAGCTCGTAGTCCCCGGAGTTACTCCTGATGTATTGGCTGTCTTCAGACCAGTCCAGATGCGTGATGAAGCTGGAGTGACCCTACACCAAAAACCTCATTCATTATCTGCCTTTAAACGAGTATCGTCAACTTCTGTAAGCTCGCCTATGTAGAGCTATTCCCTTTTGCTACCTAACTAAAGAAGTCTTAATGAGCAGTTGCAGACTTAAAAAATAAAAACTGACAGGTTTTATGTGTTCCCATTCAATGGTAATTGGGCCGATAACAGCACGGGTAGCACAAGTTGTATTTTCTCGCTTATCGCTCAGTGCGTCTGTATCGTTACTGACTTGTGCTAGCCGCACAGGTAGGTGAGGTAGGAATAGTAAGTGCTTCATCTTATTGGATTTATTCATAGAGAAACATCAAGGATTTTAAGTTTTTTGAAAACCAATTTTAAAACCAATTATTATGCCTACAAATGCTTATTAAGAAATCCATGTTATTTTTTAATACGCTCCAAGCCAATGTATGAAATAGGTACAGTTACAAAGAAGAGTGTACAGCAACAATTCGGTTAAGGATAAAACTAATGTATAATATTATAAAATGTATATTCATAAATTAGCAAGCTAGTAGAGGCTTTTTATGCCTACTTTTTGTACCTGCGCAAGTGTATTTTTTATAGCAAAACGTGCTTAATATTTTTATTACAAAGAAAGCTAGTTAGCTAGTCTCTAAACTCATAAATATTTAAGAAGGCATATAAATGAAAATCGCTTATTCTTATTTAATAACTTTAGCTTCAAACTATGTTCTACCTACACAGATATTCTAACGCTAAAAAATAATAATTTAAATGAGCATTCTAAGGAACAGCCTTATTGGCAGTCATAAATGTCATAATCCAGGCAACTGAGACACTAAGGACCGATTTTACCAAACTGGAATAAGACTTAATCTGAGATAAGTCCATACAAATTCGGCGTTTAATCTAGGTATAAGACATTGTTCCAGTTTGGTCGAATCGGCCCCAAACAGGCTAGATTTAATGGCCGCTGTACAAATTGGGCCAATGCGTTGTGCACGAAAAACCGACACTAGCCGATTGACCGGCCAGTATTGGCCGGCAACTACAAACAAGCCAATAGCCAATAGCATAGCCAAGTAGTTACATGTTGGCTCAATATCCTGGCCCAACACATTGGCCCAATGTGTACAGCGGCCATAAGCTATTAAAAGGTGTTGCTGTTAAGTCAAAGCCATACGTTTTTAGATAGCCGCTTTTCTACATTATTGCTTTTATTTTCGTCAAAAAATGATGTTAAAGCGATAAGTTACAAAAAAGATTAGGTACTTAGGACGATGACTGTACAGTGTAGTCAAAAAATGTATTCGTTAATCACCAAAGAACTATACCGCAACGAGATGACGTATGGAACGACGCTATCCTCAAGATTGAGTGCCGCGGTGTGTTATTGCGACAGGGTTATACGGTGGGAAGCGAATTCATTATGTTGCTGTACCTAAATAATTAAGTTATAGTTCTAAATTCAGCCGAGGGATGAGTGTAATAGGATAGCGTATAAATATGTTCGTGCAGCATGAAAATGGGTTACCCTTCTACGTTTTCGCTCCGTGCACTGATGTAGAAAACCAAGAAAAGTGTCATTATTCTATCATTATAATCAGTGGGATTAGCATTTGTATTTTATCGTGTACTTGAAGAACCTATCACTTTCTAACGAGTTCGCAGGTATACTCGTTTGAATGATACAGGTGCTTTATGTACGAGATTCAAACTAGAATCTTCAGCTGTAGGACATTTGATAAATAGTATTAAAAATGTGAAAATCTACAAGAATAAATTGTTGACGTCTGTTTACATCTATACTAATATTATAAAGAGAGTGCTAATACTGTGAGTTTGTATGTATTCAACAGGTAAGCTCTGGAACCCCGGAACCAATGTCACACCAATTGACCTAGTCCCAAACTAAGCTCTATGCTTGTACTATGGGAACTAGATAACGACATAAGTACATACTTACATAGAGAAATACATACTTAAATACATAAAAAACATCCAGGACAAAGGAACAGATATTCGCGTTCATGACACAAATATGTGCCCTTATTGGGATTCGAACCACGGACTACTTGCTTCGTAGGCAGGGACACTACCAACTAGGCCAACGTGTCGTCAAATATCAGGACACTAAATAATTACCAAGAACATCTAATGCATGAGCATCTAATTTAAACGTTGCTAAAACATCGTAGTTGGTAAAATAAACCACATGAGACTGTGCAGCTTAGCAAAGAGTGTTTAACGTAGTGACATACATTGTCAAATTGTTGGGTACAGTCAGCATCAAATACATAGACACAGTAAAACTTTCAAAAATATGTAAACACGACTCTGCTGCGAGGGAATAAGGGTGTATATATATTTCTGAAACCTTGTTAACGTATATATATTTACTAGAGGACGCCCGCGACTTCGTACGCGCAGAATTAGTTTCCCGCTACTCCACCCATTTCTTCCCGTTGGGGGTCGATTTTCGGAAAATCCTTTTTCGGAAAAATGTACAAAATTTCAAGTTTCTAGATACAGTAGTTTCGGCTGTGCGTTGATATGTCAGTCAGTCAGTTTTGCCTTTTATATATATATAGATGACGCTGACCGTACAAAACTAGATCATGTTGTGAATTTAACACTGAACACCGTCCTCATTTATTACAAGTTATAACATGTCTTGACAATGACATGGAGGTGTAAAAAATTCGACCATTGTTTGCTTTATCAAATAATGTTTAAATCAAATGAATAGTACCAGAGTTCTGTATGCGAAGAATAAATATTAGGTACATCTGATTGTTAAAGTGGCTCTACATACCAAGCACTTGCCGATGCGCGTATACCGGCGGCCCTCCTCGCTGAGCTGGTAGATGTAGATGAAGTTGTCCCGCGAGCCCAGCGCCACGAACTGGTTGTCGGGGGAGTACTGGATCGTCTGGATCGGCTCCGTCCTGCGGGGTAAGCACAGATGCTAGCGATGTTGGTATAGGCGGAGGATTATTACGAAGCACTAGGTGTAAAGTTTCAGAAGCAGTATCTTTCATGCTGCGGTTTTTGCGTGATCGAGAGTCTGAGGCAAAATTACGTTACTTAAATCGCGTTTTTTGAAAATTTCAATTCAACTATGAATAATTACATGATGAATCAAGTCAGTTATTTGGTAAAATTTAAAATTAGATTAAAAACCTGCCAGAAAATTTCTCCCTTTACAAAATCTACTCAATTTAAGAATGTAACGGTAACTTAATTTTACGCACTTTTACACAAATGTTATAATAAGTTTTAGGACGCGTCTCCGTGGATTGTGAATAATTATACTATCAGTATGGACCATTGCAGTAGACGAGTCCTGGAATTGAGACCACGAATTGGCAAACGAATGGCGCCGGTGACTAGAAACGACGACATATGGAAAGTTACCGGCAAAGACTCGAGGAGAACAGACGAAAATCAACCAGCAGTGGACTGACACGGGCTGGCGGACAGGACTGTACTCACCCGTCGTGGTGCGAGGCGAGCAGCTCGCGCGAGTTGGGCTCGAACACGAGCCACTTGCCGGACAGGCACCCTACTGCCACCGCGCTGCCGTCCTGCGACCAGGCGCAGCACTGCGCGCGCTCCTGGAACCACGAATACAGCTAGTTAGGGTGACTCGATAATATAGCGCCACATCGGAAATTCTTTCCAACGCTACTTTACGAAACTCAGGAACACAAAGTTTTTGTTTTTATTTTTTCGCGTGTCTCATTTCTGCTACTCCGTTTTTTACCCTCGCGGGCAATAACAACTCTCCGTTGTAACAAAAATCTCCTACCTCAATATCCTTGCTCCAGACGGTGGAGTGGCTGAGTCCGTCCCACAGCTGCAGGAGGCGGTCCCAGCCGGCGGTCACGAACTGCGGCAGCGTGGGGTGCGCCGCCAGACCCCATAGTTCATCTACATGACCTGAGGATTACATATTATGAGATTTATGAGCCCTGTCATTGATCCAAATTCAAGGGTAGAAAACCATGGAGAGTTTGTCCGCCCGTCGGATTGAAAATATTTAGAGGCTAAGGACTCCTATCCTGCTCTTGATCTTGCTTACAAAATCACTTACCGAGTACGGCAGGCGAGAATCCTAACTGCAAGTCTCCGTGCAGGACGCAGTTCTTAGTGGTGCCCACGAACAGCTGACTGCCGCGTCCTTCGGCCAATACGCGGACGCCGCCGTAGTGACCCTCGATCTGGAATGGAGGATTTTTATTGATTAATAGTGGTATACATCAAAGTTGAAGTCGGGTGAATGAAATTAATAAAAGAGTCCAAAGACACAACCGAATAAATATACCCAACTCTACTTTACTACTTTTATTCTGGGGTAAATACCTGTTATTATCAATACTAATCCATACTATCCTTACTAATGCTACCTCTTCTTGCCCAATGTTCTTCAATAAGAACAAATATATTTAGCACGTTCTGCCCGGTAATTCAAATATCCGTACAAAAATGTCTTTCATAGAGACCTTTAGGCAGGAAACGGAAATTGCTTAAAAATGCTCGGGTAGGACGAGGATATTATAATACCTATAAATGCAAAGTACGGAGATATCTTGAATCCTGAGAAAGCACATAACATAATACTTAGTTCCCAAAGCAAAAGCGATAAAAGAGTTCCATGTGAATGAAATCGCGGGCAAAAGGTATACTTTACCCGGCAAACAACGATTTTTTCACCTCAGCAGCTCAAACAAGCAGGTTTTGCTGCTTAAAAACAGTGAGCAAAATTCAATTTTGCTGCGAGCGTGAGGCAAAGTAGCTTTTTAATTATTTTTTTTAAATGCCGTGAGCAGTGCTGGGTCTACTCACAACATTCGATAGAATTGAACTTCACTTTGTTCTGTCACTTTCACTTCGATACGAAAAAAGCGAGAGATAGAAACAAGTTGATAATAAGTTCGATTTTCTAATTCCATACCTAGTAGGCCCTAAAAGAAACAAACAATAAAACGTTCGGATACACTTATAACCGTAAAATTTTAAAAATCTGTTAAAAACTTAATAGTTTTAAATATGATTATTATATTTTTATAATCGAATTATATTTTTTATAATGAAATAAACAGAATATTTCATAAAAATTCGCAGTTAATCATGTACCCATCTACATGATTTATCGTTTTAACAATCTTTAATTTTGTTACATAAACCGCGGGTGCAGTATCAGAACGCATCTTTAAAAAATAGCGGGATATTTTTTATTGCTTTTGTTTATAGTTCTGTTACGCTATCTACTTTCGATACACGTTGAATATTATAAAAGTACTTAATAATAAATAAATATGAGTGAGTCCAGTGACGAAGTCTGCTATTTAACACCGGAAGCATTAAAGCAGACCGTGTAAAAAATGCAGAATTAAGTTTCCTGCCTGAAAAGTCTCGCGAAAAATATCTAAAAGCGTAAGTATGATATTTTTAAGCAATGGAGACTTGCAAAGGGTGCAAACACTGTACTGTTAGCGTACTTAGGTACTTCATTAAATTATCACAATCACGAACGGAACAACCGTCTACAATGTGGAATATTTACGCAATGTTGAAAACCACAATAAAGACAAAAGTTGACGTGCACATTGAAACCTATCCCAAACTTATTGCATTTTTGGAGAGAATGTGTCGGTAGGGCTCGAATTGCCATCTAAGGTTAAAAAGTTTTTTTATGAAGCTCCGGACTACAATTTTCTCGCTACAAACGTGTATTTATCCGTCATAAGTATAAAAATATATGTCTGTGCACACTAACCATTTGATTATGTTCTCGCTGCTGAGGTGAAAAGTTGTATGTGTCACACGAGACCAAAGTTATTTACATCTCGTGTCTTTGAATCCCTCGCTACGCTCAGGATTCTAACCTAGAATCACTCGCTACGCTCGTGATTCTATTTATAGAATCCTTCGCTTACTCGGGATTCAAAAACAACACTCGCAGCAAAAACCAACTTTGCTCTCTTGTTGCACAAATAACTATTAAGTGTCTCTTGCAGATTGGAAAACTCACCACATTCTCAATGCCCGTAGCATTAAGATCGGAGTCAAACATGACGACGCGGCCGTCCTTGCCGCCGCCGCTGACGACGGCGCCGTCCTTGAGGCAGCTGAGCGAGAAGATGGACCCGGAGTGCACCCCGCGGACCAGCTTCACGATGGTGTTGGTGCCGCGCCCCCACACGATTATGTTGCCGTTGGAGTCGCCGGAGAGGACGTCACCTGGGGATATGGGGTAATATTACATACAAGTACAACATACATAAATCAGTCTATTGGTCTACTGTAGGATTGGCAAAGCATGCTCTCATGATGGAAGGACATAGTCTCTGCGCGTGTCTAGTGTGCATACAAGACTAGTTTACTGTGACACTATACTCAGATTATTCTAAGATGATGTCTGTGACAGCCGTATTTTGTAATTTCAATCATTTACTATACTCACACGCGGGGTATTAAAAAAAGGCGATTAATTATTTGAATTCATGGACGGCGTCGCTAGGTTTATACCGATGTAGTATTTATGTAAAGTTAAAAAAAATAAGTGTTTCTATGAACTGTCATAGGCATCATCTTAGAATAATCAGAGTATAGTCATATCGTCATACCTATCGTCATTTATTATGTTATTCGATTATTATTTTTAATTCACAACCCGGCCATTTAAGAAGAGGTAGCACGTTTGCGTCGATACGAAAAATAAACATGTGAAGTGGAACTTTGTGGAAGTTAAAAATACGTTATGTATGAAAGTGTCACATTACATAATTAAGGCTCTTGTGACACGAGTGACGAAGTTAATAAGCAGCGGTGCATCGAAAATTTTCTAGACCCTTCGTAGGCCTTTCATTGTGCTTTCATAAGGTGGTTTAACTTACCGTTGTGGTTGAACCCGAGGCAGGTGACGTATTTGGGCTTGTCGCGCGTCTCGAAGACGCCCATGCGCTTGTAGAGAAGGTTGGTGTGGTCCAGCGTCCAAAAGGCGATGTGGCTTTTACCGCAGGTTACGATCTGGTTACGTTCTAGCGGGTGGAACTCTGCCGCCACCACCGTGTCTACCGAGCACTGCAACATACCATAAGAATTTTAACTAAAGTAACAGTTTTATCATGGAGGAGGTTTGGAGAAACTAAATTTAGACTTTCTGCAACTATTTTTTGAAGTTAATACCATTGCCACTTTTAAGGGCATCCATCGACAAAAACTGCTCCATGATTAGTAGTATATAGTATTGCGTAGATAAGAAGTCATTTCAGTACAAATTGAAAACTCAAACCCAAGAATAGGTTATAAATTGTATCGCGATGACAAATTACTCCTTATCAGCCTTTTACTGCAGTAACTTGTCTTTTTTGGTTGCTTATAGACAATATTGTCTGTAATTATTGACCTTTAGGACAGTTAGCAAGAGCGTACTGTAAAGGTGATAGAACAACTCACTCCCGCGATTTAGGGACGTAATAATAAACTGATCTTAGCTGAGATGACCATGTTGACACGTCAGAAATTACAGATTTCTATGACTTGACGTTCCGAAGATCCTATACCTACTCCTATTCTTTTTAAAGTAAGGTTTAGATTAGAGTGTCTCACTTTGGTCTCGGCGAGGCAGTGGCCCTTGTCCCTCTGCCAGTCCCAGACGGAGATGACGTGGTCGGCGCCGTCGTCGACGCAGGCCAGCAGCGCGCCCCCGTCGGCGCGGGAGAACGAGATGGCTGCCACGCCGCGCTCCATCTGTCCCGCTCCGATCACGGCCAGGGTTGCCAGGGACACAGAGTTCCATACGCGGACATGGGGCTGCAAATAATATATACAGTTTTCTACCTTGTCTTGTGACTACCTACTGATACAAAGAGTGGTCAATTAAGGTGAGCATGCTGTTAAGATCTTAAAACAAATCACTTATTTATTTAAGGTCCGTAATGAACTTATCGGGTACCTATTATTTTATCGAAACACCTTTCAACGAATGAATCGTTACGCAGATTTTTCATTTCATCGAACGGCATTTCTTGCCTCATAAGTTATTTTTTTTGGTAATCACAAGTCTAACCTAACCTAACCTACGTAATTAATGTTTAAGATATCCTGAAAACATTATGGTTTCAGTAGAAAAGAGCGTTCGATGAAATGAAATTCGATGAAATGATACAATCGATGAAGTGAAATTCGATAAAATGATGGGTTACCGAACTTATCTTGAGTGGGAACGGACGTCTCAAGACGCGTTAGAAATGACAAGTTTTCAATGACTTGTTTACATTGATGTGACTTGAGACGAGCACTTCACTCAAAGTCAGCTTAATAATACGATAGTTTGCTTAACATTGCTAGGTTTGAACAGCATTGTGGATTTTCACAGCTCTGAACTCTATCCCACAAAACTGTATAAATGTACAAGTTAATAAAATTAAGAAAAACCTCCAGAGAAAATATTCAATTTTGTCGAATCGTACACTTTTGATGAGCTGGAAGAGACTGTGCTGAACTGCTGACTCACCCGCGCGTCGAGCCGGTCGTGCCCGGCGCACTGCCCGCTGGCCACGATCAGCTTGTTGGGGTGCACGGCGAGGCACTTGACGTCGTCGGTGTGCCCCGTGTAGTGGCGCTGGCACTGCTCCTCCACGTTGAACAGCACCACCACGGCCGCCACGAAGTACACGATCTCGCCCGTCGGCAGGAGGTACAGGTTGCTACGGCAGTCTTTACCTCTGGAGGACAAGTAATTTTAATTAGAAACAAAAAAAAAACAGGTTTACCCGCCTAATTGTTGACCCAATAATGGCATAGCTACTTTGGAAATATCGATAAAATTACAATTAGATCACGGAACCCTGAAAATAGAAATACTTCTAAAGGCACTGATTTGAGGTGCGTATATCTGGCTGTATTGGCCCTATAATCAGTTACCTAAAGTGCAAAGATTAAATCATCATCAAACATCAACAAATTTTAAAACTTATACAATAAACGTGTTTTCACTCCTTTGAGTATGGCTGTTATCATACGGTTATTATGATAGTTGTACTAATTGAAGTGGGCGAATAACTTAAGTGAGTCAAAAGTAATGTCACACTAAGATCCCTATGAATGGAGTGAATCAGTCTACGTAATGAAGCATTTTCCTCATTCTTATTCTTATATGTAAGCATTCAACGAATGTTCTTGGGTTTTTCATTAGAACATCATCTCTATACGTTGAAGACGCTTCGCCCTTGCGTTTTCGTACCTATGTTTAGTACGGCCAAATAGATTGCTGTAGAAATGTATGCAATGAACGTAGCGCTCGCCGCGACCGTCACCGTCCGGCAACTTATGTCAATCCTATACATTTTCTATAACGATAATATTCTCACAAACTATCTTGTCTAGCAAGGCTGCCTTTATATCGCGTGTCAAATGTGGATAAAGCATCCGTCACTATCATACTTATTTACGTGTCAAAAGGTGACGGATGCCTTACCTAAATTTTGTCACGCGATAAACGCAGCCATGTTAGGGCCCTAGGGCCACTGGTCTGTCGAATTATGCATCAAAAGTTGACACATACAGCGTTAGACGGGAAACCACAGCGGGCCAACACAGTTGGGCGCTCAAGCGAGAACCAAAACAAGAGCTAAGACAAAACAGAGCCAAGGTCGACGCTTTGTTTTACGCCTAGTTGGTAATTCACCAGTTTCTAGGACTTATTAACTTAGCCGTCTGCCAATCTATATTTGTTTAAGGGCCTGCTGTTTCACAATCGCCAAGTAAAGCATATCTGACACATAAATTTAGCCCTTTCCTTTTCTTACATTTGAGCATGGACAAGGAGAGAGCTAACTTTAACTGGCACATAAATTTACTTGTCGATTGTGAAACAGGCCCTAAGTATCTTTAACTTCGAGATCTGACTTTGACTTTAACAGAAAATTTTAACAAAATTTATATTCGCTGAAGGTTGCCTATGAAAAAGTTCACGCTATTTTGATGACGGTACATTTTCTCAGCATTTTGTAATGAAAAATGTCACGATACAGTCATAGTTCTATAAAATATAATTATTATGTGACAGCTGCAAATTTTCACATCAATTGTCACGAACAAAATACCAACAATACCCTGCAATTAGATATGGACACACAATAATAATGTGAAACAAAACCTTTTAAATAATTAATAACAACCATGAAAGTTAACATCAAAAATATAAGCCCAATACCGATCGTTTTGCGTGATACGTACATATACATTGCAGAGCAGTTAAAACGGGTCACAGTGTGCGTAAATTTGTACGTACTGCGACCCGATTTAATTGCCTTTGAGTGTATTACAAACAGGTGCGTGTTAAAGTTGGAGGCTACCTAATAGCCTAAATATTTTATTGCGTGACGTAAATATTAGTTTGTCTAGACGAGCACTTAGCTGAATGAAATATAGTTAGTTATAAAACAGCTTTAAAACTCGATTTCATTTTATTGATATAGTCGTCTACATAATACAAGTATTATGTTAAAAAATAACCTCCTCTTATTACTTTGGTTAAAATATTATAGCCTCCCACTCCCACAACTAAGACCAATCTAACATTTTAACTCATATGTTAAAATCATAAATAAACATACATACATACACTCAAAAATATAACCCTCCTTCTGACGCAGTCTGTGCTACTCGCATCCATACAAATAGATTTAAATAAATTTACAAGTCAAATTACTTCTGTCATTAAAGTGCAAATTTATATTTCTTTGAAAATTTGCGGTCATTATAATGCTATATACCTAATATAAATGCTTCAATAACATTTGCATATTCATTCTATTTTGTCTACCTATAACTTCCGAATATAATTAATTAAAAATGTTCCCTACAGCTTTACCACTAATGAAATTAAAACGGCAAACGTGTCAAATTGCGCAGTAACTAGCGGGAGGTAATGTAGCTTAATTAATTAGAAAAAAAGTCAAGTACCTAAACTCTAAGAATTTGGAAATGTCCTTCATTAAGGGCTTATATTATGAAGCTACAAAGTAATCTTATTAAAATAGAAAACTTATCGCTCGTATTACAACATGAAGTGAGAATCTACTTTAACTCGAAAGAATTAGTCTCGACAACAACTTTTTCGAGAATCTCCCTATAAAAAGTCTCTAATCCGAACATTTCACTGGAACGCTTCCAATTATAAATGCTGTACCTATAGATTTCAGAGGGAAGCGATATCCCAAAAACATGTACTTACAGTAAGGGAAGCTGAAAGACGTACCTTATTCGCTCTTATCACAATGTCAATCTATCTTCTATCTATTTATATAAAAGGCAAAACTGACTGACTTATATATCAACGCACAGCCGAAACTACTGTACCTAGAAACTTGAAATTTGGTATAGGGGTTCCTTTCATGATGTAAGTGAGCACTAAGAAAGGATTTTCCGAAAATCGACCCCCAACGGGAAGAAATGGGGGGAGTAGCGGGAAACTAATTCTACGCGTACGAAGTCGCGGGCGTCCTCTAGTAAAACATAAAAAGATACGTCTTAACCCGACCTTACTTGTACAGTCAAGGACTTTAATTGTTATACCACTATGGAACCCTGTCGCATAACGTTAATCATTAATTTTGGCGTAATTTCTTTCATGTGGTTTGACGCTGTCATTGTGACAGGGTTCCATAATGGCATAACAATTAAAGTCCATAGACTGTACCTATCTGTATGGAGCAGAGTTACTAACCAAATCCTCAAAAGCAACATTTCCAATTTAGGTTAATGCCAATGAGTAATCAAGTCCAGATGGTCGTCAAGGGATAGATATATCCATAGATGGCGCTTTGTTGCCGTGGGTGGTAATAATGGTTGGTGGCAATTGGTAAATTGACCGTTTCAGCCGGTTGAAGCGCCAACTAGGATTATCTAGGATAGGATACTTCAAGGGTATTTTAAAGAGGAAAAAAAGGAATTTCGCTTTCGGGAATATTAGGGATTGTACTTTCTCTCACTTGCTTCCATACGCTCTCAACTAGTCCGAATTTTCCCGAAGCCGATATATTTTTAAGACCTTGTGCCTCCCATTTGACTCCGGACTCTGGAAATCCTCTTATATCTATTCTTAATATTTTTTACGTCGTTCAAAATTGTATTGTGATAATCTGCAATAAGGTTTACTCGTATTGTGTTGTCTTATTGTTAGTTTAAATTTAATGACAACGTCATTCACGATAGGAATGTACATTAGGACTGATAAACAAACATAAACGATTTGCTTATTAGCACTATTAGCAGTGACTTTCCGTTAAAATCTGCTGATACAAAACTTTAGGGGTATTACTTCGAGGCAAAGTTTTAATTTCAAAGACAAACAAAACAAAAAAAATGTTTTAATTTACAAAGTTGTAAGATCTCATAGATAAGGGTGACTTAAAGTGCTTTTCCACCGGCGACGCGAGACGAGACGAGGCGGCGCGAGAATTTTTATTTGTATTAAAACACCCATTTCCACAGCGCGCGCGCGAGGAGGTTGCGCGATTTTTCAATACAAATTTCAATTCTCGTTCCGCCTCGTCTCGCCTCGCGTTGCCGGTGGAATGAAGCACCTTTAGATGTTAAATTAATTTTACCGCCGCACTTTATCATGTAGTCTGTCATGGAGATCAAGGGGAGAGGCCTTTGCCCAGCAGTGGGACACCCATATAGGCAAGAAAACAAAAAAATAAGTCTGTTAGTGACAATTAAGTCGTTCCTTAGTGAAGATTTTACATACACAAGTTTGAAAAAGTGACGAGATAATCTCTAAGTATGGTTAGACGGTTAAGTTATCGATTTTAAAACAGGCCAAGTGCGAATTGGATCCGCGCACGAAGGGTTCCGTACCATTATCTATACAACATTAGCAAAAACGCAAAAAAACACGTTTGTTGTATGGGAGCCCTTAAATATTTGTTTTATTTTAATTTGTTTATTTATTTTTTAAGTGATTATAGAACTAAATATTCTGTGAATATTTCAAGCGTCTACCTGTTGCCGTTAATAATATCGAGAAAAATGTCTATACTATTGCGCAAAAACCCGCAAAAAAATCACGTTTGTTGTATGGGAAGCCCCACTTAAACATTTATTTTATTCTGTTTTTAGTATTTGTTATTATAGCGGAAACAGAAATACATCTTCTGTGAAAATGTCAACTGTCTAGCTATCACGGTTCGTGAGATACAGCCTATTGACAGACAGACAGACGGACGGACAGTGGAGTCTTAGTAATACTATTTTCTACTGAGACCTATTATTGTATTAATAATGTATGAGGGCGTCGGTCAGCAACTATAGGTGACCTTGGTAGGCTTATCAACCACAATCGATACCGTATGACGGGAAAATGAGCCGTAATACTTTAAATAAACCGCTCCCATTAGTGTTCAGAACATTTGAATAAGGTAAAAACACGATAAAATACAAACAGTATCGCTTTCCTGATGCATTATTCTGCCAATACCAAATATATGTTAGTGTGTACGCCTGCAAATATTTTACCGATAGGTTTATAGTATTAAAAATGCTGTTCTATAGATAAATACCAACTCTAATCCTTTATCTTACGTAACCTTTTTAAGCCTTTTGAGTGATAAAATGCCAAAATTTACGTCACCAAAACGATAAAAAAATACTAAACTATTAACTGAAGAATATTATTACAAGAAGCATTTCTTTGCAACGACTAAGTAAGTTACGATTTAAGACGGAAAGGTATCCACTTTTCCACTAACCTGTATCCATAGACCCACTCCAGCTTGAGCTTGTTCTGCGGCGGCGGCGCGACCTTGGCAGGGTCCAAGTTATCGTGGTCGCTGGGTCCGTACAGCACCACTGGTCTTCCTCGAAGGTACATGCGCATGGAGCCATCTTCTTCGTTGTACTGACAGGTGTGGGTGCTATAACGAGAAGATCATGTGATACGGAGAGATGCGGTGTTTCTGAAGCAGATTTTCATGTTTGTAGATGTTGTGATCTTGTGTTCTATCGCCACACGTAAGAAAGGGTTATCGTAAATATTTTAGAGTGGTATTACAATACGATGTTGGGCTGGGAATTCAAGGACAACTCTGATAACAGTGTCCAAATATTTTTTTTGGTTTTTGAGATGGCAAATCCTTATTACGCATAAAACGGATCGAAAGGATATACATGGAAAACATGTGTTAGCCCCAAATCCAAGATCGGACAGTATAACTGAAGCCCACTCGGATTTTTGGGATTGTATCTCGATTGAACTTCGCCCACACGACAAAGTCAATGTGCTTAATTACTTAAGCGTCTTCTTTGCTCAAATTCGAAGTTAAGAAGTCAGCATTTCTTACAAAATAAACGGACTTTTTTGCACTTGCCACATTCGTGGCAGTAAATTTATTCAAACAGTCACATCCATAATGCGATCATCCATATAAGGGTGGTATTCCACTTGTCCAAGATCTTTGTCCAATGTGTATTTGCGTCTCACAGTTTGCTTAAAAAATGTGAGGAACATTCGGGGAACGGAGTGGGTCAATAAAATTCAACCAATTGACGAATTGGTTGCGGAGCGAACATTGTCTCGATCTGTCTGGCTAATTTACAACGGTTCGTTTAATGGTTATTGACAGAACCCGCATGAAGATTTGACGTTACGCTCAAACCAGTACTCAAAATGGGCCAACGTGTAAAGAAATTTCGTCCCGCCCGTTTTACCCATTTTCATTATACTATTGAGTGGATGATACAATTAAAATAATTTTGTCGCTTTGAAGTGTCACGCGAATTTGTTACAGACTTTATGGGAGAGTGTATTGGAATTCATTCTGCTGACCGTACAAGTGACATGTAATTTGTGTCCACACAGATAATGCAGTGTGACATCATCTCGAGGTATGCTCTGCCACTGATGCAAAAAATGGCCACTTTACTGTAATTATTGAATAAGACGACTGCCGAGGTCATTATCACAAACAGATGTAACTTGTATACAATAAGAGGAACTTTATTCGGTTTTTTCATCTGAACACCAAATTAGCTTGTGCAAAAGAGATTTGTAAATTCATATGAGAATGAACGGCCTTCAAATTATAATTGACTAGGAGTTTCTTTCAGAAGGAAAACATCGTAAGAATCGCACACTGTAAGGACTTAATATAATAGAAACACACAAAATACTTATGCTATTTACAAGAATGTTAGTAAAAAAAAACACAGTTAATAACACATACTTTTCAGAAAAACTCCCAACATACAAGGCACTCCAATAATTGCATACTTACCTAGTTTTTGTTGCAAAAATGGCAGTAGAGGGTAATTAATTAACTAATGATAAATGACGTTAGTTGCAATATGCCCATGCGATGATATTTATTTTAAAATGCATAAAGTATTTTATTTCATAAAAAGCCAAACCAAAATACCAAGCGACTTACATCGGGGTGAACGACATCTTTACGCCTTAAAATGAAGTTTAAAAAATACTCGATTCCAAATGCGGTAAGCTTCCAAGTCCCTTTACCTTAACAGTCGAAACTAAAATGAAAACAAAATGTCCTGTAACAGCCGTTTAAAAGTTGTTACGAGTATAATAGACTGTTATGTGATACAACGAAGCCATTATCTAAAATCAGATAAGAAAATAATAGGTACCTAGGTATAAAAATAATGAACCAATCGAACGTCAAAAACTACATAAATTTAGGCAATTTACCCTTCATCCATGTCGAATGTAACTTTTTAATGCCAAAAATAGCTCGGATGCCACTGCGCGCCAAACTTTTTTTTAGCGGAACGGGTTTTCGCGGCACAGATTAAAGTCGCACAGCCGGCGTCAGAGAAAAACACTAACAGACTGACGTGTGCAAGCCGCGGAACGAACCCTGCCATCTACTCGACCGCACGAAGGTTTTACATTGTACGCTTTATGTTACCGCTTTTGTAAAAGAGTGTTTTAACCACCTTGGTTTAAAGCAGCAATGGACGCGCGGTTACAACAAATAGACGTAGGTAAATGCTCTTCGTTATTAAGGTATTTGAGTGGATAACCTCACTTTGTCCACACAACGTATATTTATGTTTGTAATGCCCGTATGACTTAATGAGCCGGCGATTGGGTTCGCGGCAAACTTCGCTTAAAGAAATGATGACCGTGAACTGTGCTGTGAATCATGGTCTGTTGGTTTCAGCCGGTGCGGTGTGCAGACTGCACGCTTAATTCTAAACAGCCAGTTTGTTTATTTTTTAATCAGCCAGCTACAAATTGGACCCGGTCAATCGGTTATTTCCTGGAACGTTCGACGTCTAGCTGATCACAGGACGACTGAACTGTGACCGTATTAAAAGAGCAGGCAAGTTTCAGGTGTCAGCGCTTTAGCAGTTACATTAATAATTATCTTCGTCCCGTGTAGGTAGGTACTAGGTACTACTTAGAATTTGGGGGGTTTTGATACCCCATAATGCGATACGACCTCTGGGTTTTTATTCCATTCTGCACTTATGGGACCACATTGCTTTTGTACATTGTAGCAAAATATTTGCGATATTGTTAAGTAAATATCTAATAGGATGTAGTGAAGTGGAAAAAAACCGGCCAAGTGCGAGTTGGACTCGCGCACGAAGGGTTCCGTACCATTATCTATACAACTTTAGACGCCTTAATATTGGGCAAAAAACCGCAAAAAAAAAATACGTTTGTTGTATGGGAGCCTCACTTAAATATTTAATTTACTCTGTTGATTTAGTATTTGTTGTTATAGCGGCAATAGAAATGCATCATCTGTGAAAATTTTAACTGTCTAGCTATCACGGTTCATGGGAAACAGCCTGGTGATAGACAGACAGACAGACACACGGACAGTGGAGTCTTAGTAATAGGGTCCCTTTTTCACCCTTTGGGTACGGAACCCTAAAAACCACCTTGTTGATCCAAACTAATATTTTTGAAAAAAATATATGTAATAGAATATTAAATTGTGTATATTATATCAAAATATGGTAGGTGTCGCTAACTTGCAAAAAAAAAAAACTAAAACAGACAAAAATGTTGACTTCAAAAGAAACTAGGACTTTAATTTTTTTAATATAAATGTATCTTAAATACGTGTATAAAATATTCGAAGGACGTGTCATTCGATAAAGTAATTTGGCCAATATAAATTAAAAACTGTTTTTTTTTTTTTAATATTTCGCTAATCGTAAGTATTTAAGGCTTAATATTCAGTAAAATTATATTTGACAATGAGGCAAATAAACGTGCATATTCAGTTTTCATATTCAGCCAGGGGCGATTTTACTATAGCAGACCGGCCAGACCCTTTATACGAAAAAGTAAAACAATCCGGTTAAATTATGTAAAGAAAAGGGGCAAAGTGCCGTTATATAACTATCATCATTACGCAGCTGCTGTTTGTGCGTAAATGATTTTATCCAAACAAGGACAATAAGGACAGTGTCAGATACTTGTCGGTTTATTACGTGACACGCATGAGAATCATAAAGCTGCATTTTTTGCTCATGGTTCTAGGCAGGTAGGTAAACAAGTTTGAGACAAGTTAAAGTGATTGGAATGATGATTATATTCTATGTATTAAAGATTCAGTCAGGGGCCTGTTTTATAAAGCTATAAATTATAATTTACAGGTTACAAGTTTCCATTTGACACAACCTCGGCCAATGACAACCAGCCATTTGAGCAGTGTTGCCAGTTTAGACCTGTAAAATTGTAACTTGTAGCTTTATAAAACGCGCCCCAGGTAGTGAAATAAGTAAAGCTTCTTTTTCTTCTTCAGCTGGTTTGCTAAGTTACATGCCATGCTATTTTCTCATGCACTTAAAAGTTTTACTTTGGATTCGGATTACTTTTTTAAACTATGAAATCTCCTGCTTAATCTCTTCTTCCTATATCGAGACTCCTAGACGCAATATCACGGACAGATAAATATCTCATTTAAAATGGTTTATTTCATGCCTTTTTTGTACACTCTATTATTGCTACGTTGTAGTAGAATAAAGGGAGAAAAAATAAATGAAAATATACTTGTAGTTAACATGATTTACACACACATGTCCTAACTATTGGCAGATGTGTGCCTCCAGGCGGATAATGGTTTCTAGGCGTATTGTCAGGTTAGTTCAATGCAGCTCGAAGGCCATCCGAGATCATTTATCTGGCTGCTACGAAACATGTTAATGTGTTACTAGAATGTTCTACTTAAAGCCAATTTGCGAACAAAAGACGTGCAAATATTAGACTATGAAGGTCAAACTCTATTCTTGCTTGTAAGCACGTCCACACGTAATTTTTGACATATCTTAATTAAGAGATAGGTAACAGTTTAAAATTGGACATAGTATTAAACACCTAGTTGGTTTTCCTTCTTTTACAGCCAACAAAACCAATCACTGAGCAACTTCCAATTCCAATGCAGTATTTGTTAACCGACCGAAGACCGGAATATCATTACTGTGACATAAAAAAACTTAATCATCGAGGGAATAGTTGGTTCCACGCGAAGATGAATAAATGCTAAATTTGCAATAAGAAATAAATACAACTATTGATAAATCCCAAAACCAAATGATCTGAAAATAAAACCAGTACCACCACCCAAAGTGCCCGCAGAAACCCAACAATGCGAGAAAACGCCACCACCAATACCATTTAACTACGTTCACTTACCCATGTTTCAATATTGGCCCGTTTTGCGACGACTTAGAATATAAATTTAGCAACGACTTTGTGGTGGTAAATCTAGAGGAAACGAACAAAACATTAGTGTAATATATTGTATGGTGCAAACAAAAATAACAGTACAAAAACTACTAAAACATTTACGGTCATGGACATTAACTGAAGACCATTCCATTATAGAACCTTGTCGGATAGTCATTAAATAAATTGGTTCTTGTGGTTGATGTTATGACAGTGACTTACCCACAGCACAAAATTAGTATCTCTTTTAATTTAAGAGCTTTGCTCTTGTCGGTGGAGTAATTTTCAATCTTCTCTCCTATCTGCCAGCTCCTTGACATCTTTATACGACACTACATGCACATTCTCCTTAATTTGGTCCATGTAGCTTCTTCTCGGTGTTCCTCTGCCTCTCCTGCCTTCAATCTTCCCCTCTATAATGTTTTTGATCAGCATGTCGTGCCTCAATAAATGGCCAATCATCCGTCCTCTTCTGTTCTCTATAATCTCCAATATCTTTCTTTTTTCCTTTACCTTCGCCAATTCTTCTTAAGGGAAAAAAGAAAGATATTGGAGATTATGGCGGTCTGAGTCCGGCAGGTGCAGGAGCAAGGCTGCACAGGTCGTCATCATGCAAAATCCGTGCCACATTTGAAAATTAGTATAAGTATCATAAATATGTGAGGTAGGTTTAGGTCACGTTAGGGCCAAAGCACTCAGAAATAGGAGCGAGTTCCGTTTCTGCTAAATTTGAATGAGAAATAGAAATCATTGCTCAGTTGTGCCACTTGTGCCACGCAATTGTGCCATGGGGAAATCTTCGACAGGGTTCTTCAGTAGGTCAACTTTTAAAGTCCATAAAATTATATACACTCAAGGAAACATTATCGCGTACTGTCAGGGACTATGAAACTGGATAAACAAGTTTTGTTATGTGGCCTGTCATTAGGCAAATGTTTCCTTGACTGTACGTTATGCTCTAACATCTCAGCATTGTGTTTGATGCAAGGTTTACCAACGAACCATACTTGCAACTAATCGGTACTAGATACAACAGGTAGACTGAGGTTCCATGGGTACTTTCATGATTTGTCATACTTAGTACCTAACTACTCGCACAAGGCATTTTGCATTCATTTATCACGAGACCTTCTAATGTACAGAAATATCTACGTGTTTGACTCATTTCAGAGCGAGAGAATAAGTACTATTTACTATTTAGAACCACATCTACTACCAGGGGGGTTACCATACTTACCGTGATAGGGCTAAGCAATTCAGTTTAGGATGAGTGTAAGGGACCGAGCTATAGTAGTTGCACAACCGTGTCTCTTTCGCTCTCTTTTTTCATTTGTTTCTTTCCAAGAAATGTTTTCTTGGAAAGGAAAACAAAATATTCAAAATTTTTAAAAATTAGACTAGGTTTAAGGGGAGAGAAATATTAACGCATTCCGTATGGTTTTTTTTAGCTTCACAATCCTCTTAAGACCAATGTAAAGCGAGTGGACTCGTTAAACAATTTTTTATCACCATGACTAATGTCAAACAAAACAGACTCTGGATTTTTACTAACTGAATTCCGAAGTAAAACATCAATGCATGAACAATGTTAATAATTTTTGACTGGGTAAGTACGCAGTAGTTTTGGCACGTCTAACAAACATCAACATACAAAAATAAATGATAAAACTAAAATTACTTTAAAATATCTTAAAATTATATAATTAGGGCAATTAAGGTTGATCCCTGTGACATATTCGCAAGCAAGGTATAAAATAAGTGATTAATAATGAAAATTACTGAACATCATCGCAAAGTTAACAATTACATCAATGTAGAAATGTGATGCAAAGTTAGAAAAATAAGTGTAATACGCATTTATATGAGCTCTCACCGGGATCATCCTATATTGATCCAATTAAAGCTAATACTGCATGCACTTATGCCATCGTCTAAATAAAAAATACTTATCCAATAAGAAAATTCTGGCGTCAGTGTCACATCAATTTGAACTTATTTCATTGATTTTTTTTTATTTAGACGTCCACAATTAAGTACCTGGGCCTCTATTCCACTTTGTAATCCCCATTCCCATTATGCTTTCATAGCCATATTGTTTTTTGTAGTCGTTACCATAATGTTAACAAAATGGTGACAACAAAGTGGAATACAGGCCGGCCGGCGACAAGCAAGAAAAACAAGTATGGCTACTGCTAGCCGTACAGGAAAATGACACTATAACTGTGTAATTAGTCCAACGTCACAATATATTCTAAAACATGCCATAACTAGAATACCTGCCGTGCAACACAAAAAAAGAGTAGTCCACTTGACATATCTAGGACACCATAGTACCCTAAGTAATGCCACAGTATAAACAGTAGTTCGTCTTCAAATAAAGTTATATCGTGCGGCTTGCATGTGTGCGTGCCTTGACTGTACGCACCACAAGCAAACTTAACTGGACGCTCCAAGCCGGTTTAGTGTGGGCCGTGCCGTGGGATGTGCATCGACTTAACCCTAGCGCCCAAGCGGCAATACGTAACAGAAACTCCTAAAGGGCCGGAGACGAACGATTTTTCTATTTATACTATGGTAATGCGGTTGGAAAAATGGTTTAAATTAGAACGATTTTTAATTATACTTCTGCATTCCTTTGCGAGTTGTATGTTTAAGTGGATATGTACTGTTTTTTTATCTTGGACGGCAGTCAGCATAGCAACCTACCTGTTGTTGGGTATCAAGCCCTGCGCGTTGAAGTCTCCAGTGGAATTCCAGCGTTTGGTGAGATTGAGGCCTCCGGGGGACTGACTCTGGTTGCTCGACGTCGAGTTATTGCGGGATCTACGATAAACTGCTATATAGCTACTAGCCACTAACATTTGCTGCAGAGAAACCAACTTGTAATTTTTTCTACAATGTCTCAGCTTCATTGTAATGTTTCACATTTGATGTCCAATGAGATTTTTGATTGGCAACATCTCAGAATTAGTTAGGAATTATCAAGATTTTCATCACCAGGCAATGAATTAATTAAACATCCTCTCTTAGGCTTGATTTTCTCCTACGCTGACATCGGTCGCTGTCGTCGCTGACGTCGGCCGAGCGTACGAATATATGGCAAATCTGCCGCGGACGTCAGCGTCGCTGTGCGGTGTCCCAAAGAACATGGTGTATATTCGTCAGCGTAGGAGGAAATCAAGCCTTAGAGTTCATATACTCGTCTATGTTTACGTTTATAAAGAACTCCTGACCTCTGACTTCTAGACCCGCCGGTGTGTTAGAATTTAATAGAGTAGATTAAGCAAATAATACATGTATAATTTTTTGTAGATTAAATTAAAAAAATACCTTTTTATCCTATCCTGCTTCAAGGAATCTTCCCTGCAAATTCCAAGTTTCTAGGTCCCACGATTTAGTCTGTTACTTGTCTGTCGGTCACGTTTCGTCAAAGGATTCATAATTATGTATAGAATACAGAAAATATAAGAGATAACCAGCAAGCAGGTGACATTGAAAGTAGTCACCACTGCCCATTAGCACCTGCGCACCATAGTTATCGCAGGTGCGTGCTATGTTTGAGAAAAAAAACCAGCAACAACTGGGTCTGACAATGATGATTCCATAATAAATAGCAGAAAAAAACAAACTATAGTGTCAAGGATAGTATGTTTAGTTTCGTCCAGTCTTAGACGTAAAACATTCAACCTTTTCAGATCTAGTCAGAGTGCAGAATCCCCTGATAATTAAACAGACGTTTAGGCGAAAAACAAAGTTCTTAAACTAAAGACTGTCGAAGGCCCGATTGTTTGATCAGTAATTAAACTAACCAAAGAAACTAATACTTAAAATTCCTAGTCTTCTTTGGTAAAATTGTACGTTCTCTCGAATTAATTTAATTTAAGTTGGTTTCTCTGTAGAGTACTCTAATTTAGCAATAATAATAAATATATTGCAGTAAACATAGAAAAAGAGTGAAAAGCTTAGCTTTTAGAAAATACTAGGTAGCTTAGTGATAGTGTACAAAAAACAAAACAATTTTCATAACAACAACAATACAAAGTAGAAACACTTAAGACAATGGAGTCTCCGACTCTTGACCCATTTTAATATACTGAACTCAATACATATACCATACTGAAGATCTAGATTGTGATGGCCGTATTAAACTGAACTTGACCGACATGCGTCTCGTGTCACGACGGAAATTATAGTTTTTATGAATTAACGTCTTCTTTGACGTGTCTTGAATTTTAATAATACGGCCCTAACCTTAATACGGCTCTTAAATCTTACTTACTTTTAAAAAGTATTAATTTTAAGTTCAGTATATCACTACAGACTAAAGCTAGAACAAAATAAGAACAGGCTTCTATGAAGGAGATAGATTAGAGAAAGATGTAACGAGGTTTAGTTCAATTTTATGTAGAAAACTACACTTTACAATGGTATCCTATCGGAAGGTTGGGGTTTTGTTCCAAAATTTACAAGTCAGAGATATATTTTTCTTACCGATTATCTTTTCGAAATTAGGTTTGTTTTATAAAAATCCAGGAAAGTTAAGCGGGTTTAGAAAAAAAAATCATTATGACATTGAAATTTAGTTCAGAATATTCTTTAAGGAAGACTTCAGGTCTTTGAGTGTACTGTGTACTGTTTAATCCAAGGTGGACTTCCACGGGTCGCATTCGATGCGACAGACTCACGCGACAGTCACTCCGCAGCCGATGCGAAAGTGTAAGGACTATGAAAATGTATAGCGCCGCTTCTGTAATTTGCGGCTGAAAACTGAGCGAGCCGCGCGTGGCAGAGCCGCTAATCACGAACGAGGCGCCATACATTCTGTTGGTGTACTTACAAATGCAGTGGATAATCATACGACATCGTTTAAGTTGTTGGATAAGTTCGTATTTGTCTTGCTTATCAATGGATACTAAAGCTGACTGAGAAAGCTAATAAATACATAGTGTTACGACCAAAAACGATGTCGTGTTTGTTTCACCACATCGCGCGTGTCAGTCGGACCAGCCGCGATCCACGGAAGTACACCTTAGCTTAACCACCACAGTAAAAGACCTTACAAATTTACCTATAGCAATAGTTATGTCGACAAGTCTTCTATTCATTTCCTAACAGGCGCTTCCTCTTTGTTCCATAAAATAAACTAACGATTTTCGTTAGAAGTTAAATCTCCAGTGGGCCCAGCAGATTAACGTACAGATTGAAATGCGGAGAGGTTCGCAGCTATCTAATAGAATGAGGGACGTATATACCTTTATCATTCTAATAAATAGTTCAGTCAGTCAGACTGTTGCTCTGTGGGGCCTATTGGAGATTATACTCTTGAAGAAAATCGTTAGTTCTATTCTTTTATGGAACAAATGCTTAATGATACACTGTTCTATTCTATGAAATGAGAAGTACCTTTCCTAACTTAGAGTCTGTATGTTACCTGTAAGGTTGCGGCGCCAGCGTGACATGCGGCGCAGGAGTTGCGCGGGGGGAGGGAGACGGCGCGGGGGAAAGGGACGACGATGATGCTGGCGAGTCAGACTGTAAAGAGCCCGTCGATTGGTGCTGCGGGCCGCGTCTGGAACCAAAGAGATAGCATAAGTTTAATAAGAAGAATGTTTAGTTTAAACTATTTCAGAGATTTTTCTGAGAATTGCTTGCTCAGGTCTGCCAGTTAGTCAAGAACAAAAAAATCTAGCCCTCACGGATGGCAACCTATTTCAAATTTTAGTATTGGAAATAGGCCTTTGTACCACCTATTTTATCTTTATCTTTATTGTATTGTCTTCTTTTATCTTTTGCGCGATAAAGGGTTTACATAAACACCTACATATTTTTGTTTGCTTACACTACACTCAGTTGTTATACATGTTTTGCTAAAGACAGATGACGAATACGTAATTGATTGTAACGTCACGCGCATACATTACGTAAAAACTGTGTTTAAATGGTACACCACTTGGGAGGTCTCCACCATTTTTCATCTGTTTAGTTTCAATGAAAGTACACGATTAACGATAAAAACTGAACCGCTTCATTAGCAGTTGCCAAACGAAACAATGACGCAATCAGTGATTGATTCAAGTCATCGCCAACTGAATTAATGGATAACTATTGTGGCAATCATAAATGATTCGAAGAACTAAGTGAGAATGATCAGCGACGTAATGATTTGTGGTTTTGAGCACGGTTAAACCAGGTTAAAATACATTGTACGACGTTTAAATATTACTTTCTGATAGAGTGTGCACTGATGCTAGTAGTGGTGGTATGGGTGTCAACATAACACTTAACACGGTAAGTTTTTTTAAATAAATATTACAGAAATAAGATTTTTAAGATAAAACTGTACTGGCAGCAGACAGGACTTACGCAGCATCCGTCCGCTTACCGAAACCGACCAAACCCAACCCAAAGTGGGTACCTATGAATAAATCTTGATTTTGTGGTTTTTGGGTAACCTATGTGACTCTAAATGCATAAGTTAAACGTTTATAGAGCTTAGCTAGTTGGACTTACGGGATACAAATATACCCTATTTTAACCCTGAAAAATGCATTTACGCATACGGGACACAGGTCGTTAGGACGTCCAGACCAAGAACGGCCGTAATACCTACTAAAAACCAGCCTACTAATACCAGCGATTCTCCCTCCATGCCGTTGTCGGCGAGGGCCGCAGGTTCTGCTTGCGCATTTGACTTCGCCCTTTACCGGTAGACCCGCTTAGCGCGGGCTCTGACCCTCGAAAAGAGCCCCGGAAGATTTCAGGCCGCTTACATTTCTAGAAAATAATCTATACCCAACGTCAATAGTAACACAAACATCGTGCTGTGTCATCAAATGTTCCATTACCAAATTTGACTGACTGACAGAGCGTAATCGATTGAGCGTATACACATGAAGCATGTACCCCTGCATCTACACTAATATTATAAAGAGGAAAGATTTGATTTTTTGTTTGTTAGCATTGAATAGGCTCCGAAACTACTGGACCGATTGGAAAAATTCTTTCACCATTTGAATGCTATATTATCCCTGAGTAACATAGGCTATGTTTTATTTTACTGCGCGGACGGAGTCGCGAGCAACAGCTAGTTGTAGGTATTCTTGTGATAAACTATACCTTTGTGGTAGTGAGGAGGCTGTGGAGCCGTAACTGGAGGTCCGTTTAGCTGTCTCTCTGTAGGAGGGCTGTCGTAACCTCAGCTCTCTCGTCGGAGTACCCGATGATCCTGAAAATATAAAAAATACCATTAGCATAAATGCAATCAAATGATTTACAGAATTCTTCAAGTACCTACTCCTACTACCCAACTTTATATTTTGGTCTATTGACACTTTTTTAGAGCTCATTGCATTTCATTTCATTTTTTTGTAGTTCATACTTGGCTTTTTTTACCAATTAGTAAAGAATGCTTATTGTTGGGCAATAAATGAGCTATTAATACTTATCGTGTTATAAAGTAATTTTACAATCAATCAACTTATTGCTTGCAATTGCATACCACGACAGCACGAAATATTTGTCCTCAATAATCGACAAAGATACAACTGTTTTGTTAAAATAAAACTTCATATTTATTTGTTTGTTCCTGTCTATGTGGCAGACAACAGTGCATTTTTGTTGTTTTTACGACAACCTTGACTTAAAAAAAGTTGGAAAACTATCAAAACGTCATATTACCAGGTTAGATAACCCACTTGGACGTTTGCCTCCATAAAACAGTTTAGTGGTGATATGACCCTTTGTAGGGTCCATCCGCATCCCGCAGCC
The DNA here is from genome assembly GCA_948252455.1 of Acleris cristana. Classification (NCBI taxonomy): domain Eukaryota; kingdom Metazoa; phylum Arthropoda; class Insecta; order Lepidoptera; family Tortricidae; genus Acleris; species Acleris cristana. Next base: position 943,847 of record OX411785.1, read on the forward strand.
TACCTACCTTCTTTCCATCGTTCTCCTTACTAAATTCTAAGCTGCTGACCTGTGTAAGCACCATTCCGCTGAGCAGTAGGCGCTGTCGGAGCCCTTCCTTCTAATGCGTTGAGCCTCCGCAGCGCGTCGGCCAGGGTGGAGCGGAGGCAGAGCAGTTCCTCGGCCTGCCGGGAGCAGCGGAGCTCGAGCTCGGACACCCGCGCCGCCAGCCCGGCGCCCTCGCCCTCTAGCATCTCATCTGGAAGAAGAAAGGAGCCAGGTTAATGCTGGGTACAGAAGTAGAGGACAGTCGTTCTTATAGCGGAGTATAGGTAAGGTTAAAAAATCAAAATTTTAGAAAGTAGTGACAATAAATTCTTCCCTTATTGATGAAGTTAGAGTAATGAAAAAATACCTTAAGAAGCAATTATTCTCCATAATATTATTAGTAACATTTGAAATTAGGCTTAAACATCTCAAAATACACACATCAAAAATGTCTAAGGATCAAAAATATCCTCAATTATTTGATCCTGAGATATTTTTAATGTGTGTATACAAACATTGTTAGTCAAATACTAGATTCTTGCTGACGTAAAATAAAATGTAATCCATAACCATCTGCTATCTCACAAACGGACAAAGATAGAAAAAGGTGTCACGTATGTTACAGCCCAATTAAATGCCCTAGAAGCAAAATTACATGAGACCACCTTGCAACCACATCCATATAGGGACTCCCGATGTTTTCGAGCCGAGCTTAACAAGCCCAAACAGGTTTCAGAGCTGCGACCTTTTCCAGAATTAAAACGTAACAATTGCGACACAACTTTCAGGCCGACTTCACACAAGTGTTGACCAAGTTACGAATACTATTGTGTCGCGAACAATTGGTTATTGTAGAATTAGCGACATGTGCAATACGGGACTTTGAGTCTTATTAATAGACAATAGGGGGTTTATGAGGCGTTTTTATAATGAGGACAAGTCATGGTGACGAAAATGCATCAAGGACGTTGGATGGTAGTTGAATACAGATCTACATAGATAAAGATGTAATGTTATACGATTGTACGTGATGTAGGCACAGGAATGCCGTGTGACTTGTAGTGTAGTCCGTTGGCCAATTTATTAAAAAAAACAGTGTTGTATTTACTTGCTTATAGGAATTTGGAAGTCTGTGCTGTAATTAACAGTTAGTACGTAAATATTATGAAAAGTGCAAGTAACTAGCAGGAAGTTTGGTTTATATCCGCCTGTTGAACAGGTCAAGTCTTCAAGGTCTTGCATTCTTCAGTTGCATTGCAAGTCAATGCAACAGTTAACTCAGAGCTGCTGCTGTATTTTTTATTCAGAAACACAAAATAAGTGAAATACTTGTTATCTTAAATATCAGAGGACAACCTTCCACAAATTGGACTGAATGTTATAGCTTTGTTTTGGTTAAAATGGATTTCAAATAGCCTCCGTTTTTGTCAAGAACTTATTTCTGTCGTGTCAATTCGTGTGGAAAGCCCTAAAATCTTAGGTAGGTGGTTTTTCAAAAATATTGTTACTGGACCGCCGGCATCAGGTCTGGGTGATAGGTTACGAATACGGTTTGCAGCCCCTTTACCAATTGACAGGGCTTAACCATTGTTTTGGGGATTTTAAGTAAGTATTCGCCCATACAAAACAGAACCCAAAAATCTGGTGCCTGCAAACTCTAGTTGCTATCCGTTTAAGGCCCACCTTGTGTTCCTAAAGACTCTAAACCTTTTCTAAGGTATCCCACTCAGTGTACTTTAGGAAAGGCTGTGCTAGACTAGATATAGCTTCCTGTAATAGGTACCTACACTGCGGCAGAATGCTAACAGGGATCCTATTCAACGTAATGTGTTCTTTTTACTTTATATTTTTCTATTGTCATTCTTCCTCGTGGGTTGAATTAATATTTTCTATTCTATTCTATTCAATAACTTACGCCAAGCTGCATACACATCGTTCATGGTGTCTCCTGGCGAATCACTGGCCCTAGAACTCCTGGACTCCCGATCTCCATGGCTGTCCATCACACCACGTTCTTCTACCACATCTTATGGCTGAATATCTTTAAAGCGTATTGAATACGCTTTATTCTTCAGTATGCTTTACATTAATGACATTGGAGTTTAAATTAAAGATATACGGTACAATAACGTATTTAGAATTATAATAGCGTGGCCCAATTATTCATATTTCGATTGACTTCGTTGGCAAAAACAGATTTGCTTACAATACAATTTTATCACCGCCCTTCTGGGCGTTTCGTCACTTAAGCTAGAGTGACAGTGACAGACTTATATAATACATTTAACGTCTTAGTAACTACATACATTGATTATAAAATAAGATGCCGACTGATCAGATCTGCGTGTGGTAGAACCCGTAGAACCTTGTACAGTATAACAGGAACCATTTTGTTACAGTTAAGCAGGAATGTTCGTACTGTTGTGTCCCACTAGAGGGTAACACAGCCTGTAAAATGACTAGTATAGAAACATAAGCATTGCATCTTAGTCCTAAAAGTTTTGGGCTTTGGAGATCCAAGAACATAATTATACATTCTTAAAAAAAATACCGGCTCCTTATTTCACCATCCTATCAATATAGGTGACAGGTGACAATTCAGTTAACGTCGCAAAGTTAACAAGTTCATGTCACTGGGATTCATTATCATGATGGTGAATAGGGGCAAGCGGTCTCACGTTATTTTCTACTCGGTAAAACAATATTGCTTTTGACATGCTATCTTATTGTTTTAACCGTGCGGCCATTACTGTTAAGTAAATAAAAGTTATCATAACGTTGACAATATGATAACATGCTCCTGTATGCTAGTTTGACTTTTCTATGCCACAAAGAATTCCTCTTCTTTACTTAATGCTTGTTTTGCTTTAACTTGCTTTAGGGTAATAATAAAATCAATGTAAAGGAAATAATTTCGAAGTGTTGGAATCCGAGACGCGTCTTGTTTCTCGTTACTTTCCAATAATGCTAAGAATTCCGACTTAGCGGTACCGCCGGACAATTTGCATAAGCCATTTGAAACCTGATCCGTCCCTAACTGTTGTTCGTACTAAATGAGTTTGGGTGAAGTGTTGTAGCATTTTTATTTGTATCCAAGCAAGGGATACAATACAGTAAACATTAGTTTATTTCAAAGTTTAATCAACTTTATGTGCGATACTCCAACGAAAATGTTCGGCACTTTAGTGCATTGTCATAATAAACATGAACATCAAATGACAGATGGCGATGACGATGACATTCAGAATGACAGGGTTCTAAGCATGCTCTACATTTTTATTGGGTGACTGTGACTATATGTAACTGTGTATTTTGCTCAAAACCATATTAAAATTCAACTTTCCAGTAAATGTTTCAATAAATTCATGTACTTTGACAGGAATATTAACATCGTGTACCGTGGTCATATTGCCTTAAAATTGTACTTGTGTAAGTTTGTTATAAGACATTTATTTAAGTATCATGACAGTCATGATCTTAGTAAGATAATTGTCATTTATATTTTAGTGTTTTTCATCTCAACCAACGATTAAATAATAATTATAATTAAGCAACCCGTGAACTAAAAAAATGGTCCTTCGACCCGGATATTCCGATTTGTTTCATAATTTATCGAACAGGCCACCCCAATCACCGGATTTGTCCACATTGTACACAAGTTAAATTAATTTCCTTAAATGTTACGTTTCATAACAGTAACGAGGTGAGCTTTGCCGAATAAGTGACCGATAATTACAGAGGTTAAGTGATTCTTAAACGGTGGAGTTAACCACCGTCATTACATCGGCACACGTGGTTATTAGTTCACCCTAAGGCGTTACTTGTATTTGTTAATTGAATACGTAACGTTTCATTTTTCGAAAGTAGGTAACTTAATTAACAGGGTTGGTACAAATTTTGGACATGTGACAAATACTTAAGAATACCTTGTGAGACTTAATTATCTCAATAGATCGAAACCTACTCTTCTTCCTTCTTTCCCCGCGGATACATAAACGGAGGAATGAACTTCTCCTCCGACCTTTCAGCACTGGCTGGGGTAGTATCCGCGGGAGTTTATAACTTCATTCACAACAAGGGGCATTGGTGTTTTTAGCCGGTGCGAGCCCGGCAGTACCTGGGCCCTCCATTCCCAGGTCTCCGGAAGGGATTTTCATCTCTGCCCCTTTTAAATGTAAATTTCAATATCCTGCTAACAAAAGCAAGGACTTAAGTCTTTGGCCATTCAGGCGACAAAAAAAAAAACTGGGTTATCTAATAGCCGGACCATATTGTGGTACTGGTGATAGCTTCCTAGGAGTAGTTTTAGTTTTCAAAATTATTGTAAAGTTGGATTACGCACTCCCCTTTCCGATTTAATAGTAAATTAACTGAGGATGTCAGTGACAGGCAATGAGGCGAATGTCTTCTTAATTAATAATGTTAGTCATAGACAGTAAGGATGTTGCAATTAGCTATGGGACCCCTTATAAAAAGACCCCTAAGCGGTCCATAGGGACCCTAGGCAAAAAAAAGGATGATTAAAATTTAGACTCAATTTAAACAATGGGACTAACTTTGTTAGAATTCAAATCCCACGCAGTGTTACTACAAAATTCAATGAATTTGTTAATTGGATGCCTAGGTGAAAGGTTTAGTCTGAAACTGAGTCTAATTACTTGCGCTGTTTAATTTAATTAAAAACATAAGAAATATTTTACTTCAATTAAGTTACGGGTGAGCTAGTGAAAGTAGACGTTTTAAAATTTGACAAGTTGGCATTTAAGTTAAGACTAAAACATAGGTAAATCATATCAATAAAATTATGTAAATATAGATGGTGATAAATAACTACTTGGAGTCACGGAGATAAAGGGGAGAGGCCGGAGAGGGAGAGAAGTAATTTACTAAAATGATGAAACAATTAACACTTGACTCTGTATATGCCAATTATGATGTAATTATCGCTTTGAGGTGCTTGATTAAGAGCGCAAAATATACTAGCTAGACTTAGCAATTCTGTCCTTCTGAATAAAAAGGACGCATGCGCAATTTGGTAGTCAAAGCAAATTTTAACCCATACCTTAAGAAATAAGTTCACTTCTACATACGCTGGTCTATGAGACATGCGCCCTTTTCTAAAGGGGGCAGAATGGGCAACAGGGACTATTAATAAGGTGTTCTAAAAAAAACATGCTTATTGCTTTTCTGCTAATGGCCAAGGCGCTACTTCACATGCTCTTTTCTACGTCACACAGCTAGTGCTCGATTTTAAAAAACAAAACGCGGTTTTAAACAATATTACGTCATTCCGACCACTAGTCCAAAGCGGGCGTAGCACACAAAGATAATATACAAAAAAAAAACAGTAAAAAAATTGTATGCTTTTTAGAAACACCTCTATAAACATGATTTTTATCAGAACACCTTTACAAAAACATCCCGTTATCAATTAGACGGCATTTTTTCATTAATCTAAAATTACTATTTTTATTCACTTAACTGCAAATTAAGTTTCATTTACTGCGAACATTAAAACAAAGGAACGATAAGAAAGTAAAGGAAAAGTGATGGTACATTTGCACTAGTACACCTACTAGTACTACTACTATCAGATAAAGGTTATCGCGTGGCAGGTACAGCACGGCACGCTAGCACAGTAACGCTAGGTCCGCCGCGATCGGTAATCAAGAGCAACAGGGGAAATCTAAGGTTCACACATATTGCTAGGGTTCCGTATTTATTTTTAAAACAACAGTGGCCCGTTTCACGAAGCTACAAGTTACAAATTACAAGCGGAACTCTCTTTCTAGCAAAAGGAGTTAGAAAGACACTTCCGCTTGTAATTTGTAACTTTTAGCTTCGTGAAACGGGCTTTTGGTGTTAAGAATATTTTACTAATGTTACTTTTATTTTTATTCTTCGCCATTTTAGATGTTTTAGATGTTTATAATACATTATTTCAGATGTAAGTCTACTGTTGAATACCCCCGAGGATCGCTATGAAATTTAATAAAGTAAAGTTTTATAATCTTTAAGCATAATAAAACGTTATGGCGTGAAAAAAATCTGAAGTTTTTCTGGCAGACTAGGTATATTTTTTTCAAACCTTTATAAAATTGGATTAAAAATCTTATATTTAAAAGTAAGGGATGGTCTCCTAAGGAGTCCTGAGGCGATGCGCTCCTTATTTTCGCGTGGCGGCAAGAGGTTCAGTAGCTTCCTCACCATTCTCGACTCATCACCCTTTAAAGTTTCCGTAAAGTGGGCAAAACAATGAACCTCTTCCGACGGAACCCTAAAATCTCATGTTTATCATATAAACACATTCCCACGAGCGAGAAAGTTAACGGTCGTGAGAAAATACTTAGAAAAAGACGATTATAGTAATTGGACACTCGCTATTCTGAACTTTAACTCGTCGTGATAAGGCCTGTGACATTTAAGCGCCGGGTCGCTCGACATGGCATAGGTTACCCGGTGATTCTTACGTAAAATAAAACGTTACAATTTGACCGGCGGCTGTAAGAGTTGTGTAACTCGAAAATAATGTTTTTTTTATTAGATATTAAAGTTCTTTGTACTATGTTTTCTTTGTCATGACTCATGATGGATGTCATTTAATTTAATAAAAAATGGTCAAGTGCGAGTCGGGCTCGCGCACCGAGGTTTCCGTACCGCCGAACAGTAGGTATTAGTACAGTTCGATTTGAATTCGATTTCGAATCAAATCAGCGCGAGCCCAGCTCACACTTGACATTTTTTTGTTTTTCTTCAGGATTTACTGTACCATAATCATACCAAATTTGACGGTTGTATGATTTATCGTTTTTAAGATACAACTAAAATAAAAATACGTTAAAAAAAACCTCTTTATTATTCTTCTTTTTGTTTATTTGTTAGTAAATCCGCAATAAAAACAAAAAAAAGCGACCCGTGGCGGATGGACGGACAGCGTAGGCATATTAATAGGGTCCAGTTGGGTGTGTTTTTTGAACAAACAATTTTATAGTAGAAATTATTAATTATTTTAACAAACGCTGGTAAACAAGCAACTAGAAACCGATTTTTAAAATTGGAAAGTGTACTGACTTTTCTTCATTGATATCTAATTATTATTTTTTAAGTTAAAAGTGTTCAGATATTTTAATGGCGTCTTCAAAGCTCCCCAAGTGTTGTTACACAATGTTTCTGCTAACTGTATCGACGATAGCATCGGAGAGCGTCTCACGAACCATTGTTGCGGGCTTGCGATATTTGCACTTGTTTAGTTGCGTGGGAGTCGAAACTGACGCGGCATTCTTTATATAAACGTATTTGTTTTAATGAAACTAATTAAAAATGCATTTTTTGGGTCGTAATTCGAGCGTTTCAACCGCCTCACTTTTGTGGACATATATTTGAAGAATTGGGCGTATATTTTGATGCCGTTTTTGGATATTGGTTAGGTGTCCGGTAAACTAGATTCTTCTACAAAAATGTGACTAAGAAAGTCATTCCGAACAAACGCCCATATAATGACCCTTTTACGGCACGCAAAGGCAAACGAGTCGCAGTCTAGTTGATGGTTTTTGAGATCTGAGACCCATAGATATTAGCATTCTCAAGACTACAATCTTAAGACTGTAATCCTAAGATTGGAAATTCGCTGTCAACCCTGCCACGGCCCCCCCAGCCCCCCCCCCCCCACGCTACGCCACTGTTCTTTCCAATACGTTATAACTACGCTGCGTACCTATAGAAATATTAAAAAACAAAAAACCGCCTTCAAAAACGCAAAAAATAACTTCTACTACTAGGTACTTAGTAGTAGGTACCTATTCTATTAGGTTAGTCCAACTGAAGTCGGCTTTTTGTTGAAAATATTGTGGTCGCCGACTTCAGTTAGACTAACCTAATAGAATAGGTACCTACTACTAAGTACCTAGTAGTAGAAGTTATTTTTTGCGTTTTTGAAGGCGGTTTTTTGTTTTTTAAAACATTTATTTTATTTTACACTTTTTAGTGATCATAATAAGCTTATGTAGTCCCACTTCTTAGTTGATATATGAAACTTTAAGACATTTCAAGCTCGCCGCAAGCAACGCCGCGGGAAAATCATAGTCATTTTAAAACAATTAAATGTGCTTCGTTGTAGTCGCTCAACTATCTTAATCGAGATATCTTATCGCCACCCTTGAAATCGGTACCGTTGAGGAGTTCCGGTGGCCATCTGTGGTCTTCATCATCAGTTCCGCTTCACCAAGTGACACTTTCTGAATGCAAATGCTACACTTGTTACTAAAAATACTAAAATCGCTATATGTTTGCATACAATATTTGAGGAGTTCCCTCAATTCCTCACTGATCCCTTCATCAGATTCAGATTTGCTGACAATGGGACCACCTCGGAAGTATACTCTATCAAACCAAAAAAGATTTTTTAAAATCGGTCCACAATTGACGGAGTAATCGGTGAACATACATAAAAAAAAAAAATACATACAGTGGAACGTATAACCTCCTCCTTTTTTGAAGTCGGTTAAAAAAGTATAATGCAACTCCGGTCAGGAAATAGCCTTATTTAATAAACGCAAAAAAAGTAAGCTTAACTATTGTTTACAAGTTGCAATGCATACAATACAACTGACTGTGTGCAAATTTAATTCACACATTTCATTGGAAAGTCTTCAATCCCACACCAATCAAATAATATGTGGGAGATGATCTTTGACAGGCCAACACTTTCGATGTTACATGGAAACAAATAGACCAACACACGCTATCCAGTTTCTACCAGTATCAAGTATCAAAAGGCCACCGGCAATATCTGATGTCGGATCAGCTCGGATGTGACGTCACCGCGCCATTTTGTAGTTCTAATACGTCAGATTACATTAAAATCCTGTGCGCGCGCGCAGCACTAACGAATAAATTATAGATCTAATAAATGGTTAGCAGGGATATAAAATATGAACGTGCAAGTGTTAGAAATCGTCGATAGAGCAATTAACAAGTTTTATATTTCATTAATTTAGGCGTTACCACACTTTCGCTTGTGGCCCGTTTTCAAGGCTACTTTCAACGCAGAGCAGGGTTATTACAAAACTAAGTATATTTTAAAATGTCAGCCAAATAAGAGAAAAAACAAAAAAAAAAGACTAGATTATTCTAGATATAGTGTTTCCATTCCACGACGTCCCACCCCACTACCTATTTAGTTTTGCATTAACGCAACCCTTCAACGTCAATTAGACTGACATTGCGCGCCGTCGTGGATTAAAATCACTGTAGATAGATCAATGTATCAGGTTTGTTTACTCAGCTAAAGCGCGCGCGGGCGCCAAACGAAGAATTTCATACATCGACACACCATTACTATACTATGTCTGTCTGTCTACTCGCGATGATATTGCCGTCGGTATCATGGATACTATCTATTGGATAGTAAACCTTTTCCCTATAGTAATGCGCCGCCCTGGTAATAGGAAATTCTTCGTCATCAGCGTCCACGCTTCAGGAGCGATCACAACTTAACATCTGGATGGGAAGTCAGAAGCAGATAAAGAAAAGAAGATGAAGGAAAGGCAGTAAAGCAGAACAATAAATATCTCGATGACGTTTCGTGTCGCCAGAACAGTAGCGAGACCGATTCTCTACGGCAAGTGTATTTAAAGAATTGAGTGACAAAGTGTAGAGCAGCTAAAATATAACCACGTAAGACTAATGTATTGTGGATCACAATATGAGATAAATTACAAATAATGCTACAAGCTGCTCGCCTAATGGCGAAACACGTTGTTTTGTAGAGGAGGTCTTCACTGAAAGACAGCGACTTGACTGTGGCATTGTTGACGTCAACGGGTGACAGTGACCACTCACAGTGAGGTGGTCCGACTGCTCATTTTCTGGCGAGACACTTCATGGCAAGTGACCACCACCGCCAGCTGAACCTGATTAGAAGCCGCAGATGCGTCGCCGGCCTTCCCTGTCAAGATTCCTCACACAGCATTTCCAGGTTAACGTGTTTTGGCTGTAGCGGTGGTGATGATAATGATGACTCATGTAGTCATGTTTCATGATGAAACATTTCCAAAATTAAAAAAAAACTTCCGCGGACCTATTATGGTCGTGTTTATTCAAGTGGATACAATTTTCGTCACTTTCTGACCAGTGGGTAAGTACGAGAGTGACGGATGCTTTATCCACCGCGATAAATGCGACCATAAAACCAAGGCGGTTTGATTAGGAACTATTACGATACTAGCAACTAGGAATGCTCCTTTATCTAGAATATGTGGACTTTACAATAATTTAGATGTAGACTTAGATTTGTTAAAGGTTTCACTTGAAACTTTTAAAAATAATTTGGTAAATAAAAACATCATGTACAATAGAAGTAGTAAGTATACTCGTATGTAATAAGTTTAAATATTATAATTTTTGTAAAGTTGCATAGTTCGCTACAGTCACTAAAGTTAATATCGTGTAAAATTATTATAGTTTAATGAATTAGCAGAATAAGTATTAATTAATTATTAAGATTATTGTATGTTAACTTCATGTTATTGTACTTAATAAAATAAATAAGAATTAAGAGTTTTTATTACTATTATTGTGCATTATTAATTAACCACTAAAACCTCTTGGAGTTAGAGTTTTCATTGAGTTTTTGGACCTTTTGTAATTCACCAATCAACAGAGCCTCCCAAACTCCCAATAGAAATGTTAAGCATGCTTACAACCCTGTCATTTAAAATGTCAAAGTTTTCTAAAGATCAAGCGAAAAGGGCATAAGTTCAGTACACTCCGTATATGATTTATATCGTTTTTCATTGAGAGTTAAGTAGGTATGTATGTAAAATGTTTATTGCATTTCTCTTTGTAGCTTTATTAAGTCAACTTACACCCTTTTTAACTAGGACCCTAAAATTGTGAGTTACAAACACAAAAGTTCTTAACATTTTTACTTTACATCCTATTTTATAGATTATTACTTGTATTTTAGTTGCTTTAAGATGTTTGCTTCATTGATAGCACGGTATCCTTGTCAGTAAAACTTTGCTATTGCTTAGACATTTGCCATTTTCAAGGATTTTTCCTCGTTTTAAGCGAATTTAGTAAACTCATGGCAACTCATTAACCTTGATTTAACTGCCGAAACGTGAAACCATAGCGGTAATCTAGGCCCATTATTAGTCTGGGATACTTTCAAAATATAATTGGAATAAACATATTTTAATCCTAACCTTCGTAGCTGGTAACATTGCCATTTATTTTTCATTTTGCCTGTCTAAATATAATAATTTTATTTTTTAAAGAACAATAATTATGGTAACATTACATAAATAAACTCACGCCTTCGCTCCCAGAATGAAGTAGGCAGAGCTAAAGAATTACCTACAACTATAAAACCTTGTTGATAATTCTGTAACCACATTTTGCACAATTAGGCTAAGATGTTTACCAGCGTATTAGTGAAAGGGTGGCAAGCCCATCACCTAACAGATATTTACCGGTGCCAATCCGAATAATTTATTTATCACATAAGTAGTTCAAAGTATTGTCATATTTGGAATGGATCTTAGATAATATATCAATGCTTAATAAATACTCTACAACACAATGTATTATATAACAAAAAATACAGATTTTTAATAACCTCAAAACGAAAGCATTTACAAACAATGGCTGCTCACTTTTGCAAAACATAAATAATTTAGTCAATCGCTAAGAATTCAAAATGGGAATATAATTCTGATACATAAATATGATTTTAGTACCGTATATCTTTAAATTTGAGAAATAACTAACTCAATCGATATAGGGTTGATCAAGGCATCGCCCTTTGTCGACGTTTGACAGCAGACATGGTCAAGGTTATAGATGGGGATAAATGCATCGCTGCATCTGCCATTATCTGACCAGTATGCAAATAAGTGAGAGAGTGACAGATGCTTTATCTATGTATACGCACCGCGATAAAGGTGATCATATGGGTCCCACAAATCAGATTGAAGTTTTATAACATGCAAAATGGATTATGGATCAGAAACAATAGTTTAACGGAACTATAATAGTTTTTATGCAATCAGAAATGGTATTTAACAACAAAAACAAACCCAAAATCGAACATAACCTATAAAATTACTAGCTCACGTCACTTTTTGTTAGTAAATGCGAACCACATCACAGACACAGGTGTTTTCTTTCTCTTTTAAAGCAAAGGAGGTTTTTTTAATGATAAATCTAGACTCAGATCGCCGGCAGCCTGAGCTCTACTAACTAAATTATCAATCGGGGGCAGACAGCTGATTATACATTGAGGCGGCAGGGTTCTAAAGTAAGAAAAGAAACGTAGAAATGAACCTTAACCGCTGATAAAGAAAGTGGATATTGGAGAAATGGCTGTACGTTAGAGACCGTGTCTACGTAAGGAACAAAGGCTAATACGCATGCGTGGGGCAACAAAATAAGGTTTCATACGAGACTTCCTTTTGGAATATAGACTTTATTTTGTTATATACAGAGTTAAAATGGAGTAGCGGTGTTAGCGCTTGCGTTGTAGCAAGTAGTAAATATTTGAAATAATTTGTTTCAAGATTTACAAACAGTAACCAAGGAAATACGAACACTTGGGTACATAATACGTATTTGATGATAGGCAACTACTACCGAAACATTCCTTAGCTTTGACGTGCAAACAAACGATCTTAAACGTGTTTTAAATTCGATATGTTATGACATGGCGACTGGGTAAAACCCGGAGGGAATTCCAACATCATAAGAATAAAGCCTAAGTTTAGCAACAGGAACAGTTTGACTAGTTTTCTAGACCTGAGGGTTAGTTCTACAATTGCCATGATATTTTGTTATTGCAATGAACGGGCAAACATCTAGACGAACCACTAGATAGATGTACATTACCGAGGCTGGACGTCTAAATCACCAAGGACCCAGCCTCTTCTTTCTAAGTAGTTTTAAAGTGGACACACAGAAAAAATGCACTTTATCACACTGAAAATCAAGCAACTTCAAATAATAGTATGCCAGGAAACACTGCACATGGCAGTAAAAAATCTCGGAGGTAAATAATATTATGTAACATAAATATCTGGGGATTTCATCCAAATTTTACCTAAACAGTACTTTGATAGATACTAGACGAAGATAACATGCTTGTAATAAGAAATAAATACTTGAAACACCCAGACTCAGAAACAGAAACCGTGCTCATCACACAAATACCCTTGTACGAACCCGGGATCGCTTGTTAGGGTCTAGGCAAGGTTCAACTAGGCTTATCAATATCGTCACTATCAAACCCCACTGACCATCAACATTGATTGATTGAAATGATCATCAAATAGAGTGCTTCCAAACCACATTCAACATTAGCTTAGAAACCTTCAACCTTCAACTGACCACACCCGCGAGTCCAAGTAAACTGATGATGTAATATTGACATCACTGCCATTCCGGGTGACCTTCGGTGTCATCTTGCCGATAGCTCGTGAGTTATCTGATAACGTTTGCTTATTCGTATTATTGACAATCAATAACTTCGCCATGTCTTGATTACTACAAATATTTTTGCGCTACTAAGATGTTCCTTACTAAAAGCCAAAAATGAAACATCATTATCATCATCACCACCACCATGACCATCACCATCATCATCATCATCGTCATCATCATCATCGTCGTCATCGTCATCGTCATCATTTACAGCCCAACCTGTATACTGCAGGATATCCTCTAGTGCACTCCAATCTCGCCAAACTTGTGCAGTCTGTCTCCCTCCACATCTGACCTGGGCCGAGATTCTAGGCGTAAAAACCATATCGTCTTTCACCAGTTATCGCATTGTCAATGTTTTGATGACTCTTATTTACTTGACAGAAATGGCAGCCGAGTTAGAAAAATACCATAACAGGGTCAGGTAGAATAGAGGCCCTACATTACTTTGGCAATGTCCTCTACCTAGTTGCCGGAAAAATGTAAACCTTGTAGATAATTCGACTTCTATTTACAATTTACACATAACTCTTAGCTTATGGTAAATTCATTAAGAAATGAACTAACTAAGAGTGCTATGATCCATATTAAATGTTATAAAAGTTAAGTAGTGTCCCATCCCGACCTAGGCCTCCAGAAACTGATGATTTCTATTACGTCTCATTAAGGCTATGAAGTAAGAAATAAAGAGCGTATTAACTTGTAAGAGCTTTTTAGTTTTAAAATATAATTAAGTTTATAATTGTAATTTTAGTTTTGTATCGTAATTATGTATTAACTTGAATCTTTTTAATCGGTGTTAATGTTATTGGTAAATAAAATAGAATTTAAGAGCGTATAATATATTACGAACATTCGGACTTACTTTTTCCGTAAAACCCACCCAGTAAAGTTTTTTGAAAATGGTGGCTGGTTTGTCCTTGTCATTTAATTACAGTGGGGATCAAGACGCATTCGGGTAGATTAGACATTAAAATCACAATTAAATTGTCATGTTACATCACATAATGCAACACCATAGGAAACGTTTATAAAGCCGTCGTAAAGTACAAAACGCCGGGAGGCTTTTAATCGTCGGTTACGACAGAGCCTTGTGACCGATGTCCGTCGTGTTGTGACAACATGTTGTAATATCCGACACGGTGTGGATCTCTTAATGTTCACCTCTATTATGTACGAAAACAAAGGCTATTTTCTAGTAACTTGTCGGGTGATTCTTCGGCGTTTTAACCACTGTCTGTCATTGTCGTCTTCGCGTATTATTCCAGTCAAAATTAACAAGTTTATTTTTATTTTGAATGAAATGGAAACTACCCTTGGCTCTGCTTTTACTTCTATTTACTCATCACTTTATCAGAAGTCTCAGAAAATGCTGGTCGTTGCCAATATATTCGTCAATATGTTAAGACAAAAATAAAACCAAGCACTGTCCAGTCATAAAAAATTGTCCTGAGATAAAAAATAACTTTATTTACCAACAACAAGCAAACAAACAATAACAAATGAAAAAATTAACAAAATTGCTGGTGAAAAGGTGCAGAACTCAGCTAGGAGCTGTTTAGATGGTGTTAATATTAAAGAAAGAGTCGTATTAGATGGCAGCTAAGAAATATTTTAAATTTATTTATATATACTGCATCATGTATACTATATAGATTTTATGCTCTTCGTTGTCCGCCTGTCAGTTAGTAATATACAAAAACCTTTATACTTTTTATTGAACACTATAAAAACAACACACGGAACAGTTAATTTAATTACAGTTATACAACAGGCGGCCTTACTGCTAAATAGCGATAGATGCATACGTAATATAGATTTTAAATACATACTAAATCTGGTTTTATGATTCTATGTTAGCTACGTCAAGCAAGCAATTTAACTCCGGCTGAATAATCGGTGCATGTATTTTATTTAATGTCCATCTGCATAAAGTAATAAATTGTATTTAATAAAAATAATATAAAACAGAAACGTCGTCACGCTTTAGTGTACGTTATAAGTCTAGGTGATTTACAACATAGCAAATATATTAACGATGATAACGAACCAAGGCCTTTAATATATTCCTTAATGATTAGATAAGATGGTTTATCTTCGACAATGAACTTTATTGCGATATGTGGGCAAATGGGACGGTGTTTATATTTTGATTTAGTTAAACACGTTTAACGTGCAAAGTTTAAATGAGGTCATGAACAACAACGATACGAGATGGCGGAGAGCCTAAGAAATCCCTTTTATGTTAAAAGCTAACATTGAGTTGTCTGTCTGTGTGTCGGTTCATTACTCTTTTTCAGTTTAACCGCTAAACCGATGTTTAAGTTTTTTTTTAGAGATATCTTAACCCCGAGGACGGACATCAAATCATATTTCCAGAAATGTGACAATAAACGGTTTTTTTGCGGACGAATTTGTGCCAACTTTAATATACCAAAAGATATTTTTACAAATTAAGTTACGCTATAAATTGCGCTTTGTTTGTAGACGCACTAAGAGACTAACAAAATAATCAGCGGGCAATCATTTTCTTTTTGCATTGCAACAAACAAATGGGAAGTGACAGTCCTTTTCACTAGTTAGACTTTTAGCTAAGCTAATTGAAGGCCTACAAGTACAGCTATCCAACTGTTTCTCACTCCGGTCATTGCATGAAAATCTTTCGAAATCAACCGATCCGTCTTCGCTAGTTACGAAGTTTAAATTAAGACATAACGCTAAAAACACTATACGCTATCTAAAATAACGTTTCGCAAGCGTAATCCATCATCAAGGATGATTTAAGTGTTGATTTTTTCAATCAGTGGATCTCATGTCGAAAATGTCGAAACACACGCAGATCTCGTGCTATGTCATCGTCGTAACAATAAAAGATTTCGTTTGAAGCGGCAGATGGCGTTGGTTTATAAATGATTGATATCAAGGACTGCGGCCGATTGTGATTGTAATAATAATATAATATTCAGTGCACAGAATAAAATGCGTGTTTTTATGTAGATTCTACACGATTGTGATTGTAATACAATATTCAGTGCTAAGAATAAAATGAGTGTTTTTGTGTAGATTCTACACGATTGTGATTGTAATATGATATTCAGTGCACAGAATAAAATGTGTGTTTTTGTGTAGATTCTACACTGGCAGAGTCAGAGGCAGACCAGAGATAACCTTAACAAAATTATCGTTATTTGGAGATTATTGTTACAAGCATAGTCGATTAGTTGAAGATAGTTAGGTTTCGTTATTAAACATGTGACCAATGACAAATGTTATCCCCTATCCGAATTCTAAATTAGGAACGAGCATAAGATGCAATTGGTAAAATATTCAAATATACTCTACATGCCTAGTCCTTCCAGACAGTGTTATATAACTATTTTGATCTTTACGTCGATCTAGATAGCATATATTTGCACATCGAGGCTTTAATAACGTATGTTATAGTTACTTACCTTGCTCTTGTCGAAGACTTTATCCGTAAAACATAGAGAGCCCAAAATGCAATGTCCGTGTGGGCCTGATAAATAATATGATAATGTTTTAATATCTTTCATAACACATACACAACGTTCTATCAGATAAAAAATAGTCATCACTGTTTTGTATTATTTAACGCAAAAAAGAAAGTTATAATCAGTCTGATTATGTTTATTTGGGAATTGAAAAATCAGTCCCTAATAGATTTTGATTTTATTGATTATTGTTAACTTTTGACGAAGCATGTTGCGGATGAATCTTGATACATAGTTGAAGTAGCTTGTTGTGGATTATTTTTTGTTTTATTAAAAGCGACATCTATCGACTTCAAATTAATGTGTTTAAACATAAAATTATATATCTGGAATCAAATATACAATTGGCTTCCAAATCTTTAGGGGATAACTGCGTTCAAATCGTTGGTGTAACCCACAATGCTCGCTTACTCATATTGCTATTTTCAAGTTAGGTCAGTAGCAAAGCAAGTAATAGGAAACAGACCGACTCTTTTCATGTTATGATTAGACAGACCGACAAAGATCAACATTACGACATGTTACACAAACGTGTGCATTCTATTAACGAGAGTTATTTGAATTTATCATAAGATATGTAATATCAAAATCATGTAACATTGCATGACTCCGGTGCTTCTTGTTTATTTAGCTAGATCAGATCTTCATGAATATTAAAAAGATCTCGAAGAAGCTGTGTTGTCAAATTTAGAAGCCGGTTTATTAATTGTATTTCTACGTTTTGACTGCAGTCTGCTTTACCACCCGAGTCATTTTAGTCAGGTTAAGTCAAGCTAACTTTAGGTTTTTAAATAATGCCTGAAGATAAAGATAATGTTTAGACCAAAAGACACTATTTGTATTCCTGTGACAACCAAAAGTAGTTTCCTGACAAAATGACAAAAATGTTTTTAAAAAGCAAATTGTGATAAACAAGAAGAAGGAAGAACCACCTCTAATTTAACTTTTTGCAAGGTTTTTGTGTTGTTCAAAGTTATGCTACATTACCTTAATCACTTACTTACTTAAGAGCTATGCTCTTTTCGGTGGAGTAATTTCCATTCTTTCCTCTTTCGAACCTTGAACACACATGAAAAGAGTCAGTCAGCATTACTTTATTTATGAGCTATTAAATTAATTCTTCTTGTTGCTTAGTTGATGTTGAAAGCATAGATATATCTGCCTCTGCTTTAGCTTTCAGCGAGAATCCAATTATCCATGCGTCCAGTATTGGACATGTGCCTCTCCTAATTTCCTCCATTCATGCCTAAACAAATGGGGTTTATAAATTACGACCTAGATTACAGTTGCATTGAACTGCATAATGCCTCAATGGCAAGCCAACGAACTACCCTCCCACGTAAAATAACTGGGTGATCTAATAATAAACCTGCTTGCGTAACAAACGGTATAATTTTAATTATAACATTGGATTGATGACGCGTGACATTGACCGATTTATCTGAGGATTATTATCAACTTGCAAAGTAGATACTATGGTTATTTACGAGGCTGTTGACTTGATGTTAGATTACACGATACACCTAAAACAAACATCAACTACCTGTCGTCATATTTACAGTCATGGGCTCATGACATACATATTTATACCCACATAGCTAAAAGCAAATTAACCTTTGCCACATAGCTAAAAGTAAAAAAAGTAAAAGTAAATTTTGCATCGTTCTCCGAATACTAAACTATTTCTCTGCACAAAATACTTTAATTAATTGACGAATTACGTGAAATAAAGACAAACAAAGAAGAAAACAATTGTAGCCGACTTAATCATAAGATGTATGGCTTACAAAATAAATGATATTAAAAAAAAACAATTGCATTCATAACATTGATCAGGAAGTTAAGGTGCAAATTTTCTGAGAACCGATATCTCATTATGTAAGTGCCCTAAAGCAGTGGACGTTTGTGTACAATTGGATAATTCTAGTTAATCTTAATACGATTCATTTTATGCCTATCATTAAATGGTAATCATTACTAAGTGGGTATTAAGCAATAATGTGCGCGGAGGAGTGCAGGCGCCGGCGCATGCGTATTTAGATAACGTTGTGTCAGTAGCCAGATTGATTGCTATAAATGCCACATCAACAGTTACTGACTACCTATTTGTATACATAGGTAGAAAATACAATTCTTTTTAGGTTTTTGTGGGAAAAGATTAAGAAGTAAGGTCAGGCGGGGCTATTGCATCTCAGGAGCTATTGTAACGTTTCACACAAAAACGTGTTCTACTTTTAAAATTTGTACGAAAAGTTACAATAGCCCCTCAGATGCAATAGCCCCGCCTCACCTTATGTAAAGCGTAGTGTACATATTGACGATGTAAGGTTAAGGTCGACAGAGAATGAGGAAGTGAAAAGGGCACAGGAGCATGCCCTGTAGAACACCTGATGAATATCAGTGAGATAACATAAACAGATTACGATGATCATATCTAGAGGATGTCGGTCGATTAATTCGGCTAATCGCAAGCGGCTGCGGTAGCTTTATTGCGCTTAAAGTGAGTTTTATCTGTTAATTTTTCGTCTTTACAGTAGTGAAGGCTACATAAAGATCACAACCTGAAGTATAGAAGCGAAGGATATTATCTCTAAGCACTTAAGTAGTTTATGATGACCATAGTTGGTAGGTATAGAAAGACGTGTGACATAACGAGTATAGATAGTAACATTAATACTCGTGGAAATACAACGTTGCACTTCGAATACATGTTCACAATAAACAGAGGGCTGGCAGACACGGGCGCACCTGCCTTCCGGGCGCGCTTCCTGCGTTTTGTGTCACGTCACGCCTCGCTGACCATTTGCCCTGGCTGAAGGGTTGCCATGCAGTCATTTTATTAAAACTCGTCCAAACATATCGTCATTTGATGTCACAAATAAGTTTCACATTTTATTTCTGAGTCAGCCTTTTTAAGCAAACTCTTTTTTTTTAAAAGCCATAAGCTGCTTACCAAATACAAACAGCATCATTTTTTTAGCGTCTACGTTGTGTACAGCGGAGATCATGTTGCCACCTTTCCATTCCATCATGAAATTAGCTCTTGGACACCATAATATACTTATTTAAAATTTCAGTCCATTCCACTTACGGAAACTGATTACAAAAAATTCTGCATGTTACCTGGTAGTATTTAAATATAAACATAAGAAATCCTAAAGCTAAAAATACTAAATCATTCTAAACACAATACTCAAAAGTTCAATGACTTTCCTTTAGCTAAAGAATCCTATCAAGTCATCAACGACAAAATTATCTAACATCCCATTAATTCACCTTCCGCAACCTACGAGGCAACCTACCATACATTTTAAATGCATCTTTATGTCTCGCTTATGCAAAGTTATGGTTGCCTGATACAAGCGAGTTATGGTTGTTATTCTGCTTACACAATAGGATGCAATTACATGTGATGTGCAATTACGCGCGACCCTGGCGGCCATTTGCCAACATGGCGCCCACGTGACGCGTGTGCGATCTATAGATTATAGATCATTGATCGATTTTTTGGTGAAGTGCAACGGGAGTAAAAGTGATGTGATGGCAGGGATGACTCACTATTAGGGAAAAAAATACCGACTCACAGACCTACACGTGGAAAGAGTTGATAAGAAATTTACAAACAATTCGACAAATAGGCTATTACTCAAATAGATGAGACATAGTTTTACGATGTGATATCGAACGCGGATTTAAACAGCAATAAAAATAGTCATAAATGATAACCTTTACTATGTTACAGTTAAAATATTCTCAGAACCGGCCGGAATTCTGGTTAAATACATAAATTATAATACTTGGACTAACGATGTGAACCACGGGAGCTGAGGAACAATTATAGTTGTTTTCTGACTTATACACTAATACAAAAAGTGTCCATTTTAACTAATTACAGAGAGTTAGAATTGCAAATGGCCTTACAGATTCTGAAGAGAACCATGACTTGATTTCTGGAGAATGATGGATTTTAGTCGACACTGAATTTCGTGACACTTTAGTATTGTACATGTTTATACTCGTAGTAAGCAATATATCTACATTTGGAAGCAGACAAGGCCGCAAACGACACACGATTATGTCTATTTTATATTCACGCTGCAATAACAGAAGCCTGTGATTGCATTTCGAGCAAATGCACTGACGCGTTGGCTTAGCAGCGCCTCGCGGTACATGCCGTTTTTTTATAACAATGAGAAGGCAAATGAGCTGAGATCCTAGCTGATGGTAAATGAGTTCTGTGACCCAAACATTTGTAATCTCAAGACTCCAAAGAAGTTGGCAACCCTCATGACCTAGATGGCTCTATGGTAGTCGCTTTTGCGCAAAGAGCCCTGCTTTTTTCCGGTGAGGTCTACTGCGGTCCGAACATTACAGACGTTATTGTCTCCGCGCCGCTTCAGATGTTAGTTTGTGCAAGACTTACTCGCATGGTCGTCGTGGAGTAGGTTGTGGTAGCGGTGCGGTTTCTCCGGGCCGTCGAGCCTCATCATCACGCCGTCAGCAGACCAGCATCGCGACACTCTGCAAAAGACAAAGAGTTAAGTGAGGCAACGTCACACAGGCAGCGATAGAAGTATGGAAAGGGCTTTATAATTTGATTACCAGTATGTTTAGTTCTTAAAAAATAATTTTGAAACAGTTCCCGTTATTGAAATTGATAATTTTAACTCAATGACAATGCAATGCAATATTATGGCGTTTAAGAACTTATCCTGTGATGCAGTTGGAATATGGCAATTGGCAACAGGATCTCTGCTGTACTTAACAAATACCGAACGAGTTGAGAATTGTTAGTTTAGATTCGATTAACAAATGACAATAGTCAACCAAAGCTGTCTGGGATCTTTTGTATTCTGCTAAACGAGTATCTTCTTCAAGTTTTCTAGTTAAACTTCAGTATTTAGATTAAAGGTGGACAAACGACCTGACTTAGGACGTGGGCCCGATGATTATCCTTGGTGGAAGCCATATCTATCATGGTGACATACTTAGTTATTTTTCATTTCTCAAAATCAAATGCCCTTATAGAGATCAGTCGTTCTGACCATATCAAACATACTCGGTACGCCTTGTACAACCTGCTCTATTCTATTTCCAATAATCAACTCTAACGCAACGTAACAAGCGCGTTGACTCCCGTAAATCCATTTCGACATGTGCCTAATAAGGCAAAAACAATGGGCGTGCGATTTCGCACAAGCTATATAATTGCCGATAAATGCGAATATATCTATCAATCGATGACCTCGCGTATGTCATTGAATGTTGCAATGAGATTATGATCTAGAGCAATTATATGCAGAGAAAGGCGTTTGGAGTGTAGCTACTGGGTGTATGTTAGTGACGATGGACAAAAAGTATTAATGCTACTATACATATGTTACAGATTGGTCTGAAGTAAAAGATTTCTTTTAGACCTTTCGGACATGGGCCTGACACGATCTATTAAGATTACATTATTAGGGATATGATTTCTGTCTATTTGTAACTTTAATAAGACATATTATAGACAAAAACTATACATATTACCAACATTAATGACACAATGTTTACGATGATGGACTTTAGTTACTGTACACCAGACCAATTGATTAGAACAAGTAGGCCAGCTTTAAATTAGTCTTTATTATTGGGACAATGTAACGAATAAAATGACGTGAATGAATGAAACATACATACATTCACGCCTCTTTCTCATAGGGGTAGGCAGAGACCGCTTCCTTCCACTTCCTACGATCCAGACACACTTCCTCGCTTCCTCCACACTCATAAGTCTCTTCCTTAATACACGTGCGTCGTTATAAAAATGAATACCTATTTTATGGTGTCCCTTTGTTTCACCGACACTCATTTCATAGAACGTATCACTTCGCAAAATTTTCGTTTCATAGAAAGCCGTTTTCTGCTGAACCCGTGATGATTTCAGGTTATCTATCTATATCTATATCTATATATATAAAAGGCTAATCTATATATATAAAAGGCAAAACTGACTGACTGACATATCAACGCACAGCCGAAACTACTGTACCTAGAAACTTGAAATTTGGTACATGGGTTCCTTTCATGATGTAAGTGAGCACTAAGAAATGATTTTCCGAAAATCGACCCCCAACGGGACGAAATGGGGGGGAGTAGCGGGAAACTAATTTTACGCGTACGAAGTCGCGGGCGTCCTCTAGTCTTAAATATGATTGACGTAGGTTAGGTAAGGTTAGACTTGTAACCATCACAAGATAACCTGAAATCAACACGGGTTCAGCTGAAAACAGCTTTTTATGAAACGAAAATTCTGCGAATTGATACTGTCTATGAAATGAGTGTTGGTGAAACAAGGGTAATACCGTATTTTACTCCTATTAAGTTAAAGAAAGTCCGATTAAGTCAAACACCGGACTCTGTGGCTACTTACAAACCGTATACGCAAGTAATCGCAATCACATCGGCCTATAACTATTAAAATACACAAACGTGCAATTGAGATCGACAATAAAACCATAGTTTTCTCCGATAGCTGCGCCCGCGCGGACCGTAACTGGCACAGTGTTGCCAATTTAGCAAACTTTGACCCTAATTTTTGCAACTTTTTTAGTAACAAAATTTTCGGATTAATACTGCAATGTTTAACGGTTATTTCCTGTCGCAAAACAAGATAGGTATAATGAAACTGAACGAGAATTAACTAAAAAGTGATAGTTCTCAGACGCTTCACCTTTGTCTTTGATTTCTTAGCTGTTTAGTAACAATTGAGTTAAGTTTCCAAATACAAATAAACAAACATATTTTATTCTTATTTCTAGCAACTTACGTTGGGCAAAAAAATATTACAACATTTCCTTGTATAACTTAGCAACAATTTCTTAACTTTAAAAAATATTCAGCAACTTTCGCTCACTTCCAAAATACCTACTACAATTTAAAAATACCAGACTAATCTCTTTACCAGATTCTTAAAACACCAGTTTCGAAATATTAGGGAAGGATGGTCAACCATACCTTAATTTAAATGTAATGTATTGGGATTCCAGTATATTAAGAATCTGGTATGTCAAAATTCTGGTATTTCAGCAATGAGGGCACCTTTTTGCATCTTCTGACCGTTCAGCAGCTTATCCATTTAAGTGTTGGCAACACCGAGCAGGGAGATAAAGTTTTACGATCAAACGTAACCTACTTCCAGTAATGCAATTGGCGAAAACAATGTTCTCTAACTGTTCGGTGACTTTATATTCCAAAATGATCTTAATTGCAAATAAAATGGTCTTAACGGAATTGAGGATTGTTTCCGTGTGATGCTTGTTTTTCTGTGGTCAAATGAAATAGGTTGATAAAAATAAACTCACCGACATTTAAGAATCTAATTGGCAACACTGACAATTGTTTTAAGCTCTTAGTTTTAAAAACAAAAATATAACGCATAAAGGTTAAGCTTTTATAGTATGACTTACAAGGCTTTTATAGTTGATAAAATATAATCTGCACCATTTCGTCTCAAGAAACGCTACGTCCATTCGGTGCAGATTATATTTCGTGAACTATGACTGAACATTCGATGCGAATTGTTAAAAATGTGTATGATCTTAGCACCTTTTCTTTGCATGATGTTTTTGCTTTGCAACTGCTTAATACAAGATATTTCTGCTTCTATATGTACTTACACTTAGGTATTAACAGTGATAATTGGAGTCAAAGGAGAAGTTTTTAATGTATTCATTTATAACTGCGCTTACGCAGGTTGCATCACACGACGGAGGCGTGCAGACAAGATACATGGGTGACGGTTTGATAGGGCTGCCAAAAACATTAATGCGATGCTTCTTTAGATTCTACTGTCAAAGATTTTTTACAAAAATAACTAGGTACATACTATAAATCAAAGTCCCCCGACGCGTCTGTCTGTCTGTATGTATGTATACTATGTATGTTCGCGAGGATCTCAAAAACTAATGAACGGATTTTCATGCGGTTTTACGGAAGGTGTTATGTGTAATAAATTCTAGTTTACATAAAACTCACATATGTCAACCGAAGCTAAGCGAGGGCGGGTAGCTAGATTTATCATGTTTGTTTAGAACAAAACATAGTTTTGACGTGAAAATAAATGAGAAATAAATACACGCAAAATTATTGTGAAACGCTTACAATAAAAGTATTATTAAAAAACCGGGCAAGAGCATGTCGGACCATGCTCAGTGTAGGGTTCCGAAGCCGTTACTACTACAGCTACACTGCTCAACCGATTTTAATGAAATTTGGTATGGGGATAGATTTAACCCAAGGGACAGATAGGTATAGAGTACTTTACATTCTAGAAAAAAAAAACCCGAGTGAATAGCGATAACAGAGTATACGCGGAAGAATATTTTTTTACATATCATTATGATTTAACACGTTGAAAACTGACAAATATTAATAAACCGAACTTAAGGTTAGGTTAGGTACCTACGCCATTAAGGTTTGTAGCATTCTCTCGCTCACTTGCATAGTTACGCTCTTAAGCGAGGCTAAGCGATTTTATAACGATCTTAAAAGTTATTCAAATGCGTTGGCAACCCTAGCTACCCAGAGTACCGTAGGACGTGCGTAGGCGCCGTGCGTTCAGTCGAGAATTCAAAAAACAACAATGATGGCGCCTAGTTTTTAGTCGCGCCCAAACAAAGCTTAATTGCAGCAGATAAGGAATTCCGGGCGTCCTTGTTCTCCGAGGATTTAGATGATTCTGGCTAGATCCGTGATGACTTAAACACTGATGTTATCAGTGAAACTAGACAAGGTTGCTTAACTCAAACGTAAACGATTTTCGAAAAGTCAGCGACCGTCTAACAGCTTACGTCAATCCTATATATTTTTGATAACGATAACAAACGCCGAATTCGGCATTTAAGAATCATCTCTAGGGCTTCTGTGAGGCTAGACAAGAAGCTTAACGCTAACGTAAATGATTTTCGAAAACTGACAAAATGTATGGAATTGACGTAGGCGCTCGACGCGACCGTCTGGCAGCTTTCGTCAATCCTATAAATTTTGCATAACGATAATGCATCTTGTCTAGGGCCTCTTATTTCGCAAACGCGGCCTTAGGTTATGGCAGTATAAAAGTCAATCTACTTTGGTTTTACCCTTATTGCAATCGTATTCAAATCGGCTTTACTGTAACATTAATAAGAGCTTTTTTTTAACAATACGATAACAATAGGGGTAAAGACAATGTAAAACAAGAGCCCGCGGGCTTCATTTTAGTAATGGCTTATGAGTTAGGTATGTCGTGTTCTCGTATAGTCAACTTATTTATTTGGCAGTAACGGCGCTCGAGTTAAAAACAAAACGATAACATGTCAAAGCAAATTAGGTTTTACCGAGTAGAAAAGAAGTACATACCTATTTCTTAATTGTGATGATGCAAATCTTTCAAGACACATAGGGTAAGCAAGAGTAATGGAATAAAGATACATTTGATATTGCCATGACATCAAAAAACGTGTTAATTTACAATATAAAGTTTTTAAATTATGCTTATAGAGTTTAAGCGTAATTTGAGGTTTGTCTCAAAATCATACTAAGTACTATTTTTATTATTGTTTATTGAGAAAAAAAACAGTATATTATCAGTGTTTGCTAAGCCCGCTTTGGACTAGTGGTCGGAACGACGTTATTTTGTTTGTAACCTAGTTTTGTTTATTTAAGTCTAGCACTAGTGCTAGCCGTAGAAAAGACTAATTGGCGTTTAAGCTCTTTAGCCATTAGCAGAAGTTTGTTCATTTATTTTCTCAGTAAGTAAATAATAAACAAAAAAAATGTAGTCTTTGAGACAAACCCCTTTCCAAAATGCAAAATGTGGTTACAGAATTATCAACAAATTAGAGATATTGGTAATTCTGTAGCTCTGCCTAGCCCACTCTGGGAATGAAGGCGTGAAGGTATGTTTGTATGTAATGTACCTTTAAAAAAAACCCGTTGTCAATTAATTCAGAATAATCAGAAGATTTAAATTCAAGATTAGATAGTCTACATACCAATTAAATCAGATAAAATGCAAATTCAAAGGAAGGCAGGTAGATACATGGCATTCTAGGTCAGATGTCATCATTACTCCTAATCGATTCGATCGATCGATCGATTACTATTAAAGTCATTAACGGTAAAAAAAAACTACTTGCCTGATGAAACGGCTACCAGAGGCCCTACTTTGAATTTCGAAGTTCGAAATTACGTTAGCTCCATCCCCTTTTCTCGAGCTAGTCTCGAATGACGAGATTGACGAGTGACAGCAAAGGAGCTAACGTAACATTGCTGAACCAAAGAGGTAGACATGGATTTTCGCGTAATTCTAGCGCCCACACGGTTCAAGTTTGATTAGTCGACCTATAACAAATTAGCAATATAACGACAGTACCCATTTTTTTTAAAAGAGCTGATGAAATCATAATCTGTTATTTTAGAGCGCCCTACTTGCAGAACATAATATCGAATTTCATTTTGATCAGGCTATTCTTACTAACTTATTGCATAACGGTCTCAAGTTTGTCTTTTCCCCATGCACTTGTCCAATAACTATTAGATAACCCGGATATAACGGTGAATCCTTCTGTAAGAGTTGATAGCTATCTCTTAAACGGCCCAACCGATTTTCATGAAATCTAGCTAAGAACCACCGCTAGAAAACCTGCTTTCAAATAATAAAAACCGCATCCAAATCTGTTCATCCGTTTAAGAGCTACAGTGCCATATACAGACACACACAAACTCACGGTCAAACTTATAACACCTCTCGATTTGCGTCGGGGGTTAAAAACATTGTCAATCAATACAATAACTTCACTTATCAAGGCAAGGAAGCCTTAAAAAACTACCTTTCTACACCTTAATTAGAGTAGATAAAATGCTAATTCATAGATAAGCTATTCTAGTACAGATTTCATCACTCGCTTCAGATCGATTAATGTCAACCCAATCCGAATCACCTGTCTCTCTCAATGAATGAACTGCGATCATTCAACGTGAATAGCACAGAGCTTCTCTTTCGCTTTGGACCATATAGAGAGAGACGTACGACAAACATGTCGCGGGCAACTTGTGCTAGCTCTGGGAGGGTATCTTGTGGCATAGTTTCTAGTCGAGAAACCGAGAGAAACATAGCGACTATACATTATGCGTGGCTATGAGAACAGCGGGACCTGAGAAGGTTTTATGGATGGGTATAATATTGGCTTCGCTACTGTGAGGTCTACATAAACCAGAGGAGCTATTGTCTAACGCACTCGCAATGCAACCGGCTTCAAAGTGGAGCAATTGTTTTCATTTTGTATGCAGACAAACCTTCGATTTTCAAAATGAAAACGATCGTGATTGCGAGTGCGTTAGACAATAAGCCCTCAGGGCCTCTATTCCCGGTGGTAAAAACGATATCGTATTTGACCTGTTTTGACGTCAGCCGCCATTACTGTCAAGGAAATAAGAACTATCAAAACGTTGACAATACGATAACAGATCAGACGATATAGTTTTTAGCGCCTAGAATACCGGCCCAGGCATGCTGACATCGGGTCCACATGGACCACACATGGTCCAAAATGCTGCAAAAGGAGAAGAATCGTCCATCCGTTGCAAATAAGTTATTTAAGTGTGGTGTGGCAGTGGCAGTGCAAAAGTTGAGGATTAAGCGCAAAACACACTGACCGCGGGTGCGGGTCGAGTGGTGCTTCTTGACTTTAGGATAGGACCCGCGCACGCCGCCGTCTGGGTTGTCGTTCGTATAAAATTTTGCCTGTCCATATTACCACGGCGCGGTGCCGTTGCGAGGCCAGCTGCAGTGTTCGTACAGATGCATGGTGCAGTACCACATCGTACCACGCCACGGCGCCGCACAGCTTAACACTTATTAATTAACTTAACTCGACACATAAGATGACAAGCAAGTCTGGCTGTACCGTGTGATGTGGCCTTAACTTATGGCCTATAAAGGCCGATCGGTGCTCTGTGAATTGAAGAGACGATAAACGTAGTTTAGAACTTACTATTGTAGAAATATTGACCTTGAATATACCATCTGTACCTACTTGTATTCGATGTTAAATATTGCTAATGTAAATATGACCCAAAAATCGCGTGTATGCTCAACAAGCAATGCTTCAAATTCTTTAACCTACAAATACGTCAATTTTTTTTTCTTACAGATGTAATGAGCCTTACATATTATTTTTATACTATACTTTCTTAGTAGGTATGTGTATAATTACTATCCTAATAAAAGGCGTGAAACTCGTGAAAGCCGTTCATTAAACCTCAAAAATTTGGGTAGATATTGAATGGAATTTCTCACTCAATTAGTGATCCGTGCCTTACTCCCCTTGGTGAATAAACTACAATTGGTTTTAGAGGCTAATGACGTATGTACTTACCTACAAAAGATATAGCAACCAACCTCCCTTATCTTACGGCATCACATCTCAATTTACTATAATAGAATTAACCATATTTCGTTCCCCGCTCCTCTTATGGCCACAGCTACAAATAACACGGCAATTGTATGCAGATGTGACAGATAGCGAAAGTACCCCCGGGGAATCGAACCGGCACTCTTTCACTGGTAGTACTATGCCAGTAACCGCGCTATCGGTCAGAGAAATTACGGACCACTATGTACTGTTGCTTGGATTTTCTTAGTGCCTAGGTTTAGATTGTTGAAGCCCTTTCACATAGGTATTTCTTCACCCACATATTGAGGAATATTGTGGAATAAGAGTTGATTTTCGCACGGTTTGTAGGTATCAGGTGCATTACTTTAAAACTTACTTTAAGATGTAACTTTTGGGGTGCAATAACTAAGGTGATTAAAAAAGTAAACGATAATACTGAACTCATCGTAGGTAGGTAGGTCATCAAATGTTATGTGTGTTATATTATGTCTGTCATTGGTGATAATGTGTGTGTGTGCATGTTCTGTTTGTTGACAGTCGTAAATTAATAGATAAAATAAATATATTAATAGATTCGACCCACCACGACCAAAGGTTAATTTTTACACGAGCGGATACAAAAACAATCAGTCAAATCTTACTTTCAATACACCGATCAATCATTTATGTAATTAAACAAATGATTGCGAAATCGAAAGTAGTTGACATGGTGTAGTCCGGCTGTAATGGTTGCACAACCGTGTAATCCGAACCTTAATTGGGATATTTCTCGGAATTCTCGGATTTCATCGGGATCGCTCCGATTGGTCGCGGCCTGCGGACATTTAATAGCATTCTATTCGAGTCTTAGAAGCACTATAGCATAGAACAGTCCAAGTACAAATGTTTCAGATCCTAACCGGCGTTTAGGTATTAGAAAATGCCTCCCTGTCTATGACTCGTGTTTTTCTCGTGCATAAGAGATATGTTAGGACCGGTAGGGTTGCCAACTTTTTCTTGGGCAAATATAGTATCTTCCAGCCCAAGGTATAAAAAATATAGTACACAGAAAGAAAATATAGTATTCTGAAGAAAAACTTTTAAAAAGTGTGTAAAATTTATTCATTAAATCTAATGCACAATATTTACTACTTACTAACATTCTGCTTGCTATTGAGGCAATTATCTGAGCTGAAAAAAACCTATTTCTCCAACCCAAACCGCATATGTTTAAGGACTGACCGAAATATAGTATTTTTGCGTACTATATATTTCTTCAACAGTATACATATAGTACTCAGAGTCAAAATATAGTGCAATACTATATATTATAGTACGGTTGGCAACCCTAGGTGCACCTGCCGTTCCATAGCCTCCGCCTACCAGATTGAGAATTGGGGGTGAAGAAATGATATGAATGTATGTTCGTTAAAACTTTTTCGGTAGACACCAAAGTTGCGCGTGTTCACACGTTGATAGCAAGGTCGGGTTTGATAAAATTGTGATAACCGCTGCAAAGTGGAAACGCTTCCTTGAAGAATTTTTGTTCAAAGTCGTTATCAGACAAGCCGATTGTGAAAGTAGTGCAATCTTTGAATGACTAAAAATAGATAAATAGCGGCAGCAGGTGATGTTGCTTACATTGCAATGTTACACTCGTTCAGTTCAGTCCTAATTAGAGAGCAAGTAATAAACAAATAGGTATGTTTCGTGTCTTTATAGAATAAACACAAACCTAGAATTTGTGCGTAGACTGAGGCGCGAAGGCGATTTTGCGCAAAGGGCGCGGCTTTTATTATTTCCAGCCTAGGTACCTAATTAGATGTGAACGTAAAGGATTCGCGACAAGATTTACTGAATCAGAATTAAGATTGAGAGAAAATTGCTCCAGAAATCTGTATTTGCGACAAGAAACAAACCCAGCCGTTGCAGCGTTATTGATTACAGAGTTTATTAACTCGTAAGACGATAGTCTAAAAAAAATATAGGAGTAGGTAGGTACATTCACTGGCAATTATATAATATCCACCATTGGGCGCAAAAATATCTGACTTGCTCTTATACATCTAGTATTTAAGACGTCAGATATTTTGCGCCCAATGTTGGATAATTAATATATTATTGCTGGTGACTGTACACACGTGGGGCTACTAGTTTAAGAAACCCTGCTGTAGGCAATTAGGTATATTATAAGTATATTATCCAATGATGTTATGTTTATATGTATAATTGGCTGTAGCTAGTCATTTGACCGGGGGCCATGTTTATGTGAACACTGCTGCTTGGCGGTAGGTTGCAGGATAAGAGGTGATTACGATCTAGTCGGAGCATGCACAAGGTCCTAGGTACCACCACTAAACGGGCTAGATCTTACGAGATGTGGTTGTGTTGCGAAGGTCTGCCTATAACGGTCGACGAATGACGCTTCAAGCCGACCAATTTAGGTTGAAATTTACTAGGTAGGTACAATATTAAGAATGATTTTAGTTATAGTTGTAATTGTTGTAAAATATGGCCATGTATTCATAACCCGTCAACATGTCAAACAATGTTCACGCCGTGTCAATACATACATACAAACAAATAATGGAACAGCGGCGACCGGTCAACCACCTCTGGCGCTGACGTTCTCACGGATAGACGTGCATAACATCCAGTGGGAAGACTCATTGTTATTAACTTAACAGTAGAAATATTAATTAAATTAATATGTAGTAGGTACCTACATGTATATTAATCACTACATAATATTATAAAACAAAGTTTCCGGCTGCGTCTGTCTGTCTGCACGTTCGCGATAATGTTAAAATCTACTTAACAGATTTTCGTGCGGTTTTCAACATCAGTTAGATATATTTTTACTGATTGTTTTTGTGTATAATAAATTCTGGTTTATGTACGGGTGTTACAGATAACTCAGATAAACCGAAGCGAAGCGAGGGCGGGTCGCTAACCTCGTATAAAATAGGTAAATGCCTCCAGCTTCCGATTCTGGAAACATAGATAGACTCGATTGCGAAAAATGTAGATAGATAACTAGGTGCAAAGTTACAAAACATGAATTTAATATCAGTTTTAGGAATAATGTAGACAGGTACCTACTTATTCCTTGTACTTTCCTAATTGGTAGATAAAGTACGAGTATATTAAAAAAGTACTTTTGCAGATAATTTTGACAATTTCATTCCGGAAAAAATCCAAACTATCTTCGCCAACCTACCTACCTAGCCATTCAGAAAGCATTTTATTACTGATCCACATTCAATCGTCAATTTTTATCAACATGATTTTTCGCGATAGAATGTAGAAACCAGCTGTTGAACGAACAAGCTGTACCTACCTACACCCTTATAAGTGTAGGTAGGTAGGTAGGTAGGTAGGTAGGCACGTCAGTAGCGACCCGCAAGGCAGGCTGGTGCCGTGCAGGTGGCCGACCCCGCCAACCGGTATGGCAGACTCCATTAATACCTTGGAAACCACGGGACCTGAGCGCAGAACTAGTTATTATAGCGCATTTAAAGCTAGGTACCCCTTTCGCACTAGTAGGTACCTATCATCAGAATGTGACAAATTGTTAAAGGTGATATTAAAAACATGTGACGTCGATATTGAAATAAAATCAAGAGATGAGGCTACATGTAACATGACCCGGTAGCGGATTCAGGATTTTATTTCAGGCCGGATGGACTTGACCTCGCTGAAGGTAGGTTAGAGGCTCTACTTTGAAAATCGAAGTTCGAAGTTACGTTAGCTCCATCCCTTCTTCTCGATTTAGTCTCGAATGAGGAGTGACAAAGACGGAGCTAACGTAACTTCGAACTTCGATTTTCAAAGTAGGGCCTTAGTTAGGGTCACGGCTTGTGCGCTTGTGCCCCATAGACCAAACCATAGACCCTTCGGGATCCGCTACTGGGGCTCTACTTTGAAATCATCAATTCGAACTTCAGATCGCCGCGTCACTTTCTTGCGAATTAGTGACGCGTCGAGAGCAAAAGGGATAGCAATAGACGAAGTTCGAATTACGGATTTCAAAGTAGAGCCTCTGACATGAGAGTGAGACATGAGTGACCGATGCTTTAGATGACATACCTACGTAATTAGGCAGCTAAGGAAGGGATCATACATGCAAATTTATGTGTATATCTATCGTGGGATTTATATTAGAATTATAAAACTACCTAGACCTAGGTATCATGTCAGTCTCGTACCTATAGTAGAGAGAAGGGTACATGCATAGTAAGGGGCTTCTAAACGGGCCATATTTTCACTACAATATGTGGCTGGCAACTATTGTGTCTTACTCGTATGTTAGAGAAAGACACTAATAGTTGCCGGCCATATATTGCAGTGAAAATATGGCTCGTTTAGAAGCCCCTGTATAATAGGTACATGTTATGTTCAAATGCATTTAGACCTCGGAATTTTGAAACTAGGTTACTTTTTGAAGTTAGTTTCTTATCTAGCAAGAAATCCCCTGTAGCTAACTAAGGTCTAAGCACTAAAGTAGCTAGGTACACGACTTCCTCCATAGACAGTACCCCAACACCTAGATGCAATACACAATCTGTAATTCTAATTAGGTATGACACGACTTTCGTAAGTTTTTCTCGGTAACACCTTAGTTATGACTCTATACTTATGTTAATATATACAACAGTTACTTAAAACCACTTTCATTTAGCGTATAATATGATAAATAGTCGACATGCTAATAGTTACATGCGCAACATACTTATACTTAGTTATCTATTAATCTCGTTGAAGTACCCTATTATCCAACTACTGCCCTTCTATCTATTGGAGAAAAGCGTTATCGAAAGATAGACATGAGAATACAAAACCTAATTTAAAAAGTTACCAATAATACTAAAGAGGATAAAGACCTAACTTATAATAACAAAGTCGCCTACGTGTAACTTTACGATAGCCTTTATCAATAAGTATATTATTAATTTATTAATAACAAGAAAAATACCAAATTAAAACTAACCGGAGACGGACACAGTAACCTTGGGATACCGTTAGTTGTACAAAACAAATTCTTTTTTTAATCTCTTTTATCGCGCACATTTTCGTACGCACAAGCCTTTATCAAGTGTATGGCTAATCAATACATTTTCATAGTAATCTGTAATATTAGAACGGTATGTACCTATAACTATAGATACGTACGGGCGGAGGTTACATTCCAGTAATGTTTACAACATAACAAGAGCCAAAGTTAATTAATTTTCGGAGTTAGGTACAAACGGGTAGGCAGGGCCTTTTATAAGTGAAGTTCTAATACAAATAAGTTAAAAGATAAAAATGTGAATTGAGCTATAAATTCTACAGGTAAAATAGTGTTCCTATAACTTACATATAGGATAACTATCGGGCGGGGTTCCAAATATCACAATTCAAAATAACGGTCGTTTAAATTCAAAACTTAAAAATCAACCACGACCATAGCAAAGATCTCTACTCACCGATAAACCCAATAAAACCTGTGGCAATTAATAAAAATCCACCAGCAAGTTCCGTTACCACAAGTTTTAACAGTGATTTACTAGCAAAACCACTAGAAAACTATACGGAAACACACACAATTTGTAAACCACTAATCGGTAAG
This sequence comes from Acleris cristana, assembly GCA_948252455.1. Taxonomy (NCBI): domain Eukaryota; kingdom Metazoa; phylum Arthropoda; class Insecta; order Lepidoptera; family Tortricidae; genus Acleris; species Acleris cristana. Next base: position 978,868 of record OX411785.1, read on the forward strand.
CACTTCAGCACTATTTTTATCACTATCACAGGTTCGTAATTTGTTTTATTTTAAGTTTTGAACGCGTTTTGTTTACGTAAAGTTTTGTGATGGCCGATAGCGACGTGACAACTTACAACCGCGCGACGCGGCGCTTGGGACGAAACTAGCGGCACTAGCGCCCCTAGCGGCCGCGTGAGAGCGGCGAGTGGACAGGTATTGTCACAGAATGCGGTGTTGCAAGGTTATGGCGCAATGATTCCGCAAAATAATAAAAAAAAAACAAAGTTCTTTTCATTTTTTTATGCATACACTAATAATTTAATTAAGTTCTTAGGATATCGACATATCGCATACAGTTAAAATGATGCCTAGATGGGTCGTTTATTTAAACCCTCATACTGAAAATTTTATTTAATGTAATTAGAGCTGCTTTTAGAAAACAAGAATTACAATCAAATAAATAAACGTGTCTATAGTTTTTATTAATTCAATAACTGTTTTTTAGCTAAATACCTAAATTGCTAAAAAAACAGTTAGGTATTGAATTAATAAGTATTTGTTACAACAGCCACTGAAAACATTGGTTTTTTTTATAGTGAATAGTGAGCCTACGTATCATACCTAATGTAATTCAAGATACTATAATCATTTGTCAGTTTCATATTTAATGTGTAATTTTAGGCGAAGAGCGTGTTCTGGCAACCCTGCCTCTAAATCGCCATTCAAGAAGTCCTCACGCGCATCTAGAATTCCGCGGAGAACCTTCACAGTACAAGTTAAACGGAGAATCATAACATGGAAGGAATATTATCCATGCAATAACGTCATATTCTAAACTAATGTCACCCATTGTTCGGCAGAGAATGCGACGTATGATTAAAAATTTTTTTTTGTTTTATTCTAATTGGGTCTCATTGTGACTCGAAACAAGGTAAAACTAATAAAAACAACGATTCAATGTCCTAAATTACTGAAATACTAGGTAGGTACGTATAATGTAAGTATCAATCGCTTATTGGGTTATATTATAAATAAAATAAATAAAATAAATAAATGTTAACATTCAAAGTTTAAAAAGGGTCCCCCTGTCTTCTAGATTACTACGTAAGTACTACATACTGTAACACATACAGTATGTGTTCCAGGATTTAGTACTAAGTCTATTTCTTTAGTGGTCAATGATCATAATTATAATGTAACTGTACTAATAGGCATTATAAATATGAAAGTAACTTTTTTTGTTTGTTATTGTTACGCTTTCATGGCTAAACCGCTGAACGAATTTCAATGAAATTTGGAATGGAGATAGCTTCAAAACCGAGAAAGGACAGAGGGACGAGGACGGAGTTGTGGGCTACACCTAGTGAAATCGTATTTTAAATTCTAATAATAATTTAGTTTGGCCTGAAGTGTGCGGTCGTGTAGAATATTCCATTGACTAACTGTACAATAGTAGGTACATGTTTTAAACATAATTTCACAGTTTACGTGCAAATGTTCGTAATTTAGTGAAAACTATTTTACCAACACAATTCCCGGACGCAATAAGGAACGTGTAAATTCGTCAAAGTGATTACCAGATAATCTATTAAAAATAATTTGATAGTCACCACTCCTAAAACAATAATTATTCGACTAAAATGTCCATTGCATAACGACCAGGCAGGTTCAAGAACCTAAAAATGCGAAAACAATTATGTTTATTTATGCGGTTTGCCAGACATAGTTATCCCTTATTTCGGTTGCCATTGGGATTATTATGACTTTTGTGGAGTGTATAATTAAAGTTAAGTCAGAAAACACGGACCGGGCGTGGGCTCGAATGACATTGCCAATTTGACGGACCATTTTTGTTTTATCATCGACAATTAATCAAGGACATTTTGGGAATGACTAACTATGTCTTTTGGTCTTTAGAGATCGGTATGTTGTTAAGAATTTGTCTAGTACAAAACAATGCATATCTTATATCGCCAATTAGTTGTCAAACCTGAATAAGTATTTTTTGTGTATTAAATTAGCGGACTATTCGGTAAACAAATAATAAGGTAGTCTGTAGACCGAATAACCAAGGCAATGAACCATTCGATCTCTAACTGCTTATATAATTCTAACAGTTACCTATACATCCTTATCCAAAATTTCGCTTACGTGTATGTGGTTTTTTATTTGACCTCAACAAAATCTAAGCAATTAATTTTTGAGTCTGAGTAGACTGAATTATGTTAGAGGTCTTTTCAAAACGTTTTTGCTTTTATTAATTATTATTCAGTCCGATTTTTATACAGATACACGCCCACCCAATAAAAAACTCATCTGCCGGAACCCTGGCAAATCTGAAAACATCATTAATCTACTGGTTCATCGTTTAAATGTTAAAGGAAGATTAATTGCATTATTATACTTCTGTTTTGGTCGTCGCGTATAAAAATCAAGGCGAACTAGGATGAATTTATATATTTATGATTCGTAATAATAGTCTGAACGACTGCGCTTTAATGTTGCCTTATCTTATTTATTAATAGTTTTATTTATTTACATGTAGGTACTTACGTTAACTACAATTTTAACAATGTACGAACTAATTTCCTTAAACCCGGGGAATCTCAAATATCCTGGCAACATCTAAGCGCCTACCTTGAGAATTTAAATTTCGAACTTCCAACTGCATCGAATTCAAAGGTTCTTTATCTACAGCAAAGAAAAAGAATGTTTATATTTTTTCTTGTATTACTAAACTCGTCGACAGGTGACCCTACCTGCGCTGCGTCACAAAAAAACATCCCAAAACTTGAACGATAAATCACCTTTAGAAGTAGTTTACATCAATAACTAGCATCATATACATTGCTTGTTTTGTACTCAGTTTTTCTAGGCTAGCAGAAATAACAAACCGATGGACTTTAAATGACAATTTGTACCGGTTTGACACCTGTGCCAGTTTTAATAGTTTTTGCTAGTGAGGCGCCACATGCCGGTTCGGTAGCAAAAAAATCTGCGTTAAAAAAATGCTTTGCACTTTCATTTAATACCTACATAGAGTTCTCTACAAAAGAGAACCTTTATTACGTGTTATTAATATTATTCTTGTTTTTATTTATTTTTAAAACTAGTTGTATGAATAAATTTATACGAAATGTCAGGTATCACAACATATTATAAAACAAAAACCACGCCGCGTCTAGCTGTATGATCGCGATAATCTCAAAAACTACTGAACGGATTTTCATGCGGTTTTCACCATCAATAAGATATTTTCCACACAAGGTTTTTATGTATAATAATTTCTGGTTTATATACGGGTGTTACTGTTAACTCACATAACATAACCCAAAGCGACGCGAGGGCGGGTCGCTAGTAATAACACGTTGCGTTATCTATGAAAAGGGACCTTATTGTCGATGGCGCTTCCGCCATTATTAACGATGCTCCGATATAAACACAACGTCACGTGACGCAGTGCGGCGTATGCGCTAGGTATCGACAATAAGGTCCCTTTTCATAGATAACGCCACATATGCAAGTACCTATAAACAGATAAACCAAATAGAATAGCACTTCATTACAGACGTTTTTTCCATGTTTGTGTAGCCACGGGCGCCATGGCCCTTGTAATATTCGTCTCCCAGTTGCCACTCCGGGCTCTTTGGCCCCATCAGCCATCTCTTACAAACGCCAGATTAAAACTTTGTTTTTTTTTTTAATTAAGTATCCAATGCCAAGACAGCGTAATCTGACCCGCTTTGTAAAATCCATAGCCCTCGTCATATCCTGTGTATTCAAAAGTTTCAAAACCCATGGTCGAGACCTTGACCATATTTACCAACCAGCTATTACAACCCGTATAACGGTTGCTAGTTTATTTTGGCCTTTACAAACTTAGCAATAGGTCATGCTTGTGGTGGTTTGAAAGGAAAGTCATAAGTTGGTTTCGTCGCGGTCAATCATGGTGTAAAGAGGTCTTCCTGTATTTTGTTTATTACAACAGAAAATGTAGGTATTTTTAATGAATAAAATTTGGCTAATTGTAAAGATGAACTGAATCTTTTATGATATTAGTTGTGATTAAGAAAAATAAAATATAAAAGTAGTTACAGGCAACTTATACTAAATTATTTTTGGGATAATAGTAGATTGTTCAACAAGGGACTAAAACAAACCATAATGACACGAGATGTTTAGCCAGTTCATAAATCCTTTTAAAATAAGGAATAACCAGAATTATGTTGCTATTTTGTTTCATTTGCATACTTTCAATAAAAAAATATTCTTAAAAACAAAACTTTTAGCGATCACTAGTATAAGGGAAAAGCATCGATAATTGAGTTTATCGATAAACGCGATCCCTAGCTATCATTTAAATTTTGCCCCGCATACTCCTAGGTCTGTTGATGACGTTTGAAAATTAAAACGAAACTAAACTTGTAGGGGAAGTGAGAATACTGGCGATTCATAAAATATCAGTGCAAGGATCTTACACAGTTTTACCGCAATAGGCTTGCACTATTATGGGTATTAGACTAAACAACAATAAATTAATACATAAGTACGTACATAAAAAACTAACCATAGGAATCTCAGCAACAAATACTGTGTTCATCACACAAATACTTGCCCTCGGTGGGGATCGAACCCAGGACCGCTAGCTATGCAGGCTAACCACGTCGTCAATTCCACCCTGACGTGAAAAAACTCCTCACACCGATAAACCCCTCTATGTTTATTGGTACAACGACATACTAACAACCCATACATGTTATTATAATATGATTTCAGAATATATCGGTACCTAGTAGGTACATGTACATACCTACATCGTGATGTAGTTTTCAAATGCGCGCACGAGTGCTAACGCATTGTCGGAATGTAAGCGCAGGCGCAGGCCCGATGCAGATCACGACCGCGACGTCATCGGTCGATCGTTTCACTTTTGAAACGCCTTGGCAACACATTGTGACAGGACAAGGGTATTTTTTTAAATATAAATAACTACTTATTCAATATATGTGACGTGTGGTTGCCAGCTTAGAATAGTGCCACTCCATGTCTTCCCGTGGAAGTCGTAACCGTAAGAGGCGAAAGGGAATGAGGGCTTGTTGTACAGTTACCAGAAATATATTATCCAACATAGCACGCAAAAATATCTAAAACGCTCTTATACCTCTAGTAATAAAGATGTGGCAGATATTTTTGCGCCCAATGTTGGATAATATATTTTGCTGGTGACTGTTCTGTTAGGCGATGGGCTTGCAACCTGTCACTAATATACACTGGTAACAACATCTTAGCCTGATTGTGCAAAATGTGGCTACAGAATTGACAACAAGTTTTTAGAGTTGTTTGTAATTCTGTAGCTCTGCCTACCCCACTCTGGGAATGAAGGCGTGATAATGTATGTGGAATTGTGAATAGCCCGCGACATAATAGAGACGTTTATTTCAGAGCCAATATCTCTTAAACGGCCGAACGGATTTTCATGAAACTTAGTTAAAAACTATGCCAATTAAACTGGCTTTCTTTTAAAAATCACCGCGTCCAAATCAGTCCATCCGTTTGGAAGATACGATGCCACAGATAGGCACAGATACACAGACACCTATAGTTCGTTCGTTCAAGGCTCCGGCAAACCAAACGCGTGGCAGCAGCAGCGCGTAGCGTCGCGTGGCGTCAGGGAGTTGTAAAAGCGCGCGCTGCAGACGCGCCGCAAACGCGCGTCTCGGTGTGCCGGGGTTCCATTTGTTTTGTTGTTTTACAACTCCCTGACGCCACGCGACGCTACGCGCTGCTGCTGCCACGCGTTTGGTTTGCCGGAGCCTTGAAGTCACTGACACCACTTTATCTTTTATTAAATTATAAAAATTCTTTAAAATAATCACTTAGTATTGTATTCATTAATTTGTTTCATGATACTTTACAACACTTTTGTGTGAACTCTTTTGTGATTGTGATTTCTCTGTGTTAAGTCAACCGACTGGGTTCGGAACGAAGATTGGAACGGCGCGTGGCGTTTCCCGCGGTCCGAACTTTACGTGTAAAGGCCGCTATCAACTCTCAAAGAAAGGGATCACCATTATACATATACCTAGGGGTTAAAAAAAAGTAGTTCTTAAAACACAGGTTGATATGCACTCGTAGTGTTTACTATTATCGCTCAAAGTGCTTATGTAAATTCCACTGTAGATTAAATATCGTGTTCTGTTTCCTATCAGTAAATATACATTTCCTGTATTAATAGTTATTTCGAGATAATGGTCACTAAAATAGACTTTTTATCTAACGCGTGGCTTTATATCTTAAATAGATAATAATATATATGTTTTTATAGTACATAGATTAAAATTTCATTTGACCGGAAATTGACTGAAATAAAAAATAATAAAATGGAGATCTTTCAAAGTTGTCGGGGTAGGTACTCGCGAGATGATAAATAATTAATTCAGACCCACCACTGTATTTAATAAGTCAAGAAATTACAAAAAATTAAAATAGCCAATCCATAACGGAGCTCAAGGCATGCAATGATAAAAAATTCAAAGAATTTGATTATTTAGCAGTTTGACATAGTAAGAGTACAGTCGGCCTTATAAGTAGCTGAACACTATGGTACCTTGTCGCTTTAACACCTTTAACAGATTAGAGCAGCAGTTCAAACATGATGTTAAAGTGACAAAGCACTAAAGTGTGCAGCTAACAGGTCGACCATTTGCTGTGTTATAATTTTATCAAATGTCATTAGTCGTGTCACGCCGGGAAATGAATAACACGGCTAATCCATCGCCTTCCTTGACCATCGATTTCATCGGTCATCATCGATTTTCATAAACAGTCAACAGCATTGTTTATCTTAGTTTAGTTTAGTTTAGTGTGTGTGCTGTGTTTGTAATCTGCCGTGGTTTCACTGGATGGTTCCAATTCCAACGGAAGACCAGCGCTGGCTTTAACGCCAGCATAACGCTGTGTTGGAACCATTTCGTGGCAACAGTTCTTTAATATGTCAGTATTTTATTCCTTTTGTATGTCTGTTTGTCACGAATAAATGTGTTTTCTTTCTTTCTTTCGATAATATTGTCAAAAGTATCCGACTTGCTCTTATGAGTATGAGTCATTATTCGAGCGTTTCAACAGCCTCAATTTTGTGGACATATTTTTGAAGAATTGGGCGTATATTTTGATGCTGTTTTTGGATGTTTGTTAGATATCCGATAAACTTAGATATCTAACTAAACTTAGATAACTTAGATACCTAACCAGAAACAAAATCGAAATACGCAGCCACTTCTACAAAAATGTTAGGTACCACGAAAGTGATTCGGACCAAACGCCCAAATAATGACCCGCCTATATCTGTCCGTGTCACATATTTTTGTGCCCCATGTTAAATAGAGAGAGGAGAACAAGAACGATGACTTCGTAGTTTACGTTAAGAATTATTCGAGGACCTTTAAGCAAGTTTGCTTAACTGCTAAGTCAAATTTCTTAAGTCTTAAACTCAAAGCTTCTGACAATAAGGTAAAAACTGTGTGGAAAATTATAAATAGAGAAACGGGTAATACAAAAACTCGCGATAATCAAATCACCCTAAACAAGGGTGACAAACAAATCACATCAAATAAAGACGTGGCCTTAGCGTTCGAAGATTTTTTCTCCACCATAGCCATTAATACCACGAAATGTCTTCAATCATCTGCGATTGGAGCTCAAAAATTACTTTGTGCTAATGTGACTAAATGTAATATAAGCTTTGATTTTACCCACGTAGATTCAGTTTCTATTATTAAGGCATTTAAATCGCTCAGTTTGAAAAAAACGGAGGATTTATGGGGAACGTCAGTTAAAGTCATCCACCATGTCATAGATATAATTGCACCTCACTTAGCTTTAATCTACAATAATTGCATTTTAGAGGGGGTCTTTCCAAATCTTATGAAATATAGTAAAGTCCTACCACTTTTTAAATCGGGCGAGAGGAGTGATTTAACGAATTTCCGACCCATTTCTATTCTACCTGTTTTAAGTAAAGTTTTTGAGAAGTTAATGTTAAAAGATATGTTAGGTCACTTCAATAGAAATAAACTGCTTAACAGTAATCAGTTCGGCTTCACCAGAGGACGATCCACAACTGATGCAGCATCTATACTCATTAAATATATATACAATATTTGGGAGACATCTTGTGATGCAATAGGAATTTTTTGTGACCTTTCCAAAGCTTTTGATTGTGTAGATCACGCGACTCTTATATTAAAATTAGAACATTATGGTCTGTCAAATAATTCTCTAAATCTTATGTCTTCATATCTTAGTGATAGAACACAAACGGTTGTTGTAAACCAAACAAAGTCCATTGGAGCGGCTGTTAAACTGGGTGTGCCACAGGGCTCTATATTAGGTCCTTTCTTATTTCTCGTTTATATAAATGACTTACCACCCGCGGTAGTTAACCTTTGCGATATTGTGCTATTTGCTGATGATACATCATTGATCTTCAAGGTAGACCGAAAATCCGTTGATTATAGTAGGTTAAACGCGACGCTAGGTAAAGTACTTAATTGGTTTACTAGTAACAATTTGCTACTTAATGCTAAGAAAACTAAATGTGTTAGGTTCGCTTTGCCTAATGTTAGACCGGTAGAATCTAGTATTTTTCTAAATGATGAGTGTTTGGAAATGGTGGATAAGGCACTTTTCTTAGGAATAACTATAGACAAAAACTTGCAATGGAGTCCCCATTTAGCAGTACTAGCAGGTAAATTAAGTTCGGCAGCTTATGCTGTTAGGAAAATTAGACAACTTACCAATGTTGAGACAGCTCGCTTAGTTTATTATAGTTATTTTCATAGTGTTATGTCGTACGGTATTCTTGTTTGGGGAAAAGCTGCTGACATACAAACTATTTTCGTGTTACAAAAAAGAGCCATTCGTTCTATATATAACCTAAACTCCCGTGATTCCTTAAGATTATTATTTAAAGAAATTAATATTTTGACAGTAGCATCACAATTTATTTATGAGAATATTATTTATGTCATTAAAAATCAAGACTCTTTTATTAAGAATTGTGACATACATAATTTGAATACAAGAAATAAGAATAAAATTGCTATTAAAAAATTTCGTGTCCGTAAGGTATATAAATCATTTGTAGGTCAATGCATTCATTTCTATAATAAATTACCTGACGAAGTTTTAAAGTTACCATTTCCAGTACTTAAAAATTACTTGAAAAAGTCGTTGATGTCTAAAGCTTACTATAGGGTCGAAGACTATCTAACAGATAAAAATGCTTGGCCTAAATTAAACACCTAAATATCTTAATAATAACCTAATCATACCAATATATAAACATTGTGTATTGTCTAGGGGACACGGTTTCTGTAGGGGAATGTATCGAAACTAATTATGTGTTGTTTTGCACCGTCATAGGTAAGTATAATTTTTAATTTTTATTTATTTCTTATATTTACTATTTATGAGTTCTTGTAGAAATTTTGAGTTTTGACACATTTTCCTGCTCAACTACGCATGATATATATAGACATATTTTTGTTACATTCATTGTTTTATATAATACTAGGTTAAGTTTTATTTTTCGTTGTATAATATCATATCATAAGAAATGTTTAAAAAACGACTGACTGTTGAGTTTCTTGCGGCGTTTCTTCTCAGCAGTGGTCTCTTGCGAAGCGCTGGTAGATTATTGACGTGTAAAAGTGCCCGTGCGGCCTACTTACTGAATAAACATCTTTTATCTTTTTTTTTATCTTTTAATAAGATATGACTGGTGACCGGTCAAGTACTCTAGAGCATCCGGAAGATCCGTAAATACAATTTGAAAGTAAACGCTAAAGGCGAGCCCGATTATCAGCTGACGCTGTTCACAGCGTTTACACGTTCTCTGCCGCGGGCGGGACGCCCAGGGCTGCCAGTTCTCTCTTTTATATTTAACTAGAGGACGCCCGCGACTTCGTACGCGTAGAATTAGTTTCCCGCTACTCCCCCCCATTTCTTCCCGTTGGGGGTCGATTTTCGGAAAATCCTTTTTTAGTGCTCACTTACATCATGAAAGGAACCCCTGTACCAAATTTCAAGTTTCTAGGTACAGTAGTTTCGGCTGTGCGTTGATATGTCAGTCAGTCAGTTTTGCCTTTTATATATATAGATATATATAGAAGATTTACTATGAAATCACATTACTTTGAGCTACGAATAGGTAGATGATAGAGTATAGATGTCAACTACTGCAAACGACTTATAAAAACGCTAAGGGCGAGCCCGATTATCTCAACTGATGCTGTTCACAGTGTTGACACGTTCTCTGCCGCAGGCGCTTTAATACTGAATTTACTTTAAAATTACATTACTCCGAGCTTAGAGAATTCATAACACGTTATTGAAATTCACTGATAAGTACTAGTTAAAAAAAATTAGCTTTATCTTACGTACAGTTCGCAAGTAAAGTAAAAATAATGAGTATGTTTGTACTTGAGGCCTTATTATGTATGGTTTTACCCCTTTTTTGTTATGTTGTTTTTAACTCGGCCATAATTACTGACAAGTTAATAGTTGTTTAGTTTGACATATCTTTGGGGTACATAATTAGTACTATCGCAAATTCTTGATCCTTTACCTACTAAAAAAAACTATTTTTTATTCAAGATATTTTTTTATATTACCAACTTTTTTTAAATAAATGTTTCAGAAGTTCTAGTCGGAACTTTCGACGCGTTGAACTCTAAAGTTATGAAATCAAACACGCCATTATGATTTCACTCTATTTTCTATTGACCAGTCATGACAAGACTATCTGAAAATCTATGGCACCTTGTAAGGTGTAACACCATCATGCCATAGGCACGTGACTTTCCCGCCATAATTCCACGGTGATAAGCCGTTTTACGACAGATTTAATAAGTTTCAACTTTCGCGTCACCACAAACTTCTATTTGCCGGTGGTCAAATACGGAACTAACTTTATCACGTACAAATTTGACGTTTTACCTTAGACAGTGGCGACGCTTTTAACAATTTTTAAGTTTGTAATTGAAGCGCACTCGAAATGGTCAAGTCGACAGCCCTAGAAGTCGCTATTATCTTCGTAACAATAAATACACACGTGAAAGTAAAATAATAGAAAGGTTCACATTCAATTTGATAAATCGGTTTGTTATTGGACGGAATAACAGTATAATGAGAGACGTTTTGGGGTTCCGTAGCCAAAGGGTCACACCGGGAACCTATTACTAAGGGCCTGTTGTTTGATCAGTAGTTAAACTAACTAATCGTTAAAAATCATAACTAATGGTTAAATCTCAAGGAAATGTGTCAAATATTCGATTCCTTTTTCGAATTTGAACAACTAGTTGAGTTAACTATTGATCAAACAACGGGCCATAAGGGTTTGCTGATTGTCCGTCTGTCACAGGGCTGTATCTTTTCAGTAATATGTATTTCCGAGGGATATAATTTGGGTGTCTTCAAATCAAGAGTGAATAGGCTTCTACTGAACTAGAGAGCTTCATCACAGACTCCATCATCATGTACCATCAGGTTATATAGAGGTCAATCGCTGGTCAGTCCAGAAGAATAATAAAAAATAGCCAGAAACTTGAAATGTTTATACTGACTGTTATGCTATGCAGCCATAAAAAGGGAAAAAATAAAAATGAAACGTGTTTTTCAGTGTTTTTTTCCTCGATAATATTGTACCTAAGGAGGTACGGAACCCTTCGTGTGCGAGTTCTTCTCGCACTTGGCCGGTATTTGCTTTTAACGTGGCCTTTGGCCCGAGGATATATTCGTGCACAGAAGTCCAGTGTTGATTCTTCTTGTCACTTTGTTAGAAAAAATAATAATTTAACCATTACAATTTATAAGTATGATGCGTATCTCGGACCTACGGACATACGGTGGGAAACCTTTATCTTATCTCCCCTTTTGAATACACTTCCACCCAGTAGGATATTTTGTGCAATTAACTACCCCTTTTTGTAAGTTCGGATAAGAAAAAAGAAAAAAAATATGTATTCACAACAATAACACACATTTAATATAGCAGAAAAGAAGATAGTGTAATTGTTGCTAAACGGTCCCACTCAGCATGTGCTGGCTGTGAAGCCAACGCTGGTCGTCCGTTGGGGCCGCTCGGTCACGGTTCATATTGGATCTCTGTCTAATCGCTGTCTACTTAATAACCAGTTTTAAATTCTTGTATCATCCGTATTTCTTGGCCCATTTTCATTTTGATTTCACTTTTGGTGATCTATCGTTTTATTACTGTATTTTGTTGAAAAATACGATTTTAAATATCTATGAACAGGTCATAAAATTAAAAACTATACACACTTAATAATCTTAATATTAAAGCCGACACGATGGGTCCTCGCAGGCTAACTGCATTGTCACGGCTGCGCTCTGGTATGCGCAAGCGCCTGTTCGCCTTGGCCTCACGTTGGCATGCGCGTCTGTCGCACTACCACTAAATGTCTGTCGTACTAATTTTGGCAACTCGACGCTACGGAACACTTACCATCTTATAATTTAGAGTTCGTAGGTTTTTTTAAATAACTATTTATATGGAAAATATATAATATGGAAAATGGACGATCTCTTCTTTTAGGGAGCCTAATATGGATGCGTTTATCGCGTGAAAAAATGTGGATAAAACATCCGTCACTTTCTGACACGTATATACGAGAGTGACGGATGCTTTATCCATATTTTGTCACGCGATAAACGCAACCCATACCTAAATACTAGGCACGCAGATCTCTGAAACACACCAACCAATTTACCGTCCCAATTGAACAAGCTTTAAAAAAAAAACGCATCCTAATTAGTGAATCCATTAGTAGATGCCATAGACATGTACACACACAAATACAATTATAAAACCACCCCTTCTTGTGTTGGGGGCTAAAAAGACAATATAATTGACCTCGATCTCACCAGAGCCCTTATTCTACATTGGCTTTTCCCCCAGTGCATTTGTATTGTTTTCTACTCGGCTGCCATTACTGTCGAGTTCGGCCTCTATTCTAAGTTATTGCTCTTAATCACTTAGAATAGAGGCCCTGATTGATGAAAGTGACGAGGAGTCGAGGGTGGAGTTCGTTGGTTCATGGCTAGAGAAGGAGCTTTATCAGGATGTTGCTTAGATCTTAGCTATCTAGTTTAGCCTTAAAATACTTTAAGGTTAAACAAGATATTGATTGAGTATTACGAACCGTTCGTCTTAACATTCTCTTGATAGCCCAGTCATGAACAATAAGTCCTTATTGAACTATCAGTGAGTCACCGGGCGACCGTCGCGCGCGCACTCCAGGCCATCTGGCGCGCTGCCGTCCTGCCAAAGAAGGTCTAACTCCATAGTAATAGTATAAGCATTTTTAACTTAATGTGGTTACCAATAGAGTATAAAATGGTTTGACTACTACATTGCAGATAGCCGCCTTTTTTGGTACGACAGCAGTGCGCTGGTTATGGCAACGGCCTCTTTGTACTGCCAACAGAGCGAGTGCGCCGGTCAAGGGCGAAATGTGACCAATTTCTTGCCAAAAAAAATCGTGATGATAGGACCTTGTTCATCATCTTTTAACGAGTAAAGTATCGCCTAAAAGTGTTTGTATTTTTGAGTTTCGGTGTGGGATGAGACAACCTGTGAAATTACTAGCATAGAGGCATTCCATTAGACTAGCCTCAGGGCAGGCAACGCATTTGCAGTCTGAAGCGCAAAACGCGTGTCGTCCGGCGAGCGGGTCAGAGGACCCTGCCAACATGCATTGCGCTAACTAACGTTTCTATTCGTTTCATTTTTAAACCAATCGCGTCACTGATAGATCACGTGACTTTTCGTATCACGTCATCGACCAGTGACGCGATTGGTTTAAAAACGAATCGAATAGAAACTCTAGTTAGCGCAATGCATCTTGGCAGGGCCCTCAGAAGTTCGGCGGGTGTTTTATGTTTTATGGAGATTTATGTTTTTTAAAGCATTTATTTTATTTTATACTTTTTAGTGATCATAATAAGCTGTTATGTAGTCCCACTTCTTAGTCGATATGAAACTTTAAGACATTTCAAGTTCACCGCAAGTAACGCCGCAGGAAAGTCATAGTCATATTTAAACAATTAAATGTTCTACGTTATAGTCGCTCAACTAACTTAATCGAGATATCTTATCGCCACCCTTGAAGTAGGTACCGTTGAGGAGTTCCGTTGGCCATCTGTGGTCTTCATCATCAGTTCCACTTCACCAAATGATACTTTCTGAATACAAATGCTGGACTTGTCACTAAAAATACTAAAATTGCTATATGTATGCCTATAATATTTGTGGAGTTCCCTCAATTCCTCATGGATCAGGGCATCAGATTACAATTTGGTGACAATGGGACTACCTTGCAAGTATATTTTATCAAACAAAAATAGAATTTTTGAAATCGGACCATTTATTGACGGAGAAATCGGTAATAGTATTTTATGTAACTGATACATAAAGAGGGTCCTTAAAATACGAGTGTGGTTTTATGAAACGAGCTGAAGGCGAGTTTCATAATAAGATCACACGAGTGTTTTAAGGCCTAATTATGTACAGTTGCATACATTACTTTATCTACACATCATATTATAAGTACTCTAAGATGCGTTCAGTAGGCGGCAAAACAAACAAAATGGCGGCAAAGCTATTAACCTGTGTCACGAATATGAATGGTTTTTTTTAAATCATAGATAAACTAACAAAGTCCCTATTCTAATGTCATTCGAAATCAAAATGGCGTACGACACTTTACTTAAAATATACAGAGTCGACGTTTAATTGATACTAGAATTGGCCCCCTGTTTGAATTGTATTGGTTTTGGAAGATGTTCCAAATTTGAACAACATTACTTTATCAAAAGTTGTATCGTAATTTTAACTTTTCATTACAGTTACAGATAAGAAAACATATTGTATCTTGTAATGCTGGTCATTGTCTACGGATTCTGAACGCATTATAGAGGACTTATGATATGAGTGTAGATAAACATACAAAAAATAACATACAGTGGAACGTATAACCTAGTCCTTTTTTTAAGTCGGTTAAAAAGTGGCAACGGATTCACATGACATGTGTAGGTACCTATAGGACAGTTTGGGGACAGGTTTGGGAGAGATAGCCAATAAATTCCAGGCGAACAGAGAAACAAGAGTCACTTTAGCACATTAAATAAGTAATAAAACGGAAAATACAGTTTCCGGGTGATCTGCCTACTCTCCTGGGGCTCTACTTTGAAATCAGTAATTCGAACTTCACATCGCCCCGTCACTTTCTTGCGAATTAGTGACGCGACTAGAGCAAAAGGGATAGCAATAGACGAAGTTCGAATTACGGATTTCAAAGTAAAGCCTCTGAACCTGTTATAGACCTTGCCCACCATTAGCATAAAGCAATCGTTGAATAAAATCCCTATTAAGGACTAGATGGCCTTTACTAAGCCTTTACTTTAATGCTCACCTTATAGAACAAGTGACTCAGAAATGTAGGAGCTGCTTAACACATCCTTGTCCTTGTCACACCTCAGCTAAAACGACTAAACGATAGTGAGAGAAGATTTGAATTTTCAATTTTGGAATTCCTAAACGTTCAGTTATAAAGTTTAGTATATGTTAAATATGTTAGAGCGCCATCTAGGGACCAGAGTGGGAGCTTGTCTGCTTATTCTGTAAAATGGTTTTGTTATGTATGATTAAAGAATTGGGTGTGGAACTTGTGCACTAACATTTTAACCATATTTCACGTTTTCTAATCGCCATTTTCATGCATTATTTTAGGTACATTTCACCTTTACTACTCGTTGACGTTACGGAAATCAACGTCAATATCAACTTGCTAATATCAAATGTAAGTACTAAATTATACTAGAGGGCGCTGATATCAATTGCCATAGATATTTTGTCGATGAAGATATTAACGGTACGTTCAGGTGACTTACACGATAGTAGGTAAAAGTTCTGGGTAATGAAGGATTTTCACAAGTTTTTATAATCAACAAAAGCCTAAAAGACCGTAATAACTTGACTGGAATGGGAAAGGAGGGCATAAAAATAAAGCACGGTTAACCCTACAAGACCATTATCAGTATCACCATCGATAAGGATTAAGATGCAGGTGGCATTACCACCATTGACCCCCTTTTGCTACTAATCATCATTTGCACTGTTGTGCGTATGGGTAAGACTAAGACTGCAGGTGGTATTACTAGCATAGAGAGTAT
This sequence comes from Acleris cristana, assembly GCA_948252455.1. NCBI lineage: Eukaryota > Metazoa > Arthropoda > Insecta > Lepidoptera > Tortricidae > Acleris > Acleris cristana. The sequence goes on from OX411785.1 coordinate 995,104, forward strand.
AGAGACTCCATCTGAGTGCTCAGGGTTGCCAACGCATTTATCTTGACATTGCTAATATCCATAGACAACAGAGCTATCTTTTTTGTAGCAACAGACTATAGAACCTCGTAAGACCTATTTTAATAACATTGTTATTGCAACCTCATCAGAATAATTATAGGGTGCATTTTATGTTTGGCATTATGTCCTCATGCGCAAATCTGGGGATTCAGGAGGTTAGTACAAGTATGAAGGTGATCTTTCCAACAAAACAGCGTTTAGGTAGGTCAGACGTGCCTATCCTACGTGCCGTATGCCCTTTCTATCGCATAATTAGTATTCACTCTCACGTAAGACTTAACCATTAACCAAGTCTAAACAAAAGTCAAACCTAGAGATGCAAGACGATGTACTTGAAGGTTCGGGCCTGAAGTGTGAATTTTGCTGGGGATGTATTCTACTCGTTAAAACTATGGTTTTGGCATGTTGTATTGTTTATAACTCAGCCGCCATTTCTGTCTAGTAAATAAGAGCTATCATAACGTTGATAATACGATAACAAGTCAAAGGCAATTTGGTTTTACCGATTAGAATGGAGACCCAGGCCTGCTGTAGCGTAGCATGTGTGCTAGTTTGTCTTCTCCATGTCACAAAAGGCGGGTTTATGATTTTAATTAAGACTGAGATTTATTAAATAACGTAACTTCATTTTTCTATACAGTATATGACAATAAAATGTAATCTGTTGGCTATTGAAAAAAACTGACAAATAAGTAAGGGCTCAAAATACATTTATTGGCAACTAGCGACCCGACCTCGCTTCGCTTCGGTTTATGTGAGTTTTTATGTTACACCAGTACAAAAGCGGAATTTATTATACATAAAAACCGTCCGTGGACAGTTATCTAAGTGATAGTAAGAAGAAAGCCGCATTAAAATGCGTAATTTAAAATATCTAAGCGTACTTATACGTACAGGGGGACAGACAACGGCGGGAAGACTGAAGAGACTTAATACGTAGAGATAAATTGTCAAATTAGAGATATCATAAAATTAACAGACAATACGATAACATGTCAAGAGCAATATGAATTTAATGAGGAGAATAGAGCCCCAGGCTGTTATACTTAGCATATTGCATTTCCCTTCTCCATAACACAAAAGGGGTTATGATTGTAATTCAGATTTAGATTTCTTTTATAAGTAAATAACCGATGATATCTTCGGAACTTTCAAATCGCCGTGGGAATGAACGCAAGTTTTTATTCGTTGAAGAAATCCAATTAATGTTATCACCTTCCATCTGTTCTTGGCTATAGATTCGTAATGATAATAGTTCGGCCGGTAAAGATATCGTGAAGTGTAGACAAGGTACTTTCTATTCTGTTTATTTTTAATGCTTCAGTGTAATGTTTGATGCAAAACGAAAAAAGCTGGGTTTGTCGTTCGTTAATTGCCTCTTAAATATTACTGCTTTTTTATGATATTCTTGGATTCAAGGTAACAATGGAATCATCATGTCAACTGGTTTAGATCGTTGGTTCACCTTGTTCGAGGACTTGTTTGAGGGTGACCGCGGAAAATGCAATGGTTCATCAGTTTTGAACGAGCAATATGACAGCAAATTTAGTATTTCTACAGATGTCATTTCACTTATTATAAGTGATTAAAACAAAAGTTATGTTACGATAAGCCCGGATAATCAACTATACAAGCAGACATTAAGAAATAATAGGTACCTACCTACTTATCGTACTTTTTTATCATGTGTTTTGCACTGAATAATCTCTTCAATCAATGATCGTATCTAGACTTCGTTGGATCTTTTGACATGTAATTACGCTTTCTATGAGCAGGTGTCTTAACTAATGATACTTTGTACAACTGTTTGTTTTACTTGCGTATCAAATTGAGTATGAAGTGATTTGAAATTGATTACTATGCGGTTTACTTTCAGAACCGGGTTCCTTGATTTGTATTACAAATGGACACTATATGGAGTCAGTCTAGACAAGATGCATTAAGCGAATGTTGTTGTTATAATATTGAAATTGTATAGGATTGATGTAAACTGCCGGGCGGTCACGTCGATGTCAATTTCATACATTTTGACACGTTTCGAAAATCGTTTACGTTAAAGGTTTGCCATCTTGTCTAGGGCCTGAACTGAGTATTCATTATGTGTACTTTTTTCGCTTGCTGCTTTATTATATTAAATACCCTTGTAACTTATTAATAGCTTATGTTTAATAACCTACTTTTCTAGTCGAATTGTCAACAAGCTCGGCAAAAAGTTTTAGAAAAAATAAAAGGAGCTATTCGGAATTAAATTCGCGACATGACTATATTTTTACCCAAAACCAGTGGCAACCGCGTTAGGTTGCCGTGTGAGATGATCTTTAATGGGATTTATTTAAAAAATATACTTACAGTTATTTTTCATTTTATTTAAATAATTGTTAAAGGCAGATCCCGGTCCCACAGTAGAGGCCAGTCAATAAGATCTCTGTCGACTGTAAGTTTTGTGTCCCCGACCACAAGCTTGCAAAACGATATTTATCCCAAGAGTAGGTACTGATCCAGATTAACTAATATCAGATAGATTCTGTCGATACCAATTCTATTATGCTTTGCATTTAAAGCCCAATGTCTATCTAATCTTTCAGTGCTTCCCGCTCTTCAAAGCTGGATAAAGAGAGACGGACCGAGGGATAATCCTAACGCGAGCGATTTAATCCTAATTGGTTTGTATTTAAAGTAATGGAACTATAAGTCAACTGGCAATGTTACCATTACAATGTAGAATACCTAATTAGATTGAGTGAGAGTGGCACGAGCGAAAGTGATGCCGTACGTTTGGCAAAGAATATATATAGAGACGCAGATAGAACAAGCAATTATGCCCACGACCCTTCCTACAGACTGGTAACACAAATAAATTATTAATTCTAGATTATTTAGATGTAAAGACAACTTTTAAAATAATTACCTACCTTATTCATAAATCAAATCAAATCAAAATATTTATTCAGTAAGTAAATTATAAAGGTTCAATAGGTATTCCATTAATTGATTATGTACATACAAGTTATGTTTTTGTTTGATAGGACTAAAGTATTCCTGACGCCGTTTATGCGGATATGGATTCAGCCAGAAAATTAGGCCTTAAAAACGTTTACTTTTCGTATGTCCACAGGAAACACGATACATAACACACGTAAAACTTAGGTACTTATAAAACCCCTTTGTTCTCCGCGAAGGTTAAAAATACGATAATTATAATATCTAGCTCCCCCTTCTGCAATGTTAGTCTATGCCCAAAAAGAGCGGCCGCGAACAAAGCGCCAACTGAATTAATTGAGAAGAAAGTGTTGCGGCTAATGACCGGCCGTTTGATTTAATAACTTAACCCATTAATTACTGCGCGTACGCATTATTTTTAACAAGCTTTTATTTTACTTTACAGGAGCTCTTTCTAGTCGGTAATACTCGGTCGGTAAGACCTAACCTAACCTATAGGGTCTACACGATGGTACTAAAATTAATCCTGAAATATTTATAGTTACAGGAAAAAAATGGGTTGGCAAATGAAACGGTTGGGAAACGATACATTTGGCAAACATATTTCGGCCAAACGGCGGGCTCCCGCATAAAATGATTAAAGTTTTTTTGTACCTATATTGTTTTGATGTAGGTAAATGTAAAGTGTATGTGAATGTTATTACAAAGCTAGTTAAATTTATATATTTATTAGTTTTACAAAGATAAATAAATTAATTATCATATAACATTCTCAGCAGTAACCATTTTGCTCAGTCTGGCACTAGGTAGTTCAGTAATTTTTGTGTAATTATGTATTTTTTTGATAATTTGTTCTTCTGTACATACCTAACTACTTGTGATAGACGTAAGTAAATAAATGTTTTTTCTTTCTTTCTTTCTAAAATTCTAATGAAGTGCGCGTACCTAAGTACAAAATTAGTTGTGAATTTGGTTTAAAAAAATGGGTAATTGGGTGAATCAACTTTTAAGGTACTCCTTTTCTTTTGCGGTCTTAAAACTTTCCTGGTGACTTATGATTAATAATAATGTGTGAATATTAAAATCAGACCACCAAATTTACAGACCTTACACGTTAAACACATCAAATATTTTTTAATCTTCGAAAAAACCTGTTTACTTGGGGGAAATGTACATTTTCCATATAAAACCAAGAGACAACATTGTCTACTGCGTTACCAATTATATTATTATTTATAACTGTAATATTTAAAATCAAATAATTTCAAATGTTAGCCTTTTTGTCTGATTTAATAAGCGTGTAAGCCACGTCGTTGGCAAATATATAGTTTTTCTAAAAGACATGTAATTTGTGAAACATGTCGAAAAATGGGGAGTACCTACCTACCTTAAAAGTAGATTCGCCTAATTTACTATTAAAAATGTCCAAAGAAGAATGCTCCTTAACGATGTCATTATACAATCGGCACATTCGGGTTATAGGGTTATTTTATGTGTTATTGTTGTAAATTTGAAGGAGAAATATTTTAGGAGAGAGATTCTTACGATCTTTGAAATTAGTTCTAAAACTTCTAAGGGAAAGGAGTGATGGAAAATCAACGTAGGAGTGTATGATTTTGAAGACACAGACCAATTCATTTTATTAACGACGTGAGGCTAATGATGGTTTTTTTTTATAAAGATAACAGCTAAGTGTTATAACTAAGTCCCAGAGACCTAAGTCCAGCGCTCAGACCTGCGCGACCGGCCCAGGCATGCGCGGAATGCGGGTGAATGACCGCCCAGTGGTAATTATTGTAAGTAGCGACGGTGAATCCGCTTGATCGAACCAGCATAACTTGACCTATGGGGGTTACCATGATATCCCCTCCTGCGAAGCGCAAGGGCTACACGGCAATGCTAAATAGAGTTCACCATGCTTTTACACCCTAGTAATAGTACTGGTCTATCTATATCGAGTGGCATTTTCGTTGTTAATCAATTTTTTGATCATACATACATACATTAAATCACGCCTGTTTCCCAGAGGGGTAGGCAGAGACCACTTTTTTCATCAAACATCTATCTATATAAATAAAAATGAATCGCCAAAATGTATGTGATCGCATAACTTCCGAAAGACTGAACCGAGTTGGCTGATTTTTATTTTGTTGTGTTCGTCATTTTCAGGACAAGGTTTGTATGACAGAAAATAATTGAAAAATCCACCGGGAAAGTCAGAAAGTTGCAGCGGGGCGAAGCCGCTGGCGGGCCGCTAGTAGATATATTATACAAAAGTGTCCTAACCTAACTAATATACGCTATAGATATTTATTAAATTCTGAAATTTCACCCCAAAAGCTTACTTTAGCTTAGGTAAGATTTTTTTAGACAAAACGATTTTATTACCCTTTAGAACAAGCCTACAGCTTAGTTTGGGACTAGTTCAAGCTTTGTGACACGCCCCTAATAATATAAAAGATTATACATATAAATATAGCTTCAAGTGCAGTATGCAAGTGCGAGTATGAAGTTACGATCGTACCTACTTGCTCTTTCGTGCAAAAGAGAATACGCCCCGGTCCGAGCTAGGGCTTTCACTGCGCTTACTACTAAAACGGCATAACATCCCTTCCGTCCTCTGGTTTGTACAATATGTGGCGTTATCTATGAAAAGGGACCTTATTGTCGATGGCACTTCCGCCATTATTAACAATGCTCCGATATAAATAAAACGTCGCGTGACGCAGTGCGGCGTAAGCGCCATCGACAATAAGGTCCCTTTTCATTGATAACGCCACATATTAAGCTTAATATCGTGGTGATGGTGTCTTTTATCTCTCGGTAGGAAGGTCTAGGGGCCTTGACAAGATGCAAGTAACGCTGACGTTAGCAATCTTCGAAAACGACCAAATGTATAGAATCTATCAATAGCGACCCGGCCTCGCTTCGTTCGGTTTATGTGAGTTTCCTGTAACACCCGTACATAAACCAGAATTGTTTATGCATAAAAACATTAAAAACCTTGAAAAATTATCTAACTGGAGGTGAAAAGCGTATCGAAATCCGTTCGTAATCCGATCGTTAGCTAAGTCAATCCTAAAATTAAAAAGTGACATCTAGCTAGAACTACCTACTCTCGTATAATTTAGAGCGCAAAATTTTAACTGCAAGTATTAAATATATATATGTTATATCAAGCGAGACTATACCAATTTTTTTGTGATGTATCCATGTTTCTATGAGTAATGGGTCACAGTATGTCAGTCGTAATAGATAGATTGCTCTTGTATGTCAGTGTAGTACCTACAACCTTTCCCATTTATAACATTAAGTAGTAGGATATTTCCACACCTCAACTCAACTCTTACCACATTCCAAGTAAACGACAGCATTTCCATTGCGGTTTTCACAAAGAAACTCTTCCATTAACGTTTAAAGTGCTAGTGGCTCAATATGGAGTCAGTTTTGTATGAAATTTCAAAAACTAGGCTCTGAAAGTGATAACAATAGTCCAGATACATTATAGCTTACACTTCAGCTTAGCTTTCGGAAAACGTGTGCAAGCGTTTAGGTATAAATAAATATCAGGGGGCAAATCTCACACAAATTTACCTGGTCCCAAACTAAGTTCTAGGGCTTGTCCCTTGGGTACTACATACTTAAAATTATGATACGTACATACATAGAAAACATCCAAGACTCAGGAACAACTCGCGCTCATCATACAAATATTTTACTCTTAAGGCTCCGGCACACCAAACGCGTGGCAGCCGGCAGCAGCAGTTTGAGGCGCGTCTGCAGCGCGCGAGACGCGCGTCTCGGTGTGCCGGGGTTCCATTTGTTTTGTTGTTTTACAACTCCCTGACGCCACGCGACGCTACGCGCTGCTGCTGCCACGCGTTTGGTGTGCCGGAGCCTTTACCTGGATTCGAACCCGGGGGATACATACATCATCATTGCACCTCACATTCAATATCACACAAGATACCACTGACACAAGCTCGAGAAGTGAATGCGTAAATCTTTAACCCCCGACAAAAAAGAAGGGTGTTATAAGTTTAACGTGTATCTGTGTATCTGTGTGTCTGTCTGTCTGTAGACTACTGGTTGTAATCGGTTTTGCAGAAAAGATACATACATATTTTATTATTACTAAAATTCGATCTCGGGTGCCGGTGATCGTGACATAGATAGTGCGGTTGAGGACGCTTTATTGGAAATGAAAGGGTTAGAGTTTAGTTTATGACATTAAGATATCTGCGCTTGCGATCGCATTCGGGGGTCATTCAACATTTAATTGAAGTTAAAGAAATTTAGAGCTTCCCACCATAGTATCAGGATAGATGCTATTAGCCCCTGGCCATAAAACATGCCTGGAAAAGCTAATACTAGTTATACAGGCCAGAAGCCATAACTCGACGGACTGGTTTGACAGATTAAGTGTTACTAGATACAGTAGATAGACATACGTATGAAATTCAAAATAGTGATAATTATTATGTCGATGGATGTTCCACTATTGACTCGAGACCTGAGGGGCTATTGTCTAACGCACATGCAATCGCAACCGGCTTCAAAGTGGAGCAATTGTTTTCATTTTATATGCACAAGCCTTCGATTTTCAAAATGAAAACGATCGTGATTGCGAGGGCGTTAGACAATAAGCCCTCAGTTCAGTGTAATAATGTCATCTATACGTAGTTCACCTATCTATAGGTTAGGTTTGGTTAGTTTTTATAGGATCCTGAAATATTTACGGTTACAGAAAACAAAGCGGGTTGGCAAATGAAAATTTGGCAAATGAAACATTTGATCAAAAATATTTTGGCCTAACGAAATAGACCCGTTATTTTTACATAGTATAAGACAAAGTCGCTTTCCGCACTCGTAATATAGCTTTGCAGTTCAGTTTGCGCTGAAGGAAAAGGACAGACCTAATGTAACTGCTATAGCTCTATCCTTTAAGCTCGCCGTAAAATGAACCCCCTAAGTAAAAAGTAACCCCCTGTGGGGGCTTAGCATGCGAGGCGAGGAGAATACGTCAAACCTCGTCAAACGCGATTTAGTGTCAAATATGTCTGTCTATTCCATACCTATTCTAACGTAAGGGTATTTAAGGTTTTAAATAAAAGTGTATTTTGTGTGAATTGAGTCCTTTTATTACTAAGCATCTTAAAGTGTGACGTTATGTCATATTTTCTTATTTTCATAGGAATGACGTAAAATAAAATATGACAGTAAATCTCTTGTAGCATAGCATACTAAGCCCCCTGGTACCTATCTACATTTGCCTTTAGTTTTCAAACCGGCAACGCGTTGGAAGGCAACAAAGTGGTAGGTATCTGCTATTGTTTGAGCAGGCGTTCGGAATTATCATTTCTAATACAGTTGCTTAAAATGTGGTGGTGGCGGTGGCGTTACTTTTTTTTAGCTGTATCGACGATTGCGGAAAGTTGGATTTTTCGCACTAGCGTTTCTTACTTTTCCATTTTTTTATCCTTCATTGTTCAAATTCCACTGAGAATTTTTATCATAAGAAATAAGTTAAATTGTCATATATTCTATAAATGTTGTATTCATTTGTATAGCAATACACTATCTTTCGATTTTAAGACAATACTTCAGGTTATAAGAAAACATAATAATAGTAATGTGGGCGCCATTGACGCTCGCGGTGTAGTCTTAGGGCCTGTTTCACAATCAAGTAAAGCATATCTGGCACATAAATTTAGCCCTTTCCTTTTCTTACACTTGAACATAGACAAGGAGAGAGCTAACTTTAACTGGCTCATAAATTTACTTGTCGATTGTGAAACAGGCCTTTAATGTGATAGTTGGGTAATACGCCCTCGAAAAAAAGTTGTCTTTCCTGTGGTCAATGGTTAAAGGCTTGTGTGCATATAAGTTATGTTTTTATCTGATAGGACTAACTAGACTAGACTAGACCTGACGCCGTTTTTGCGGATATGGGCTAAGCCAGAAAATTAGACCTGCAAAACGTTAACTTTGGGTATGTCCACAGGAAAGACGCTCACCTAAATCTGCGTATGACCCAGTTGCCTCTAGTCACACCGACAAACTCTTTTGGCAACCAGATCATCTTTAGTGTGTAAGCGCCCCTATATTCGAAATTAATCAAGATCTATCGAGGTAGGAGTTAATGAGAAACGTTATCGATCATCAATCGGTGACGGCCGTGACGGTTAGATCTGCCAACTGTCACTGTCACTGTGACGCTTTGTCACGATTCACGTTCTAGACAATAACGATACCTAGAGCTGTTATTACTTATTTATAAATTCGGTCGAGGATCTCTCTTGTATCATTAAAGTGGAGTGTACAGTTAATAGCATAAATAAGTGATCATTTATGTACCTTGTCGCTTTAAACCGTTTCACAATTTTGTATAACATTTCAAACACGACGTTAAAGTGACAAGGTACATAAATGATCACTTATTTATCCTGTTGACTGTACCTATATCATGGACTGTAGTATTTACTCGACTGCCCGAAGGAGGTTTCTGTTTTTCGAGCGTATGTAGGTATGTATGTCTGCAGCCTAAACGGCTTGACGGATTTTAACATACGAGGTTTCATTCATATGGTGTGTCTTACTTGTAGAAGTGACATAGGGTATATAAAATTTCAATATGGCGATAGAGGGAATAAAAAATAATATTTTTAATTTTCTATCTTCTTAAGTAAGTATATTATTTCGTTTATCTATCACTTGTTTTTTTTTAAATCGGTACAATACAGTACATATTTGAGATTAGCGCTCCCCTCAACATACAATCGTACATTATATTATATTATAGCATTAGTTACACGATGGTACTAAAATAAATTCTGAAAAATTTATATAAAACATTGGTTTGGCAAATGAAAAATTTGGGAAATGATACATTTGACCAAAAATATTTTGGCCAAACGGCAGGCTCCCAAAAATAACAAAAGGAGCACACACGACACTGTTCGTATACGATTGAATGTTATATGCAAGCAAATGCTGAACAGATTCGACTGTAGATACAAAATTTGAACCTTTCAATACTAATCTTACAGTTATTTTTTCTGCAAATTGACGTCATCGCCAAAATTGCGACCCCTGGATATCTCTTATTTTAACTGTTAGGTCAATCATTACCGAGGCTCCAACAACGGACCGCACCAGGTTCGATGACCGCGGGTCACGACTTCGTGACCCGCGGAGGAAAGTGAATCACTGCCTCCATTGATAAGGAGAAATGCAAAAAGATACAGAATGGAACGAAGTTCTCTTGAAAAACCAATAGCGATGAATGACCCGTGCGCCCGTAGGCATGCTGTGGGTGCCTACGACGTTAGTGCGACGATGAGGTGGTTGAGGCAAGTTGCGGAAGCATCATTTAAGCGCTTACGCGGGTTAAGCTTCTTCTCCGCAATGATGGTCTTGTCCGAAGCGCTGGTAGATTCACTCAATGTTACCAACGTGTAAAAGAGCCCTCATGTGGCCTATTTACTGAATAAATATTTTGAATTTGAATTTTGAATTTTGAATTTTGTTACTCCCGACCCTCGACGATGTGGACGTGGTGTGGGCTCTTGGATTACTTTGCCCTGTAACCCTGTTTTGTAAGATGGGAGTTGGACTTAATTTTTTCGGTCCAAATATGAAAATATGGAAATATGCTATTTCTTTTTGGCCGGCGTTTTCATATTTGGACCAACAATGTATGAAGCCCCGATGATGTCCTTTCAAGGGAGGAAATTTAAAGGGCTTTGACTGTAGATTCGGTATGTTCTAATTATTAATTAGTTTAATGATCTCCTAATAAGAATGACGAACGAGAACTACTGCTTCTTACATGTTTAACGTATGTATCCGTATGTCTGTGACATCTCATAGCTCCGAAATAAAATAATTCGGACGCGGCTCTTTTTAAGAAACAAATCTAGTCAAATCAGGATAAAGCTTAGCTGGAAGGGGAGCTTCCTGGACAAAATATGTCCGTGACTCATAAAGAACCCCATTTTAATAATATGATAAAGTTAATACACAAGGAAGAACGGCAGACCAAGGAAATAGCAGGATGAGCTGGACCAGTTCTGTAAAGAAATCTCAGCAGTCACTGTATAAGGAATTGTGGAAAGGCCTGAGAGAGGCTTTATTGAGGACAGAAATAGCTGGATAGGAATAGCAGAAGGTCATTCCTGTTGAAATAAAAACGAATAACTATTGTTTAAAATATTTATTTCTTAACCTTTACGTCGAACGTGAAACAGCACGCCTGCGTCTCATTGTCGGCGTTCCACAGCTTGAACTTCAATGGGAACTTCGCGGCCTCCTGAAACAGGATAAAGTAAATGTAAATAATATCATTAATCCGAAAGCTAGGTTATGCTAGAGCTATTTTAGATTAAATGCACAATTTAATTGCTTTACGTTGGTAAGGTTAGGTTTGATTTATAAGCGGTATCAAAAAATAAAGTCTTCTATCAAAACATTGCATTCAGAATTAAGAAAATTCGGGATATTGATCAATTCGACATTACAACTCCTCGGAATTATTTATGTAATGTGCCCCCCACTAAAAGATGAAAGCCGCGATGTACTTGTAGCTTTGCACCAAAAGTGCGGAGTAAGTCGGGCCTGCAATAAGCCACTAACACCCGTCTTAACAAACAATACTTAAGGGATCCTTCACTGAGTAAATGCACTGCGTTCAATACAGCTTTATGATTGGTCCTTTGACTGACCTTTTGTTTATGAGACAATTTAAACCACCCTGAACGTTCATTAGCACTGTGAGACCTCATAGTGACGTTTGTGAATACTGGTGTTAGCCTCCTATGTAAGGTACTCACTTGGCCTATGGTCTTGTCAAGTGCAAAGTGCATGTTGAACATCCTGGGCACGTCAGCGTCGACGGGACACGTGATCAGGTCGCAGGGGTCGCCCGGGGTCTTGATCGTCTTGTCGAACAGCCCGTCGTTGTCGTCGTCGCCGTACATCGCTAGCTGAAGGTTTTCGGCCGAGAACCCTGGAATAATAAGGTATTTTATGGCATAGAAAGAAAACGAGCATACAGGCCACGTGATGGTTAGTGGGGTCACAGTAGATGGAGTGGATGTGGAAGCCCATAGCCATTTGCAATTTTACGAAGACAATCTTAAGACTGCAGTGCGTTTTCAACCCTGAGGACTAAGATTGAATGCCTCTATGATAGTAATTTCATCAGTTGTCTTATTCCCACACCGGAACACAATAATACGATCACTTCTGCTTGGCGGCCGGTTAGAGGATAAAATGGTGATAGTGATCCCTAAGGACCCTGGTCAAGGTTTTACCACCGCTAAGTAATTAAACAAAGACGTCAAGGGAATAAGGGGGTTTGTAATTAAGTATGTATTTCTCTATATACAGGGTGTCCCAGAAACCGACGTCAACCCGTCTAGGGCTGATAGAGCTGCTAAAAAGCTATCGATTTAACCCCTATGTACATTCAGCGATTTTTGCTAGTTTCGGAGATATTGATCATTTAAATCTGAATTTTTGTCATTTTCCCTTATGTCCATGTCACGAAAAATCATTAATTTCATGTTTTATTTCATTAGTTTTTCAGTGGTATCTTACATAATTAGAAACGAATCAGCGAAGTTTTTATGGTCCGAAGAGGAGACGACCTTCACCGAGCTGCTTATTCGATCAAAAGTACTTTATATCAAATTTAACTCAAGTTATCAAAGAAGAGCCTCTTGAACGCTCATCTACGGCTCCGTAACTTTCTTCAAACTTACTCGGCGTGAAGTCAACTGTCAGCGTGTGAGGCTTCTTCCGCCGTAGGGTGCAGAAGTCGTCGTTCTTGGGGCAGGGGTCCACCGCGGCGCTGTAGACGGTGCACATGGAGGAGTCCACTGGAACCAAGGTTCAAAGAAAGACATGAGGAAATAGGTTTATTCAGTAAATAGGCCGCACAGGAATGTTTAAATCTACCAGAGCTTCCCAAGAGGAGAACATTTCTTTAACATGGGTATAAGCGACCCGATGGGGTTTGCTTCGATCTGGTTTAAATAAAATGTAGGACGAGGATGTGGGGTTGCAAATCACAAGTATTAGCCGCCTGTATCCCAGTAACCAATCTACCTACTTACGACCGAACCCTATAGATAAGGCTTTTTTTTTTTCTTAATTAATGGCTTTCACTCCTTGTTTTAACAAGGTGTATTTCGCCAGTATCGAGTTTTAGACAATCGCCATGGACTTATTAGACAAACAAGTCCATGGATATCACACGCGAGGACAATTATTCGGTTAAAGAGATTTACTCTGGTGGACTAAACAGAAGCACATGGGGTTAGCTCCACGCGCTTCTGTCAAGTCCAGTTAAGGCTTACTTCGGGTTAAAATTTGACATTTGCCCATACAAAATGTGTAAAAAAATTATCCGAAGTAAGCCTATCTGTCCGCGGTTTGAATATAGGGTTCGGTCATTAGTAATAATAGTTTTCATTTTAAGTTCATTATGTGTGCTTTCATAAAAAACATTTTTAAGATTTTTATAAGTTGTAGTTTTAGCTAGGGGAGAGGGGTGGACAAAATTATACTTTTCGAGTTCAATATTTCTTAAACAGTCTCCCAAAAATAAAATTGATAACAACATGTACGCAATGAATTTTTTAAAGGTCTCCAATGATACCCCACTCGGTGTCGTTTTGTACAAAAAAAATCTTTGCTTCACTTGTATCTATTGAAGCATAAAAACAGGGTTAACGTAAACGATTGTCGAAAACTGTCAAAATGTCTAGAAAGGAATTAGCTTGACGCGGCCGATAACGATAACGTTTGCCGAATGCATCTTTAATAAGTGTATATACGTGCACAGAACAGAAAAAACAGTAGAAGTGTCAAGTGGTCGTGTAACGTGTGGCATAGTTCCGCTTAACCTACCATACTTTTGCCGCGATCGCTTATTTCGATATTTCGATATTTCTAAATTAGGAAATAAATCCAGAAGCATGCCTTATTGTGCTATTTAGGAGTGTTAAAACGATAGACGCATCAAAAACATTTTCCATGGTGACGTGTTGTTTTTATGATAGTTTGAGTATTGGCAGCGAAGCTCATGCCACTTCCACTGTTTTTTCTATTCCGTGTGTACGTGTCAATAAGTAAATAATTTACAGAAAGTTATCCTGTTTAATTATGTTATATTATAGTGATAACAATTCGCAGAAGATGAACATCCTTCTCGTATACCTAATGTATGTAAACAAGTCCATTTATTTCTTATCTTTTCATATCGTTCACTTAGTCTGGACATGGAACTCTTGGATTTTAGTATTTTCCGCTACTTGTTAGTTCACTTGGTATTTCCTCAGAAACTGTCCTGCTTTAATAAATCTTTTACTCGACTGCCGCAGGTGAAGGGTAATGTTTTTGACCTGTTTGTATGTATGTATGTATATATGTATAGTTCTTTGTTCCCTTGTATAGGCTGAAAGGATGGCCTGATTTCGAAAAGCGATGTTGTTAGATTCGGCTTACCATCGCGGCTGTCACTGGGTACTTTAAAAAAAAAAGAAATTGGCGAAATAAAACATAATATATATTCGCCCCGCTGCAAATTTCCGACCCTAACGTTGGATTTTTCAAATTTTTTCTTACTTATCCAGACAATAACGAACACAAAAAAAAAATAAGCCAAATCGGTTCAGCCGTTGTTCTCGAGTTTTGCACTTACCAACACATTTAGTGATTCATTTTTTATATACCTACATACAGATATAGATAGATATACATGATAACTGACATTATATTGACGACATTAATTCAAACAGCAGTAGGGTTTTTAAAGCTTGCTTTTTAGGTATCTTCTTCTCTTTCTTCTTTATCTTTATCTTTACATCCAAAAACAAAGTCGCTTTCCGCGTCTGTCTGTCTTTCTGTTATGTCTGTCTGTTTATTTGTTGTTGTTGTAAACCACGCAACGGATTTTGATGCGGTTTTCACTATCATCACTTAGATAATTTTTCACGTAAGGTTTTTATGTAAGTAAGTATAATAAATTCTTGTTTATTTATGTACGGGTGTTACAGAAACCTAACATAAACCGAAGCGAAGCGAGGGCGGGTCGCTAGTAAAAAAATTATAATTACCTAGTATGAGGTGACCGCCGAATGAATGTTGAATCGGGTTACCTATCTTAAGTTTGAAAAACAGTCATCAACAGTGAAAGCAATGCAGTGAACTTTATACACCACACCCAAATGTATCATGTCACACAAGTTTTAAAACTTTATTAATTTGTTTGTCAAAATGACCCAACTATAAGCCAATACACTAAATCGTAAAACTGCCTTAATTTGGGTCTCCTATTACTCTCCTATGGCCCCCTGGCATGGCCCCTTGGCCCCCCATCTAAACCGCCATTGAATTGGCCTAACCACGTTATAATTTGGTTCGTGTGTGTATTGTCTGTTATAAATATTGCAGGCGACTTACATTTATTTTACTGGATATGTAATAGGGTATACTTAATTTAATTTATGTGTGTAAATTTTCATAGTCTTACTCCTTCAGCCATAGTACTATGCTACTATGCTTCAGATGTATTAGCACTATCGTAAATGTGTGTCGAACACATTTTTTTTCAAGAATTTGCCAATAGCAACCTAATAAAGAAAATGAGGTATTCAATTAAAATTACTGTGCTTGTAGCAACATCCCTTTCAACCATATCCTGAGTCAAAGCTAATTAATGCATGCTTATGTTGGATTGATGACTAGAATGTTTCAACTTACCTCCATTGCACAACTTCTTGACAACAGTTTCGCTGGCTACTACGAATAAACAGACGCACAAACACGCCACACGAGCCCACATCTCGACGAACATTCCAGAACTAACCAATAAACCAACTGTTCGTTTATGTACACAATTGCAGGCTTCAAAATATCTTGCGTGCTAATAAGCAAAAATAATTGCTTTATTACAAACGTAATACAGTGCTGCGTTTTACACTCGGTGAGTTATTTGAAAAATGGCCTCCCGGGTATTCAAGTGGCCAGTTCTTATTTTAAATATAAAATTTAAAATAGGTTGTTTACGTTGATAATTTTGTTCGATTTTCGAATTCGGAGGTAAAGAAGACAAGTAGTTTCTGTTAGAGTGGCCAGTTCCTTTGTGAACTTGAAACTGTTTTAAATTTTTGCTATCTTCATTCGATATTTTAATTCGCAGAAGTCCGATTCGTGTGGAATACGATTGTTAACTGACAGTACTGACACGCAACGCAATCTAGCAATTTCAGCCACTTTAGGTGTTGTTGGCGAATCCAATGCGTAGATTGCACACAAAGGACTAACAAGTAGGTCGTTTAACAATACCGTGTGGTAAGACAGCTGATTTATAGTACCTCAATTGACCTTCTACCATTGCTTATCATTTGATTGGCTTATTAGAGTAACCTGCCTGCTGCACTGCTGAGTTCTGGTAGGTTTGAATCCCACTGCAGATAATCCCTTGGTTTGGGTGCCTTATGTTATTATCCAAATTTTATTATCTAGGTGAGTTTCGTATCTCTAGTAAACTGTTTTAAATCCACCGAAGCGCGATACGCCATTAAAATTGACATATTGCATAATTTCATCGATATACTTACTTTAAAATTAAGTAGATTGGCGCGTCTATAATGCACGTACAGTCAAGTTTAATTGTTATGCCACTATGGAACCCTGTCATAAAGACAGCGTGAAACCACATGAAAGAAATTACGCTAAAATTAATGATTACCGTTATGCGACATGGTTCCATAGTGGCATAACAGTTAAAGTAACTGAGATTTATTACAATTAAAAATAATAATAAAAGAGTTTCATACACATAAGTACATCAATCAAAAGAAGCGTAGAAAGGAGATTCCATATCACATTGTTACCCTAATCGTAGACCATATCGAAAAATCATATTGTCGTCGTTTTAACATGTTCAAATATCAATAAACTTTCACGATCGGTCACCCGGAATCTCACGAATCCGCTAAAAAACGGACCGAAATCAGTCCGTTACTCAAGCAATCAATTTAATTATTCTTTAGGCCCCGTTCCCACTATGCCGGACCGGCGAATTTGCCGGATGCCGTTAAGGCTAGTGGCTTATGACGCTGTTCACACGGCATAATGTGAACAGCTTCATATAAATTGTACAGCCACTACCCTTACCGGATCCGGCAAAATTGCCGGATCCGGCATAGTGGGAACCAAGCCTTAGTCGCCAACAAACGATCCGTGACCTGATCCTGGTTTTCTCCGGTCGCTCTGACCATCCGGTCCATTAATTTCCGGTAGGTACAACGCAATTATAGGGGCCGACTAAATATTTTTTTCTTCGGATTCAAGCGGACCGCATGTAGTCGATATCAAGCCGAACTCGTTTATCGCTTTCCCCTCGAGGACTGTTTTATTTTACGGGGTAAAAATTACCCTATTTTCGTCCCCGGGCTTTAGCTATACCTGTACCAAATTTTCGGTCGATCGATTCAGATGTTAAGACGGAAAAATCAACAAAAAGAAACAACAAACACACTTTTCCATTTATTATATAAGTTAGAAATTTATAAATCAGAATTTATAAATTTAAAATATATAATTTAGAAATCAGATCCGGATTCCGGACCGTAATCGCCATTACCATGTTCTCGGATCGACTATGATCGGGGTCTGATATACATAGGTATATTTATTGTTTTTAAAATAAAATGACACACAGTTACGGGTAGCATAAGTAGATTATGATTTTTTTATTTAATCATACTTAATTGAATAACTTACGTATATGTTTTGGTCAATGTTTAATTTGCATTTTTTTAAATAGTATCGACCCCTTTTATAAACATACAATAGTTATGTATAGGTACACGGTGTCCTTATAGTTGGGGTCTTTGTGACATTTTTTTTTGATAGAAAGTTAGAGCATTATCATCATCAGATTCGTTTTTACAGTTTTTTGGGTAATCAGAGTTTCACAATGTTTCAGGGGATGGGGGCGGATGGACTTTGTTGGCATTTTCGATTTTGATTTTGGTTTCGAAGCAACAGAGGTCGGTTGGGTTATCCTCGTTCCACACCTTCCACTTGATCTGGAATTTGCCCTGCAAAAGAAAAAAGAAAAAATATAAAGGAGGGTGGGCTAATTCGCCTATATGACCAATGAGGACAAGAGATACATAAGAAGTAGTAGTAGTAGTAGACAAGTAATTCTAAGTTGTAAAACTGTTCCTATCGCAGGTAGTTCGAAGTCTTGGTGTGAAGAAAGTTATCGCCATACAAAGACAGCGGTGTTTCAAAGTAATTATGCTAACGTCGTCTATGTAGGCGTCCCGATACACAAAATCGTTGTAGAATTCAAAAGGATAGCCGATGATATAGAGCTTATTGTTATTGGTTTCTAGGCCAGTGTTCATACATTTCTGCCTATTTTCCTTTAACCTATAATGTTTTTGCTTTACCCAAAGTTCTAGAGCTATATAGGTAAGTATTAAGCACGATAGGGATTATGCATGGATTTTTTAAATCGCATTTCTCAACGAAATATGAAATACTGTAAAAGAGATCAACAAAAGTGAAATTCAAATCAAAATCGGCCAAGAAATACGGATGATACAAGCATTTTAAACTGCTAATGACAGCGATTAGACAGAGAGATCCGATATACACTGTGACGTCATGTTGTTTTTTTTTGCTAGTTAGAGATAGGAATAAATCTTTGTTGGCTTATATCTTAGTTATTTTTATATCTATTCAAAAATGATTTTTCTCAAAGAACTGTCAACTGACAATCATTTCATAGGACGTATCACTTCGCAGAATTTTCTTTTCATTCGTGATGGTTACAAATCTAACCTAAGCTAACCTACGTGAATCATATTAAAGATAACCTGAAATCGACAATTCTCAATTCTGCGTTGCAAGCAACACCGCGAGAAAGTCATAGTCATATATTTAAAACTGAATCGGCTTCGTCATAGTCGCTCAACTACTTTAATCGAGATATCTAATCGCTACCCTTGGAATAGGTACCGTTGAGGAGTTCCGGTGGCCATCAGTGGTCTTCATCATGGCCTAGATGGTAGTGACCTAGTGACCCTGCCTACGAAGCTAGCGGTCCTGGGTTCAAATCCCGGTAAGGGCAGATATTTGTGTGATGAGCGCGAATATTTGTTTCTGAGTCATGGATGTTTTCTATATATTTAAGTTATTTATTTATTTATTTATTTATTTATATATTTATCTATATAAGTATTTATATCGTTGTCTAGTACCCATAGTACAAGCCTAGAGCTTAGTTTGGGACTAGGTCAATTGGTGTGACATTGTCCCTTGATATTTATTTATTTATTATTTATTTAATTCCTGACATGTTGATCATGGGACCGACTCAGAAAATATAGGGACCATTTCAAAAAAAAACTAATAGTTTCAGTGGTCTTTGAGTAATCGGGGAACATAAATTAAAAAACCGGTCAAGTGCGAGTCGGACTCGCGCACCGAGGGTTCCGTATTGAAGATAATATTATGCTTGTGCTTGGTAACCGCAAAAGAAAATACTCATTTTGTTATGAGCTTTATTTTCCATGCAATAAGGTCCATTTTGACTAGCCTAAATTTTAATACAGATTTTCTTAGTTTTTTTGTTATTTCTCAAAAACTGTAAATAATGAATACTTCATTTTATTTTTCCCAGAAAATATAAGTAATTATCTATACGCCAGAATTTTTTTCAGAATTTTTGATTAATAAACTTCGGAGATAAGGGTGGGGGAACGGTCATTTTTTGTACATTTTTGGCTATAAATCAAAAAGTACATCACAGAAAATTTTCAAAAAATAGTTTTGAAATGTGCAGATTAAGACCTTTCATATGACACACATTTGCTATAATCGAACCACTTTCATTTTTGAACCCCCCATTCTAGACCCCTTTTCAATTATTAATAAAATTAATTTCATATTTTTTTTACTACAAATAGATGCGGGCAAGCAAGTTGTACAACTATGCCAAATTTCAAGTTGATAGCATTTGTAGTTGCTGAGAAAACCTGCTGTGACATACACACAGACAGACAGACAGACAACGAAGTCTCACCATAAGGGTTCCTTTTGTACCATTTTGGTACGGAACCCTAAAAATTAACCCGACGAGGTCGGTTAAAACGTAGAACGGCTACACATACTAATGCGGCTTCTCTCTTGCGGATCGGCAGTGTGTATGACACGGTCCTGCTGGAGCCCGCGGTGACGGGACAGCTGGTGTGCAGGCACGCGTCCTTATCGAGGACCTGGAACGCCATGCCTCTGAAGGACACTTCATTTTTCAACTTTGTCGCCGAAAACTCTGGAAAAGGTGACCAATGTTTGTAAATGGGTACACTAGGTACCTAATTCCGAATTGATTAAATTCCCGAATTTTTTATAATTCCGAATAAAATGTTCCATATCATATCATATCATATTTATTTATTTCTCAATAGTCATACAGTATAAAAGTACTTTAGCACAAAATAAAAAAATACGCAAACATACTGAGATCGTCAAATTAAATTTTTTTATAATAATATAATAATAATATATACTACATAAATACAGCAATTATTCAACATTAAATTATAATCATAAAATTAATCTGGCTGGTTTTTAGCATGATGTCACTACTTATATTATTATTCTAATATTCATTTCCTAGGTACTCTTTGACGCTGTACAGTGTTTTTCTAAGCAGCAGTTCTCTAACTTTCTGGCGAAATGCACTTATATTGGCCACAGCTTTGATCGTTTGTGGCAGTTTATTGTACACTTTCTCTATACACACTTTTTCTATACAAAAGTTTATTTTTTGATATCGCTTATAAGTTAAACCTAAGCTGGGTTAGGTTAGGTTTAATGATAGGTAGATACAATCAAATTGCATGTATAGTAATTATACTATGAATTTAACCTAAAACAGCTCCAGCATAACATAGCTTTCGGAAAAACGAAAATTCGGAAAAAAAATACTGACTGTTGAGTTTTTTTGCGGTGTTTCTTCTCCGCAGTGGTCTCCTCTTAGGAAGCGCTGGTAGATTCTTGACGTGTAAAATTGCCCGTGCGGCCAACTTACAGCATAAATGTCTTTTATCTTTATCTTTAATGATTATTTGGAAAAATTTAATTCGGAATTTTAAGGCGTTACCGTATGTAAACACTTTCTTGTACAAAAGAAAGACCAAAACAATAAGATTATTTAAAAAAAACCGGACAAGTGCGAGTCGGACTCGCCGAGGGTTCCGCACATGACCGGAGTATATGGTTTCAATTTCAACTCGATACCTTCACGCGTTTCCCGAGATAAAGGGTCTTGACACACAGACAGACGGACAACAAAGTGATCTTATAAGGGTTCCGTTTTTTCCTTTTGGGGTACGCACGCACGCTCGCGCTCGCTCGCTCGCACGCACGCACGCACGCACGCACGCACGCACGCACGCACGCACGCACGCACGCACGCACGCACGCACGCACGCACGCACGCACGCACGCACGCACGCACGCACACACACACACACACACACACACACACACACACACACACACACACACACAGAGTTGTCGTTGTGTGTTGTTTGTTGTAGCCGGAATTCGAAGCTCCGTAACATAACATCCTTACACTGTATGTGCGTTTATGGCGGCCTCTTCCGACATCTCTATTCTCTCTCGCCATACCTCATCATAATATAACAGTAATTACCAGGGGCGATGTCAAAGCTGATGGTAGCGTTTTCACCAAAGTGGAAAACACAGGCACCAGTCTTCAAGGGGCAAGGGTCGACGGAGACGTTACTGACCTCACACTTCGTTTCCTCTGAAACAAAACATCATGATAATAAGAAAAGACTTAGGGAAAGAAGACAGATCAACACGCAGAAAAACAACAGAGGGCCCTGCCAAGATGCATTACGCTAACTAGCGTTTCTATTCGTTTCTTGTTTAAACCAATCGCGTCACTAGTAGATGACGTGATACGAAAAGTCACGTGATCTATCAGTGACGCGATTGGTTAAAAACGAAACGAATAGAAACGCTAGCGTAGTGCATCTTGGCAGGGCCCTCAGAGCAAACGCTACTAACGTTTTTCTTTTCTATCACTCAAAATGTGTGGGATGACAGTCTCGTGCGTAGCGATAAATCACATGTTCAACTGTCACCCATACATATCGAGTGACAGAAAAGAAAAACGTTATTCGCGTTTGCAACTTGGCTAGGGCCTCAGGGCCTCAATCCATTCCATATGTGTCTATGTTTGTTTGTGACTTCCTATAATCTGAACAGTTTCATAGATTTCAAAATGCAAGGTATCATTAGATTTGTTTAAAATTGGGATTGTTTTATATTTTACCAATTACTCTAATTCGAAAACCATTTCGAGGAATAGAGTTTTAAAGCCGTTCTGCATTATTAAATTTTTGAAATATTTATCTATTTTGGATATTTTGCCTAAAGTATACTTAACCTTTGTTTGACTTTCGTTTTCGGCTTGAAGCCCTTCTACGTGTATCTTACGCGTTAAATGACCAAATTTAAAATAATCATGTCATCCATAAAATGTCTGCTAAATAAATAAAGATATTAAAACAAAACTATTGGGCCAAATTCAAAATTAATGAAATGGTCTCTTAAAATTACCTATTCTTTCGAATTATAATGTACTCGTACAAACCATGAGTTTTTTTTATCTATCCCAATTATAAGTCCATCGCAATTTTGATCTTCCTTTTGATCTCTTAGCGTCTGGGGTACTACTTTGTCACTTTTTAACCATCATCTGTATATCGGTGGAGATGTTCAGCCCATTTCCATTTTAGTTTGCGTATTGTTACTGTTAAATCTCATCTCTCTCTAGTCTAGTCTATTCTGAGACCCTAGCCAAGATGCACTGGGCTAACTAGCGTTTCTATTCGTTTTGTTTTTAAACTAATCGCGTCACTGGTAGAAAACGTGACTCTTCGTATCACGTCATCTACCAGTAACGCGATTGGTTTAAAAACGAAACGCACGAACAGAAACGCTAGTAGCGTAATGCGTCTTGGATAGTGCGCCTGGTTTCTAATAAGGATATTTCTTATTTTATGTATTTGCTTCTTATCTAACATACTCCTTTCCATATTATGTTGGCATACACGTACATCTATTTTTTTTTTCATTTTTCTATGTATGCCCAGGTTTGGCACCTGTATGTAAGGCAAGGTCAAAATACAACCGTGGCGGAGGCGTTTTTTGTATGGGAACGCGCCGCACCGCACCGCTTCCGCTCTCGTTGCGATTGCGCCTTTAAAGTCTAACCGGATAAGACGAAAACGGGGCGCCAAAGTATGATAACTATATCGCAAGAGTTTATCATTCTTGACCTGGGGCCTTGTCTCAGTGCATAGAGGTACATGTGCCACGTTATATACTGTTAATATCGCGCGAAAGTGAATCACTATAGATATTAAACGTTATTTGTGAACAAATTAATTATTCGGTATATTTGTCGTAGAGCTCAATCCTCTTAAACGGCCCAACCGATTTTTATAAAACCTAGCCTTAGCCGACTCGTTTAAAGCGGATCTGTCCGAATTAATCCGGCTGATTAGCTACCAACAAACAGATACACGTTAAACTTGTAACACCCCAAGGAGTTCAACAAGGGACTAAGACAAGCCATAATGACACGAGAAGTTTAGCCACGTGAGCGAGAGCGAGGGTGGCTATAGTTCGAGTGTCATTATGGTTGTTTAGTCTCGCGTTAAACACTCTACTGTTCACTTTGAATGAGAGGAAAAATGCGACGTTCTATGTATACAAAATTACAATATTACAGTATACAAAAAAGTTTCTTACAAATTTGTTCCGCGGTTGTTTTAATTTTCTTTAAAGAGACGCTTTAAATGCTTGCATATTTACCCAACAGATTCAAAACTATTCTAAAACTTATTGGACCATACATAATAAAATGAATTCATCCTTAATATTATATAATTAAATAGATTCATACCTATTCATTTTTATATTTTTGCACAGTTGTCATTTTCAGGTTAAGTATTTCCACGCTCTAAAATTTGTCTATACACAATCACTGAAAATGGCGATATCCTCCATTCACAAACACCGTGATGTTTAGGGATTTCCAAAGTAAATTAAAAAAAAAAAAACTTTAATCCCTAGAGATTAATAAGGAGTTTTAGTCCCGATGTGCAGAGACTAAAGTAACATTTTAAGAGCATAAGAAGTGATAATTAAATGACATACCTGATGTACAGGGGATTACCGCTCGTGGAAGCGCGAGCGCTGCTGCGATCACGCACACAAACAATAATAGGCAAACTGACCGCGCCATTGTGTGCGTTGCTTCGGCGGGGCCCGACTGTGCCGCTCTGAGTTCGGATGTCACTTATAAATGGGTACCTTATCGATACGACATCTACGACCCTTAAGGATGGAGCTTAATTATATCGATGAGCGGAACGATAAGCGGTTACATGTAGAGCGGTGCGCGAGAGTATTTGTTCTGAGTCTTGGATGTTTTCTGTGTATTTATAGTAGTAACAATAGTACAAGGCTATCGCTTGGTGTGGTACTAGGTCAATTTGTGTGTCACTGACTCACTGTCCCGCTGATATTATTATTATTTATTTTTTTCTTAACAAATAAACGGATAAACCGATAGACGGTAGAAATTGCGATTTTAGTTTATTCCATTCAGATATAAGTGCAAGATTGCCTTAAATCTTTTGGGTTTTGGTAAAGTTGGTCAGACACTTATAAAAGCATGAGAGAGAGCAAATGAGTACAAACCCGAAGGCCTTTTTAGGGTTCAGTACCCAAAGGATCCTATTCATAAGCCTTCGCTGTCCGTCCGTCTGTCTGTCTGTCTATGTGGCACCGGGCTGTATCTCATGAGCCGTTACAAATAGATATATATGTATAGCTGAAACTTTCACACGGGATAGTTTTTTTTCATATACTTATACAATTTTTATTTTATTTTATTACAAATATTAAAAATAAAACATTATTCAAAATTAAAGAGCCCTATTCAAAATACTTTACTTAACCGAATTATGTAAAACACATGAAATTTTCAAAATCTGAGTTATACCTACTGTTGCCGCTATAACAACAAATAATAAAAATAAAATATAATTGGAAATGGAAGGATAAGGGGGAATGATACAAGAATGGAATGGTCGGGTTTTTTTTTAAGAGCTACCTACGTGTACCTACCGAAGCGTGACGTACCGTCGCTCCCGACCCGCTTTCGCATACGCTGTTTGCAGCCAAGACCTGACCTTACAGATAGGTCCATCACTTTATTCGGCGAACATGGCCGATTACGAATGACGCTATAAGAAAAGCGTTCGTTAATTATAAACATAAATTACTGTCTGTTAAGTTTCTTAACAGCGGTCCGCTTTTAGGAAGCGCTGGAATAAAAGAATCACGATTTGAAAAAGTGGCCGTGCCGCTTACTTGCATAAAACAAAATCGATTTTCTAAAATCGTTAACGTAGCGTTTTGCATCTTCACTAGGCACTCAGAGACCCTTGCCAAGATGCATTACGCTAATTAGCGTTTCTATTCGTTTCGTTTTTAACCCAATCGCGTCACTGGTAGATCACGTGACTCTTCGTATCACGTCATTTACCAGTGACGCGATTGGTTTAAAAACGAAACGAATAAAAACGCTAGTTAGCGTAATGCATCTTGGCAAGGGCCTCGGGGCTCCTATTTCAAATTGCGTTAGACTATTCTTGCTTCTTCGTAATCATATTGTTGACGTTATGACGTTATTCTTAGTCAATGCCCCGTGCAATGGTCGCTAGTAAAATAAATTCATCATTATTATTAAATCTATGGTCTTGTCGGCGAAGTGAAATGCCTGTTATTTCTCTTATTTTTTTACTAGGTTCTTGACATTTTGATACATGATCTACAAAATGAAGTAATAGGTATAATAATTATATTAAACTAGAGTGGCCGCAACTTCGTATGCGTAATTTTACGCATTTCTCGCTACACGGTTTAAGTAGGGGTACTTAAACCCCTTAGGGCTTAGGGGATGAATCTCCGAGAATCACCCCTAGGATATCCAAGCAATGTTAACTCGCTTCCGCTATCTGTTCGCTTAGATCTTCTAAACTGCGCAAAAGATTTAAATGCTGTTTTCATCAATAGGTAGAGTGCTTCAAGAGGAAGGTTTTTATGTATAACTAGAGGACGCCCGCGACTTCGTACGCGTAGAATTAGTTTCCCGCTACTCCCCCCATTTTTTCCCGTTGGGGGTCGATTTTCGGAAAATCCTTTTTTAGTGCTCACATACATCATGAAAGGAACCCCTGTACCAAATTTCAAGTTTCTAGGTACAGTAGTTTCGGCTGTGCGTTGATATATAAGTAAGTCAGGTTGGTTTTTATATATATACATAAATTCTGGTTTATGTACAGGTGTTACATAAAACTCACATAAACCGAAGCGAAGCGAGGGCACGTCGCTAGTTCTATTATATACTTTGTACTTAGATGGTATGGAAAACATCTTGTTTCTGTAGATCAGTTGACCAAACCATTCAAAATCACCTAATGACCTTTCTATTTTAAAATTGGTACGGAAATAACCGCTTTAATTTGCTATGTAAATAAGTATCTAATGAGTTTTATCACTTACTTATTTGGTACTTACCAAATGATCTGTTTACTGTTTATAACGAATTGGTATAAACAATACCACTGTATGTGACGTTTATCTTGTTTACTTACCACTAAAGACGCGTGCTTATTTACAATCCATACGTAGGTATATTTAATATTTTTTCTCAAAAATGTCCGGAAATTCTCAAATTAAAAAAAAAAAACTATTGCGTGCTCGCTACACAAGCCCGCAATGTTGCATACAAATTCCATTACTATCTAGCTTGTAACTTTTTAAAAAGTAAAAAGGGCCATAATAAAATGAGGGCCAAGTCTTATACATCCAAATTTTATTCGAAACATAACTTTTTTATGTTTTTGTCATAAACAAAAAGGCCTTAAAGAGTGATGGTTTTTTCACGTGAAGTTTCTGTTGTATGCAATTCATAAAATGAGTTCAGGCGATGAAGGTTGTACTCCAACACAATTTTTTTCTTGCGATTTTTGAGAAAAGCACTATATTTGCCTTGGCAGGAACAGCAATTGCGGGCTTCGTATTTTTAAACTCGCAAGCTCGTCCGTTTAAACCAATACTCGGCCCGCAATTGCCTACTTCCCTGCGTAGGCAATAATGTACTATTATACTTAGTATGAAACGAAGTCGCTTTTCTCGTCTGTCCGTATAACCTTGAATCACCGACACGAATGTATAATTTCATCTAATTTAATTTCATCGAAAGCTAATTTCTGCTGAAACCTTATTGTTATAACGTATAATACTCCTTCAACTCTTTGGGAATGAATTCATAAATAAATTGGAGCAAAATCATACAAACTTACAATTTAAAAGTATTTATTTATTATCTTATAAAAAATATTTACAAATAACAATAAAAATATTGAGTACGTTGTAAAATTTCGTTGTTTATTATCAAATAATTATTTAATTCATAATTCCTATGTATTTACAAATAATATATACAATTTAAATGTATTTTTTACACACACCGAATAATCTCTTTGGCATACCATTGCAGAGTGCGTAAAACGTACAATACTATATCTAAGCTAGATATTTTAACATCGATGATAATGCTTACAGAGAATTACATCATAGGTTGTACTATGTTAATTAATACATACGTATGTTAAGTTAAAACAAGGTTTTCAACGAAGCAGGATAGAAATTGATTGGGCCAATTCAAATAATCGTTACTATAGCAACCTTTTCACGACAAAAGTATTAAGTATCGCTCTCTTATTGTATACAGTCTGTGAGCACTTGCAAGGCGCTTCGGGTCTGTACTTCTCTCTCACTCGCTCTTAGCGTCGAGAGCGTATGAGAGCGAGTGAGAGACAAGTACAAACCCGAAGCACCTTCTTGGCTATCGCACTGTACGTCACATAGCCTCGCTCGCACACTTGTCAAGTTTGATGGTAGCACTTAACTTGGCCATGTTTGACAAGTATTGATTTTACATCTCTTACATACCGAATAAAAGAGATGCCACGATAGTATTTGATAAATAACCAAGTGCGTTGCCACCTCGAAGGAAACTTCGGAACAAACGTTTGCTTATTGCTGGTAGCTCAATATTGAGCTATCAGCAATAAGCAAACGTTTGTGCCGAAGTTTACCTCAAGGTGGCAACGCAATTGGTTATTTATCAAATGGAATATCAACTTTATTACTTTGCAAAATGAGGTTGTTTTAAAAAAATGATAAGAGATGTAATGTTGTGAATTCAAATACGTCGCAGATAAGCATCCGCGTCAATGACCATTGGAAAAAGTATTATCTTTTATAATTATATATTTTATTTAAAATGAACTTTCCGACGCACAGTTGAATTGTTTAAGATACCAAAAATGCTTTGAAAGTTATATCCTGACAGTTCCATACAATAATGAATGACACAGTTAAACTGTATTTAAAACTAGAACTTGGTAGATTTATCTCTTTCTGCACGTGCTTCAATCTATTCAGCTACCGAACATCGTAAAGTTTTTTGAAGTGATAACTTCTTATGAGGGGGTAAGCCGCTTCGTTACGTTACGCGTTACGGCGTCAGTATGTCTGGCCTCTCTTTCTCTTACGTATATGGCAGCGGTAGGCAGGCTTCTCCTCTCTCACTCTAACCCACAGCGCTAGCCGTATTTCGGACAGACGACGCTTCCCCCTCTCTCTACTCAGTGTTTAGTGTGCGATAGACATATTATTAATGGCTTTTATTATACTGTTGACAGTGAGCATATAACCTAAAACTATCACCAAGTAAAAAAATATTAATACAATGACCCCCCCCCCCCCGCTTCCAGAATCCTTTTATTCAGCTGGGGAAAGGGGGGAGTGATTAAGCTAATGGGAAGAAAACCAGCGACGTTGTGTATATATTACGAGCTCTTACTGACGTCATATGCCGAAAACCCCAATCTTTGAATTCTCGGATCATTGGTCAAAACCAACAGGAAAATCCGAAGTAATGATTATATTGTATTAAGATGTTTTTGTGATACTTTTAGTCAAAATAAATTTCATCTTATTGCGTCATTTAATATAGCTGGATAAACAAAATATATTTCAAGAACTGATTAAAAACACCGCAAGGGAAAACAATTTTAAAAACAATATTTAGTAGTTACTTTGCACTAATACGTAATAGTTAGGTATGTGAACTACTCATTATTTTCTTAATAATACTCGTTGTGACATCGTTTCGTCTTAAGTACCTAATTAATATTTAAAGTACACTTTAAAGAATCGAGGCTGTTGTGAAAACCAGCGGGTTTATCTTATTATCATCGTGTTTATCGCCGTAGACAAATGTGGATAAAGCATTCGTCACTCTCTTACTAGCATATTTGATAGAAAGTGATAGATGTTTGATTCATTGTCCGATCCAATTCCGGGTGTGGAACCGAAGGCGTTTTTTTTAAATTACAGTTAAATTTTAAGAAACCGGTCAAGTGCAAGTTGCTCTGGAGCATCGAGAGTTCCGGACTTACGCCTTATTTGTATTAAATATCAAAAACCTAATAGCCTGCATCTGGTTGGTCTTATTATAAGAACACAACTATGGTTTTTTAAGTAAACGAAAGCTTTTACTGCAACTTTCGTACTTTTTGCTTCAGTGCTGAATTAACTTATTTTTTCAAGAAAAACATAAGTGCAAGAGCAAGGCTTTTTTCTATAAATAATAGATTATTACTAGTTAATGTAATTGATTGAGATTTTTATAAAAGGCGCTGGTGTTTTCTTTGCGTTTCACGTCAATTACTCAAATATCTTAGAAACCATAAATTTTAATTATGCAAAAATAAATGGTTATCTTATAAAAGCTGAGAGCAATTTAAATGAAATCTTACATGACACGTTAAAAAAAAGCATTCCTTTAGATCCGAAATTACAATGAATAAATAGAATAATACCTACCTACCATCCATTACAAACGAAAATGTAACGTGTTTTGCAAACCATCTTATTTTGACTGGCTACGGTGAACGAACCAGTAATGGACAAGGACCAATGATGGACACTTGATTCTTATTTTACAGAAGATAAGGGTTATTCATTTGTTTTGCAACAATCAATTTAGGACCGTATGAAACTTGAATAAAGAGTGAAGTGTCCATTACTGGTGCCTGTCAGCTAAAAGTGTCCATCAATGGTGCCGAAACCCTAACAGCTACAAACACGACAATAATAGTATACCAGCGGGTCTAGGCCAACTTATTCTACAATAGCTAACCACCTTAAAACTGAAAAAATAATTGGAATTGACATAATTATAAGCATCCGACGCAACCGTCCGGCAGCTTACTTCAATCTTTTATATGTTTCATTTGGTGGTCGTTACTGTTAGCATAATGCTTCCTAAAGGCCCGCTGAGCTAGGCTTGATGTTGGACTAAACTAGTGTGCTTTTTCAGCATAAATGAGTATGACAGTGACATTTTATGCAGTCTTCTGAATCTTCTTCTGGATCGTTTGGTGGGGTTACCCATCACAAGTCCGAATTTTCGTTCCCAACTGCTTTATACTGTAAAACTTTTCAGGATTATTATAAAACAAACCCTACCTTATCTATACGTTCTTTTGTCTGTTGGTATATCTATAGTTTTTGAAAAGTTAATGGATTAAAAAAAATCGGACAGTTAGGAAATAAAACTTCTGTCTTGCGATAGATAACCGCTGGCTGGTGTTGGCTGTGGCTAGACGATGGCGAGCGTGGTGGTGGTGGTGTGGTTGTGGTGGTCGTGGTGGTCGCGCACGCCGGCCTCGCGCAGGATGCGCATGCGCGGCCCGAGCGGCACGCCCAGCGCGCGCAGCCGGTCCTCTCCCACGTACGGCAGCTCCGCCGCGCCGACCTTCTCTTTTTCAAGCAGCGCGGCGTATTTCTGCGGGAAAGAGATAATTTCCGTCTAGAATTTGATTTTTGAGACACGCATTTATTGCCGACTGTACTTTTTGCGACGTCATCATCTGCTAATCGAGATCAAACTTACGAATCGGAATTCGGTGGAAAGAAAACAAACGAATATTGGTTTCCAGCTCAGCTTTTGTATGAGGCCTTTTAACGTAGGTACTTGTGCATACTTAATACGAGAAAGTTAGAAACTACTATGAGGCGATCTGCCTCGCTTGCTTAATGCTATGAAAACACTTAAATACAAGAGTTTGATAACTGCATTAATCCTGCTTAACCCTTGAAATTTCAGCACCTTTGGTAACCTTTGGAATTGTTCCAGATGGATTGCTATTACAAGCCCTAAACGGCTAACAGGAACTAATAAAGATGATGAACTGACCTCGTATCCAAGTTTCTTGAGGAACAGCCTCATGAGGGGCGGCTCGTCTCCGAAGAACTTCGTGAGACGCTTGACGCGCTCAGGGTTGCTGAAGGAGAAGGGGTCTGATGGTGGCAGCTGCCCTGAACGTAGCTGCTGCTGTGACCTGAAGAAAATTCATCAAATTTATGTATCTGCTACAGAATGTCATCTTTCTTACTTTATGGCGAAGGGGCAGCGTGAACATTTCTTTGACTTCGCTTTTATGACTTGCTGGTACCGCAGTTATGACTTTCATAATAATTATTCATTAACGTAGGTTAGTGTGGTAACAATATATGCAAAAAAAATCATATTAAGCTATCCGTTATAGGCCGATGTTGCTCCAGCCTCTGGCCCAGTCATCTTAGCTGACGGTGGTCCGACCACTTGAGCATTTGTTTCCATGGCAAAAATAACAGATAGCATTGTTAACAGTGGTTACTTGTACCTCTCAAATCTCAGTGACTACATAATAATAGCCTCCACGTCAAATAGCTATGCAACAGATAGATAGATAGACTTCTGTAAAGACAGACTGTCTGAATGACGGCCGGACATGACTAATAAATGATCCGTTCCAAGAAAAAACAAACGCTTCTTTACTTGTACATGTGCCTGAGCACCGCTATCTCTGCCCTAATGGCATCTCCTGCAGTCGCTGGAAGCGCTTGTTGATGCTCAGGAACATCATCGTTTAGCAAACTGCTCCTTACTTGTACATGTGCCTGAGCGCCGCTATCTCCGCCCTGATGGCGTCCATCTCCTGCACCACGAGGTGCTGCGTGCGCATCTCGCTGGACAGGTGCGCCACCGAGCGCGCCAGCGTCACCACGTGCGCCTCCAGCCGCTGGAAGCGCTTGTTGATGCCCTGGGGAACAACATAATCGTTATGACATGTCATCCTAACGTAAAGACTAGAGTAACCTTATTAATAAACGTGGAGTAACCGTGGAGTACGCCATGCTTTTTCCTTATCTGTGGAATTCAAATGTCACTAAGACATATAAGGACAAAGCATGGCTTAGCTACTCCACGGTTACTCCTTAAAGAGTATAAGCGTCGTTCATAAACTGATTTTGAATGGGATCTCTCATTTAAACCACGTCAAAGTCATGTAATGTCATAGTAAACTGTCATCTCTGATGCGTTGTGAAACGAGTTCCTCACACACGATCAGGGGCGAATTATGATATGGCTATGCAGTTCAGTTTACGCTGAGAGAAAAGGACAGATCTATGAAACTGCTATGGCTCTGTCCTTTACGTTCGCCGTAAAATAAACTGCATAGCCATGTCATAATAACTCCCCAGGTATTTTAATCCAAGTCTTACAAAAGTGTCATATCTAACGTGTTTTGACCCAGGCATCTCATTCAAGAGCAGTTTTTTATTAAAAGGGCCCGTAACCTGTTGAGTACGATCGGAGAAGATCTCCGTGTAAGTTTATTTTATAATCAAAGTATCAAAGAATAACCTGCAATGAATGTATAGACCGTAAGTGTACATGATAGTTGGTTCCCGCGGTTACCTTGATATCGTGCTTCTTGCGGTCGTGCGCTCGGCGCTTGTCGCGCGGTCGGCTGCTCACCGAGCTGGAAGGCAACGAGGACATGCTGCCGTAGCGCCGCTTCGACGTCAGCCTGCGGAGACATACTCAGCTTTATGCCCGCCTTCCACTGCGAGCCGAGCGGACTCGATTTAACTTACAACGGTGACTCCAAGTCTTTCCACCGTAAGCAAACCTCTTGAAGAGAAACCGCTTTAAGCCACACAGAGCGCGTACGGGGTCCGCTCGCTCGCAGTGGAAGGTGGGCATTACAGTCTTTTCTCGTTTAATTCATGCCAATGGTGATTCGAAACCCAGAGGCTAGAAAACGGATCTCGAGCGAGTTGCAAGTTTCAAGATGCATCCGAATATTTTCCATGGCTTTACGTTTTCTTTGACGAATCTTGTTGTGTTCAGTGCCCCTTGTTGGTTTCAGATTATCTTAAATATGATTCACGTAGGTTAGGTTAGACTTGTAACCATCACAAGATAACCTGGAAACAACAAGGGTTCAGCAGAAAATAGCTTTCTATGAAACGAAAATTCTACGACGTTCTATGGCGGTAAAACAAGGGTAAACTCTTTGGGTCTCACCTGGCCTCCCACGCCGGCTGTTTAGGCAGGCTGGCCGGTTTCCTCACGCCCAGCAGCTGCAGAACCTCGGCGTACATGGTTTCCAAGCCGCGCAGCTGTCTCCGGATGGCGCGCGCGTCGCCGCCCGACGCGTCGCTGTCGCTGCGCGCATCCAGGAGGGAGGAGAGGTCCAGGCTGCGGGTTGTGGTTGACGTCATGTCCGTTGTGTCTAGGCCGAACACTGGAATCAAAATGGAAGTAACGTCTTAATCAATCTGTGATGATCTTGGGTCCGAGAGCACAAAGAATTTTTTTTTTTTTTTTTTTTTTTAATCTCATTTATTTTATAAGCCATACATCTTATGATTAAGCCGGCTTAAAAGTAATTACAATGCTACTTAAACTTTAGGTGATACTTTAAACATTGATAACGATTGATAATTAAGGAGTATTTTTATAATATTCAGATCTTAGGTTCAATGACTGTATAATGAAACTTAAAAATGTACCACTGTGTTCGGTAGTGAACCCTGAGCTCAAGATTTGATGGACAAAGAAGAGGAGATCCCCCACAAAGCAACCAGTTTCTTTTAAGAGATCCAACCTAGATTGTTCGTTGATTTTACACTCTAGAACTAAGTGGAGGAGGTCCTCTTCTCTGTCACATTGCGTACAGTTTGGATCGTCTCTTTTTTTCATAATGTAGTTAAATTTGTTAAGTGGGATGTGATAAGTTCGGGTTCGGAAGCAAATAACTAATTCTTTTCTGTTGAGGTTTCGTGAGGCAAACCAAGGTACGCGTGGTGGTTCGTCTACAATGGATCGGTACCAAATGCCCTTGGTTTGAGAGCACTCATTGAAATGGGATTTAAATTTAATGTGATTGTCGGTTTTCACTTTTGGAAGATGATCAGTATAGTGCGGTACCGTGTCGAGAGGTATGCCGTTCTGTAAAGCCTCGGATGCGAGTGAGTCCGCCACCTCGTTACCCCGGACGCCCACATGTGAGGGGATCCATTGTAGACGAACTTCAACCCCGTTACGTATCAATCTATGGATACATTTAATAATGAGGTAAGCTTCGTATCTACCTACACTGGCGCCCTTAGCACTTCCCAACAAATGTTGTAGACTGCTCTTAGAGTCTGTAAAGATTACAATTTTATGGTATGGTGTCGATTCTAAGTAATTCACTGCTTCATTAATTGCTGTCAATTCGACTCCCATTATTGGTATACATGGATTTTCAATACAAAATTTAGCTCCAAAATCCGCAGCTTCATCGTAAAACGCGCAACTAGAACCGTGTCTTGTTTTGGATCCGTCAGTGTAAATGTGAATATGATCTAAGAACTGCACTTGTATCATATCTTCGCAACGTTGTTTTAGATCGTGAATGGGTAGTTTAGCTTTAGGTTCATTAATAGTGTTCACTTTATGCACTATGATTTTATCCCAGGGGAGTGTTTTAATCTCAGAGGAAAGTAAAAATAGGGGCAAAATCTCAAATTGTGACATAGGTAGATTGGAATACTTTCTGAAACTCTCAAGCAAAAGTGGAAGTTGGTTATTGCGCCAATATCTAGCGCCCGAATTTAACGTGTTGTCTAATGCTTCTATTTGTTTTCTCAGATAATCGGATGTTCTAGAAGAAAGTTTCAGGAAATATTTGTCGCTTAAATAGATTCTTCTTAAATTTAAGGGTGGAATACAAAGCTCGCTTTCCATAGTAAAAATTGGGGTGTCGCGAATAAAGCTTCCACAAAGGCGAAGACATTGGTTTTGAATTACGTCCAACCTCTGGAGGAGGCTAGAACTGGCGTTGCCGAAAATGATACACCCGTAATCAATTCGAGATCGCACCAATGTTATATAAAGTCTTCTTAAGTGAATTGGATGGACACCCCACTTTGAACTTCTTATGGAACTAAGGATATTAACGTATGAAATACATTTTTGAGCAGTTTCTAAAACATGTCGAGTCCAATTCAGGCGGCTGTCCACCCATACACCCAGAAACCTTGTACAATTTATAACCTCGATTTCAATGTTATTTATTCGTATATCAATACCAGGCACTTTGTATTTTCTAGTGAAAATGCAGAGTTTAGTCTTTGAGAGAGAAATTTCTAATCCAATTTCCTCTAACATTGATACAAAGATGTTAAGACTTGATTGAATGACATTAACACAAAAATCAATACTTTGGTTAATACAATACAAAGCGAAGTCGTCGGCATATTGAGAGACCTTAACTGTCTTAACGAGTGTGTTGCATAACTTAATTGTAACTATATTAAATAGAATAGGTGACATTGGGTCACCTTGAGCTAAACCATGTCTGCATATTCTTGTTATTTCCCTACCATCCCGTAACTTATATATCAAAAATCTCTCTTTTAGAAATTCCCTTATATATCGACATAGGAGCGGATCCACACCAAATTCAACTAATATGGATATAAGAGGTTCAATTGCCACATTATTATAAGCGTTACTTATATCTCCGTAAGCGCATAGAACGTATTCTTTGTTCATAAATGCAGTTTCTGTGTCTACAATAAACCTACCAAGATTGTCCTGACATGAAAGTCCACGACGGAAACCTAAAGTATTGTACTTTGGATTAAATAATTTGTTGCTTTCAAAATGAAATTCAAGGCGACGAGTTATCATTAAATTATAAATCTTACAAAGGCAGTTAATAAGTGAGATAGGACGATACTTAAGAGTGTCAGTATTTCTTTTTGGTATTGCAATAAGTTTGATTCTACGCCACTGCTCTGGTATCTCACCTTTTTTATAAATTAGGTTAAATATATGAAGGAGGTATTCTTTTGCATTATCCGGTAAATGGTTAATCATAGAATAAGTAATAGTATCTAAACCAGCCGAAGTATCTACTCTTTTAAGAATCAGATTTAGTTCTGAAAGTGTAAAAAATTGGGGGTTGGAAACACTAGTATTAAAATCTAGGGGCGGTAAGGAAACACTATCAGGAGTGAGTTCTGTTACAAAGGAAACTGCGCTACTTTCTGGTAAATAGTCTTTAGGACTACGATAACCTTTAAGCCATCTAAGTTTCCTCCAAACCTCACTGCTGGGCGTGTTGCAGTCTATGCTGTCACAAAACTGTTGCCAGGAATTCCTTTTTGCAAGTTTTATTAATTTTCGAGCAATAACTACTTTTTCTCGGTAAATTAAGTAATTTTCAACCGTGCGTAATTTCCTAAAGTGCTTAAGAGCTAATCTTCGTTCCGCTACTGCCTTCGATAGATCAGGGTTCCACCAAGGTTTTGGCTTGAATTTGTTAGGGTTAATACTGATTTTAATATAAGGAATGTTTTTGTTAGCACTTTCCTCAATTACCTCTATAAGTTTATCGTAGTTACTTTGCACATTATCTCCGAAATCTAATCCCTCACATGCAGATTTTATGTGTTGTGTATATTCTACCCAGTTGGCCTTTTTGATGTTTCTTTTCAATTCGGGGCTAATTTGAGTACTGTCTAACGTTTTAATAGAAATAATAAGGTGGTCACTGCCAAAAGATTCGTTAGTGACGTTCCAATCAAAGTAGAGTGAGAGATCAGCACTACAAAATGAAATATCAGGTGATGTGCACACTATACTGTCATTTAACTTAGCGCAACGGGTAAAGTCTCGATTGTTAAGAAAAACGTAATTATGTTGTAAGCTAGTATCTGATAAAATTCTACCCCGTGTGTCAGTTGTGTATGACCACGCCGTGTGATGAGCATTAAAATCGCCGACTATTAGAGTTTTCTCAGAAAAGTGGCTGAAAAGCTCCTGGTAGTCTCCAGCGCTTACGGTGACATTTGATGGAGAATAGACACCTATAATATGTTGAAGTTTATTGCTATTATGGACTTCAAGGCACAAAAGGTCAATATTATCATGATTTCTTGGAAGAATTTTGAGATTACAGCTTATAGATTGATGGACCAGGATCGCTAAACCTCCATATCCATCTGATCGATCCTTTCTGAAGACAGAGAAACCTGTAAAATTAATTTGGTTTTCACATTTTAACCATGTTTCGGAAAGAAAGCATATGTGTATTTTTTCATTATGAAGATATGAACCCAGATCACTTAATTTTGGTATTAGGCTTTGACAGTTCCATTGAATAATATTAAGCTTGAAACTTTTAGACAAATCCATTGAATAAAAATAAATAAATAAGTTTATATATATATATATATATATAAGTATAAATATATATTGTATACCTACCTAAAAGCGACCTACCTATTTGTTTTAGGATCTTACTTACCAGATAAGCGCTTTAGTTTAATTACAATACGTGAGATTCTGCTCTTAACACTACGACATGAGATGTTAGGTATCAAGTCCGTAAACATTTCAATCAGGGCATCAATTTCTTCTGTGTAACTGAAAGTGATTTCCGTTATATCCTTAACTCCATATGTGCGTCTGAGATATTCTTTAACTTGGTTTCCAGACAGTGGATACGTTTTACAGGGATCGGTTATAAAGTTTTCCAGGAAGTCCCAATTAGTTGAATCCAAATCACCATGCGGCGTTCTCTTGGGTTTCTTTCCACTCTTGGATTTGTAAACCTCGTCTGAGCTGGACGAGGAGTTATCAAAGTCTTCATCACTGTTTTCGTTGCTAGGTATACAGTCTTCTTTTGTCGTTTCAGACTCCATGAAATCAGCAGTAGTAGAAGATTCAGTGGGTGGATGTGGACGCTTGAATATTTGTGTCACCGTAGACTCCTGTGTTTTTTGGGTCAAAACGTTCATGTCGTTGGTGTTAACTGGGCATTTAGATGCTACGTGACCGTCTTTTTTGCATATGAAACAAGTCATTGTATCCGATGAGAAATAAATCCAGTAATTCGTGTCTTCAAAATCCATAGATATTTTTTCTGGAAGTCGGGTGTAATCCTCAGGGGTAACGTAAACTTGTCTTCGGAAACTTAGAATGTGATTGTAGCCCGTTTCATTGAGACCGGCACGCAGGAAAGATATGGGTGACAGTGGCGTGATATGCATTTCTATCAGTTTCTTTTCTATTTCGGTGTGCGGTATAATGGGGCACACGTTAGATATAATGATACGTTTGTTTCTGCTGATCAGCGGCCGGATGGGTAATTTTTGATTTTGAATTGTTACATACTTTTTATTGTCAATGATTTCATCAACGATTAACTTAGAGGAAACGTAAATGCAAATTCTATTGTTTGATATTCTTGACAAAAAGCGGATTTGAGATGGGTCGATTATTCTTCCTAAAGCTTGAGCATAATCTTTGATTTGTACGTTTTCTAAAGCATCGATGACGATTGCTTGGTCCTTTTTAGGGAACGTGGTGGTTTGTGTCACAGTAGCATAACTAGGGTTATTGTCTAACGTTTGGGAGTTCATTTTGTTCCTGTAGTCAGAAACGATTGCAAAGTTGCGATATAGCCACTTATTGGAGAATCAGAAAGTCCGATTCCATCATTAAGCACTTTTCACAAAGAGGGTAGAAATCAAACTCGTGAAAATGTAGTTCACTAGCGCGCGCAAGTAACGACCGGTCTCGGTGACAGCTCAACGCGGTATGAGCACAAAGAATTTGATCTAAACAAAAAAAAAAAATTACTTATCTATCAATGGTGTCTACCTAATCAACATGGTATTTTATTCAGTGTAAACTTCATTAAATAAATAGCTTTCTCAATAGACGACACGTTTAGCCTCTTTGGTAGTGACGTTGCCTACGAAGCTAGCGATCTCGGGCTCGATTCCCGGTAATGAGCAAATATTTGTGTGATGAGCACAGATATTTGTACTTAGTCTTGGATGTTTTATATGTATTTAAGTATGGTTTTCTCTATATAAGTATATTTATCATTGTCTAGTACCCATAGTACCTACAAGCCTAGAGCTTAGTTTGAGACTAGGTCAATCTCTGTGAGTTTGTCCTTAATTAAATATTTATTTAATTTCAGCGTCTAAAACAGAATAGGTACTCAAAATTAAAGATGACTCACTTGTTGCTTGCACAAAGTTGTGAGTATTGCGCCTTTGAATTAATTTTGCAGAGTTATGCTTTGCTATCTTCAGAAAGTTTACCAGCGTAAGGTTAACGACAATAAGAGGTTCAACAATCTTAAAGCTAGTACATACAGTGTTTCTTGTAGTGGTGGTCCCGCTTGGAGGAGTGCTTCTTGTGCGAGTGCCAGCGCGGCGAGTCGCGCCCGCGCCGCCTCTCGTCTGAGTATTCCGCACGCCCGGGCAGGCTGAAAGCAATACAGAAAAAATTGGCATCAAAACCTCCCTCTTCCTTAGTTAATTGTATCTAATGGAAAAGTGTAGCCACGGTCATAGAACTAAAGCCTTAGACAAGATACATTTGGCGTTAATTATCGTAATCCAAAATGTATAGGATTGACGTAAGCTGTCAGACGGTCGCGTCGAGCGCCTACGCCAATTCCGTACATTTTGACAGCTGTCGAAAAACGTTTACGTTAGCGTTAAGCACCTTACATACAAACATATCTTTGTACTTAAATACTGGACTGTTTTCATGCAAAAGTTTACTGCCAACCTCTAAAAGTGAAGAGATTTTTGAAGAAGAATGGCAGATTAACTCTATTTTTCTTCATTCTGGTCTCGCTTTCGCTCCTCTAATAAGAACGAACCGATTAATATTTCTGTTTTGCTGTTGCGCTATACTTACTCGTAAGACTAACAAAGTTTAATACCAGTTCGAAATAAAATCTTTTGTAATCTCTACATCAATGTATCAAGTTTGGGATACCTATTTTCGAAACAGAGAGAGTTTTTCTAAGATGGAGTGATTTGATATCAATTTCGGATTATGTACTACCTTGGAAGAGGTCGATCAAATTAAATCATTCGGGCACTCAAGTAAGACAGAAGTCAATTAGACATCAGTATGTATTACAAAAATGGAATAAACTGGTTACCTGCTGCGCTTGTGGTGGTCTGCGGGCGATAGCGGCGGCAGCGGAGGCGTGACGGAGCCAAGCGAGCTACCCGAGCTGCCCAGGCGCATACCAGCCAGCTTGGGCTCCAGAATCTGTCGTAATTCACACTCCACCAGGTCTGCCCACTCGTTCTCGCCTGCAAAATTATCGTCACATTACTCAAAAGACATAAATTGAACATCGAAGAATCAACATGATACGCATAATTTTCTTGCGGTGCTACTTTTCTGCAAAAATGGTCTTATGCGAAGCTTTAATTGATTCACTTTGAATTACCGATGTGTAAATGAGTCCCATTAACTACGAATATCACAGTAATCAATTAAGACATAATGAGAAAAAATAAGAGGAAAAATGGAAAGAGATGGTAATCAGGTCGAGCTGGGTTTTAGTATACCAACGAGAAGAGTAAGACGGCCGATAAACTTACTAGCGTAGAGGCATCCCATCTCTAAAGGCAATGCATTTACAATTTTGAGATGTCTAGGGCCTTAGTGTTATCATCATGTGGCCTGCGAGTTCTTGCTTTGACTTGATGTATTTAGCTCGCGAATTATAGAAGGGATTGAACAGATATGCAGGAAGATCAAACAGGACAGAGTCTAACGAGTACTGTATATGCCCCAAGGCGGGCAGGTTAGGGTTGGTACCTGGCGGCGGCTGCGGGCCGGCGGGCGGCGCGCGCGCGGGGGCGGCGTCGAGCGCGCCGGGCTCCGGCCGCCGCCCGCTCGAGTACGCCACGCTGCCGCGCCCCGAGTCCACGTTCGATGACTGACCACCGTTCTTGTCGTAATCTATCAACATATTTTATTCTAAATAACATCCAATACTATCGACCCCAATAATAATAAAAAGTACAAGAAACACAAGCCACATGATGCTTCTTATGAATTAGTTTGAAATGACTTATCGCCCCACGTAAATTTTCGTAGGGTATTAAATTTAGAAATAGTTTGTTTGTTCCTCTTGCGAGTACACTCGTTAGCTAAAACCTTCCGTTTGGACTTTTCTATATCTGTGATGATCAAAGAAAGGTCAATGATAATCTCTAACTTCATTTAATCTTGCGTTCGAACCATACAAATTAGCATAGATATTGCCTCTCAAATTCTTAAACAGCAGTGAATATGACATCATTTAAGTTTAGATACATTTAATTTGTATACTTGATAGTAGCGTCAAAAATGCAGAAATGAACTTGTATATAGGTGAAAATCAAGCAACACAATTACCTGAACTTGCGCCTGATCCATTGGCCCCCTTTCTTCCGTTTGCTTTCAAGTCTTCTATCCTATTCGGTGTCTGCCTCGATGATGAAGGCTGCGGTACATAAGGTTCAGCCTTTCCACTAGAATTATACACGCTGTCTGCAGACTTCTGACTCGCACTCTCATCGTTCTTCTCACCATTTGCTGACGTGGACGCTTCCTCCTTGTGTCTTTGGTTGATTGAATCTGGGGTCCTCCTAGATAGGCTGTCAGGTGTTTTCCGGTAATTCTCTTGAGTTCTCTCGTGTCGGCCAGAGTCGGTTGATCTGCCGCTTGTTCGAATACGTTCCTCGAAGCTTGATCTTTCTTGTGCTGCTAATCTGGCTCTGAAACCGCCATCATCAGACTCTCTTTCTTCGCCTCGTTGTGGCGGACCATCAACTGAAGTGCCTTCGAGAAGATTTCCATGAGAGTTTCTTCTTGATCTGTCATGTATTTGAGGGGTAGTCACTTGAGGTTTCTGCCGCGGCTCGTCTAACAAGTGGGGGTGGGACGACGACCGTCTATCATCTGTTAGATGTCTATGTCTAATGACTTCTCTTTCTAACTGCTGGGGACTCCTAAGGTCAGGTCTTGAATGAGATTCGAACTGAAATTGAGTAATAAGTTGAATTAAAACAATGAACCTCAGGGCCGCGAGAGTAGTATATATTCACTGATTATACCAATATAAAAGAAAACATTAATATGAAAGTGCAGCTGTGATGTTTATTTCATTAAAAGAACGCCGACTATTGTTTTACTTATAGCGCTGTATGTGTTAATTCTTGGTCAGAACAACACACACACATAACAACCAGACACAAAGCTAATGCTTTCGATATTTAGAAAACAGACGATACTGAGCCAACGTAAGGAAGACAATCACCGACATGTTGTGTTGTGAACATTATATTGACGAAAAACAGAACAATGATCCGTATATCAGTTTCTTGTTACGGAGCAAGAACCCATTCCACCAGATAGCGCAGTAGTCGTTATTCTAATTGTAGCTGCCGTGGGAACCCGCTAATTGCTGAGAAACTTCTTTGTTACCTCCTCTTTGTCTCAGCAGTGGGAAAGATCAAAGAATTACGGGGACGTAGGAAAGAGGCAATTTTATTCACCACAGTTTCGTGCTTTTTGGTCAACGATTATAATGATGTGTTTATTGTTATTAACGTGTTGCTTCACGAGTTTTGTAGTAAAAGTAAATGTGGGAAGTTTTTTGCATAGACGGCAAATTGTGACGACATTCTCCGGGAAAATGGTATTGGTAATTTTAATATCTAGTTCTAGTTGCAAAGATCACGAAACACTTGCAATCAAGTGTTTCGTGATCTTCGCATTGTTATTAAGTCGATTTCGAAGGTTGTAGTTAACAAATACAAATTAGCCTGACCATTGGTAAATTACTTTCATGATGCGTATTTGGTCGTAGTGAAAAAGCCAACACAACAATGATACATACTGCAAGATTGAATGTCAGCTGTGATTAAGTAGTGTTGCTTCATTCATGCGTTCAACCCCCTTACATTGACAAATGTGGCGTACCGTTTTTGACCTCCGGTATTTAATTTATTTATGATTGTTCTAGTGATGTCCTGAAAATCGGGACAATTGGCGTCCCGATCAATGGGTGAGGCTTGTTAGAGACGAGCTGTGTTGCAGTTGCAGTCGTCGCCACCTGTCAGCGGTAGTCGCCAACACGTCGGCGGCAGCCTTCAACGCGTCATCGGCAGGCTGTCAACCTATAGTGACGCTAGACTGACGCGGTACACTACAATTGCAAGCATCGCTATAGGTCGACAGCTGCCACTGACGCGTTGACAGCTGCCACCGACAGGTTGCGACGGCTGCAGTAGCCTCCGCCGTGGGCAAACTGCCGCTCGTCTGTAAGAAGCTTAAATAGGGACGTGTCCACAGACCTCTGAAAATCGGGACATCTCCGGGGGTTCACCTACTGTGAATGTCATCGGTTGGTTCAAGTATACACAGCATACCTGTGACTGAGGTCCCGTCTTCAGCGACGTGAAGTTTGCCATGGACCTGACATCCACATCCCTCTGGTACACCGCACTCCGCCTCCCTGGGGGGCCGTACTGCTGGTACAAAGCGTCAGCTCCTAGAGCTTGCTGCCGATGAGGGCTGGCCAGCATCTCCTGAGACCTGGCAGCACTGAGGAGCATCTGCTGGTGGACTATTTGCTGCTGCATCAGCTGTCTGAAAGTTGAATTTAGTTTTCTGAGTTCATTCAAGAGGAATTGGGTAGAGTATTCACAGCGAGGGTAAAGTGGCAATAAAGGGGATTTGCAATATAGTGGAACATACATTAGGTATAACTATAAAAATTGGTTTTAGAGTTATGATGAAAATCAGCAAACTAGTAAGTAAGTGTCTTGCGTAAAAAACTAGAATGCAGGGAGTAATGCGAAGAGAAAAAAAAGTTCTTATAAAGCTGCATAAGAACGTAACAAGGAAATGGTTTGTCAACAAAATACTGTTGGAACCAAACAAACTAAACACTTAGGTACTAGTTTTATTCATGAAACAAAATATGATAGTGATCTGATGTTTAGTTAGAAACAAGTCTAAAAGTTGATATGTTTGACAAAATGATTCATGAG
Organism: Acleris cristana; assembly: GCA_948252455.1. Classification (NCBI taxonomy): domain Eukaryota; kingdom Metazoa; phylum Arthropoda; class Insecta; order Lepidoptera; family Tortricidae; genus Acleris; species Acleris cristana. The sequence goes on from OX411785.1 coordinate 1,039,576, forward strand.
ATTTTTCTTTCACACGACAGTCCTTGGTAACATAGTATAGTGCCAGGTGTGGATCCAAATTAGGAGCAAGCCACAAATGGCCTGATTTTCCAACTACATCAGTGTGTGGGGGTGCTTGAATGTGTCATTATGTAATAAAGATAAATCACACCCCATCTCAGTTAAGATCAAACTTTAAAACCAGTACCTAATTAATAGCTCCTAATCAGAATAAATTACTTGGCCATTTAAATTTTGTTGTCTATTTGAAAATCTTAGATTTGAGCAGAGATTAAAGCGACTTTGCATATTTTTATGGCATGAAGTAATAAGTTGTAATTTGTCTTGATTAAGCTTAGTTTTATAGTTCCATCAAAGATATGAGGTCACATGATGTAGATCCATAAATGTTGTAGAACTAACTGGTTGTAAGCAATAAAAAGTTGTTTTGAGACATATGACATTTTTCTAGACGTCGTTATATAAACATGGTTCATTAAAGAGAGCCCGAATCAAATATTTTACGTAAGCATTACATCTGCAGTAAATGCATTAAAGCAAATCGAGATAATCTGCCGAAATGAAAGTTGCGAAGTCATCTAAATATATTATTGTGACAAAGACAAATCACAGTTCGTCATGTGTGATAATTTTATGCGCTTTCTTAATACATAAATACCTTGTTATTTTTATATATGGATTTATTAACGCAGTTTTATATAAATAGACAGTGTTTTATCAAACCAATATTATAATTCCGAACGTAATGTGTGAACTTCTTCACACTGAAACGTTTAGAAAGACGGATTTAAATAAAAAATGGAATGGAGAAAGCTTTTACTCTGGATTACTTAACCTATGGTAGCCTATGTTCATCCTGAAAACCTCACTGTTCCTGTGAGCTAGCTAGTGTACTTACAATAAGCTTGGGTTTTTTTTACTTTGTCATATTTGCTGAATATTATATACTACCTTTTTCTTATATAAACTCGTTATTGACATTAAAGTAAGTTGAAGTTGCTCGCTTACCTATGCGGCGAAGGACTTGGATACGCCATGTTATTCGCCATGCCAGGGCTGTACTGCATTTCTGGCCTGCTCTGCGTTATAGGTCTCCCATAAATTCCCTGTTCCACCTTCCTCGTTCCTGTCTCTCTCGTTGGCTCCGGTTCCCTCTTTCTCTCTTCACTATTATTCAAATTGACTTCAGGTTCTTTTTCATTCTCATTGTTTTCTTTACTCTTGAATCTACTGGATATCATGTCTTTTAAAGTATGGTAGGTCTTACTGACTGATTTGGCATTTTTTGGTGCGTCTCGCGTACTATCCTTGCCAGTTTCAACTGTAACTGTAATCATTTGTGAGTTGTTTTGGGTTTCCGTCTTAGGGCTGTAGTTCTTGGCTGGTACCGGTGGTTTGGGGTTGTCGTATCCTTGAGGCCTTGGGGTGTTTTGGTGCATCACATACCCATAGTTCTGATCGTGGTACTGTCTTATTTCACCGGAGGTACCCGCTTGGTTCTGGAAAAGAAAACAGCAACATTAATCACAGTTTAAGTATTCATAGCATCCTAAGTGGTGATTTTAAGACAGTACCAGATTTGTAATGTAATTCGGCTTATAAGGAGAAGGTAAGGTGTCACTTTCAGACTTCCTCTTAAATATCAATATATTTATATGATACTTTTTTTTATTAAATTTCTTTTCTTAATAAAATACACGTTTTAGCGTAGAGCTATTGTGTTTACCACCAGGGTATTAACGAAATATGTTTATATTTAAGCAAAGATCCATAAAAGTACTGGGAACTCTGAACAATGGCTGAGAGCGTCGGCATCTCAGATTTGACGTTGTATAAGCATTGCGAAGGGATGCCTTAGCGGCGGTTTTAACTGTTTCATTATAATAATTGCAGAAGTTAATTATAATTTGACTTTATTTTGGTTTCTCAGTTTAATGGTTACTCTGAACTTAGCAATTATCAAAAGAGTGTCTGAAAAAACGGTACATTCGTGAGCCATGAACTTTAAATGGTGAGCCACTTTAGAACTTTGTCGTTGAATGTTTAAAATATTGATGTGTCTAATTTGTTTATTCTATTTTAACATTGAAGTTAATTATGACAGAGATATATGTTGGCTCCAACAATTAAGATAATTGTTTTTTTTTTATTAACATTTCGTTTCGTTTTGTTATTCGTTCAGAAATAATTGCGTCCACGCAAAATCCATTTGGCAAGTTTCAAACTTATCACTACTCACCTTGTGCTTTACTTTTTTATGCTGTAAGAATTTGACGGGTATAAATATTAAAATTATTTTTTTACCTAATTTCGTAAATCTACTGAAAAATCATTGCACTTTAGTCGCTGATTAATCTATTGTTTAAATGACGGGTAAAACGCAGGAAGCACTAATTAACTCTGTTCATTTCCTCTGCTGTGGGAAACAGTGAAAACGATTAGCTAAGCAGCTGGAAATCGATCATTATTCTTTATCTGTTTACTCTTTGCAATGTTTATTTTGAGCTTACTAAATGTGTTGGTTTTCTCTTTGCTACTGTTTTAAATGATATCGAAGACCTAAAAGCATTTGTCTTGCATTTTTCATGCTGATTTTAGTACACTGCCTTGCCTTGGTTTTGAGTGTGTAAGCATTGCAAAATAGAATTTCACGTTGAAACGGCGTAAATAAGGAATGTAGATTGTTCATACCCTGAATTTTATTATTTACATTTTATTTCGAAAAACACTGGTCCAGTAGGATTGTCACCATCCCACTGGAACAGTAGTGTTAAATAAATATGTAGACGAAGTAAACAAAGTTGGCTTCACAGCCAGCACATAATACAGAGTTGTCAGGAGTCAACAATTGTCACTGTAACTGTTGTTTCTTTCAAATGAGGTCCTCTATGCTACTGGCAATAAGGTCTGTAATGATTGGATATTAATGCCTTAGAATATACTGAGACAAATGCGTCAATTTTGTTCTGAGTCATTGTTTAAGCTAAAGCCAGCTTAACAATGACAACATCAGTACACACAAATACCACGTCCCGTGAGTATACATTCAAAGATTCAGCATAGAGTGAACATAGTTCTAAAGCTAATAAATGGTAAACATATACAAATGTATTCCGCACCACACTAAGGCATCATAAAGGAAGAGACAGTCAGCATATTAATGGGTCAATGAACAGCTATGTGACCTTACAAGAAGGACGTATCTAATTGTATAACGTGAGTTTATTTCCGATCTTGTAGGTGACAACAGAGGGTTTGATTTGTTTTGAGTTTTAGTTTACAGATGTTTTCTTTTGACTATTCAGGTAGTTTAAGAGATTTCGTCCTTCAGAACAATGGTGGCAGCCTTCCGTCCTTTTATATATAGTTTAAATATGTATTTGTTTTTTAAACTTCCTCGTACAATACATAAAGTAATTACAAATGTTAGACTTCAATTATTATTTTTGTTATTTTTATCTGTGTCTTGTTCTTTTTGTATATATGTAGTGTGATTTGTATTGTTGCGAATAAATGTATCTTTATCTTTATCTTTAATTTAAAGGTATTTTTACGTCGTAGTTAGATATATAATTTTATTTGAAGCTTTATTCTACTCTAATTCTAAAATTTGAAATTTTAATTTTCACTGTGTTAACTTCTTTCATTGAAAATCATTTCGAGTTATAACAAAAAAAAATCAACGGTGGCGCATTACAAATACCTAACTACTTTAATGCGTAAAAAGAACTACGTTGTACGACACTCTTCAAAAAATATTATGAACTAAAAACACTAGATTCACTTTATTTGTTGGCCTAATTTCTTTTTTCACATTTCTGTTAAAAGCTGTTTCACATTTCAGACAGCGGTAGATTTATATGTAAAGCTTAAATTCCGTTCACTTGAATGAAATACCAATACAAGAATCACTACCTCCATCTTGTCCACTAACTTGCCGGCAAGCATCAGTTTTCGCAATCAGTGAGTAAATTAGTAAAATCACTAAAATTCCATATTAGTCCTCATGGTTGGATCTTTGGGTCTCAGAGCTGATTTACTATCATTATAAAATATCACTAGATACAAAACAAAATTTGAATTTTTAATTTTTATGGAGACTCTTGGTGGAGGCCTATGTCCAGCAGTGGACGTCTTTCGGCTGACATGATGATGATGATGACACAACCAAGGCCCCCGCCGCCGCGTCTGTCTGTATGTTCGCGATAATCTTAAAAACTACTGAACTGATTTTGATGTGGTTTTCACCATCAGTTAGATAATTTTTCACGCAAGGTTTTTATGTAGAATTAATCCTTGTTCATGTACGAGTGTTGCATAAAACTCACATAAACCGAAGCGTAGCAAGGGCGCGTCGCTAGTTTAGTACTCAAAATACTCGTAAAACTTCACTTTATAGGCTAAATGATTGTTTTATGTGCACTGAGCTGTAAAATTAATCAAGTGCTTATCAGTTGCTTCTCTATAAAGCTAGTAATTAAATAAATTCAAATTGTTAAACGTTCCCAATAACATAAATCAGTTGAATTTGTCTTGAACAGGTTTTTACAGTTAACGGTATTCTTACTTAACATAAAGTATTTATTTACTTAAAATTAAATGTCTTACGATTAAGACATCGGTAAGCTTCTTTTAATTCCTTATCATTTAATAAACAATATTGTCCAAAAAAGAATAACCATATAATAATAACTTTGGCATTAACTTCCAATTATAACGACGAATTAATTCACATTAATCAACCAAGAATTCAAACTATGCACTTTAATTCACTAAAAAATTCACATCCCTCTGGCACATTTACCGAGATGCCAGTTGCCACAGATTTATTAAAAAAACTCACATTCTCAAGCGCGAACTCCACCATTTTCGAGGCACTCACATCACTCCACGGATTCCTCGCTAAGTCTCGAGTTAGCTGCGCCGGCGGCTAGACCGGATGCGCGCGCGCTGGTGCGACGACTGGCATTGTTAGCGGGTGCCGGCTTGTAGCGTCGCGCTTGGGAGCTATTAAAGATGCGCTCGGTTTTTTTGGTTTGAAAGCTGGAGTGATACAGCTGTTTTGGATCGGTAAAAGGTGTTTTTTCAAGTATTCATCTGGGATCTAGTGGCATTAATCCCTTACGCGTGCGTAATCTCTATTTATCGAACCAGCTAATTGCGAACCTTGCTCGAGCCATAAATGCCATGTAACTCGTGTCTGTTATGTTGGTCCGCCGGACTGAGTGAATATTCTATACTGGACCAGTCATCTATGTATCGGCTTCATCTTCATTGACTATAGAGTTATATAAAGATCAATCACTGAAGAGGTTTGATTATTGGCTTCTCCCACATACATGACTATAAAGTCAAAGAGTCATGTAGAGTTTATTATAACTCGTAAAATTCCACTGTTACCAACGACAGGCCGCGACAGACGGAGACACGAGGATGAAGACGTGCTTCATGTGATATTCCTCTACCTACAACTATAACCTAGAACTAAGGCTGCACTCAAAGTCGACGATTTAGTCGTTCCGATAATGTTTCATACAAACGTTTAAAAAGGTTCGACTTGGCTCCAAAGTATCTCTGAGTACGGAGGTTAGACTTGATAATCAATATTCAAACTCATTCTAGTTTGAAAACTGCTCCCAATAACAGGGAAAGTAAAGCTGATCGGGCGTCGATCACGCGATTCGATGCAAGCGTGTGCGCAGGCCGGGGCGTGACCGACGGGTCGTTTAACCAATGACGGCGTTTCTGAAGCGAGACTGATTGTGGGTGAAATGCAAATTATCGATCTATGGGAAAGCGCGACGAGCCGGTAGTAGATCGACGTTCCATATATCTTGTGGTCTTACTTGCTTAGGAAGAGGTTTTTAAAAAGGTGAGGTGTCCTTGAAAAAATACCTCTTCCCGATTCAAAAAAATGCCCGTGATATATCTAATAAATGTTTAAAATCAAAGGTACCTTTCATTTCTGAAGCGTCGAATTTATGATTAACTAATTAATTATTTTGACCCATTTCGTCATGGTGGATGACTTTCGGCTGTATTTTTCTGGCTTAAAGTGGGATGCTGCACAGCTGATATTTAATATTTTTCACATCATGTATATGAACATCTATTTAGACAATCTAACTATGAACATATGAGGTTTTTTATACTTTACTTATACCTGTAACACAAGCCTTATACATTTTTGTAAATCATTGCATAATTTCCTAAAGTATATTCCTTAATTGGATTAATAAATGGCGTAAAGCGAGGTATTCACGCTCATCTCTTTTATCCGTTATTCCTCATTAAACACGACCAACCAAACAAAGCGTCACAAAAACTTGTAACTGTAAAATCTGATTACTTACTACTTTTCTGTAAACTAAAGTACAGAATACTTCAATTTGTTTTCCAGTTTCTTTTAAATATGAATTTGCTTAATTGGTTCCGATTCGTCGCAGCGAGGCGGCACGGGCCCACTGCCGTTGGTTCTCCGTACGTAACTAACCACCGAGGTGGTACTATGAATTTTTATGGTTTCAAGCCTCTGTGCTTTCTTTGTTCGAGTTTATCATCTTTTATGGGAGCTATAACGTTATTTATAATGACGATATTGAGGATAAATCGAAGACTGGTTGATATAAATACACTTGAAGTATTCTTATGATCGCATTTTTTTTTATTTGTGAAAAACTTGTTTATATTCAGTAGCGTTATGGGATCTACTTATACGCGTCTTATACGATCATATAGTAAAGTAGATTGACTAAGCATTCTAGGATTTTTTCTCTCAAGACATATTTTAACTAGTAAATAAACACAAGATGCTCTAGATGGTCAAGATTTTCAAGCTCTGTTTCAAGTTTGCAAATATCAAGTCGTCACATGGCAACCCTGTGTGCAACGGTTATCATGATTCTGCTCTAATAACCGGCAGCGTTGCGAAATGCGGAGCAATTGCATAATCATTACTGATTGGCAGATCATCTTCAAAATAACTAACTAAAAAATATATTTTTCATGGAAGTTCTTCAAAACAAGGATAGTACTTATTATTGTATAAGTAATATTTAAATTAACCCACTGGCTAACTTAATTTACTTAATAAAGAAAAATATTCGGTCATGATTGGTCCGACACCCCTCACCCTCATAAATAATGTGTTATCTAATTATAATGATAGTTTTAATTTGTAATATATACGTATTAAGTTGTGATTGTGTTGGGCAAGGACGTCGAGTGTATTTCAATAATAAATGTACCAAAACGCGTGAGAAGGTGAATTGAACATGCCCTATTCATCACCTTAATCGTGTAAATTAAACCTAAGCCCCAACACCGGTCCCTGTGGAACGCCGCGGTCTTCGCGGGCAACAAGCGTGACGGCACCATCTTCGAGTTCCTTGCCCTCCGTGCCCTGCATCGCAGGTGGTACACTCGCCACCACAGCTACAGGTACACTCACCGGCTGATGCCTGACACGGGTCGGTGGACAGACACGCCCTAACGCCTTTGACAATTCAGTTGAACCACGTGTGTATTTTTAACATTGGTTTCTGGGAATTTTGCTAGGACTATCAAAACAAACATGTAAGAAAACGAAAATGCCGTGTTTTTTGTATAAAATGTACTTGAAATCTAAGCATTGGCACTGCTAATGTTAACGCGATAAAGATGCTAAATGATCATAGTAGGTTGGTAGGTAGGTACCGCTGTATGTCAATATAGGAAATTAGCGTGATTTAACATTATAGATGTTCTAATACCTGAGTTTACTGATTTTTGTCTTTTGGATAACGTATAAGTCTTAACAATACAGCGGCAGCGGTTAACGCGATTAAAATCTAAATACTGAAAATGTTAATTACTAACTTAACCCCGCGGTCCCAAATTTACTAAGCGAATATTTTGTCATGTTACTATAATGTTAAACTATTTAAAAAACTAAAATTCAACACTCTTGGTTTCAACTACTTGACCATCCGTTTGAAAAACAGCATTTCAGTGACGAAGAAACTCAATATGGCGAATATAATAAGAAAAAAATCATAGTGAAGTGTTCCACTCATATTACCCTTGTCATAATCTTGGTTAATGATTCATTAACCTTGGTGTACCGTTGTGGGTAACCGGGTCTAGGTAACGGTGCTGCACTCGATCACACACGGATATCATCTTACGATGACAAAAGTGCAACGTCAGTGCAGTACCGTATACAGCTGAATGACAGGTAGATATTAAAATCATGAATACGCTTAAAAGTCTTACAACAGCACCCAAAATATACATAATCAACGAGAGCAAATATTTGTTTTGTTACGCTATTTAGCTGGAAATTTTGTTCTCCATAATTCTGATCAGTAGTCAAGTCTTTGTTAAAACTTTTTTCTTTAAGACAATATATTAAAGTATGGTCAGTCATCTAAAAAGGTGACACAATAAAATTAAAGATCACAAGGTCTAGAAATCTATGTACTTATCATACATCTGTATCTACCATATTTTTTTAGCATGACTGCAGCTGGTTCAATATCTTTCTTAAATCTGTTGGTTTCATAAATTATGAATGCAATTAAACATAAAAGTCTCTCTCTCGACTCGTATATGGCTATCAATTATCATTAACAAAATCCTGTCATTTATTCATTAAATTAAATACTGCAAGATGATTAAGGAGTTCCTTCCATAAAACCTGCACTTCAACTAAATTGCCCCAAAATTTCAAGTTTGTTACTCAATTAAGCATCTAATCATCTACTTTTGTCCCCTAACCCCTAATATTTTATTATTTTGATTTTATCCCGCTAAAGATGGAAACTAAAGTGATAATGACTTTAATAGTAGTGATCTCGGCTTAACAGTTTACTTATTAAAGCAAAATACCAGAGCAATAGAAACCCCGTTATTTGGTATCTGATCCAGATCGAACAGAAACCAGTAATTTGTTGGTCTGGCTGTTCGGATAATTCACTAGTCTTCGTATTAATTCATCGCTGCAATTGCAAGGTAAAGTAAAATGAAACTTGATACATTTATTCTCTTATAAACTGCTTAAATTTAGCATGCATGAAAATATTATGAACTCCGTTACTTCTACTTCTTTGGTAATATTGTCATAATATTCACTTTCACATTGTAATTTCGCAGTAAAAGAATATCAATGAACTAAAAATGCCATAAACATAAAAAAGGTACTGTTAGTATTTCTAGATTCATCAACAATGAAGAAATCAATGACAATAAACCCCTTAACGTTAGGAGGGGCACATCCATTAAAATCCAATTTATCGTCAACTTAAACGAAATTATCGGTTACGACTCCTACGTATTGGGTGAATTGAGCACCGCTTTCTTAACTCGGACATGCCCCCATTTCTATGTGGGTGATTATTTTACTTTCTTTGATATCACAATATTTTACGTCTACTATGGTATTACTACCAGAGCTTTCATAGACACTCTCTTTAATCTCAGTATTTACTGCTTTAGGAATAGCTGGTTGCTTTATCGCATTAACTTGGTGACCCCAACGAGCGTTAAGTTTTTGGATGCTATGCCAATAAACGAACCTCAAATAGACTTTAATATGAAATAGTGTTTTCAATCGGTCAAACTAAAAACTGTACCATTCGACGAAGCATTTAAACGTCGTCTGAGAAACTGATCCATATACTATATTAAATTGTTAATTACACCAATTAAATCACACATTGACATCGGATAAGTGACCATTTATTAGTGTTTTATTCATGATGTTTTTCTTTTAATTATTTGAGTGTTGGTTTTGTAATATTTTATTTTTCGTAGGTATTTATGATGACGATCTCAACGTAATTTCGTATTTTCTGACATGCAATGCGATTTCTATTAAATATTACATGGATGATTAAATGAAGTAAACTAAACGAATCTACGATAGCGCGTCCCGTTCATATTGACGTTCCACGGGTGCCTCAACATTACGTTAAATTAAATTAAATAGTGGGGCAGGACATCTTCAAGATTCTGATTGTTGAGAATAATTAAGATAAGATGTAAGTTGTATACAACTGAAAAAAATGGCCAAGTGTGAGTTGCACTCGCGCACCGAGGGAATTGGGAATTTCTCTCCCAGAAGACATTGCTTTTGCCAAACTTCATGATCCTTGGTCAATGGGAAGTACCTTATAGGTATTAATTTCCTTGCGAGTGTCAAAATATGCGGCATAAACGGCCGTATCTTTCGATCACGTTGACTTAGAAGTTTGATTGACAACTCCGATCCGAGGGATTGCAGACTTGATATGATTTCAACTTGATACCTCCACGTCTTCCTGACAAAAAGGGTCTTGACAGACGGACAACAAAGTGATCCTATTTAGGGTTCCTTTTTTCTTGAGGAACGGAAGCCTAAAAACTAAGATGCTATCATTTGCATTTGTTAAAGCACTTACATCTGCGTGGGTCCAGGCGGCCAGCGCTTTGGGCGGAGTGTCTGGCGCCACGGCTCCCAGGCGCCCGGCTACGCGCCTGCGCTCTTGCAGTATTGGCACCTTCGAGTTCTTGTCACCAGATGACAGTATCACCTCGCGTTCTATCTGTTTAAAAGAATAACGGTATTAAGTTCTGTTAATCTTATTCTTAACAGTGTTGCGTATGATCGAAACATATTTTGGTCGAACGAAAGATATTTGGGTGTTTTCTTTGCAATTGTATTGTTGAAAAAAACATTACCCTTCTTGGCAGTCGGGTAAAAATACATACAGTGGAACATAGAACTTCCTCCTTTTTTGAAGTCGATTACCAACTCGGCCGCCATTACTAGCAAAATGGTAAAATAATATGTAATGATAGCAATATGGAAAAACATAATGTAGAAAGACGGCCCAAAAAAAATATAATTCTTTAACGTTTAATAACATTGCTTACACATACCTACTTATTATCATTTACATTTTTTTAACCTATTAACATTTGATCAAAGCCTATTAAGGTTAGATTTGTTATGACAAAATTATGAATTTTACCAAAACTATTAATTTGCTCAAACGGCCGAAAAAGCCATACTTATCCCACTTTTTTTTTTAAGAAATTGGGCAACTTGTTAAAAAAATCTTCAAACTAAATAACTAGGTTATGTTTTTCTGTGTGGAAAAGACAAACGTGCACAAATGCCACCTGATGGTAAGTGGGATCTAAGTTCCATGCACAATGTTTGCAAGCTCAAGAAGTCAAGACATAACGTTTTGTGCTACTTATATTCATCTAGTACATAACGGGCTACAATCACTGTGAAGAATAGTCCAAGTACGGGTAACAAGAGTCCTACAAAAACAATTGTATGGAACAAGTGGAAGAAAAATTATTACAGTCTGTGAGCACTTAAAAACTGCTTCGGGTTTGTATTTATTTCTCACTCACTCTCAATAGGAGCGTACGAGAACGAGTGAGAGACAAGTACAAACTCGAAGCACCTTTTTAAAGCTATCGCACTGTACTTCTTCGTAAGAAGTAATACAGGGAAGAGAATGAAGGATAAGCTATGAGTAGTAAAAAGGTAATTAATTAGATCACCAAAAGCGGATACAACTTTTTTAAAACTAGTTAAAATGTAACAAGTTAGTTTATATCACATTAGTAATACTAACTACAGGTGATCCACACCATGCATAATATTATGTCAACAAGGAACTCTTATGGTCTCGCCACGGCCGTCTGTCCATCTGTCCGCGGTTGAACTCGAACTCGAAAAGTGTAATTTTTGTTAGAGTTGCGCTAGAATAACTTTTATATAGAAAACTAGTACATATTTGTAGTATACTTTTCTACAACATGCTCTTGCCCGGTTTTATTTAGATTTTTACTAGTCCCAACAGTCCTTTTAACCCAACAAGCGAACTGCTGATTGGCGGCAACTTAGTGGGTATGACGATAGTAATCCAGACGAACCCTACCATCACTCCAAAATACACTTGTTTACATCATGGGCATTATACTTCGATGGCAAAATTATCGACGAACTCACCAACCAGTCTAATTTGACTCTACAATGCGTAACAACTACCTGTTTGTGCGTTTCTCGATCTTTGCAGATGATTTTCGAACGTGCGAATAAAATAACACTGAAGAAGTAAAATGTGCGAAAGTGTTGACGCCTATAATGTACCACAAACAGCCCATTGCGTTTCAATGGATTTGCATAACACATAGAAGTTAATCGAATTGACCGCCGATCGGAACAAAAGCTTTCTCTTTCGCGTAAGAGCGTATGGGAATGGGAGAAAACGGCGAAAAGCATGCGCACATTTACGCGTGAATGGGGCGTTTAACCACTTTGACGGAACAATTAGAAATGTATTAACTTTTAACAACCGCATTTTGGATACTATGGTGTCCCTAGACTGTCAAGTGGTAAGATGGTTCAAAACAGAAATGAAATGAAAAAAAATGAAATGAAAAATAATTTATTTGGCACAAAAAAAACAAGCATAAGAATGTCTTAACCTAAGTACATTTTTTTTATTACGGCCAAAATGGTCTCCGCTCAGCTTTATGCGTCTGAATGTCATTGATACATTCACAGACGCTGGTTTTCAATGTGACCAGGAAGAGTATGGCGAAAGCTGGCGTTAAAAAAAAATTAAAAAAAATTAAATAAGTAACTAAAATAAAATCGCTACGATTTTGAGATCATTTTAGAGGGATCAATGATACATATAATTAAAAAAAAACCTATGAACCTATGTTGCGATGTTTATTTTCTCTGTCTGCGTATATCCGACGACGCGTTTAGCCTATTAGTAGTGATAGTGACGCTGCCTGCGAAGCTAGCGGTCCCGGGTTCGATTCCCGATAAGGGCAAATATTTGTGTGATGAGCGCGAGTATTTGTTCCTGAGTTTTGGATGTTCTCTATGTATTTCAGTATGTATTTCTCTATATACCTAAGTTAATTTATCGTTGTCTAGTACCTATAATACGAGCCTAGAGCTTAATTTGGGACTAGGTCAATTTGTGTGAGCTTATTCTCTGATATTATTTATATTAGGTAGGTACCATGCAAATAGCAACGTCAATAACATAAACAACCTGGATCATTTTACTCCCTGGTGCTAGGCCAAAATACGGGTTATAAGTTTAACATCCATAATCTATTTTTTGTCTATATCGCTTCGTGTTTGTCAGTAGCTTCTTCGCTCAAGGCCCGAATTAGTAATTCTTAGCTAATTGTATCGTAACGTATTGTATTGTAAATCTAATCGTTTCTGGCCACTATGGGACGAAGGAGCTTAATTTTATTACACTCCTAAATAAGTCTTCATATCAACTAACTACAGTATTGTAAACTAGAAAAATGTTCAAGTACTGATTTAAAGCAAGAGTTATTTCAAAGTCGATTATGGGCATTATAAGACAAAGTTATGTCCAAGACAGGGAGGGACCGGAGGGCAAAGCTGGCATTCCGACAAGATTCCAACCCAAGCTAAATATAAGCTGGTTCAGTGTCGTTAGCCTGTGGACTGTAATAACGTGACGGAAGGACAGGCAATCTTTGCATAAATGTGGGTACTAGCACTACTAGCGTTAGAGGTACTGTTGGTTCTCGATGGAGCATTAGGTGAATTTAGAGTGAGTCCTGACGTGAGGCATTTGAAAATGATGTCAATATGTGAAGTGGAGAAGTAAACTAAGAAATTGCTGACTAGAATACCATGCGAGATAAATAATAACTAGGTAGAGAGAGAGGGAGTGAGAGTTGGTTGGTATCCCACAAAACAAACATTTTTAGCGGCTTCTTATTCTAGATAACAAAAGAGCGTATTTCCGCATTTTCGGGGATTTGAGTAACTTTGTGTATGACAGAGCTATGAAAAAAAATATGTTCGTGAATGACGTGATCGTCATCAGCCCAGACGGCCTTGCCTACTTATTTCACTATTACCACGTTTTTAAACGTTGTAATAAGTAATTAATAAATAGTGAATACTAACCCCCTTACTAATAAACGTTGAGTAACGGTGGTATAATCATACAATGTTTTGTCCTTATCTGTCATTGTGACATTTGAATTTGACAGATAAGGACAAAACATTGTATAGCTAGGGTTGCAGAATAAGACTTGGATACCTTTCGAAGCGAGTGGTGGGAACATGCACTTAATAAGGAGGAAAGGAAAAAAGAAAAAAAAAGAGCGGAGACCTTTCCCCAGCAGTGTTATACAAATAAGGACAAAGTACTTACAGGGAACTTGGCGGAGTGTGTGTGCAGCGCGGCGGTCGGCGCGGGCGCACCGGGCAGCGCCGCGTCCGGCGCCGGCGGCATCCTGTACGGCGGGACGACGCCGTCCACGCCACCTGCCGGGGAAGAGATGGTGAGAAACAGGAGAAACATTGCCAACGAAGCTAGCGGTCCTGGGTTCAAATCCTGGTAAGGGCATCTATTTGTGTGATGGATGTTTTTTATGTACATGTATATATTTCTCTATATAAGTAGGTATTTATATCGTTACCTAGTACCCATAATACAAGCCTAGAGCTTAGTTTGGGACTAGGTCAATTGTGGGATTGTCTCTTGTTTTTTTATGTAGATGACCGAGTTAGGTTCTACAATATTGATAAAATCCTCAATATGGTCGGTTTAAAATGTATTAAAATGCTACTCCGCCAAAATAATATTCTACGATTGAAACAGTGGCCATAGACAACGCATACTTGAACTTATAGAATTGACATAGGTAAGCACTTGACGTGACCGTCCGTTAGCTTACGTAAATCCTAGACTTTTTAGAGCCTAAACTAACCTAACCTTTGAAGAAGTAGATGCCACAAGATAGAAAAGGCCAGTTTTAACCGACCAGTGAGCGAAGCGTATTTACTTTTGTATGTTGTAGAGTAATGTTAAAAATACTCCAGACTTCATTTTCAGGTATAATATATTGTATGTTTTTTTAAATTAATATGAATCTTTAAGACATGACTAATGCATTATATACACTATAGACCAAGGAATAGATCGTAAGCAGCAATAAATTAAATATTATTAAAACTAGCTTGTGTTGAAAGTAGAAACGAGTTTGTAGTGAGAACTCTTAGTAGACAAGTACTTAGTCGATGATATATGATGTGGTAACTAGTCGGATACACTAGTTTTTAGTGTGATAGCGTGCAAGTCGACAAGAATATGCAAGCAATATAATGCAACATTATTACTGCCGACAAAACTACGACATTAGGTGTACACGCTGGGGCTCTATTCCACTTGGTAAAAGTATAACTTTTAACATGTTATCGTATTGTCAACATCCTCTTAATTACTTGTCAGTAGTGACAACTGCATGGCAAAAGCAATAAGGTTTTACCGAGTAAAATAGGGCCTCTCGGCGGTCGCGGCGCGGGCGGAAGAACAAAGTCCTACCGCCACTTCTAGTATTAAATGCTTATAATATACTTGGGAGCAAAGAAATCAAGCCACTTTCTATGGAAATTCAGTACTAAGTGGCTCGATTTCTTTGCTCCCAAGTGTAGCAATTAGTTGCCTCAACTCTAGGCTCCTCAACTCATCAGAGATCGCATTGTGTTGTCAAATGCTGACAAGTTTCAGGAAGAAGGGACAGAGATACAAATACGATTCCTGTAGCTCTCTATCTTTTTTACTGACTGGATCTTGGTAAGTTTTGTAAGATTATGTACCATGGTAGCGCCTTTAGTAGCATAAATAAAATAGGTCATGTCTGTTTTCTTTGCTTGATCCATGTAGGGCTAAGGGACTGTTGCCCATCCCGCCATATAAGGACGGGCATTGAGACTTTTTGCTAAGTCATTTCTGAACTTTACGTTTATTTTTTCTCAATGTGTTCAAATAATTATGTGTTTATAACCTTCCGTGGTTTCACCTGATGGTTCCACCGGAAGACCAGCGCGGAATTTAATGCCAGCGTTACGCTAAGTTGGGACTATTTCGTGGCTACTTTCTTCTTGTACGTTTTTATCAGTTCATGGTTATGTTTGTTACGAATAAATAATTTTCTTTCTTTCTTTCTAGTACCCAATATTGCAAGCCTAGAGCTTAGTTAGGGACTGGGTCAAGAACTAGGATATACGAGTTTTTTTTTTTGCCACAGAGCATGAGAACAATAGACAACCATGCTAATCATACCTACTCGTATAACTGTACGTGTGTTACAAAAAAACTCAAACAAATCGAAGCAAATCTACGACTAGTCGCTAGTATTTTAATAACATAAATTCAATCATGTTTATCTCTACATGCCCATTATAGAAGTTGTGCGCGAACTTTCGACTCGTAAATCGGCGCATACGCAAGATAGCAATCTTCGGGCTCTTCGGCTGAATGGCTCGAGTTTACAACTCCTTCGTAAACGAGTTGTGGACGTTTGGGGTCCATAAAAATGTTTTCACCTTCATCTGTTACTGTAAGGTGTTTAACAAGGTAGGGAATGATACTGTTATGTTTGTTTTTATTTTGACACGCTTTAAAAAAGTGACTTACTTTATTTTCAAAAGTGTTATTGTAATAATTTTTGTGTGAAACAAGTTTGGCAGGTGAAACTACATTATTTTTGAGTGCCTGCTACCACATTTTGAATGGTAGCAGTAAGTATAAATTTATCACTATGACGCCCTTTTTTACCAACTACTTTTTTGCCATGCTATACAAAAAACGACCTAATGCCTGTACAAAAAGTTTACTAAATATCTAACTAAGAGAGCAACAAAAACGTAGGTACTATAAAGGAAAAAAAATACCTTTAGTTTATAATAAAATTTATAAATTACATAAGTTTACAAAATAAATGTTTTAATCGCTCTTACTGCGTCGTTGAAACTATTGATATCTGATTTGTTCAGTTGTACCTGCGACAGGTGTCTTCGGAATTACAAAAAAACTATCAGTGTTTCCTTCTCTATCAACAGTAATGAGAAAAGGACAACGTAACTACTAGGTCGGTTCATAAGTTCTGTCACTGAGATTTACTTCAATTTAAAAAATAAATAAAAGAGTTTCATAAACCTGTAGCACATCAATAAAAACCTCATTTTATCTAGAATAAAAAAAAGCGTAATTTGTATTCTTTACTATTGCAATAATTTGATGAACGAGCTTTGAGCATTCCATTCGGGGCAGGAAAGCATGGTTCAAATCACGCACGACCACGATACTGATAACGGCTACAACTTTTGTAAGAGTCCTCTTATTGAATTGAAATTTGCGTGACATATTGACCAGACTTTTATCTTTAAATTCTGATACAAATGTATTCCAAGCAACTAAAGATCCGCTTATACACCGGTAAATCTTCATGCCTCATTGAATCGACCTTACGATTTTACATCAATTTGCAGCAATACGAAAACAGACCAAACTTCGAGCTTCATAAGCTGGTTTTTGAGTGTCGTTAAGAAAATAATGCTGGTCTCTCAACATACCCAGATATAAGAGACTTCATAATATTAAACAAAAAAGTTTCTTAGTTAACAAAAACTAACCGTTAAAGCGTTTTCAAAAAGTGAAATTTTCAGAAAAATCGTGCGTGTTTTAATCGTCGCCGGCCGTGACTGTTAGAAGATAGTATGGGAAATTGCGGTGACTATGTGGAATGATTATTACTCCCTAAAAATGTACATTAATTAAGCTTTTATTTTTTATACATTTTGAAATTAAAAAATAAACAGAAGTTAGTTTTATTTGACTAAACCTTTGTGACAGAACTTAAGGACCGACTAAGTATAATGCGCAATCCATCATACCAAAGATAATCCATCGTATGTCTTGTTACGTCTTTTCATTAGTCATGTGTAAGAAAAAAACATGGCAGCTAATTGCAAAATAACAATCCAATATGAGTTTTATTTAATGATGATAGAGCCCATTTTTGTTGAAGTAGTGTTTACAAATTTTAATATGACGTGATTTGCAAACTTTTAGTTGTAAATCGTTTCGTAAACAAAAGCCTTTCACTAGACTTATCATATAATCATCACCATACTACTGTATGATGATGATAATTGTGATAGTAGTAGTTTAGTCACTTGAGGGTTGCAGCATTTGTGTGTAGTGGTGAAGCCAACTCAATGAATGACAACAAAAATGACCGCACACACGTCACGATACTAGTGAAGAAAAGGCAGGCTCAGTGGCCCTAGACTTTAGACAAACGCATTCAGCGAACGTTATAGTTATAGAAAATATATCGTAAGCTGCCGGACGGTCGCGACGAGCGCTAATGCCAATTCCATACATTTGAACAGTTTTCGAAAATCGTTTACCTTAGTGTTATG
This sequence comes from Acleris cristana, assembly GCA_948252455.1. Taxonomy (NCBI): domain Eukaryota; kingdom Metazoa; phylum Arthropoda; class Insecta; order Lepidoptera; family Tortricidae; genus Acleris; species Acleris cristana. The sequence continues at coordinate 1,057,838 of OX411785.1, forward strand.
TATCTTGTCTAAGGCCGTGAAGTAATTTTAACGGGGTTCAAGATGACGGAGATTTCTAGGTTCTCAGTTTATTGGAACCCTTTTGTTATGTATGATAACCATTACTCGAAGACGGCTGGACCGATTTAAAGGCGAAAGAAAGGCCTAATAGCGATTTGGGTAGGTATTTGAAGTCGGTTTATCGTTTTAAACATTTTTACAATGTATGGTGGTTGAAAAACCGTTTCGAGGAATAAAGCTGTCAACCAAATTCAATTGTTGATAATTGCTATAAGTATTTTTGGTCTTTCAGCTGAAATGATCATGGTCAAATTTTGTGCTGGTTTTATAACGGAGAATTTATATAATTTATACTTATCCGTTTTTGAACCCTCATTACGAGCAAACGGTTATCTATTTTCACTTTAAGAAGTTAAGGACGTTACAAATACCATATGTCTACACATATGAATAATTAAGTACTAGATTCATGACATCACAATAATATTTTAACTAATATTCACTAACGGGATAACACAACCTTTACCCATAAACTAACCAGTAAATTGCGTCAATTTTAACCGGAAATTACGGAAATGTTCATGTCCCGTTCGGTGCTTGTCACTTCGTTTCCTATATAGAATCAACTCAATATATGATTCGTTGTATTCTACATGGCATTTAATGTGTAAACCGGTAATACCTACAATCCAATGAAGCATTCCGGATGCTCACATGAATGGGATGCTAACAACTAACAAGACCAATGATATAGATAGTGGTGAACGTTTGCTTAATGAAATTCCTACATAATTAATGATGTATTAAAGAAAGACATTAAGTTTTGAATTTGCCATGAAAATCTCAGATCAGGCTGTTTTGTAATGAGTTCTGCCTTCTGGCAGATTGATTATTGAGATATATTTGGACGACTATTGCGTTTCTTGATTCAAAAAAAATCTTCTTCAAAGCGAAGGCCTTAGAAAAATAAGGAACAGACACATACGAGATACGTATTAACCTAGTGTACTTAGAAATAGAGAATAAACTGTTCGACGGTTTCTTTTAATATATATTTTTTACAACATACATTAAGCTAGCAAAGTGAAAAATGCAGAATACTATAAAAAAAACTATCCGAAATTATTCTCTTGAACATCTGAAAGCATTGACATAGTTATATTTCCATGAAAAAAACAAATATTCCTTGAAGTTCCTAATAATTTCCCATTGGAAAGTTTCACAATTCAAGAAACTTTTCGTCGGCATAATGCTGCGTCAATCAAATAAGTAGCTTAAGAAATGCAAAGTTACAGTTTAATTGTAAAAGCTTGCAAAGCAAAATATTTTCAACAATTTGTAAAAAGTTAATCACTTAAAATGTAAATGCTGTTAATTCTCGATCAGCTTCGTCCCATGACAATAGCCAAGTTTTTACAATTCTGCAAAAACTCTTGCAGAAGCAATTTGCGTTAGAAAAAGCCTCTTCCGAGTGAACTTAAATCAACAACGGAGTCTTTTACGCTACTTAAGAGTAGAGGAAGTGTTCTGTTACAAAATGCGTACAATTTAAAATCATAAAAGAAGATAAAGTATGCAAAGAATCTAAAAGGGTACATTTACTGCGTAAAAATACTAGTCAACAATTTTCGATTGTGCTGAATTTGCTTAATCATCCTTCATATTAATTGGTCCGTTACTCAGTGACAGACAACGAACAGTACTACTTATACTTACTAGACTTAGAAATATTATCTGTTAAATAGAGTGTAATTATGGTACTGAAGAAGCTAAAGATGAAAGAAGAAAGAAGAAAGGCAGAGAGGAGAAGGAAGAAGAAACGAGTTCTATGCAAAAGGATTTATCCTCTAGTATAGGTACAAAAGTATAACATTTAAAAAGAAGGTGCCATATTAGTAATACGTGCAACCTAAATACATCTACTAAATATGAAACCTACTTCCAATTCCGATACAGTTGTCAACATAATGAAGGTTATCTTCTCTACAAACTTCTCTGAACTAACTTAATTTATAAAATAACAGCCCAGTCGTGCGTCCGACTGTACATTAAGTCGATCACTAAGCGAATCTATGAATAAAATTGAATTAATTGATTACGTAACACCGAATTAAGACTAAACCGGAAAAAATCTATTAATCATTAATCAGTCTGAACCAAATTAGTCACAAAGTGGAACAATTATTAGATAATCTTAAGGTTGCATAAAATTTAAAGACAATGGGAAAAGCTGATTTCCTACTACGATCAAAATAGCGGATACATCAACTGAAAAGTCTTATCTGAATTCATTGTGTTGTAAGAAAATTCATCTTATCGCGTGGTACTAGAGTCTGAATCAAGTATAACGTCGATGGTGCTTGGGATATTGTGGGTAAGGTGTATTAACTGACAGGAAGCAATGTTCGATTTATATCGTTATTGTTTCTTCTACGCTTTCCATTAATCTTTGATCGGGTCGTTATAAGTTTATGACAGGTTATGTAATTCTTTAATTGGTTAGAGTTGCAGCTTCTAGAAATATACGACTTCCGGTATTGATTTCTTACTACACTTTTAAAGGGTGTATAAGGCTCTTTTATATTGAGCAATTAAATGATATGCTTTGACTGTTAAAATATGCGTCGTTTCCTCTTTTCCTTCACTTAGAAGCACTGTTAATGACCTTCTAAAAGTTTCCAGTACAGATAATGATAATTTGAAGCACTTTAACATCTGACAGTCTGATTTGTGACACGAGATAATTAATCAAAACCAGTAATGGTAAGAAAGGAAAAACTAAATGGCAAATTAGTAGAAGTGGGTGGCAAGAAACAAGTCCGAAATTGTCAAGGTACAAGGACAAATCCAAAAATGGATTTTATTACAACAGTAAATCTTGTGACTCAGATGTTTGACTTGAAACGTGCAAAAAACAGGAATTTGAATTTATCAATGAGAGGGATCATTGTTTTTGTAACTTGAACCATAATTTCGTGGAATCAAGGTTAGAGTTTAAATGTTTTGGAAAGCAAACCCAGGGTGAGTCGACAGGTGCATCAACCTGACGGTTTTGTTTGGGTTCCTTGTTAAACAAGCATCTGTTCTAACTTTTAAGTGGTTCTCAAACAGAACCATTGTGTATTATAATAACGTTACTTCGTAAGCCTAGTTAAGGTTTGGTTCGTTTGTTTTATAAGTTACGTTTATAATGATAACACCTGTTCAATTTTAAACTTCAAATTTCGTAGTACCTATTTTAATGTGCAGAATTTTCTACAATTATTTTTTTCATAAGCATGTCATGACCAAGACGGCGTTTGGCGAGATGAGCTTGGTGCCTTCAATCGGGACTGGTGGGAGATTGTCCAAGATTGGGCTACGTGGAAAGAAGAGAGGGAGGCCTTTGCCCAGCAGTGGGACATTACAGAGTCTTAAATAAAATAATAATAATAATTTCATGCTTATTATGTCTAATTATTGATTCTACCGTGAAACTTCTTGCCACATCGACCTTCCCTTTCGCAAAGGGTCATCTATTTTCAATTCGATTTACCTCATTTGAAACAATCAACAGTATCTTGATGATTTGCTAATCTTTCGACGTCTATCCTTGCATTGTCTGAGCGTAGAAAAAGTAATTTGTACTAATACACAATGATAAAACACTATTTTGTTGATATGTAAATTTTAATTTCTGCATGATGGGAACCTTCTATTGTATTTAGCTTTAGACTATGTAATATAAATGTGTATTGTGATAAATGTGTTAGAACTTTCGAATGTGCTTTAGCCGTTTATAAAAAGCTTCGTAAAAGTTTTAAGGCAAAATTGGCCACGTTGACGTCCTTGAAATAATTCTCCAACAACTTTCAGAAGATTGGCCAAAAATGCAGTTAAATAGAGAATAGATACATACCAGTCTAGAATGAACAATGAACCTCTTGATAAGTTGTAACGGTTACAACAGAACTGGAGTCGACATCGCAACAAACAGAGCTTTCCAACAAGCTTTCGCGCATTCACACGCCACTATTGAGCCATCAAACTGTCGCCAGTTCGAACCTTCACCGGGCAGGTGATTCACCCAAAACACATGCGACTAACAGGCATAAACAGCACAGAAACGGACACGATCAAAAAAGAATTGGTATTCAAACGGACAAGACATTCACCTCTTGTAAGAGCGGCGCGCGTACTGGCAGGCTGGCGGCTTGCGGCAGAACCCGTTTCGTAGAAAAAAACACCTCTTCCCGCGTTCGCCGCCGCTGTGGCGACCCTTTGCATATTTCCCTGCTCGGCGTACATCATTCCAACCGCAGGGAGCACGGGAGTCTCTTGTAGCCTCTCCGGGACTAGTTGCGTATCGTGGAGTTGATTGTCCTCCCGACGAGCGTCCTTCGGCTGCGACGCCATGTTTCTCGTCAGGTTTTGGCGCGAATCCGAGTGATCTAGTTGAGCTAACGGCGCATTAATATTCCTAGGCTGCACCACCGGAATCCTGCCATAGACAGGTTGATTTATATATTTCTGCGCGCTGTCTATGACCCTCGGTTCGGGCACAGGTTGATTAGCGAAAGCGTTCACTTTAAGTATTTCGTTGGCTTGTTGTAACAGTTTCTTTTGTATATTCTCTATTTCACCCTTTGATGCTCTGGAGTTTTGCGAAAGCTCCGCTATTAGTTTATTGACATTGAATTCGGCCATGTTGTCTGTTATTGGAGTTGATGATGATGCTTCATTGTTGATGACTTCATGTATATTGTTGTCATTGTTAGCTTTGTCATTGTGTGTTCCTGGTGCTTTGACTTTCATGTCGGGGACGGGTGGTGTGACGATTATGGCTGGAGTATTCGCGGCGGATTCCTTGACTTTTCCTCGTTTTACCTTCCTTACGGTCCTGCTGGCCATTACATCGTTACTGTCTCCCTAACGATAATTGCTTCGACGCCGACAGTACATTTTTCCAACATTCTTCTGTAGTTAAAGATTCCTGTGGCAATTAAATTAATGGCGTTCTTGATTGATTCTTACTAGCAATTCATGTCACTAGAGACGTGTTGGACTAGTGGGGTTCCAAATTGAATTACTAGCTCATAAAGTGAAGTTTCGTGGAAGTTGAAATAAAGCGTAGGGCGACTATTAAATGTGCTAAATATGGGTTGGTCTTTAGCATAATATTTTAGTTTGACAACAATCTTGCGCGGATAATGGCGGTTTCATAACTCTTTTGTTGTGAGCTGCGAAATATGGGTCGCCTAGAGTGTGTTCACTGCACTAGAACTATTGTTGTCTGTTAATCCATTTCATAATTAGCTATATCACTCGTGTCAAGGTTAATTTTAACTACTTGATTATGTTACACATAAGTGAATGCGAACAAACTTACAAGTTATAAGCATGATTACTTTCATACGAACCTATCGTAAGACCGAAGTTCCGTTCCCAAATGTTTTAAAATGCATTTTTTCTAAAACCGTTACTTTTCAAGATTTTTATACAGATCACGTACCGTATAGGTTAGGTTAGGTTTGTTTTATATAAACCCTAAAAAGTTAAACGGAATCAGTAACAAATGCATTTTTAACTTTTTCAAATAGAAGACTTTGGAAAACGAAAATTCGGAAGGACTTAAATGCTGTCCCGTTATCAGTAACGTCGTCAATATGCTTAAATTTAATGATTTTTATGCCTTATTACGAACTATAAATATCTCTCAAAGTTTTAGGCAGCGAAACGAACAGAGTTATAGCAGTCATATGGTTCTGTATGTCCCCATTACTGCCTGGATTTGGCAGGTTTTAGCAGTACATAACAAACAACCCCGTTATAAAGTTAAGGCATACAAAAAATACGACGTTAACCTCGAGATTCCCTAGAGAGGATTGTGAAATGACGCTTAGGGTCTCCCCAAACCTATCGACGCGGAATCGGCCGAGTAAGAAAAAGTTTTATGTCCATGCAATAAGAGCGAAACCGAAGACATACCGTTCGCAACGCCGAAGCGAGCCGAGTCGAGCCGATAGACGTTTGTTACGCTCTTATTGCGTAGACATAAAGAGTTTTCTGATCAGCTAACGCCGATTCTGCGTCGATAGGTGTGGGGAGACCCTTAAACCGCATAGCTGTTAAAAAAAATCATACAAATTTAGCACCGAGCGATAACGTTTCTCACTTCCTAAATCAAGTCTGATTTCCACGATTTCTGAATATATTGTAGATGAAAAAATTACGTATCCGTCTGTTTTCTTTTTAATTTATTTCTTACCAAGAAATATAGTCTTACAAACGTACAGATCTAGTTTTTCATAGTATCTGCGACATATCTAGGTTTAAGGGGAGAGAAATGTTATGATAAAAAAATGATAATATGTTTATTATTATTTCTTTCTTACACAGCTACAGACAAGGTTAAGGTCTCCTAAGTATAACAAATACCTGTGTCAGGAGACCCCGCTCTCCCATGATTAGCAAAGTACATTTTATAAACTAAAATAGAAAATTTAAAAGAACTTAAATTCTTATGAAACCAAGTAACTTTCTTAATTATTAAAAACAAAACAAAAATAAACATTTCTGTAAGTTTCTGTGTGCTTGTGTGTATGTGTATGTGTGTGTGTGTGTGTGTGTGTGTGTGTGTGTGTGTGTGTGTGTGTGTGTGTGTGTGTGTGTGTGTGTGTATGTGCGTGTGTGTGTGTGTGTGTGTATGTGTATGTGCGTGTGTGTGTGTGTGTGTATGTGTATGTGCGTGTGTGGGTGTGTGTGTTTAGACCGGAACAATTATGAAATAAATGTCATTAACTCTTCTGTGTCATCATAATCAAGGCTCTTTACCCATTTAGTTATTTTTTTCTTGCATTCATGGTAAGTTAAGTTATATATGTTATGAAATAGTAGTTATAACAGTTATTACTATTATGGATTATACTCGTAGTTTGACACTGAATCGTTCTAGTACTTAAACGATTCAAAACTAGACGTGACATAATCTTATAATCGCCTGTCATTGTAGGAGGGTTTGAAACTGTTATCCGACTGACTGACAACTTGACTTACGATTTGCATATCGTACACTCGGACCAAGTTACAAATGCTGTTAGAAAAGTTTACTTTAGTTCAAAACCAAACTTTATATTAAGACTTAATGGTTGTATGTCTTTTTTTAAGTTTCGAAGTTATATTTGTGTTAATATTCACGTTTAGGCAATAGGTTTTTGTTGTTGCGTGTGACCTTAGAGTCATTACATTGTTATGGTTTTTTGGGCTTAAGAGGGTGCGCCTAATAAGTTGGAGTTAAAAAAAACACACACGTTGTAAGTAAAAAAACTTCATAGATCAATTTCATAGGTAAGGACCCAATATTTAAGTACATTCAGATACTTACCTAAAACTGGACAATCCAGTAATATTGGTAATATGCGATAGTCTCTAACACTGTACATTATTTATTCTGTGCTCATGTAGCTATAATAATAATTTTAGAATTAAGTATAAATGTTAATTTTTTTGTAATTTATTAAGTAATAAAATTCTTATAGAATCCGTGTTGTATGGCCATTTAAAGATGATTCAAAAACTTGGAACGTTTTTAATTCGCAATTATAGCGCCATTGCTTAACATAATCTTTTACTAAAACACTGAAAATGGCTCTTGGTAACATTTTCTGAACATTTCACATCAAACTATGTTTAAGCAGTTGCTATTTCGAGTACTAAGGTTTCCAAAGTAATAATTACTGCACTGTACGAGAATCAACAGACTTATTTAACGACCGCGGGGATAATCTCGACTGCACGCTCTAATAACAGCTAACAGGTTGATTTGGCAACCTAAATAATCGATTGAAAATTACATCATCAATGTAAATGTTTATAAAATATGTGCAGAGATCATTGTTCTGTAGAATGTTTATTGATTTACATTTGTGTAAGCAAACAAGGTGCATCAACGCATCATTGCTAAAAATTCTTAAAACGATAAATAACATTAACTACACAAAGCCCATCACAAGCACAAGCAAGCAAGCCGATCACGAGCATTGTGATATTTGTGATCAGCAAGTAAAGAATTTCATAAGCAATGTTAATCATTAAAAAATATTGTCTGCGTTAAAATTACTTGCTGATATTTAAAGTGAAATTTTGTTTAAACATTATAATTATGTACGTATTTGGTTTTTACGAAATTGTTAGACTCAGGTCATATGTCTAGCCTATATGCTGTGTAAAGATTATCACTTTCATTTAGTTATTTTTTTTGGTGGTTGGTAGTTTTACTCTAGACTGACAAAAAACAGTGCAGCAAACCGAATTTTATTATTGTATTCTGATGGATATTTATAATTACCGTATCTTTTATTTCGACTTATATTTCCTATCATAATTTTCCACTTTCGGAATTCAGTTAGACCTGTTTCCTTATTAAGTAATATATATATCTCTCTCTCTCTTTGGGGTTTAAATCTTGAAGCACTATAATAAATTTTACGCCATTGTTGTATACTTTAACTGTTTTAGTGTTAATATAAATTTCGCTCCGTTGGTGCTCTGGTGGATTTCTAATAAATCACTTTTCAATAATGTATAGCCTAGTCTAACTTAAGGGATAGAACTAGATAAGTCAAATGTTCTCCGTGATCATTCATAAATGTTTATGGAATTATAAGAAGTGATATTAATGATAAATGTCTCTCGAAATCTGTATTTTCCTTGATAAAATTAGATGTCATGGAAGTAGTGAAAAGCGAACATAGAGTTACGAGTAAGAGCTAGTAACTAGCAAAATAAAAGTTGCAGAACATTCCCAGAAGTTTGGAAATAATAATGACGCGTTAGCCCAGTCGGTAGTGACCCTGAATACGAAGCTAGTGGTCCCAGGTTCGATTCTCGGTATGGGAAAATATTTGCGTGATGAGCTCGAGTATTTTTTCCTGAGTATTGGATGTTTTCTATGTATTCAAGTATGTATTTCTCTATATACGTATGTTTATCGTTGTCTAGTACCTACCACAGAAAGTTTATCTGTAGCAATTGGCTTGATTGTCCCCTTATATTTATTTACTTGTAATAAAAAAAAACAAACAACATACTCGGAAAATTTGAGAGCTTTGAGAATGGTCTTTTTACGTTTAAATAATAGGTACTAACAGCCCAATGGAACCCTGACCCACCATAGAACGGTGTCACAGTGACATTTAAAACAATTTGTTTGACACTTCTTATGACTTGAATCATAACGTCTCTGTGACACAGTTCTATGGTGGGTCAAGGTTCCAATGGTCTGATAGTACCTATATTCAGAGAGGTTAACGAGAACTTCTCGTAAGAAGCTTTCTCAACTCGAGAAGGTTCTCGTCAATGCTACTTGTACGGTGTTAGGCCGCCGCAGCAAGTGGTTACGGTTCGGTAACTTCAAAGGGTGTTTTTCAACCACGTCGAATTCAGGCAAAGTATTTTGTATCTGTGATTTTGGATTGTAATCACCGAACAATTTTCTAACCCTTTCTTGGATCATTTTCTTTTTTTGTGAATTTCTGAATTTGTTCGTAATTTAGGTCATCTAGTATACTCGTATTTACTCTTGTTTATTATTTACTCCTCGACCAACAAAACGGGGTGATTAATGTTTAATGTCTGTGTCTTATGATAATGACGATGATATTAAAGAGTTTTTTTTTAATCGAGTGCTAGCTTAATGGATATGGCTTTACTAGGTGTTTTCAAGAGTTCTGAACTCTGATAATTGGGATTACAGTATCATCGTAGCCAGAATCACTACTACCACATACATAGGCCAACCGCGTCTTTTATTTAAAGTTATTTATTAAACATTGTAATTTTTTCTCATTTAATCTTTTCAAGCTCCTCATTGATTGATAAGATACCTCCTGACACTGAAGTAATTTCAATAAAGTTATAGTATTTTATGTAACTGATACATAAAGAGGGTCCTTGAAATACGAGTGTGGTTTTATGAAACGAGCTGAAGGCGAGTTTCATAATAAGATCACACGAGTGTTTTAAGGCCTAATTATGTACAGTTGCATACATTACTTTATCTACACACATATTATAAGTACTCTAAGATGCGTTCAGTAGTGTTCAGTAGGCGGCAGAACAAACAAATGGCGGCAAAGCTAACCTGTGTCACGAATATGAATGTTTTTTTTTAAATCATAGATAAACTAACAAAGTCCCTATTCTAATGTCATTCGAAATCAAAATGGCGTACGACACTTTACTTCAAATATGCCGAGTCGACGTTCAATTGATAATAGAATTAGCCCCCTGTTTGAATTGTGTTGGTTTTGGAAGATGTTCCAAATTTGAACAACATTACTTTATCAAAAGTTGTATCGTAATTTTAACTTTTCATTACAGCTACAGATAAGAAAACATATCATAGTGAAATTGTATCTTGTAACGCTGGTCATTGTCTACGGATTCTGAACGCATTATAGAAGACTTATGATATGAGTGTAGATAAAATACTTTAGTAAACAGCTGCCCCTTATCATTATTGTTTTCCGTCCACTTCTCTTTGTCCCGCAACGTAATACCGCTGTGTTTACGGCACCATAAAGAACCTCGACCAGTGACGTTTGGTAGCGGTTGCCTTATAAAAAACCCACGCGTTGCTTTGTGCAAGCGTCCTTCGGTGACTCATATTTATTTTGTTTATGGTCAATCTGTTGGAGTTGAAATCATAATGGGAAAAGGATTAATAGCTTAATTATCGTTAATATTGTTTTTAGTCTGCATTAAGATGCAGGAGAGTAGGCTGCGATGGTATGGCTATATAAAGAGGAGGCAATCTGACACGCACGTAAGTAACATAGCACTAACTATATCTTTCCATCTCTAGGTGTCGCTTTTCAACACTCATTCAAATAGCTGATCTTACTTAATTGGTTTTACTGGTGGAAGGACCTTGTGCAAATCCGTCCAGATCACTACCAGCATCTTATCCTGTAGTCTACCGTCACGCAGCAGTGTTCGCATTGTTGTGGTCCGGTGTGGGGATAATTGTAGGGATGACTACCACAGAGGCATTCACTCTTAGTCCTCAGGGTTGGCAACGCATTTGCGACCTTAAGATTGTAGTCTTGGGGTGAATCAACTTTTCTTTGTAGCTCGTTGCCATGGTGACGTCTCCTGGGTCACTCTTTAAAACTATGATTTCCACTAAAAAACAGTTTTATTGGCAATTACAAACCCATTATATTATGGCCTTTCTCCTGAGTGTGCTAGAAGTATATATTATTACATTTTTTCCAAGAAACTCTATCACTGTTGTCTCCTGGAAAACCGGACAGAATAAAACAAAAAGTTGATCCACCCCTTGACAATGCATATGTCTATGGGTCAGAAATTCCACTATAAAAATAGTTCGTAATTTTGAATTTAACCGATGAATAAAATTCTGACGACTACAAATACGAGTGCCCCCCCCCACCCACTATTAAACGAAACATCACAGCGTGACTTAATTTAAGAAACAATATATATTCAAAAATTGAATCCTTACTCCTAGAACCAGAGGATCAAAAACAAGGTGGAAAGATGTAGCACTGAAGAATATGCTAGAGTTTAAGACATCCGAAGAATATCACAAGGATAGAGAAAATTAGAGAAGTATAATAAAGACAGCTGATCTCACCACAATATTGAACAATAACAGGATTAATAATAAATAAAGTGTACAAGAAAAAAAAATACAGAGATAGAAAGAGAGAAAGAGATTGATTCTGAGTCGGTCCTAGTAATTGTTTATCAAAAAAAGACTATATGTTTAACTCAGTTAGCAACTTGTTTTTCTTTAACTTACTGGACAAACAAGCCCAAGAAGCTGTTTTAAAATCCCACTTACACACATTTTTTTTTGTTCTTTACTTAGTTCAAAAACAACCTGTATCCTTATCTCTGTCTCCGTCCGTATCGAAAAAGCGGAACAATCTTTTGTTTTCGTTCATTAAAAAAAGAACAAGTGTTTTTTTGGTCATAATGGCCGGTATCATAATCCAAAAACTATATACGTACTTCAATAATATTAAAAAGTACGTTGTTTAAAACGTTCCAATTTCAAACTGAAACGCTATTCGTGTCACTTTTCCTTTTGCGGCTACTTTCTTTAATAATAACCAAAATAACAATTTGCTTTCTTTCCCACAGAGATAACGTTTTCAATAGACAGTGTAATAATCATTATTTGAAGTTGTAACAGTGGATTTTAAAAATCGTTTAAGAAAAAAACAATCTGAGAGGATGATTCGAAATTTAAGAGTCGTGGCCTTTGCCTAACTCATTATAGGACAAGTGAAAAAGTGACGCAAATTTTCGCGCCATCGCGTTGGGCAATGTTTTTATTTACACTCGAGAATAACAGGGCCAAGATCGTAAAATAAACGTCCAATATGGCGGACAGTGTAATTTTTTGGCGGTGACAATTTTATCGTAGTACAGTTAAAGCAAGTTACTCTGTTGAGCTACTGAGCTTATAATCTTAATTCAGCCGTGTTACACTTATGTTATGAGCAAGGCAAAAAGGTTCTATATTCAAAATTGTCTTTGTGAAATACAGCTGTTGTGCATTATCATACGACATCATAATTTCGTCGGCTTTTGCTGAATGACAAAGCAAGATTTAGACAAACATTTTCAACGAAAAGAAAACTTTCCTACTCAAAGTACAGTGTTAAACGTCTTAGGTTTGTAAAATTAATATACAATATGATGTTAGGGACTACAGAATCTGTATTCTACCACCCTATCGGTTATTTTACTAACGTTGGCTGACATTAATAGTGGATACTGAGGTGTTATTTTCTTAAAAACAGCTGTCTAGAATCGAAGTTATACGACCGGGCTCACTCCACGGGTAAAGCAATCTAATTGAAAATGCACACCCTTAACGGCTGTTTATACACTGATGCGACAACTCTCTAATTGATCAAGTTGGTCAAGAGAATCACCTACCTTGGGGGTTACCATAACCGTTATGCAGTTGAAATTACGGTGAGCGAAAGATATAGAGCCATTTAACTGCTATAGCTCTGTCTTAGGGTGTTACCAGACCAATCGATCGATCGTCGATCGACGGCATCGATCGATGGTAGAATTGATTAGTCGACGTCGATCGATAGTTCCTACCAGACCAATCGATCGATCGTCGATCGATGGCAGAATGGATTAGTCGATCGATAGTTCCTTCATCAATTAAAGCTATCAGACCAGTCGATCAATGTCGACCGGCAATCGATCGATTGGTTAGTCGAACGATATCCGTCGATCGATAGTTCCTACCAGACCAATCGATTGGTCTGGTAACACCCTTACACTCGTCCTAATCTGAATCACTTAGCCATGTCATGACAGCTAGTAATGGTTAGAGTAGTAGCCAACTAGTTAGCACACAGTTAATGTTGGAACACTTGGCCAATGAAATAGGTGTAGGATTAATAGGTCTATTGTGTTGGGCCGCTCAGCTGTGAATCCGCTCAGGTTGCCTAAACCGGGGCCGACATAACGGTTTTTCTATGAAACTTCAAAAGACGAGAAATTAAAACGAATTAATCTGACACCACGCTTTTTTAATTTCCATAGACAATTGAGTCGATATTTTATCAAAAAGGTAAGGCATTTTTATGGCAAGGAGAAGGCACATGAGCCTACATAGGCTTCCTGATGGTAAGTGCAATGGAATCTGTGACCCATAGACCCTTGAATTCTTAAGACTGAAGTCCTAAGACTGCAAAGCGTTGCCAGCCCTGGGCACTACGATGGAATGCCTCCACGCTAGTAATTTCACTGGTAGTCTTATCTCCACACTGGAACGCAACAATGTGAACACTACTGCTTGGTGGTAGGTGGTATGATGGTGGTAGTGATCCGGACGGACCTTGCACAAGGTCCTGCCACTACTAAAGACCACTTGTCTACATCACTAAGGCTATGGACATTTCGTCTGTGTTACTGCAATCCCGTGTAAGTAACAAATTCAATAAGTTGCAAAATGTACAGTTGCCCAATTAAAATGTTGAGCATACTTAGAACCTTGTCATAGTGAATGTCATTGTCATTGTCGTGTGTTATTTGATGTTCTGTTTGAAGTTTACTATGACAACGCAGTAAAGTGCTAAACATTTTCGTTGGGGTATTGTACCTTACCGACTTACTTGCTAAGGTGTATTTTGCACCTTACTTAATTTGTTACCGACACCGACAATTTGCTATTTGAGTTGGCCATCCTGAGGGCATAAATCTCTATCTTTATGCCATTAATTTAATCGGTTTCTTACCCCTAAACAGTAACATAACAGTGCCAACACTGCTTAACAGTCTTTACGAAAACTTAAATTAATCATTCAGGTAAAGATTTCTACGAACTTGGCTGTCTTTATAACCATATGATTATTATGATGGGTCGTGTCAAACCCAACCTACTCGTAATGGATTGTAGGTTACTTCTTGGAAAAACTATATCATCTACATACACATAGGTGGCTTTTGCCAATTTTATTGTTAATTATACTTATCGTTAACAAATAAACTATAAGGTTTAAATTCTCTGTTGAAAACAAAGCTTTAATTTTATAAGGTTTAGTAAAAAAAATGGTGTTCGTGCAAAGTTGTAAAATTTTGAATGGACGCGTTGGTACTTAAATTTCTAAATCCCTATAAAATATAAGGTCATAACAGAGGTTCATTGATCAGTTTAGATTAGATCAAGTAAATTGTAACACTAAAACAGGTCAAGTATTTTTTGATTGGTGGTCAAAATTCGATAAGTGATATTTGTAGGCAATTATATGAAAAAAAGTGCTCTTCTAACCACCATTATGTGACCATCTATTAAAATGTTAAGTATCACTTTAGAATTCGTATTTTTTTCGAACTTTTTTTTAATGTCTCGACTTTAACCTTATAAAAAATACCATAACATTAATGGCGCAAAAAAACTGAATAAATCACTTAAACTCGGTTTACTTTTTGCTCCGGTGACTTCTCATAATTAATTCGTAACACACGTTACTTTATAAGATATGTTACGCATTTTATATGCGATGAAATCATACTTGTTCTACTTTGTGATGATTGAATTTGTAATAGGTATTACCTAGTAGTTAAACACTATTATTATGTTGATAGCTAGACTGTTGAAACCCATATTAGCAACTTCACCGTAAATGTTTTAAGATATTTGACGAACCATATGAAAAACGCTTAGGAGCACAGTAATAATTCCAACACATCTATTAATCCGCACAATGATTATGTACGCAGCTTCTATTATCTTAAATCTTCAACCAAAACGAGTAATTTGACCTCAGACGTCAACCTGTCAACGGTACGCCATATCACTTTCCTAGAAACTTCACTTTATTTACTCTGTTACGAAATTAAAAAATATCTCATTACACTTCCGGATAACACTGGCACTACACAACACTTGCAATAAAAATGATAATCAAATTCAAATTTTGAATTCGGAAGGTTAATAGAAGGTTAAAAGCGCGCGAGCCAATATTTAAATTCAAATTTGGAATTGAGAACTGATTATTTGAACAGAGCTCATAAAGGCTCCAGCGCACGAAATACACTGAACGCTGCTTACATTGGCCCATTGAGATTCGCTTTCTTACGTAGAGCGGCGAAAAAACAGACACGGCCTTCTGAGTAGATTGTATAACTATTGTTCGTTCGCGAATAAGGTTTTTCACATACTTTAGGTTTGGATTAATTTGACCTAGATGCATTTGAATTGAGATTAGCAATGATTTGTGCCGGTGACGAAGGCAGGAACAAAATAAACATTTCAACACAATGAAACTGCGTGAGTTCTTTGGGTATTTGTTTACTAGATTAGAGTAGGACACATCTTATCAAATGAGAGCAGAAGTCATAGGAATTATGTAATTTACACAATTATTGCGGAAAATTAAAGTAGTTTTTAAATAAATTAGATTATTTTAATAAAATTGTGGAACCTATGTGGTTTTTGTTTTATCGGGTAATATAAGGGAAATTGTATTATGCTTTGCCACTTTAACTACCTTTAACTTTTATTATATCCCCGCGGTATAAATATTAATTACGAGTACCTATAATATGAATATATTAGGCTATTATTACCTTGAGAGATGCTAAGCAAAATTTGACATTACCTAAACCATAAAACGCATTTTGTCCATATTACTAAAGTTTAAACTCCTTTTTTATCCAACCAACAGACGAAGCT
The DNA here is from genome assembly GCA_948252455.1 of Acleris cristana. Taxonomy (NCBI): domain Eukaryota; kingdom Metazoa; phylum Arthropoda; class Insecta; order Lepidoptera; family Tortricidae; genus Acleris; species Acleris cristana. The sequence continues at coordinate 1,074,054 of OX411785.1, forward strand.
CCTGAAAACTTTTATCGAGCGATAATCGCCTTTCTTTCAACTCTCGGATTAAAAAAGTTTTAAACACTCTCTGAAAACGAATTTCCCGGTTAGTTTAGATATAGTTCTGTCTAAATTTTCAACGGTCCGTGCGCGCGGTGCGGTACCGTCTGTCATACATGGCTGCTTCAGGTAATGTGTCGGGGTCCACTGCCCACCTCGACTGCTGGTAGGGTGTTGAACTAGGTCCGTCTTCGGACGGTTAGGGCCGGCACACACGTCTGAGGGCTGTCACATATTTGGCAATATTCGGTGATGTTCGGCGAATCGGGTAACGCTTTTTATGTTAGATAAAAGATAAGGCATGGTACATACATGCGAGTCTAAGGAAATATTCGAAGTCGTACCCACTCTTTGAAAAGCATCTTTGCAAGACCTTTTCTTATGAGACCAGGCGTCAAATGAACTACTGTCTCACGATTTGAAGCGCGTCTTGCTTTTGAAAGGGTTATCAGGAAATTAATATAAAAAAACACTGAAAAGGCGGCTAGTGACTGCACTAACAAATTGTTTTTTTTTTAATCTTAACTGCTTTAAGTGCCAAATAAATTTTATTTCATTTCACTAAATATTCGACTCTTGCAAGATAGAGTGCCGTGCTTCTGTTTTTCGTGTTTTTTTATTTTAAAAGGAGGCAGACGAGCAAGCTAATTACTTAACCTCTATATAGACGAACGCGGTTACACTATTTAGCTGTACCCCTGCTTACTATGATAGCGGTCCTGGGTTCGATACTCGGTAAGGGCATTTTTTTTTGTGATCAGCGCTTGTTGTGACTCTTTCTATTATATAAGTATTTCTTTAAATGTGTACATTTTCATAGGTAAAACATAGGATAAACCTAGACTTTTTAGGACCTGAGCCTGTATTGTCCGGCCCGCAGGTCAATTTGTGTAAGAATCTTGCTTTGCAGGGATCAAATCTTACAGTAAGATTTGATCCCTGCAAAATGGCCAATTACATTATTATAGTTTAATTCAGTTTAGTTTATTTATTTATCAATGTAATATTACAATAAACATTGCATTACATGTCAAAAAATATGAAATTATATTAGTATCATCATAATTAATACAAAATAATACAAAAATAACACTCGAATAATATCTTACATTATGTAACAAAAATGTATACATAATCTCTCCTTATCCAGAAATCCTGCATGTAATCAATAACGAGTATGTTGGCTAAAGTGGGCGGTGGCGGAAGCCGTGCACGTCACACTCGGCTGGCCACGCCACGCCAGGCTTCACTGACTTGGACTACCCAAGAACTGTGATAAAAAATCACCCTATATCTTGGGCAGTCGGAAAAACGCTTCTAGTAGAGTTATTGTTCTTACTTAATTTTAGAATCGGTACGTTATGGATGGTTTAGAAGTTTTTGCGGCATGGATATTGTAATTAACTTAGGTAAAGAACGTGAAATATAGTTCAGGAAGTAAATGTGAGGAATAAATTGAGAAAGAATAAGGCATTCGACCAAATTCGGAATAAGACTTACTCCGAGATTGGTATATAAAAATTAAGCGTTTAAACCAGGTATAAGAACTTATTTCCGTATGGTTGCCGGATTAGAATAGTGCCACTCCATGTGGATGTCGTAAGTAGCGACTTAGGGAATAAAAGGCTTGTAGTATTTTTAGGCGATGTGCTGGCAACCTGTCACTAATACACTGGTAATCATCTTAGCTTAATTGTTAAAAATGTAGGTTACAAAATTATCCACAAGTTTTTAGTGTTGTTGTGTTGTTAATTCTAGCTCTGCCTACCCCTCTGAAATTGAAGGCGTGAGTTTATGTATGTACAGTACCCCAACGAAAATGTTAAGCCCTTGAGTGCGTTGTCATAGTAAACTTCAAACAGAACATCAAATGACAGACATGACAATGACAATGACATTTACAATGACAAGGTTCTAAGTATGCTCAACATTTTTATTGGGTGACTGTAGTCTGTGAGCAGTTAGAAGATGCTTCGGGTTTGTACTTCTCTCTCACTCGCTCTTAATAAAAGCGTATGAGTGCGAGCGAGAGACAAGTACAAACCCGAAGAATCTTCCAAGTATTATCGCACTGTAAGACCTTATTTCAGTTCGGTCAAAAGCGAATGAGACCTAAGTCGTTTAAACAATACATTCGGGGGATTAACTAACATTGAAACCTGATGTTATGTTAGCCTTGGGCCTCTTACTGCCACAATCAGAGACGTCAATTAAATTTAATGCTTGTTTAGTGACGTGTTGTCTTTTTCTATTGATATAGCAAAGAAAGTGACAACAGCTACTTTAATCAAGCATTCAATTTAATTGACGTTTCTGAGTGCGGCTAAAACCATGTTGTATTTGACATTTTGTCATGTTGTCAACGTTATGATAGCTCTTATTTACTTGACTGTAATGTCGACCTAGTTGAAAACAAGACGATAACAATGTCAAAAGCCATATTGTAAAAGACCAGGGAGTATCCTAGATTCCGTAATTTTTCCACTTTCTAATATATTACGGTAATCACCGATCGAACAATGTCCTCTATCGCAATTTTTCCATAGCCGGAGAATGAAACAAAAGTCACACGTTCCAGTTTTGTGCTGGATATGTTACATTACAACGATGTTCCTGGTACGGCTGGAATGATGTAAGTTGTAGCTTAAGATATCATTGTCATCATCATTATAAATTATCACTAACTATGAACTCTTTGAGATCTAAAAGTTAACATTGGACAGACAAGAAACCTTTTAAATTGTGCAACGTTCCTATGAGATTTTTTTTTGTAACTTTTGATAATGTTCTTAATGTTTGTGTGAGAATAGAGGATTCTTAGTAAGCTTAAATGATTACGATGATCTTTTAATTTCTTGAGAATATTTCCAAAATGTATATTACAACTTAATACAAAGCCTCTTCAGATGGAAATATGTCAGTATGATATGTAGGTATATGTAGGTAAGGTTATTAATAAACAATTTTGCTAAATCGGCCTACTTGCTAAAATAACTTCGAATTTTTTCTCTTAAGGTTTTAGAATTTAGTCTATGCCGATTCTTGAATCGATTCTGGGTCTTTGATTTTTTGACCTCAGCACAGAGTTGGCAACTTTTTTGTAGCATTGTTATTCTGAATTGAAGTCTGGCAGAAAAACACCGCAAACTGCGTAAATGCTGGCAGACATTTACAAAAACTCCTTCTGCAGTCCCCAAAAAATTGAAAGACCGACTCATTCAGAGATAAAAAAACAGGACAAGGCGAGTCGGACTCGCCCACCGAGGGTTCCGCACATAACACGGTTAACTCAATTCAAAATTTGCACCGCCGCCGTTCCTTGCATAAAGACCCTGTTTTTTTGGGATTTTTTCCTATACTTGTAGCAAAAGACGGTGCTATTTGCGAAATTTCATAGTTCTAGGTCAGTGGGAAATACCCTATACATTTTGATTCCCTCGAGAGTGTTGAAATACACGTTTTTGGCGACATAAACGGCTGTATCTTTTTTTTAAGTAAATGTAGAAGTTTGATTTTTTCACAGCTTCAAGGGACTGTAGACCGGATCGAGTATATGGTTTTAATTTTAACTCGATACCTTCACGCGTTCCCGAGATAAAGGGTCTTGACACACAAACAGACGGACAGACGGACAACAAAGTGATCCTATAAGTGTTCCGTTTTTTCCCTTTTGAGGTACGGAACCCTAAAAAGCCAGTCCTATAATTCTGAACACAACAAAAACGAAATATGAACGAAATACACCTACTGGCGTCTAGTATCTATGAAGCACCATTATAGAATTTTTATTATGGCCTATGAAACTCGAAAGTTTTTAAAGAATTATAATTATGTTCAGTCAGGAGCATTACTTTCCTATTGGTACAGTAGGTAGGCGAAACACGCGTGATTTTATGTATGTATGTATGTATGTATGTATGTATGGTACAGTAGGTACTGTACGTTCTTCATAGCATTCGACTGGCTAGTGCTATCACACTTGCACTTGCAACTGACAGTATATCCCACTAATCCTACTAATATTATAAATGTGACAGTTTTCGTTTTAGTTGAAATTAGTTGGTTACTCTTTTCACTGCTGGACTGGCTGGACGGATATAGATGAAATTTGCAATGGAGATAGCTTATCCCCTGGATTAACACACAGGCTACTTTTCATCCCGGAAAGTTTAAAAGTTCCCGAGGGAATAACGGTGATCGAAATATACGCGGATGAAGTCGCGGGCGTGTTTCATACGAAATTGGAAGATTGGGCATAACTATGTATGTTTTAAAACTCAGTACCCTTCTTAGACTTCGCGTAGATAAAATCCTATTATAGCCCAAGACGTTGCTCGTACCGAGTTACTCTTCACATAACACGGCCCTCATTGGCACATCTGCACGTTCGCCACGCGCCGCCGAGCGTGTCGTGGCGCAAGTGTGGAGTAACCACTGTCCATCCATCATGTATAAGCATAACACACGTCAGATGGGCGTCTGAGGTTGGGCGATAAGACAGGTGGGAGAGATGCGACTGAGGTTTCCAGTTTAGATATGAGACTGTGTAACCACTTGCATGAAACGTTATTTTTCAAAGTAACTATCAAATTTGGTATGATTATAGCACAGACCCTGAAGAAAAACAACGACAAAAACCGGTCAAGTGCGAGTCGGACTCGCGCACGAAGGGTTCCGTACCATTATGTATAAAAAAAAAACACGTTTGTCCCTTAAATATTTATTTTATTCTGTTTTTAGTATTTGATGTTATATCGGTAACAGAAATAAATCATCTGTGATCAACTGTCTAGCTATCACGGTTCATGAGATACACAGCCTGGTGACAGACAGACGGACTGACGGACAGACGGACTTAGAGTCTTAGTAATAGGCTTCCGTTTTTACCCTTTGGGTACGGAACCCTAAAAATGGTCTAGTGTGCGTTGGGTTTGCGCTAATTCGATTTGAAATCGAATTCAACTCGGAATATAATAATACCTACTGTGCGGTACGGAACCCTCGGTGCGCTAGTCCGACTCGCACTTGACCTTTTTTCTAACATGAACCTGTTACAATTAACTCAAATAGAAGTGACGGGTCGTCCTTGATGGTACATCAAGGACTTTAAATGTTGATTCACCATAGAACCTTGTCATGATAACAGCGTCAAATGACGGAATATAAATTACATAGGAAATAATCGTTGGTTTTATGCAACAAGGTTCTATAGCGGTTCATCAATTAAATTCCGTGACCGTACACAGTCATTGCGTAACATCATTACGAGTTAAGCACTGAATTGCACTTTTCATAAGTGAACTATTACATGCAAACAATTTAAATCATGCCATAACATATAATTGGCCCATTATCGTTTACAAAGTTGTTAGTTCCGTTAAACAAAGTTTTAACTCTGTGTTGTTTCATATTAGATTTGGTACTTTGTTTGTTACAGATGCCACTTGTAAGTTTGTAATATCGTAATTTAATAAAGAAATATTAGATTACGTGATACATATTTGTAAAACGTGAAGGTTGTAAGTGTGTGTTAATGTTTACAAGAGTTATTGTGTAGTAGATAATAGATGTATGAATTCGATCACGCGATTAGCTTAGTTAGTTGGTAGTAAAGCCTGCCTACTAAATCGATTGAGTGTGAGGCAGGAAAATTTCTATACTTACAAGATGCGATAACCTTTCTCTCCCCTTAAACAAAGTCAGAGGGCCCTGCCAAGATGCACTACGCTAACTAGCGTTTCTATTCTTTTCGTGTTTAAACCAATCGCGTCACTGGTAGATGACGTGATACGAAAAGTCACGTGATCTACCAGTGACGCGATTGATTAAAAACGAAACGAATAGAAACGCTAGTTAGCGTAGTGCATCTTGGCAGGGCCCTCAGATATGTTCGGTTTTTGAATATGTTGTAGATATTATAAAAAACTATCTCAGTAGGTACGTTTTTCTTTCCGAGAAAATATTTCTTGGGATGCAATATATTTAAAAAAGTAAACAACATTTTCAAAAATCGTGGGAATCAGTCTTGATTTGGGCAAAGCCGGAGCAGTTTTCGAAAATCGTTTACGTTAGCGTTTAGACTAGTCTAGTCTCTGAAAAATGAAAAACGGAACCCTTACCTATAGGATCACTCGTGCGTCTGTCTGTCCGTCTGTCTGTCGCAGCCAATTTGCTCCGAAACTACTGGACCAATTGAGTTGAAATTTGATACACATTATGTAAATTGATGAGTTGATGATAAACACAGATGTGGAAAGTATTTTTTTTTTAATAAAGTGTCATTTTCGTGGGACAAATTAGGAAATTAAAAAGAAAAGATTTGCAAACTTTAGGTACTGTGTCATATATCAAATGAAAGGGCTAGTTTTGAGCATCCCAAACATATTTTTGTTATTATTGTAAAATAAATAGTTTTGATTCTATTCATAATGAAGTCGAAAATTGACCATTCCCCGTGATCCCCGAAACTACTGAGGCTAAAATTTTGAAAAAAATATAGAATATAGCTCATTGCTTGTAGATTACAGGAAAACCTATAAGAATTCGATAAAAAAGCCTTTTTTTAAATATATTTACGGTAAGTAATTTTTTATTTATCCATTCAATGTTTGTACCCATCTGGTGAATTCGAACCTAGCATGCACAACCAATGAACTAGCGATTGCATTTTAAATTGACAGCTGACTCTAATGATATCGTTACAGCATGGTTTCCCTGTTACAACTCAATAAAACGTATAATTGAGTATTACGCGACGACGCTGGGACCGGATGGTTTTTGACATTAAAGGCGTATTCGAAATGTCAAAAGAAGTAGGCAAGAGAATTAACTACGAGGAATTTATGACGTCATAATATGTTTAGACAACGTCGCAGGTCTATGATATAAAAATAGGGAAAAATATAATAGTGGTAAGTGAATGTAACATAATATGTAACAGTTTTTATTACAACAATACGAATATTTTTAAGGCTTTTGTTACTAAAACGGCGTGCCGTTATTCTTATCCTTAATAAAATTAAAAACGCAAAAGTGTGTATGTTTGTTTGATTGTTCAGTACGATTCAACGCCTCATACGATCGACGACAAAGGTACCTACAGAGATGCTTTATCCCAGAAAATAGGACAGTTCCCTACGGAACAGCAATCCTAAGCGGACAAAGTCGCGGGAAGATGTTAGTTAATGCCTACATATTACTACGGTACCTTACTAACTATAATAATAATATAGACGACCACGACGATAGCACTTTTACTTAAGAGACTGTAATTAATGATTAATTTTGTAATATTAATTAATATTAGTGTTGAAATTAATGAAGAGATTGTTAATCGTAAAATTTTCAAGCAAACCTTGGAGAGTATTGATAAAACCGCGATGAACTTATTTCGTTCAATAATAATAATTATTAAAGTAATAATCGGATGATTTGGCCATTAACGGTGCGCCGGCGCCGCTTTCGAGGCTTTCCACGTTTAACAGCGTTTCGAAAGAGTTCAGTCTAGAAAGGGATCTAGCTACGATCTTTTAAGGTCTAGGTAATATTAACTAGATCTGATAACCTATTGATTCGATTCGCCTGGGTGTACACTTAAATTTTCTGTCAAGTTAATAATAAGTAAAGATAAAGATAAAGATAACACGTTAGAGCTGGGCCTCTATTCCCGGCGGTAAAAACGATATCGTATTTGACCTGTTATGGTATTGTTTTGACGTCAGCCGCCATTACTGTCAAGGAAATAAGAGCTATCACAACGTTGACAATACGATAAGACAATAACAGATTAAAGACGATATGGTTTTTAGCCCCTAGAATACCGGCCCTGTACTGAATAAACTTACGACATCGGTTTTGGTCTGAAAAGTTCGTATTTATATTGATTTCTCAGTCAGCTTCGTATGAGTTTTATATTGAAAAACACATTTACTAAACTTCTCGTTCGCGTGTCATCTCATCTCTCTCTCTATCTCTCTTTCATCTTCAGCCGCCTTAGCGATAGACGCGAAATTGTCGTTCCGCAAAATTATACCTAGTAAAAAAAATGTAAAAGGGCATGACATTATTAAAATAAACTCAATTTTGTTCAATTGCGGTACATTTTTACTGAAAATAAGTACTTATACAAGAATTAGTTCCAATCGGTAATAATAAATAGGTACCGATAATGTTTTAAGACACAGCGAAATAGACTTAATGACCATACCAATGCAAAAAATAGTATTCTGATATTATGTTAAGTTACCAAAGAAACAACGCCTCAGCTCAGGTAGAACTAAGCTATTTAAAAACAAAATATTTATTCATGATAACAGTATTTAAAACAGGTAAAAACCACTGAGTGTATTACAAAACCGCATTACGAGCGAGCCCTAATGCTTCTAGTCCTGCCCACAGGTCATTAAGTTTTTATAGCCTAGGTTATAACGGGTGCCGAGCTACAGGTAGGTGATCCAACAACAACTCGCTCTTAAATTCGACAGACGAATTATTAAACTGTAAAGTCAAGTTGTCCCGTCAGAAAGTAAAAAGAACATTTTAGAGCGTGCATTCTCAATTAACAGACGCATATATTAATAGTTGATCGCTGGCTCTACTCGTTTCTCGCTCATCGTCAGCGGTGGGACAAGTGTCTAAGGCTTGATTTCCTCCTACGCTGACATCGGTCGCTGACGTCGGTCGAGCGTACGAATATACACCATGTTCTATGAGATACCGCACAGCGACGCTGACGTCCGCGGCAGATTTATCATACGACGGTACGCTCGACCGACGTCAGCGGCCGATGTCAGCGTAGGAGAAAATCAAGCCTTACTGCCGCACTCAGAGACGTGAATTAAATTTTATGCTTGTTTAGTGACGTGTTGTCTTATTCTATTGCTGTAGCAAAGAAAGTGACAGCAGCAACTTTAATCAAGCATTAAATTTAATTGACGTCTCTGAGTGCGGCAGTTAGACACCTTGTCTAAGGCCACAGACAAGGGGTATTTTGGTACTTTAGGCGCTCTTAGGTAAAGTTACGAAAAAGCGTATTTTATAATAACAAATCTTAATCTAGCAGCACGGGTAGCACAAGTTGCCCGCGACTCGTTTGTCGCTCGGAACTCCCTTTCTATCTAGTCAGTAACGATAGAGACGCACTGAGCGATAAATACAACTTGTGCTACCCGTGCTGGGCTGCAATATATTTGCAACAAAATTCCAAAAAATATGCAAAAACTTAAACACTAAGTCCTAAGCTGCACCTACCTATTTAACTAAAGATTAATGATTTAAACCTTAAGCATAATTACTCATAGCTAATTATACATATTAGGCTTTTCGACAAAGTCGGACTGATAGAAGTGTGCGAAGGTCGATCGAACAAAAACTAGATCGTTTAATAACCGGTGATTAATCGTTTTGTATGGATCAATACAACTTAAATTAAAAACAGTGATGCGGAAGATCAAACACAAGACGTTTACTGACAAGTGTCAACACTGTCACAACCATAGTCTTATATTCTTAAATCATAGCACTATTATTACGAATAACTTAAATTTTTGCAAGTGTAATAAAAACTGAACTGAGACTGTATATTTTGATATTGTCGTTAATATATATTACAAAAATAACCCCCCCTCATTACTATCTCACTCTCACAACGAATTTTACGATACCTCCTATTCATCAAGCCGTTTAGGCTGCACAGCGTGCCAAAAACATACATATACATACTCACGAGAAAAACATAACCCTCCTTCTGAGTACTTCTGACGCATTAGGGTTAAAAACACGGAACAGAAAAAACAGTTTTTTCTGTTCTGTGGGTAAAAAGGATAGAAACGATGAGCATTGTTCTCTGATACAACTCATCGAACTTAAGTTGTCCGGCGCGCTCGTAGGCACTAAAAGTTAGCCTCTCTCTTTGGCCGATCTGACTTGCGACAAAAACTACGACTAAAGTCAAAATACACGCACTTAGATGTTATAAATACACTCTGACGGGACTATTAAACATGACGGTTATTCATTTGTAACAATTTGACAAACAATATTCTTAGAGACTTACCTAGATTGACCCCATGAGCAGTGCCCACAAGAGGTCATAAAACTCGCACCCCTATTTTTGCTAAGGAGGTAAAAATAGAATTGTCAGTCGTGAACTGTTATTCCACTTGCACATATGTATGTACATATTTACCATTTAACAGTTGGAGCATTCTAATTAAAAAATCCTTTCTTTGTTCCTTCTTATATAGGACTCGTAATTCCCTTCGACTGGCAACCCCTACTTTTAGAGCTAATATTTCTTAAACAGCCTAACCGAATTCTTTCAAATCTAGCTGAAAACAAACTCTATTAAACTAGCTTTCTTTAAAAAAAACCTAGTCAGTATTGGTATATCCGTTTCGGAGCTACGATGCAGATACACAGACACACAAGTTAAAGTTAGACCATGACAACATCTTAAAAAGTTCGCAATCCACTTCAAAGTGGAACAATTGTTTTCATTTTGTATGCAGACAAGCCTTCGATTTTCAAAATCAAAACGATTGCGATTGCGAGTGCGTTAGACAATAGACCCACAGGTTTGCTCAAATCGGACCAGGTTAAATAACTCAAAACTAAAGCCTCAAAATCGTCTCAGACTATTTTTTTCAAAAACATCTGCCAATTTTTCCAAAACCCATCAAGACAGATGTTTTCCATCACCATTGTTCCGTCATATCCCCCTACAGGTGCGCGCCCCCCTCGTCCTTGGTATTTGCAACCCTTACCCCCCAGTTGCGTGTCCGCAGATGTTGCAACGGCTAAATTATAGGTTATCAAAGTTCATACACTTTTGTATTACGGGGAATAATTGGGACTGTAGAAACAAGTAACCTATTTAAACACCTTTTAGAGTAGGTAAGCTGAAATTATGAAGAAATTGATATTTAATTATCTGCTGTACTGTAAATAATTTACAAATTGCATCAATTAGTAAAGATGTATTTAATTTAGCGAATATACGGGATGATTTGAAAATTGTTCTATGCAGCCATATAAGTAGACACCATTTCCGATGGTAGTGATTTAGGCGATATTTATATGTACAGTATGAACATTTTAAGCACTTTAGGGTATTGGTCATAATATACTTTAAACTGAACATCAAATGACAAGCATGAAAATGACAACGATGGCAAGGTTCTAAATATCGGTTTAAGGGTAATTAAATGAGGTGATTGTACATATAGTAACTTAGATTAAAATATTAATAGGGTTGGTAGTTAATTTTCGCATTGTTGTGCTCTAATTGATAGGATCACTGGTGAATTGACTAGCATAATATACTGCCGCACTCAGAGGCGTCAATTAAATTTAACGCTTGTTTAGTGACGTGTTGTCTTATTCTATTGCTATAGCAAAGAAAGTGACAGCAGCTACTTTAATCACACATTAAATTTAATTGACGTCTCTGAGTGCGGCGGATAGAGGCATTCCATCTTAGCCCTTAGGGCTGGCAACATATTTGAAGTCTTACTGCCGCACTCAGAGACGTCAATTAAATTTAATGCTTGTTTAGTGACGTGTTGTCTTATTCTATTGCTATAGCAAAGGAAGTTACAGCAGCAACTTTAACCAAGCATTAAATTTAATTGACGTCTCTGAGTGCGGCAGTTAGAATACCACCCGCAGATTCCACTTACCATCAGGTGGCCTGAGGCCCTACTTTGAAAATCGAAGTTCGAAGTTACGTTAGCTTCATCCCTGTCACTCTTCATTTGAGTCTAAATCGAGAGAAAGGGATGGAGCTCACGTAACTTCGAACTTCGATTTTAAAAGTAGCGCCTCTGTATTCACATTTGTCTTATGCATGCAAATTTTTTTTATCGCATTAGAGACTAAGGCCGTGTGACTACAAAGGCATATGAGCATAAACTCCTGCGCATCCCGCCAGGCATAATTTGGTGCGGCGCTATTCTCGAAATGTCAGAAACACGCAACTATCAACTATCCATCATAAAAATATCGCTAATTACTAATAGCTGCCCGGAGCTGTTAGGGCTACCCATTTAGCTGTCAAGCATTGTTGTACAAAAAAAAAACAAAGAAAAAATATTAAACCTGTTTTTTCTGAATACCTAGCAAATAGTTTAGTTAAGTTTCAACTTTCGACTAACTAAACCTATTTTTGTTATCTTTTATCTGAAGTTCGACGTCACGTCACCTTCATCCCTTTCTGCCAATTTAGTCTCGAATGACAAGTGAAAAAGACGGAGCTAACGTTACTTCGAACTTCGATTTTCAATTTATTGCCTCTGTCGTACGGATGTGTTTTTTTTATTACCTACTAAATTTTTCTTTAGTTTTGACACGCGTAAAGACTAAATAAAACTAAAATTTTAAAAACGTCAAATAAAAAAGAAATTAAGTTAATGAAATCATATTAAGATAATCGTGAAGATACAAACACCTGTCTATTGTCACCTGGGGCCCGTTTCACGAAGCTACAAATTACTAATTACAAGAGGAAGTCTCTTTCTAACTCCTTCTGCTAGAGAGTTCCGCTTGTAATTTGTAACTTGTAGCTTCGTGAAACGGGCCACTGTCGTACGAATCTATGTATGTCTGTATACACAATCATACTGGTCAAACACAGAACTCTCTTTACCTCTTTGTTATAAGTCCGTGATATTTTTGACTTTTTTTCTTGAAAAGTTTTTAACGCTGACTTATCTAATTACTCATCTGCCAACCCTAGCCCCAACGAAAGTGTGCGAAATAATATCGAACGCGTGATTATCGTAATAGCAGCCCGCTAACAACATAATAGACCACCTTGAGATACGCGCAAGCGCACAGACTGTACATAATTGCAGACTGGGTCACTGGGTGCTCGTACGGTTTTTATTAGTTGCACTTGCAGGCAGAGGCAAGATGCATCACGACACCCTGTATAAGAATACAGTGCGATAGTTTTTAGAAGGTGCTTCGGGTTTGTATTTGTCTCTCACTCGTTCTCTACGCTCTTGTTAAGAGCGAGTGAGAGAGAGGTACAAACCCGAAGCACATTCTAAGTGCTCACAGACTGTACGTTAGTATACGTTAGTATAGTACAAGAAAGACAAGAAGTTTATCCTGACACCTGTCATTTCAGTACAAATTATACCCAACCTCAAACCCAAGAAAAGGCTTTTTTCTAAATTAATGAGTTTTATTCCTTATTTTTAAACACTCCCATGAACTTATTAGAGAAATAAGTCAGTGAGGAATTATTCGGTAGAAAAGTATTTTCTCCTGTGGACTAAACAGAAGCACGTGGAGCTCGACGCGATTCTGTCAACGCCCAAGAAAGGGTTATCAATGTTAATGCGATGACAACTGTCATAATATACTTCATATCTTATTTTTACTATAGTGTGGCTTATGGTGTCAACTCGACATCGCAATAAGTCGAATTGTTAAGTTTATACTTAAGTTAGAATTTAAATTTGAAAGTGACAGTCGGTCTGCAACTTATGCAACCGACTTTGTAAGTGTTAAGTCCAATCGAAATCTAATTTCATGCAATGTTTATGTCAATCAAGATATTAGGACAAATTAGAAACATTTAGTGTCTGAAATTTAACTTGTGTTACTTGGGTGTCTAAAATGATTATAGATATACAATAATCAATGTTTATCTGATTGTCTAAAATTATGTAGTAGAAGAAAGAAGATAGAGGGGAGGGATATAAGAAGAGGGTGTAGTGTAAGATCTAGACGGAATAGTAATTCCAAAGCTAAATGAGAACAAAGGCCAATGCCGTGTCGGATCAGGGGATAAACGAGGCGGAAAATAGAGAAAAGTGGCAAGAAGCGCTAATGGCATTTTTACGACTTGGTTAAGGGACCTATATGAAACTACAGTTTTTTTTCGATTGAACAGACAATTGTGTCATTTTTATAAAAGCTATCCTTTGAAATTACAAATTATGAGAGAATTAAAGACAGTAGGTCACTGTTAATGTACTAATTTGAGTTGAAGGGAGTACACTCGAACTCATAAATACATTATATACATTTTACCAAGACGTCTAAACCTTCTACACGCTCCTATGCTACTGGATAATAAAGTCCTATGTATACAGATATTTGGCGCTACGGCTGTATAAATGTCAGAGGCGCCAGACAAGATGCATTATGCTAAGCAGAGTTTCTTTTAGTTTCGTTTTTAAACCAATCGCGTCACTGGTAGATCACGTGACTTTTCGTATCACGTCATCTACAAGGGACGCGATTGGTTTAAAAACGTAACGAATAGAAACGCTAGTTGGCGTAATGCAGCTTGTCTAGGGGCTCAGTGCTTTTGATTTTACAAGTCTTACCTAATTAGATCATCAAATATATTTTATACTGTTTATTTTTAAAGGAGGAAATAGTCACAATCTTGTAGGAAGCAGTTGGTAATAAATATACGATCGAAGTCACGAAATAATGCTTAACTAGGTACCAAATAAAAGTGTGCCGCCATCAGGAAGTGATCGAAATATCGATTTATTCTTAATCTCTAATCGATCGCTTTACCAATGAGACCTGTCCACCCACGGATAACGTTTAATAGTTACAAGTATTTTAACTAATGTATTAATGTTATCTTGTTATGGAGGCTTTATTACAAGGGAAGACAAAATTTTATTCGTAATCGGCTACATATAATTGATATATTTATTTTAGGAGGTATACCTATTTACACGGGGAGTCGTAATAACACCTCTGACAGGCCAATCGTCTGTGTAGCCCTTAAAGCGACGAGGGTGTAAAAGAAATAATACTTAGAACAAATATTTGAACAACAATTCAATTTTCAATTATCTGATTGTCAATTAAATGATTTGAAGGAAGAAATTTCTATCAATTTTGGACAAATTCGCAGAGATATAACGATCAACAATTTTAAAATTTTAAATAGGCGTACGAATTAATTATTGTACAGTTAATGTCACTACGGAAAGTGACACGAATAATAAATAGGTAGTGTATGATTAGCTTTCCGGAAGCACTTATTTAAGTGATTTTAAAATTACCCATTTTAATATCCACCAAGTTTAGTTCGCATGCGCTTTGAAATTAAAACGCCCACAGAATTTAATTAGTAAGTTTGAATATTTTTACAATTATGGACTTTTTTTGCCGCATGATAAATGAAAACGTACAATTTGTAACTAGATCAAAGTTTATAAGTGAATGTATTCTACTAACATACTTAATAATAAAATTTGTTTAACTATTCCCCCCTATTCTTGTCCCTGCTAAGGTTGTCTCGAAGAGATCCCTAATGAGCGATAAGACCGCCGCCTGTTGTTTACCTGTGTTATTTTTAATTGTACCTACTGTTTCTCTGTAATGTTTTTGTTTGGTGTACAATATAGTGTTTTGTATTGTATTGTATTCCAAGGGGAATACTAAACGGTGAAACCATATAGGTTTCGACATGTTATCGTAATGTTTTTAATTCGACCGCCACACTGTCAAGTAAACAAGAGCTTCATAACGTTGACAATACAATAAAATGTCAAAGGCAATATGGATTTACCGATCCAAATAGAGCCCCTTTTGTATTGCCGTTTTGTCAAACAAAAGTCATGTCATGTGTTTCAGACTGTTTGTTTAAACTTGACATTTGTGCCAATATATAAATTAATAAGATATTAAACTTCAATCATAACTGAATACATATTATTATAAATAACATATGTAATTCATGTAATACAAAGGAGTCGCTGCGCAGTCATGGGCGAAGGCAAAGGCCGATCTCTCTGCGCCCACGCATGTGTAATTAATTTAGTTTCCGAGGACTTTGTACAACCTGCTTCAAGTGTTGCTCATATTTGGTTCCATAATTTAGGATTTAAAAACCCATTTTTTTAACAAAATTTGTGTAAAGAATTTAACAAAATAACTACAGAGTCTCGTATTAAAGCTAGCGTCATCTATGAAATAGTACCAATAATTAGTTCGTTGTTCAAAAATGGAACAAAAGATGGCGTAGTATCTCAAATTCCAAAATTCGAATAGTTTTGGTGTATACAACTTACCGTTATTACATGAAAGATAATCCAAGTCCGTGTAAGACCCAAAAATAGCTCTCCTTCGCGGATCCAGCTTTAACAATTCCCACGAACACAACACTCTCACTAACACTTCCAAAAATCAGTAAATTGTTATTCAAAATTCCAACTACGCCTTTAACGTCTGGATTCAATGAAAGGAAGATTTGAATCTGTTCTGTTCAAATTTCCGATCACGCAACACAAGTGTCTGCCAATAACTGGGCTTTACAATCACTTACACAAAACACTGTGTCGCTTTCTTGACACGCTGCAGAACAAATGTAACACTGAGCTAATATAAACTGAACACGCGTTCTTTAATTGGAAACGCATGACCCAGCCAAACTACACACACGGTATCAATCTACATACTAAAGCAGACACGGACATAACACATTATCCTCTTTTGGAAACCCTGACGCTACCTAACTCTAAACAACACACATTGAGCACTGTGTCTTCATTTCATACGACGTAAACCACGCTCCAAGTATAATACAAACACATGTTACGGTAGTTGGAACACGTCAAGCCTTCTCGCTTGTTTGCTTGTAAGTGGGGATGCGGTATCCTTGTTTCACATTTTTTGTAGGGTGCTCAAATTACAGGGGCTGCCTGAGGGTGTTTTTTTGGGCATTTAAATGTAGTTCACGTGATACACGAAACAAGTTTAAAACGTATGTAGAGTGTATATTTATGGAAATTTTCGTACAAATGATAAATTTGTAAACATGCAACAAGTTGCTTAATCAAGGATGAGGCTAAACTCAAAGCAACTGAATACTTTGTATTTTCAAGTAAATATGAGTATTTATGACTACCTTACGGCATGAAAATACTTGCTTTAGGATTTAGAAAAGGATTTTCTCTCTATTCTACATTGTATTAACTCATCTTGCTTCGTCATCCTTATTATATTGTTGACGTTGTGACACCTTGTATTCAATTGATAGTAAAGCTGTCATAGCTTCAATCCCATATGGCTGATTTACATTGGTCCAACAATAGCATGCTAGAAGAAGTACATTGACGAATTGGTTTTCACGTTTGAGGCGAGAGCTATTGTAACGACGCAAGGTACTATCAGACCATTGGAACCTTGACCCACCATGGAACTGTGTCACAGAGACGTTATGATTCAAGTTATAAGAAGTGTCAAACAAATGGTTTTATAATGTCACTGTGACACCGTTCTATGGTGGGTCAGGGTTCCATTGGGCTGATAGTACTTCTACTGGCATGCTTTTGCTGGACCAATGTAAATCATTCAATAAGGACCAGGCTGAAATTTTGTAAGCAGCATTTTGGAATCAATAGCGGCCTGCACACGTAAAGTTCGGACCGCGGGAAACGCCACGCGCCCTTCCAATCTTCGTTCCGAACCGTACGTGAAAATGCAACTGTAATAGTAAAATGGTAAAAAATGTACGGTTCGGAACGAAGATTGGAACGGCGCGTGGCGTTTCCCGCGGTCCGAACTTTCCGTGTAAAGACCGCTATTGTTGGTGAGCTATAAAGTGTCTTATGTGAGTTAAGTTAATGTTGCAAAATATTTAAGTTGCCAACAACAACAGGGGCGGAAACCAATTGTTGTTACCTGGCAAATGCAGAAGTGGATTCATCTGGTCGTCGGTGAGTTTTTTAGACAGCTTACTACTTATTGGCCAATATTATGCGGCAGATTATACATAGTTAATTATGGAAACCGAGTGTCAATAAAAAAACAACCGTCTAAAATTAAAGCAAAATTACTGCATGCTCTTCAAATTAGACGCACGGCAGAACCACATTTTAATTCTTAGAAGCTCCTTTTTCCTACTCCAACAAAAGCCCCAGAGGGCTCTGCCAAGATGCACTACGCTAAACTCGTTTTGTGTTTAAACCAATCGCGTCACTGGTAGATGACGTGATACGAAAAGTCACGTGATCTACCAGTGACGCGATTGGTTAAAAACTAAACGAATAGAAACGCTAGGTCGCGTAGTGCATCTTGGCAGGGCCCTCAGGTTGGAGCTCTACAATCGATGACGTTAGCAAGTGTCCTCATCTCTCAAATGCGTCATTATATGTAAGCATGAAAGAGCCTCCGAAGTTTCGAACCTAAGCCGCAAAAGTACTCAGAGCGGAGGTGACGCGATGCAGCTATACCTAATTGAGAATGCACGCACTAAAATGTTATTTGTACACCCTGACGTGAAAACTTAAACCCGCCGTATAATAATAACGTGACAGCGCGTTCCTTATAAAAAACGCCTCCGCCTCGCTTATGAAACGCGCAGCGCAACCCCTCCTCCGCTTTCAGTGCTTTTGTGGCTTTAGGGTGCGGCTCCACTGAGTTGGAGACGAGCGGAGCGGAGCGGAGCTGTGCCAATATTAACCAATAGAAGGCGCATGCGGTCAGGTCAAGCGCGCCTTGTGCACGTTAGTTTAGATTCTACTGGTTAATATTGGCACAGCTCCGCTTCACTCCGCTCATCTCCGCCTCAGTGGAGCCGCACCCTTAGTGCTTCGGAGTAAGGGCTTCCACACATAACTGCGAATTCGCATCGCATCGCACATATCTGCGAGCTATTCCTAGTGAGTTCCTGCCGATGCGGCGTCGTATCGCATCGCATCGCAGTTATGTGTGGGAGCCCTAACCTAACGTGGCGGCGTGACGTGAGAAATATTAGCAAGCGTCACACTGACCAGGGTACCAGGAACCGAAGGAGGTGACTGCATTGGGAAGCGGGGGCAGTGACCCCTCCTCCTGACGACCCATCTGGAACAAGGTTACTTTTGTTAGGTACTTAAGTGCCAATTGTTTTGAATTTCACTGATATCGGTCAGCTATTTATACCCAGCACTCGACGAACGTACCGCACCGCTATTGAATTTTAACTTTCGTATTTACTATTAAAGTATAACAGACATAAATATCCAATACAGTCGATCTCAGAAGTAACTATACCTTTAGTACCTTGTCGCAGATATTGATATATGATACTAAATTCAAACTACTCTTTAACTGCTGCTATACCGCGACAAAGTAATAAAATGTACAGCTACTTCCGAGTCCGATTGTACAAAGGCGAGCGAATAAAAATCCCATGTCCCAAACACGATGTCGTAAACAAATATTATACCTACACTCCATACTATCTGACTTGTTTTATTTACTTTTATAACCTCAAAATACTCCCATTTCACCTAACATTACAATTTTGTCATAAAAAACCATCTATGATGTAAAATCAGGAAAGCAGTGTGCCAAATGTGGTCTCTCAGTTGCTTTATTCACCAGAAAACGGACGTTTTAGCCAAAAACGATGCACTTTCAGGTTAAAAAAGTGATTACTAAATAAGACAAGTCTGTTGGTATGGATGGTGTTCAAATTGCGAAGAAATATAGTTTTGATAAAAGCGCCATCTCGTGACAAATATGTGCAATAATGGAGCAACGTATAGTTAGCTAACACGCTACAGTAAATAGTTACTGAGTTATTAAATAGATAGCGCTTTAGTTGATGAAAATAATACAACTTCAAACAATCACAAATCGCAATTATAGTTGCCATCAAACTATTATATTTTATCAATAAACTACGAGTTAAACTTAATTTATTACGTTTGATTTAATAATATAATGTACTTACACATTTAAATAGCATCTAAATAATAGGAAAGCACATTTTTTTTGGTTTAACGTTTTAAAATATCACTCTTACTTTGTCGTTATCCGTGTTGTGGTCCAGACTGAGATTGATGTTCTTTGTTTGCATTTTCCCTCACCGCGATTACCTGTAAAAAGAAAATTGGAAACTTAAGACTTTTAAACAAACTTAAATTGCTTAGTTAGATTAAGTGATTAAGTATAGCAACCCGCCCTCGCTTCGGTTTAATTTAAATGAGATTTCTGTAACACCTGTACCTATAGTCTGTACTTTTAAGTATTTAAAAAAATGTAAACAATCCAAACCACGTGGCAATGTTGAACAGCCAATCAAAACCGTTTAATCGAACTTTGACGTATCAGTGCTCTACTTCTATTGGCTGACGAACTATATCACAGACTATACATTAACCAGTTTTTTTATACCTACACAAAAACCTTCCGCTAAAAAATAACTCGTAAAAAAAACACATCAAAGGATGTACAGACAAACAGCCAGATAAAATGGATCAACAAACGAACAACTTTCAAACAAATTGATGCAGTGAGTCCCTCAGTGAATGTCATACGGTGACAACGAGGGCTTATTGTCTAACGCACTCGCAATCACGATCGTTTTCATTTTGAAAATCGAAGGCTTGTCTGCATACAAAATGAAAAGAATTGCTACACTTTGAAGCCGGTTGCGATTGCGAGTGCGTTAGACAATAAGCCCACTGGTTTATGTAGGTACGGGTTTATATGATTTTAAACACCGATATAGTTCACATTTTATTAACAGTTTACAATCTAACGAATTTTTTATACATA
Organism: Acleris cristana; assembly: GCA_948252455.1. Classification (NCBI taxonomy): domain Eukaryota; kingdom Metazoa; phylum Arthropoda; class Insecta; order Lepidoptera; family Tortricidae; genus Acleris; species Acleris cristana. Next base: position 1,094,622 of record OX411785.1, read on the forward strand.
ATATAAAACAAAGTCGCTTCTCGCCGTCTGTCCCGCTGTACGGTACGCTTAGATAATTATTTTAAGTTACGCAACGTACCTATTTTTATGCGGTTTCCATCAATAGATAGAATGATTCAAGAGGGAGGTTTATATATACATATAATACGGGCTAATAAATATAAATAACAGAGGCATTGCATCGCATAGCACTTCGGGAACATAGCATGAAATTGTGAAACTTTATTATGGGAGTAAGAGGACAATTTCAACGCTCTCAAAGGACTGGGGCCCTAATATGGCTTCCGTCACCGTTTGGATAAGGCATCCTTCACCTTCTGACACGTAAATAAGTACGAGAGTGACGGATGCTTTATTTGACACGCGATATAGACGCAGCCATACTAGGCCCGCTGATTTAGGTACGCGTGTTAGTGCAAGTGCGAACTTTATACATTTGCTGTCAAGTGGAAAGTAACAAATGTATGAACTTCGCACTTGCATTTCGCAAAGTGTAAATCAAGCAAAATGTATCCGTGATATTACTGAGTAATTGCTTAAGCACCCAAGCCACCTGAGCGGTAATAACTTCGAAAATCCTCTACAATTTGCTTGCACATTACCAGGAACAGCTAGTAGGTACCTACATAATACGTAAATATGAAAGTTAGTTACTTTTCAGACTTAATCCCAGTTGTCCACACCCCTTTGCTCACGCAAGCAAAGGACAGCCCATATTTCATTTCGTGGATGTTGTCAGAGTTTCAAACACACAGAAAAGTGGCTTACTCCCAGTTGTCCGCATCACTTTTGTTCACACTGCGGACAACTGGGATTTTTTTTCCCAGTTGTCCGCAGTCTCTGCACACTGCGGACAACTGGGAATACAACTGGGAATAAAATTCCAAGTTGTCCGCACCCTAGAGTCGCTAATTCGGCTTTAGGGTGCGGACAACTGGGATTTTATTTCCCAGTTGATCGCACTGCGGACAGACTGCGGAGAGCTGGGAAAAAAAACCCAGTTGTCCACAGTATGAACAAAAGGGGTGCGGACAACTGGGAATAAGCCACTTTTCTGTTTGTTTGAAAGTCTGAAAACATCCACGAGATGAAATATGGGCTGTCCTTTACTTAAACACCAAAAGTTACCTAATCACTTTGTCTTTTCGCGCGGACATCATTACTGAGGAGGACATAGACAACTTTTTAATGTAATCTAATATATATATACTTTAATTTACTAATTATTTTGTATGAAATACGACGACCGCTGCGAACTTAGTTCGGAATTTATATTCAGCCCAGGGAAAACCTTTTCATAACTTTGGAAAAAAGTCGCAGAAATAACAGCTCCTGAATATTTATCAAAAAGTATTCGAGTTCTTTTGATAACCTTCGTTGTTTTATTACAGTAAAAAGTGTGTTGGTACGCTACGTTTTGTGAAGACAATAGAGTAAACGCTGCTGCCATTTATTAAGTGTTTTTTTATTAATTAAGCATTGTTATCCTAAGTATATATTTTTTTGTAAACGCAAATGAGCTCATAGGATGACTCTATGACATGTCTTCCTTTAACCGCGGCTTAAAAAGAGTATTTACTTACTGAAAGGCAGCAACTTGGCTATATCACGTGTGTCACGCGATAAACTTAGCCATATTTGGCCCCCAGTCGGTCCGTCAGCTCATTTGCCTTTTATGGCAATAAAGAAAGTTGCAATTTCTATTTACTTACCTGATGGTAAGTAAATAGAAATAACAAACCTTTTACAATTTCCAAATTAACTTAACGAAATAAAGTGTCAGTGAAATTCCTTAGTTTACGAGTATTACAAATCAGTTACAGCAGTAACGAGGAAGCAACTGAAATACAATGTAAGTAAAAAATAATTTGGCAGTTATAAAATTTGAATAAATTATTGATTTTATAAGAAAACCACAGACACTTAAGAGAAAATAAAATAATATCCGATGACGCGCGGTTATGCGATAGGTCGTTTAAGTGACGACTAGTGCCATCTAACGGCGAATTTAGAAACTAAGTTGCTTTTCTAAGTTGCCGATAGATGGCCGAGTTGTGCGGTTATTTTTATAGACTTTTTCGCGACGATGGCAAAATGACAAATGAGATGATTTTCTTCAAGGCTAAGTTTCTATGAATAATTTTAATCTAAGTATAAATAATTTCAATGCTTCAATCGATATAGCATATCCAGCTGACTGACTGTACGTATTCATTAAAACAAGAAATAACCACTCTTCGATTTCAAGAAAATCATCATCATCATCATCATCATCATCATCATCATCATCATCATCATCATCAGCCTATATTGGTACACTGCTGGACATAGGCTTCCCCTAATGAGAGCGCCATAGTTGAAGAAAATAACTTTACTGCCATACTCAGAGACGTCGATTAAATTTAATGCTTGATTAAAGTAGCTGCTGTCACATTCTTTGCTACAGGAATAGAACAAGACAACACGTCCCTAAACAAGCATTAAATTTAATTGACGTCTCTGAGTGCGGCAGTTAGTTAAATTAGAAAACATAATAATATAAATAAGGGCGCCACTGAATAGGTACCGGGTGTACAATCCAAATGGGTCAGTATGGAGAAGTCGGAAACTATGAGAGATAGCGAGATCTGTTCTTAGGAACCATGACGTCGATTTTAGATTTAATAATAATTACATGCAAACTATCCTTATCTTATTGGTGGGTTTTTCTTTCAATTATTTAAACAAGATTCCATTATGTTAGTGTTGTGCTTCTTGCGACTTGCAGAATTATTGATTTTGACCAGGTTCGATTCCCGGTTATGTATGAGAGTTAATAAAAAAGTTTGAATGTAATTATTATTAAATCTAAAATCGACGTCATGGTTCCTAAGAACAGATCTCGCTATCTCTCATAGTTTCCGACTTCTCCATTACTGACCCATTTGGATTGTACACCCTGTATACGGCGTATGCTCGACGCAGTCTTGAACTATTTATCATATTAGTATAGATTAGTAGATATACATCGGATAACCTGACAATATAAAACTATGTGCTATCCTTTATTTCATAAATAAAAGTTACAAATTATATTGCGAAGTGGATTTTAAGTGAATTACTTACTAACTGCTTTAAGTGCACCCTCACCACAGCAAGTCTGCATCGCGAAAGCTTAGTCTCGTGAGGTAACTGACTAAAGTTACAGTTTCTTAATTTTAGCACAAGTCTAACAAAAAGCATGCTTTGAAAGCCCAACTGTTTGAATAATGTCGTCAACATAATGTTAGTTTTCATGCCGCGCAATTTGGCGCCATAAATCCGCCATTTTGATTTCCAATAATTTTAATATAGCCTATGAGGCTATGACACTAGTGGCTAAGACGAATCTAACCACGTATAATTTATTAAAATCAGTTTAGTAGTTTAGTAGTTATGAGGGAACATAGAGTTGGACATACATACAGGTCAAACACATAACCTCATTTTGGGCTTTGCCGCAGTCGGGTAAAAGTTACTTATTTTTAAGAGGCTTGTGAAGCTAATATCCATAAAAAATGCGATAACGTTTCTTTCCCCTTAAACCAAAGACATTTACCCCCTTACTAATAAACGTTGAATAACGGTTGTATAGCTATACAATGTTTTGTCCTTATCTGTCAAATTCAAATGTCACAGTGACAGATAAGGACAAAACATTGCATAGCTTTACCACCGTTACTCAACGTTTATTAGTAAGGGGGTTAATGTATAGTAGTAATAGACGGGGCATAGCGAACAAAAAAGTGAAGCAAAACTTGTTAGGTACCTCGAGGTAACAAGTCGTACGTCGTTTAGTCTACTTTGACACGCCCGTCATAGATGGCATTCATGATGCTTATGATCAAAGTTTTTCTATGAAATGTCTCCGATGCCCACTGGTAAGTATCTATAATATTAAATCTCTTTGCCTTAAACCTAGTCCGATTTTTACGATTTTTGAATAGGTACGTTGTAAATATTATGAAAAACTATGCCTGTAAGTTTTCCTTGCCAAGAAAATATTTCATAGAAGTCTTAAGTACTTATAAAACATGGCTAAACGCGTAGCGTTGTCCGAACCAAGGACGAATGACCCCCGCTGCGCGCAGACCATAGACACCGGATCTTGCGGTCTATGGTTTTTTTTCAGCCTGTGGCTTATGGAAGTGGTCAGTTATTGATCAATACTGTGTGAACACTTTTAGATTGAAAAAAAAACCGGCCAAGAGCGTTTTGGACTCGCACACGAAGGGTTCCGTACGACAGTTTTGGACAAGGACCAATGATGGTCACTTGATTCCTATTTTACAGAAGATACAGAACTATTAATTTCCACTTTGACACTCGGGACATCTCCGTTTTAATCGTAAATGTTCGTGTTTTTACAAATAAAATCCTAGAATTTACTTAGATAATATAGGTAGGTACTTAGACCTATAAGTAGAGGGCCTGTTTCACAATCGTCAAGTAAAGCATATCTAACACATAAATTTAGCCCTTTCGTTTTCTTACACTTGAACATAGACAAGGAGAGAGCTAACTTTAACTGGCACATAAATTTACTTGTCGATTGTGAAACAGGCCCTTAGTATAATTAATAATTAAACATCAACTTAAGTAGGTACCTAACTATAGAAACTTCATTAATATTCTTATTATTAAATAAAATAGATTATAATACTTATAATCAACTGTTTTCAAAATCAACATTCTTAACTGACAAAAGTAATAAGTATTGAATATTTATTAATTATTTATCTTTGTTGCACAAGAATACACATTTACAGCTTAGTAAATAAAGTGTTAGGTACTAATAAACAATCGCTGCAATATTTTCCAAACGCCCTATTGGTATATAGAATACTTGATTATTATTAATGAGTTAAAAACAATACTGCTTTACGTATCGCGCAATAATGACTTCTCGGTCGTTTTCGGAAATACCACGGAAATACAATCACACAAACAAAACTCTCCTCACGTTATAGATTAACACAAGGACGCGATACTATGAACTATGCAATAATAAACCTTATGTAGATTAAATACGATCCTGAACGTGAGCTATTTTAATGAGTATTCGCGTGCGGGGCGACAATAACGTTCAATAATACTGTGGTCTCCCTCGTACTTGCACGGAACGAACGCGTTTGCGAGAAAGAGCAAACGGAAAGAGACGGCATGACGACACGAACACGATCGGATCTCTTACCCGCTTCGCCCGCCTGACCGATATTTTTTATCTCATATAGAGTGGCAACAACATGCTCTGCCTTGTTTTATACTATTTTTGCGTTGTTTTTTTTAATTTAATCTATAAATACATCGTCGTGCAATGTACGTCTAAAAAATTGTGTTTTAGTTTAACTTGTTTAGGGTATTGATGAGGAAGTATGCAAAATTAAGTCCTAAAAGCTAACAATACATTGAGTTAAGGTATTTTTTATAATAATAACATCGATAGGTTCCAAACATTTAATATAGTTAGTCCCAAATAATAATTTATATTCGTATGAATTATTATGAATATAAATATAACACAAACACTTATCTTACTTAACAAAACTTACGTAATTCGACTTTACACTGAGCCATGTAAGATTTTTTAATTTCAGTTTAGTTTAACATATATTATAAAAAACTGAATAAGGATGTCTTATTCCTCCGTATCTACTAGAGTACTTTGAATCCAATGCCTTATTTTTAAATGAATGCATAATTACAATTATTAAAGAATAAACAGTGCGGGTAATGAAATCACTGCAAACTTATGAAAAAGGGGTTGGCAGGAGTCCGTTTACTGGACATTGCATATAATAATTATATCTACAGTTTAATCGGAATCTGAAAGGGAATCATCACTTGCCATTTCTACATCTGAACTTTCTTCTTCCTCTTTAGTTCTCGGTGTAGTTTTAATTTCAAAGTTATCTGAAAAGTTATCAAATTCAGGCTCGAATTTTAAGTATTCGTCTTCACATTTGACAGCATCGTCAAAGATCTGTTTCCAATCATTCGGCTTGAACGTATGCATCTTTTCCATAATAAGCTCCTCTACCGCGGCCAGAGTCATCGGGGCAATGGCATTTTTCGTCACAAACTCTTTTATTTGAAACGAAATGGCCTTCATGGGATTGAAATCAGAGTGATAATGCGGCAAACGTAAAACCGAATGCCCAAAGTCTCTTAAAGTGCAGTCAAATTTAAAGTCAGTATTTTTATCTTTGTATGAATTAATTATGGCAAATAGCTCTGGTTTCGTGCTATTCTTATCAAATGGTATGTCTTGCTTCTCCAACCAGGATATCATTTGTTTTTTCTGTGAATGAGCATTCGGAGGTTCAACCAACAGCTCCATATGGTACGGCGCTTCGTCTATCACTAAAACACTGTCAGGAGATAGATTTGGAATCAGTTGAGTGGAAACCCAAACATTATATGTGTCCAACATGTCTTTTTCCTGGTATTCTTGCAACAGTAATGTTCCGGGTAAAAAACCCTTCTCATTACCAGCATAGATAGCTTTGATCTTCCCACTTTTAGAGACTGTAGTCGGTTTTCCCTTTACATCAGAAGCATTCACGTATGTCTCGTCTAGTATATAAACCACATCCCTCCCGGCAGCTCTTAATTTTGCCATTTCCATGATGAATTTTAACCGTCTGATCCGAACTTCATGACTTTCGGCAAGAAGTTTCCTGTTATCGTCAGTCGTCATCGTAACGAAACCCATTTCCTTCAGAATATTGTTAAAAGTTTCAGGACTACCCTGAAACTTGTTCTTTTCCCTCAGGCTACTTCTCAATTTTTTTTTCGTTATAGGTTGATCTGACTTCAGTTGCATGTCATATATCATGTTTCTAATATAACTGTAGTCATATTGCTCCAGTTTCAAACGATATTTCAATTTCGGCCTTCCTTTCTTTACTGGCGTTTGGAAAGCAGCGAAACCAAGTGCGTCTTTTTCATTTAATAATCTCAATATAAATCTTTGAGATACGCCAGTGGCCTTCGAAACGCGTTCCCGGACTTTATTAAAATAACCACCGTGAGCGTTTATGCCGAACTTTTTGGCTTCAGACAAGCAATACTGATACACATTATATATTATTTCGCGAGCCTGTCCATTTACAGGCTTTCCCCTTTTTAAATGTGATTCCATTCTGAAAACAAAATGTTTGGTTAGGCAACTAAAAGTGCTCACTAAATAAATACATACAATTTATACAATACAATTTATTTTATTAAATAATGAAAAATAAGACTTTTTGGCATTCACTTTTAAAAGATTCGTAGTGAACTTTACTTACTTAAAATTTCTACACTTATTCACTCTAGTTTTAAAAGAATTTACAGACTAAGACTACCTGTCAGAAGGTAACGGGTATAATGTTATTAAAAAAAAATCTCATTCTTCTATAAAAATCCGTATACATTTGGTTAACACTCTTAATAGCACACATTATCACTACAAACAGAACAATTGATAAGTAAAATAAAAACACAATACCTATCAATGTAACAATGTTGGTGGTGTTAACAACTCTATACAATTCTACTATTCGAAGCGCACGTACGTTCTCCACTACACCTCGAGGAGTACTAAACTAACGCGACGCCACGCCACGGGCACCTCGCTACAGCGACGGAACGCTTACTGAATTCGTGCTGTATGAAGCGGCAATAAGGTTTAAAATTAAAGCGTAAGTAATATTTTGTTCTGTTTTCCGAAGTAACACGATCGAAACCGAAGTTCACCGAGGCGCCCGAAACCGAGAACCGAGAGTACCGAGACATTTTATTATTACCGGGCAACAGTACTTCGTATCGGAGTCTTTACCTAGTTAACTAATACAGTCTATTTAGGTATTTAGCCGTAAAAGTTTTCCTTTTTCACTTGTTAGGTAGGTAGGTAAGGTATATTATCTCGAAACTCGAATTTAAGACCAAAATCCTAACCTCAACGGGCGCACATTCGCTGTGATTGAGTACTGCATTTTGGTTTAAGTGTAGGTATTTTTATCAATAAAACTTACCCTAATATTACTGGTTACACGAGTTCTCATCCATGTTTTTATGAAATAATGTTAAAATAACTAAATAATCAAGATGGGAACTGTCAGATATGTATGTTAGGTATGTTTTCATTTTCTAACTTGCGAAATTCAGTTAAGTACTTACTTACCTAGTTGTTATTATAGAAAATCGAAAATATGTATTATAAAAAACCGGGCCACACGAAGGGTTCCGTAGCTTTCTTATAATATGGGGCCTACCCTTTATTACTCGACTGCCCAAAAAAAGGACTAATGTTTTCAGGGTTCAAGTATGTATATATGTATGTATGTATGTATGATTCTTTATTCAACTATAACTTCTAAACGCCTAAGCCGATTTAAATGTATGTGGTATCGTTAGAATCCTTTCACTATCCCGGGTGACATAGGATACCTAAAGTGTTAAAATTGAAATAACAACAATGGCAAAATGACAAGTATTTATGTCAATAAAATGTAACCTTTGTGTTGTGGTGTCGGAGTGAAAGTTTTTCGCAATTCCGAGACCGAGTTCGAAAAGTTACTTCGACTTTTATTTTTATTTAATGAATCCTTAATGGCTTCTACTTATTTCCCACTTCGATTAGTAAAACCTAGCTTCAGGTGGCTTAAACATTATTTTGACGGTTAAAAATTACACTGGAATTAGAAGCATTGGGACATATTTATGAGATGTTGCGTTCTCCCATATTTTTACACTTGACTGCATATGCTGGCCATCGTATAGACGGGTCTTTAGTGTTATCCATCTGGTCTAGCCTCCTAAGGGTCAAGGTCCTACCCATAGTACTTATTAACTTTCTCATTCAGACCCAACTCCTTCGACAGTTCTGTTGTGTAGTCATAGCGTACCACGGTCCTACCAGTAGGACTTAATAGAAAACCAGCCAATAGCGTACGACGGTCCTACCAGTAGGACTTAATAGAAAACCCGCCAATAGCGTACCACGGTCCTACCCGTAGGACTTAATAGAAAACCAGCCAATAGCGTACCACGGTCCTACCAGTAGGACTTAATAGAAAACCAGCCAATAGCGTACCACGGTCCTACCAGTAGGACTTAATAGGAAACCCGCCATTTTGTGTTCTAAGTACTTGGGTCTGAATGACTATAAAACAATAGTACTACTGGCAGGACTACGGGCCGTAGTGACTACATGCTGAATTTTTCGTTGGGCCTTAGGAGGGTCTAGGGTCACTGAACATGCCTGCACTCAACCAAGGGCCCATATATGGCTGCGTTTATCGCGCGACAAAGTTTGGATAAGGCATCCGTCACCTTCTAACACGTAAATAAGAACGAGAGTGCATGCTTTATCCACATTTGACACGTGATATAGAGGCAGCCATACTAGGCCCGCAGATAACCTTTTAACCTTTATGTCTCTAGCCGTGTAACTCGATGTCCACTCCCAATCACTGCCCACCTTTACACTAGTTTCTAATTCTAATGATCAACAGTTTCTCATTGCGCAGACGCAGGCTAGTTAGTCACGACTATGCCTTATAAGGTGGTACTAGTGCAATTATGTATCTGTGGAACTGATTTTAGAAATCTATGAGTTTACTTACTTATTAACTGCATTTTTTTTCTCTCGTATAGTTTAGCATAGTTGGTAATGTCCGTGCATATGAAGCGGGCGGTCCCTGGTTCGATTCCCGGTATAAGCAAATATTTTTCTGTTACAGCTCAAAGCGCGGGAGATGCTTTCTACGTTTCTTTCTGTACAGTCGAAGTCATAAATATACAATACGTTCTCAAGGCGCCAAAAATATCTAAACGCCCCTATGCCCCTAGTAATAAGGTTTATCTATCTTCTATATATATAAAAGGCTAAACTGACTGACTGACATATCAACGCACAGCCAAAACTACTGTCCCTAGAAACTTGAAATTTGGTACAGGGGTTCCTTTCATGATGTAAGTGAGCACTAAGAAAGGATTTTCCGAAAATTGACCCGAGGGTGGAGTAGCGGGTAACTAATTCTACGCGTACGAAGTCGCGGGCGTCCTCTAGTGTATACATATATTTGACGCGATGGCCGTATAGATATTAGTGCTTATTTATTTATTTATTATTTATTTATTTATTATAAAAAACAACGAACAAACCGAACTTATGGCAATGTCTTGAAAATTGGTATCAGCCAACGTCCGTTTTGCAATTTGATAGCAAGTTGACATTGACGTTGACTTTCGTATAGTAAAGGTATATATTTTTTGACCTACTTATTTAAATATTCCAGTTTCCATGTGCTTACAACTTTCTTTCTGATTTTATATTTCGCCCAGATAGCCTTTCTAATCCTAAGCTTCTGATATAATACTTGAGTAGGTACCTACCTTTAATATAAAAAAAAACATTCATTTTAGACCCATATACTCTCAAGACCGGTTTATCCTATAAGGATCAACATCCATAGATCACTCGCTCTTAATGACTCACGCCAGTTTTAATTGAATTTCTATTATGATTTCCGGCTGTCAAAAATCACTTGCAAGCCTCACGACGTGGTTCCGACACGACGCCGCTACGACGACGCGTCCTGTGAAGCGGCCTCATTATTCGGTTCCCACGTACTTTCATCTCGAGGAGACAACTTGTTCGCGAGTTGAAGTTGTTGTGGAAGTCGCTAATTGAGATGTATTATTAATTAATTATGTTAATTGGGTGCTCGATCGATTTTATTGATTGGTTATCTAGATGTTTAACTTGTTGATTTACTGGTAAGTATCTTAATTATTTTATGCGATTTTGAAGATGGTTATATTTATTCACTATTTACTGTATAATCTATATCTATATATATAAAAGGCTAAACTGACTGACTGATGTATCAACGCACAGCCGAAACTACTGTAGGTACCTAGGTAGAAACTTGAAATTTGGCACAGGGGTTCCTTTCATGATGTAAGTGAGCACTAAGAAAGGATTTCCCGAAAATCGACCCCCAACGGGAAGAAATGGGGGGAGTAGCGGGAAACTAATTCCACGCGTACGAAGTTGCGGGCGTCCTCTAGTTTTCCTATAAGCAGCAACAAGGTAACCTTAAAAAGGGCAACGCACCTTAAACGATCAAAACAGACCACTTTGACTAGATTTAAACAGCCATTTCCAAAAACTCAATAATTCAACCAAACAAGCCGATTAAGGTAAGGCGTAGTGCATAATGGCCGCTATTACGGGCAGTTTTGTGAATGAAACGCGCGCAATAGGATTACACTTTGTAAAGGGATGGACACATGCGTTTACTTTTAAACAGACGTCGAAAAAGGGGTTCTCAATTCGTCTGTAACTTTTTTTTTATCTGTGTGTGACCTACTCGAGTTGTCAAGCGTTTTTAATGATTATTTTGTTCATGTGTACCTGGGGTATTGCAAGGGTAGTTTCGTCATGCTCTAGTCAAGGGATTCATGGAATGTCAAAGGAACTCCTAGCTAATTTGGAGATGGTACAGTGTTTAAAAAAAATATCCGGCTGCGCGAAGTCAAAACAAAACAAGTTATGAGTGTAGGTATGTGATGAAAGTTCGGATGTTACCCTTTGGTTCCTAAACTATAGGACCGATTTTAATAAATATGACACCGGACATTTCGCTTCTTGGTCAATTAGCGTGACTGGACATTTTGCTACATAGATGATTCGGTACAGGGTAGTGATTCTTTCAAAAGCAAAGGTGAGCGAACGCAAGAGTGAATGTCCAAGCGGCGAGTTTAAGTAGTCCCGTCAAAGCGAACAAAACACATTACAGCGCGTGTATTCAATTTGGCAGCATGGCTTCTCGAACGTATAAGGCTGCCAATTGAGTATGCACGCGCTAAAATGTGTTTTGCTCGCTCTGACGGGACTAATTAAACTCGCCGCTTGAACATTCACTCCTGCATTCGCTCACCTTTGCTTTTGAGAGAATCACTACCCTGAGCCAAAGAGAATACCGGACACACCAGTTAGTGGTGCTCCAAACTGTAAGTGTAGGTATGCTAACTGTCGCACTCAGAGACGTCAATTAAATTTAATGCTTGTTTAGCGACGTGTTGTTTTATTCTACTGCTATAGCAAAGAAAGTGACAGCAGCAACTTTAATCAAGCATTAAATTTAATTGACGTCTGTGAGTGCGGCAGTAAAAGTCTCCAATGTAAAATTATCTTTAGCTAACACTTAACCGGCGCCGGCTTGAACCTGCTACGGCTCAACTCCAATTTAACCGGTAATTGTTCCGCTTGAGCCCAGCATTAGTTTTTATTGCCGCCGTGAACTTAACTATGAACTTGAGTTTAATTGCTTTGTTCCAGTTAATTTTTAAAGCGTAAAAAAAGTGTTTTATTTCGATACGCGTTGAAATTAATCTATGACTTTAGGCCCACCATACTAGAAACAGGGAGGATTTTCTGCATAGGACTTTGAATCTACGTTCAAGGAAATAAAGTTAAATTACCATTGCATTAAAATGATATTATCAATTTTGAAACAAAGAAAAAGCAACTTTAACCTCGTTACAATATATTTTAAATTCAATTGCCTTGATTACCTACTTCTTATGGCACACCGAGTCTCACGAGGGGTGTAATAATGGAGGTAGAAGCGTTGCATAATACTTGGGAAGCGTCATCAATGGCGTCGATACTTTAAACCCCCGACACAGAAAGAAGGGTAACTTATAAGTTTAACAAGGGTAACTGTGTATCAAACTTATATTTAATGCCACCTACTTAATCTTAAACTTACGAGTAACTTATATGGTTATTATTACCTCTTTATTGTTACTAGAAGGGCGAGGCTTTCTGTCACAGTATATTCAAGTAACGCATCTATCTATCTAACTATCCTTAACATTATTATTCTATTGTTATTAAGGACTGGAAGAGATCGCTATGAAAGCGATAAGACCGCCTGATGTTTGCCATGTTACAAACAATTGTTTTTGTTTTGTTTAAACTGATAACCCTCTATGGTGTTCAATAAATAGTATTGTATTAGTTTCCTCGTCCTCTTAACTAGTAGGTACAGTCAACCAATTTGATTCCTAGGCCACTATTGACTTTATCAATGTGACGTTGTAAACCAAATCATAAGAAGTCTGTAACGTTTGGTTGTCAACGTCACTTTAATATAGGCCAAAGTGGCCTAGAAATCAAATTGGTTGACTGTATTTACCTCATTTATAGTAATTTAAAGGGACGGAAACCTTTTACAATTTTCCACGTATTTATTGTTTTTAGGGTTCCGTACCCAAAGGGTAAAAACGAGACCCTATTACTTAGACCCTGCTGCCCGTCCGTCTGTCCGTCTGTCCGTATGTCTGCCTGTCACCAGAGACCCGTTTCACGAAGCTACAAGTTAAAAATTACAAGCGGAAGTCTCTTTCTAACTCCTTTTGCTAGAAAGAGAGTTCCGCTTGTAATTTGTAACTTGTAGCTCCGTGAAACGGGCCACAGGCTTGTATCTCATGAACCGTGATAGCCAGACAGTTGAAATTTTCACAGATAATGTATTTCTGTTGCCGCTATAACAACAAATACTAAAAATAGAATAAAATAAATATGTAAGGGGTTATTTTAACAACAAGCGTGATTTTTTTATAGATAATGGTACGGAACCCTTCGTGCGCGAGTCCAACTGGCACTTGGCAAGTTTTTTTTTTAATTCTGTTTTCATATTCCTGGCTTTAATATAAATAGTCAGATTCAACCGACCTAATTCCTTCATGACCTTTTACCACAAAATGGAAGTTAATTAATTCTCTCTGCGGATTACTGCTTTACTGCGGTAATAATTAATAATTAAACTGTAGCGTTCGTGTTATTTAATGCTTTATGAGTTTATCACTTTAGATTGTAATATTTGTAATGCCTATTTTATTCCCGATTAAATAAATAAAGGCATTATATTACCTGCGACTAAAATTTATAATAGATATAAATATAATTTCAGGGGACAATGTTACACCAATTGACCTAGTCCCAAACTAAGCTCCAGGCTTGTACTATGGGTACTAGACAACGATATAAATACTTATATAGAGAAATTTATACTTAAATACATATAAAACATCCAAGCCTTAGGAGCAATATTCGCCCTCATCACACAAAATATCTGCCCTTACCGGGATTTGAACCCAGGACCGCTAGCTTCGTAGGCAAGGTCACTACCAAACCAACTAGGCCAGCGCGTTCGTCAGATTGCGTTAAAAATGTTAATAAAAATTAAAAATATAACTCCCTATTGATTTATTAAAAAAAATTGGGCAATTACTGATTTATGAATTCAGTTTCTCGGATAATTATTGTAAGGTCAATGTGGCTAATTCCGTCTACGGGGCTATGCCGTCATATACACGCCTGCGTTGAATCTAAGCACAGTACGCCGCTGCCGACTCAGTCTATAAAGCAGCAGGGCTTTCTAGTTCAAACTAAGAAACACAGATAGCGCTGTACAATCTACGAAGAAAAATATCTGCTTTCGAACTTCAGTTGTGTTCCGAAGTCGAAACTGGAGTGTAGTGATATGCAGTTTTACCAAAGATAAATATAAAACAGTTAGATTTCTAACTATATTTGTGTGCTTATTACAATGTTTAAGATATTTCTAAAACTATCTGCCTGTTTATTGTGCGTAAAAGTCCGCTGGTTTTAAGTAATTCACCGTGTTAAATTAGGAACCTCAAAATGACGAAGTGGGAAACTCCGTACATAATAAAAGGGGCTAAGCCATCATATGCCGGTATTTCCCGATTCCAGATGTTGTCAACCATGTTTTTAGTGTGGTAATTTTTAAGAATCTTTTTATAAGCAACAATTTATAATAGCTGATTATTTTTCTTTAAATGATAAATAATAATTCTAGAATGTATTAAAAGTTGTAATAATCACGAAAATAGTACTAAATTCTCATATTTATTAAATGTATTTATTAGTAAGTAAGAAAGTACTTATTTTATTTTCTTTCGGCAAATTAATATCATCTCTGTAAAATGAGCGATAATTGAAAAACGATTATAAAAGATGTTACCTACCTTACATTTTAGCCCAGTGTTAAACAAAATCTCTTCCTAATTGTTGTAGGATTCGTAAATATATTTGTTTTATAACTTTAACATAAACAATTATGAAGTTATTTAAGAAAATACGCAAAAATCGACCATCCCTCCCTTATCTCTGAAAGTACTGGCCCCAATATGGTCAATTTTCGCCTATTTTCTTAAATAACATAAAAAACTGTTTACTTATGTTAAAGACAAATATATTTGAGATGCTCACAACAAGCCCTTTCATTTGACTTGTCACACAATAAGGATTGGGAAACTTTTTTTTGATTTCCTAATTTATCCCCCAAAAGTAGCCCCCAAGTTTGAACAAATTCAGTTATTTATGTTACGCGTCCGTCTTTGAGTCACCGACTTACATAATCGTACCAAATTTCAACTCGATCGCTCCAGTACTCCTGGAGCAAATCTGCTGTGACAGACAGACTAGCAGACAGGTATATGGTGTGGAGACGGAACCTCTCCACGCGAGTCGAACTCTCTTATTACTTTTTAAATCAAATTGTTAATTACAAACTGACTTTTATTTTAGAGTTAAATGAAAAGTCTGCGGATGGTATCTATGTCAGACAGACGACAATAATGATAAATGCATAGTCATAGAGACAATTCATTCTATTAAGTATCGTGGTAGGAATTGAATTGTTATGTCAATGAAAACTGTCCAGTGTGTTGATCGACCCGTTAACGATGGCTCGGGCTAATTATTTCTATTAAATTAGTCAAAGCCATGACGACCAATTTAAGTACTTCAGTACACTGTAAGTATAGTGCATTAAGCCACAGTTGATAAAAAATATAGAAAAAATATATAATGAGAAAATCTTAAAAAGGTTGAGCTCATCTGATTGCCAAATCATGCCGGAATAACCCCAAAAAAATATTTTTGCCGATAACTTTTATTGTGAATCTTATTTTCAAGGTTTGAAAGCACATATTTGATTGAAATCTGCGTGTCTTTATTTTCCACTAACATAGACTTGAAAAATCTTCGTTATACTAGGGAAACATCTTTTAAGACGGAATAGCCCCATTTTTTTGGGAAATTCCGTCTACCTGACTGTTTTTAAAAAAACATTTATAATAAATTATGCAAGTTAGATACAATGAATTTCATAATTTACCTTGAAAGCCAAGTCAATTGTTAGCCAACTACATGCGCGCCATGGGTAAATAGTATAAATAAAACGCCTCAAATTTTCAACCAAAGTTGAACTAGCTCAAAAATATGACGGAATTAGCCACATTGACCTTACATACTTTTTTTTTTATTAGTCGTTATAGAGGCCAAAGGCAAAGTACTCAATAGCCACTCTATGTAAAATTTCAACCGGTTAGCTATTATGGACAGAAGGACACCGGTGA
This sequence comes from Acleris cristana, assembly GCA_948252455.1. Lineage (NCBI taxonomy): Eukaryota > Metazoa > Arthropoda > Insecta > Lepidoptera > Tortricidae > Acleris > Acleris cristana. The sequence goes on from OX411785.1 coordinate 1,111,089, forward strand.
CCACCGATACTTCTGGGGCCCTAGCCAAGATACAAACACTAGGTAATCTAGGTACCTACTTAAATCTAGATTTAAAACTAAAACGACATACTTTTTCCCACAAGTAAAGCCAAGCCAAGCCCAGCAGCAGTGTTCGCATTGCTGTGTTCCGGTGTGGGGATAAGACAACCAGTGAAATTACTAGAGGCATTCCATCTTGGTCCTCAGGGTTGGCAAAGCATTCGAAGTCTTAGGATCATAGTCTTGAGATTGTAGTCTTGAGATTTCAAATGTCTATGGATTTCAGATCCCAATAATTTTATTACCATCAGGTGGACAGAGTGCTCGCGTGTCATCTCCTTGCAAAAAAAAGTGGGCTACATGACAATCCAATACAATACAAGACATTTCACATTATTGTACATCAAATAAAAACATAACAGAAAAACAGCACAATTAAAAACAATACAGGTAAACAACCGGCAGTCTTATCGCTATTAGCGTTCTCTTCCAGACAACCTTCTAGGGACATGGTGTCACGTTAAAGTATTTTACACAGTAGGTGGTGCAGACATCACGCGAGCAATAACAAGAAACTCTTAGTAATTAAACATGAATATAATAATAATAAACTAGAAAAAGGACAAATAAACACTAAAATGACATTCAAATTAATTTGAATCTGTCACCACACACGCATGCGCTATAGGTACCTACCTATAAGTCCGGCGAAATTTTGGTACCTACCTCATTATAATACGCACTTTACAAAGCGTCTATTTTAATAACAGTCTTCGGCGCGGCTCCTCGTTATACCTAGCATTATCCTGATAATATTATTAATAATTATTATCTAAGTACTCAAGTACGTAAGTACCTAATCTAATCATTTGTTTTTATAAAACAAAGATGGCCGAAACTAAATAAACAAGAGACTGTTGTGCATAAAAACCGAGCGTCGTCACTTTTAACAGAATAACCACAGAGGTGAAATGAAATGGAGACACAGAGTAAATACTTCGGCGATTTCTATGAAAAGAACGCGCTCTCATTTTAAATCTTATTACGATCGTTTACGGCTGAGTATCCAAAGCGAGATCGATTAGTGCTCCGTCCTTGTCGTTTACAGCGCGTCGTGTCAGTCGCTCACACGATGCGAGAGGAAGCACACGCGCGCTTCGGATAGAAGATTCATATAGAGTTGTTTTTACCGCCAGTGCCGTCAGATTGCTGGATTAAATAAAAGGTATTATATTTTTATTATTATGTATGTTGCACTATTGTTTTTAGGGTTCCTGACCCAAAGGGTAAAAACGGGACTCTTTTACTAAGACTCCGCTGTCCGTCTGTCTGTCTGTCACCAGGCTGTGTCTTATGAACCGTGATAGATAGACAGTTGAAATTTTGACAGATGATGTATTTCTGTTGCCGCTATAACAACAAATATTAAAAACAGGATAAAATAAATATTTAAGGGGGGGGGGCTCCCATACAAGAAACGTGTTTTTTTTCCGTTTTTGGCTAATGTTGTATAGATAATGGTACGGAAACCTTCGTGCGCCAGTACGACTCGCACTTGGCCGGTTTTAATTATTTTATCATAATTTCCATTGATTCGATTTATGAATTCGCGATTGTGTTTTTAAAATACATAACACATTCTAATAGTGAATTAATTCTTATTTTCAGAATGCAGTCAAACTTCAGGAGAGGAAAGCCGATTAATGGACAGGCTCGCGAAATAGTGCACAATGTGTATCGTTATTGTTTGACCGAAGTTAACAACTTCGGCAAAAAAGCCCACGATGGTTATTTCAACAAAGTCCAAGAGCGTGCCGTCAAGGCCGCGGGAATATCAAGGGGATCTCTTGTGAAATTATTGTATGAAAAAGATGGACTAGGTACTTCAGCATTCAAAACACCAAAAAAAGGAAGGCCAAGAATCACATTCCGTTTAAACCTAGATCATTTTGACTACAGCGCTATTAGAAACATGATATATGACATCCAGTTGAATACTGAAGAAGAAATCTCATTAAAAAGTTTACTAAACAAAGTCACTGAGGAGCTTGGATACCAAGGATGTAAAGAAACTTTTAGCAAAATCCTCAAAGGATTGGGATTCTCGTTTATCAAGACCCAAATGACTAAGAGCCTTCTTGTCGAAAATTATCAAATTCGTCTGAGAAGACTTAATTTTATTAGAGATATACAAAGTTTGAGAGATTCCGGGAGAAGTATTGTTTATGTGCTGGACGAGACTTATGTGCATGCTCCTGAAGTAAATGGCAAGCCCCCGACAAAAAGCGAACTGATTAAAGTTATCTATGCAGGTACCGAGAAGGGATTTATACCTGGTACCTTAATGTTACAACAATGTAAGCGTAAAGAAATGGATTCAGAGGCATTTATGACATGGGTTTTCAATCAATTGATCCCGAATCTACCTCCTGATAGCGTGCTAGTGATAGACGAAGCGCCATGCCATACCGAGCTGTTGGTGGAACCTCCAAAGGCTTACTCACAAAAATCGAAAATGATACGCTGGCTGGAAAACTACGGCATACCATTTGATAAAAATAGCACGAAATCAGAATTATATCTCATAATACAAGCAGAAAAAGATAAATATACTGAATTTAAACTTGATCGTACTATAAAAGACTGTGGGCATTTGGTAATAAGGTTGCCTCAGCTCCACCCTGATTTCAATCCCATGAAGACTGTTTGGTTCCAAATTAAGGAATTTGTAGTGAAGAATAGCGTTGCACCAATGTACTTGCCTGCGGTAGAGCAGCTCCTAATGGAAAAAATGCACACGTTCAAACCAAACGATTGGAAAAAGTTTTTTGACGATGCTATTACGTGTGAAGAAGGGTACCGGCAATTCGAAACTAAATTCGATAGGTATTCAGATAAATTTGTTGTAAACAATGATGCCAATACAGACTCGGATCAAGAAATGTCGGACGAAGAAGATAGTTCGGATTCCTAATGAACTATGCAATATTGAAGTTTACTTTCTCGTTTTGTTTTCTTTTGAATACAATATTTGTCTAATAAAAACTGAAAGTAAAGCTTGATTTTCATCCCTTTCCATTTCCATACGCATAATCCAACCAAAATTACTATTAATGTATAAAGAATGCGTATTTTTACGACGCGAGGGCTTATTGTCTAACGCACTCGCAATCACGATCATTTTCATTTTGATAACCGAAGGCTTGTCTGCATACAAAATGAAAACAATTGCTCCACTTTGAAGCCGGCTGCGATTGCGAGTGTGTTAGACAATAAGCCCTCCGGTCCGGTGTAGACGGTATACGTTAAAAACGCATATTAAACGCATACGTTTTTTGTAATGGCCATTTTTTAAACGAATAGGTTTACTTTTATATTATTTTACGACATCGTAACAAACACACACACACACACACACACAATCCGTCAGGACGCTGCGCGCTGCATTTCTATTAAGAAAAAATAAATCCTCCATATATGTAAGATTAAGTAACGTAAAGCCATCCATTTGCTTTAAGGTAAAAAAGGAATACTGTCAAAACAGATACTTTACAACGAATAGTAATTACATTGAATGAACCAATATCTACACGCTTAAATAAAAGTAGCGAAATGTTGTAACCACTCTATATTAGATACAGTTATCGGCGAACCTTGGTTGGCGTCGATGCAGGAGCGAGAGGCCCGACAGGTCTGTCGCGTAAACATTGCTGATCGGAGGGATCGGAGCTCGCCGCGCGTCGTGGATCCTCGGCAATCGTCGTGAAATGTTGCCAAGTGATTAAATTTTTCCGAAACTTCAGGTATTTTGTTATAAATGAAATGCATTTTTTTTGCTAAGGTAAAAATGCTGATTTATCAGAGTTTTCGTTAATGATACTGTTTTTTGTGTAAAACCAATTTCACTTTTTTGTAATTTTAAAATAAATAAAATTATTAAAAAAAAATACATATATTTCTCAGATCAATCAATGGATGTTATATGTACAGTGGATAATATAAATGTATAATTGTATATCTATGATAAACATGGTAGTAAAAACTAACTTTTTTACATTATTAAAATTTAAAATATTGGCCATCGAAAAACGCTTAAACTCCTTACACTTTGTAACGAAAAAAGCCCTTAGACTTTACTAAAATACTTAAACCTCTTTTAAGTAGCCTTGGAAGTAAATACCTACTTCATTTCAATACCAAACGAGGGCTCAAAACCTCATTTAACCCTTAGCATTCTCAAGAGGGGCTTGCCGAGTTTCTAGAATTTTATTACAAAACTCGCTAGAAAATATAAATAAAAAAAAAACATCCAAGAGTCGGGGATAAACTCGTGCGAATTACACAAATATTTGCCCTTACCGGACTTGAACCCGGGACCGCTAGCTTCGAAGGCAAGTTCACTAAAATGAACATGGCTGACCACTTCGTCAAACGCAGTGACGATGACGATGCATTGTTATAAGGGGCTCTACTTTGAAATCAGTAATTCGAACTTCGGATCGCCCCGTCACTATCTTGCGAATTAGTGACGCGTCGAGAGCAAAAGGGATAGCAATAGACGAAGTTCGAATTACGGATTTCAAAGTAGAGCCCAAGGCCCCTCTACACGTCGGTGGATCATGGGCGTGCGTAAGGGACGGAGCAATACGCAAGAGTGATATGCAAGAATATGTTGCTCACTCTAAGGAGTAAATGCGTCCCTTACGCACACCCATGATCCGCGCACGTGTAGAGGGGCCAATAGATGTATTTAGTGCACAATCATACGACAATAGCGGCCTATACACGTAAAGTTCGGACCGCGGGAAAGCCCACGCGCCGTTCCAATCTTCGTTCCGAACCGTACATTTTTTACTATTTTACTATTACAGTTGCATTTACACGTACGGTTCGGAACGAAGATTGGTACGTGGCGTTTCCCACGGTGGTCCGAACTTTACGTGTGCAGGCCGCTATTGTATTTTGTCGTTACTTTAAATTTAGTAACGTTGACGATACGATAATACGTCAAAGGCAATGTGGTTTCACCGCTTAGAATAGGCCCTGCGCCGGTATTCTAAGCGCTAAAAACCATATCGTCTTTAATTTGTTATATTTGTCAACGTTTGGATACCTCTTATTTCCTTGACAGTAATGGCGGCTGACGTCACAACAATACCGTAACAGGTCAAATACGATATTATTTTTACCGCCTGGAATAGAGGTCCTGTAGTGAAGGTGCAAAGTGGTTCCACTGACTACGCGTTTTTGGACAAAAAAATATACCAATTATTTAAAAAAACAAAAAACCCGACTGCAATAAAAAAAACAACTGAAAAGCGAAAAACAAGCTCTATAATTTATAGAAAATTGTAAGAGCATGTACTTATTGATATTTATAACAATTTAAATTTAACTTGAATATTGGAAAAGGTAGGTACCTATTGCAGGCGGGGACAAGCCGTTCCAAATGTTAAATTTTATGAAGAAATAGGATTTGTAATTCATTGCTTGTCCCCGCCTGCAATACCTTTTCCAATATTCAAGTTAAATTTAAATTGTTATAAATATCAATAAGTACATGCTCTTACAATTTTCTATAAATTATAGAGCTTGTTTTTCGCTTTTCAGTTGTTTTTTTATTGCAGTCGGGTTTTTTGTTTTTTTAAATAATTTAATTTATTTCACTCTTTTTAGTTTTTATTAATAAAATAGTCGTTTAATTAATTATTACTAAGCGATATATGAGCTCTGGAGCTCGATTTTTTAATGTCGCAAAGCTACAAGTGACAAATTACAAGCGAAACTCTCTTTCTAGCAAAAGGAGTTTATTACTTAACATTTACGTATTTTTTGACTTTCCTGTCAAAATGGTAGCATTAACGTGTTATAATGTATATATTTGGAATGGGCTATTTAATACCTTTCATTTGATACCCATATTGTTATAATAAAAAAATATTATTTTTTATTCCCCCTCCATTTTTTTTCGCGGACGCCATATTGAAATTTTATATACCCTATGTCACTTCGGCAATTAAGACGAATCGAATGACACCTCGTTTGTTAAAATCCGTCAAGCCGTTTAGGCTGCAGAACGTGCCCAGAAATAGACATACATACATACATACATACATATATACATACTTACATACATACATACATACGCTCGAAAAACATAACCCTCCTTCTGACGCAGTCGGGTAAAAAATCATGTAACCTGGAAATTTAGATATGCAATATTTCTGCTTTGCCGGGTTGTTGAAGGTTTACATTCGTCTAGAATCTAGACTCTAGATCATGCGGAATAGGATTATTGCTAATACTATGGTTACCTAGAAGCAAACTTTCTAAGATATTGACTAAATAATTATAATACGTGGTTAGTAGACTTTAAGTGTTTATGCCAAACTCAAACATTTTCATTTTTTATAAATAAAATGTATTGTAGTGCAGTACTTGTAGCATAAGAGGTTCTAGATTTCGAAAAGATTAAAATTTGAAGTAGAATTAAATAACAATATGTACATTTGTACAAGATGTCAGAGACGAAAATAAAGCTAGGTATACATAACGTACAGTACAACAGCGCATATACAGTTTAGCTCCTAAAATGACCTTCGGGGTTTGTGCTTCTCTTTCACTCGCACTGATATGCTCGTGTGTATAACAGATTCTACAAATCCGAAACAACTTTGATAACTGTTGCACTGTGAATCTTTAACACTCTCTTGCTTTAAAACAAAAGCCACAATCTCATAGAGTGCCTACCTAATTATTGTAAAATATGATGTCAGTCATTCATGTTGTTTTTTTTAATTTAATAAATGTTTAACCAGTCGAATGTTCCGCCTAGATAAAAATGTATGGCAAGAAGTCATGCAAAAATGCGATGATATTATTCCAAGCACGGTTAAGAGCGGAAAAATGATGTTCGTGAATGAAATTATAATAATCTTATGGGCTAAATTTTATCATTTGACACAATTCGTAAATCAGTTTTGTCAAAATCAAACACACGTAGCTGTATCTTCTAAAAAATACAATTTGAAGCGTTTAAATTACATTCAAATACATTTAATAAAAAGTCAATCATCATTATTTATTTAGTACTTATCCTTTACCTAATAGATACTTAACTGAATCTCTTATTTTTAGTGACCGCGTGTTTTTTTGTAATGTTTTATATGGTAATGTAAGATAATGGTTATTTGAAATGCAAGTTAGGGTAAATTTGCTATAGAAAATATAATTTGTAATTGCTGTAGAAATTTAATAAACGTTTTGCAGTGTTTAAAAATAAAAAAACAAACAAAACTATTATGAACTGTCACATTATTAATTGGAAAAGATCCCTTAAAGGGATAATTTCGCCTTTGTACATCCCTGTTATATTTTCGTCTATTTTATAATTGTTATCTCTTTTATTTGTACAGTAAAGTGTTTACATACGTACATACATACATTATTAAAAGTTGTTTTTGTATTGGCATTGTATTTCATTGCATCTATAATCAAGCAACGTACTTCTAAGCAAGAACTGGCGTCACCGATCGGCGTTAAACCATAAAGTCAAGTTGATTGCCCTTGAATGAAATCAGTCAGTTACTATTTACGTCCAAGTGATTTAAATGTTAGATAACTCGGTTTAACGACCGTCCGTCGTTTGATACGCTAGACACGTAGATATAACGCACAGGTTAATACTTTAGGGTATAGGTTACTATATTTTGAAGTGTTTAAAATAAGATAAAGATAGCATAAGTTTCTGTCAAAAATTTAAGTTTGGGATTAGCTTTTGTTGGCGACTATAGTTTTTTTCCGCTTAGACATCATCGATAACTTATCCTTTGCGGGTACATTTTAAGTACAGCAAAGATCCCGTCGCGACCTTCCGACTCCATCATCAGATCAGCTTGATGGTACCATAATATTGCATTGTCATTGGGTTTATATTATGTATTCCAAATTTCAGCCCATTCCCAAACCAAATCCATTTCAGCAAGGAAACTAGTTCAAAATCGACTTGCAAAATTCCAGCGGGCCGATTATGGTCGTGTTTATCGACGTAGATAAAACATCTGTCACTTTCTGACCAGTATGTAAGTGCGAGAATGATGGAAGCTTTATCCACCGCGATAAAGGCGACAATAATACAGGCCCAGGACATACAAGTGAAGTTAAAAAAAAACATAATGAAAAAATCATATATGTATCCTTTGCCTTTGTTTAAACAGACATCTTACACTCAATTTAAGCTACCTATCTTAGTAGCTAAAGTCCTGGTTTTTTTTTTTGGAAAGTAGTTACAACAATGTTTACTCTAACCAAGTCGGTTTATTCGTAACTTCATCACGTATTAAGGCCTGAACTGATCAATGTAAAAGGTACAAAGATAGTTTATTAGTCCGAAGACGCATATAATAAAATACTTCTTTTTCAAAGTTTGCGGGCAAATGTAAGGTTTAGTAATATTATAAGTGTGAAAGTTTAGATATTTGTCGGTCAATCATGCAAAAAATGGTTGCCTGGTTTTCTCAAGTGATTTATACGTAACCTAATATTTCCCCCACACGCCTCTTTTTTTCATTACCACAGAACAGGTTTTCAGTACTTACCAATATTTACAGCCTTTTAATTGCAAGAAGGACAAATAAATAAGATATGATATTGTAAGAAAGTAAAGATATTGTTTTATTACTATTTTATATTGGTCAGGACTAGATCTAGGATTCATTGTTTTTGGACAGCTCAGTATAGAGCACCTGCCATAAATCGATAATGAAGGGCATCGAACCCCGGTCACTCGCTCAGGTGTGAAATGGGGACGTTTCTAACTATGCTATAGATTACTTTTCTTTTTGTTATAAAATTTTCTTATCCTTAGTTTATATTAACAAATAATGTAAAACTAATAGTTATTGATATTATCATTGATATTTTTTTCAGAAATGGCGGGAATACGTACCCTGTAAAAAAGTTTTGGGAATCTTTTCTCTGGGCATTGGTTTATTGTTTTTATGGTGTTACTGGCCGCGACTTCGTTCGTTTAAAATTAGTTATTCGGCCATCACATATATATTCTTTTGGGAACTTTTAAATTTTCCAGGATGTAAAGTGTGTTAATGTAGGGTATAAGCTATCTCCATTCTAAATTTCATCCAAATCCGCCCAGCAGCCGTTGCAGCGTGAAAGAGTAACGCATCGCATTTATAATTTTAGTGAGATGAGATGAGATTCGCTGCGATAGTGTCCATAGCAAGACATTGTATTTTGTGAAAACTAGTCACCTATCATGGTTAAAAAACTACAACCTTAAAAAGAAAGAAACTTAACTACTTCGATATTACATTGTATCGAAAGTATCAAAAACCGGGTTCTCAACCCTATTTATTGTTAATCCCTAATTATTCCTACCCTAGCCTTATTTTTAACCAGTTTGTTCGGAATGCGTAGGATAATGCTACAGATTCGCACAGTGGTGCAGCAACTGCTTATTACGGACAAAATAGAATGTAATTTTTAATTCTTCTCCCGTTACAATTAGGGCGTGGACGGGCTATTATTGCCCGTAACTTGATTTTAAAATTGATGTACAATACTTCATACTGCGATTCATGGAAACTGGACTAGACTATAGCTACTTATAAATAAATTGCTTAGTCTTCGTTGTACTTAAGACTTTTACTCGTAAGTCCAACGCCACGATTGGAGGACATTTTAAATGTTAGTAATTATTGTTAAGAATACTGTACTTTAAGGGTTACTACGGAATATTTTTAGAATATTTTTAAATTTAAGCTTAATCGTGTTTTGAAATTTAGTCACGTCCAAATTATGACACTTTATAAGATATTTTGGACTACGCGTTGTCCTAATTGGAAGTCAACTACTGACCTTGCCTACGAAGCTAGCGGTCCCGGGTTCGATTCCCGGCATGGGCAAATATTTGTGTGATGAGCGCGAGTATTTGTTTCTGACTCTTGGATGTTTTCTATGTACTCGATCATATTTAAGTATTTATTTCTCTATATAAGTATTTTTTATATCGTTGTCTAGTACTCATAATACAAGTCTAGAGCTTAATTTGGGACTAGTTCAATTGGTGTGAGATTGTCCCGTTTTATTTTTGTGAATCTTTGAAAATACGAACAAATTTCTCGTGCAATCTATCGTGTTGGCCACTTACGTCGACTCCATACAATTGGTCAGTGTTCAAAAGTCACTATACTTACTGAGTTAAATAAAAGTTGTAGTGTTACTCTCCGAAGCAGCAAATCACTTGATAAATTTAGTCTAAGTTTGATAAGTGTTTGCGCTGGATTCTCGTAACGTTCCGTGTTTACAACCTCAGCTTAGCCTAGCCTCGGCAACCAAGGTCGTAGGCCCGAGTCTCTGCGCTTACCAAGTATGTGCATGGGTCAACTTAGCCTGGTTCGATCGATGAAACTCACCTTTCCCTAGTTAGTGAATATTCAGAGAAAATAGAAAACAGACTCTGTGGACGATAATTCAAAAAATACTTTGCACCCATAAGCTAAAACTGTTCTGTAGAAAGCCGTCTCCAAAATATAATTGTTTTACCGTAACACTAAACTCATAATACTTACGTAAATTTCAATATTAATTACATGAATTCAAAAGCTTTTTGAGTAAATTAAAAACGCTTTGATTACGGGAACCTAACGGTTATATTTTATGGCTACCGTGATTCATAAAGAGGTTTTTCACACATTCTGTATAATTTAATTTGTTCGTAAAAACAGTATTTGTAAGGATATTGCTCGTGTATAAGTAAAGAATTATGTATGCGACCGTTACAAGAAAAAATCGGAAAAGGAAAGGTAGTACGAAAATGTGCGGCAGGAGCCCGTGAGTGTGTGTGTGTGTTGGTAGGTCCTACAGCCAAGCAGCAATGTTCGCATTATTGTGTTCCGCAGGGATAAGATAAGACAACTGAGTATTCTATGTTAGTCCTCAGAGTTGGCATCGCATTTGGAGTCTTAGAATCTCTCTTTGTATTTCAGTTTCGAGATTATAGTCATGAGAATTAAAAAGGCTATGGGTCTCTGATCCCATTTACCACCTGTAGCCTGTAGTGCTCCTGTGCCTTCTCCTTTGCCATAAAAAACCCTCTTTGGGGTGAGTGTAGCCACTTGACAGGGTATTGATTCTCTCAAAAGCAAAGGTGACCGAATGAAGCAGTGAATGTCCAAGCGGCGAGTTTAAGTAGTCCCGTCAGAGCGAGCAAAAAATATTTTAGCGCGTGCATTCTCAATAAGGCAGTCTTATACGTTCGAGAAGTCATGCTGCCAAATTGAATACACGCTCTGAAATGTGTTTTGCTACTTGCTACGGACTAGGTACTTAAACTCGCCGCTTGGACATTCACTCCTGCATTCGCTCACCTTTGCTTTTGAGAGAATCACTACCCTGTAGTCTGTAGTGCTTGTGTGCCTTCTCCTTTGCCATAAAAAAACCCTCTTTGGGGTGAGTGTAGCCACTTGACAGTCCTCGGATACGATAGTGATCTACGTAATGCGATTGGTAAAATAACTTCAATTTCTTATTGTCAGTATTCGTAAGATTCAAAGTTAAACAATTTTATTAAAATTATTGCAGTTATTCAGGAGCTGGACTGAATAATGTATTTTAATCTAATTGTAAATAATAACTTACCGTAAATAACATTGATACTCAAAACAATACACTATTAAATTTATTATGTTAAAGGAAATCTTACACTTTTCATTATAATAACAATAAAATTAATAACAGTAGGTAGGTACATTTTTTTGTTAAAAACCGTTAAGTATTTAAAGGAATGCACCTTCTTAATGTAATTTACTTAACAAACAGATTCATAAAACATTATGTATTCCATTAACGTGTCTTAAAGTTTTTTCCTATGCATTGCGTGAGTGAATGTTTAATGCATGTGGTATTTATCTATGCAAATATGCACTTTTTCTTAAATTGTTTATTAATTACTAAATCGACACAGTCTTGTTAATAGAACAAAGCACAGATGAAACTCGACAACAAATTCTACGATCAACCATTTTAATTATTAGGCTGCCATAGAACCGTGTCACAATAACAGTGTCAAGAAGAAATTACGTCAAATTGTATCATTTGCTTTCTATGACAGAGTTCTATAGTGGCTTAATAATTAAAGGTGTAGATACTGATACTGTACTGCAGGGAGCATTGTACTAGGTACTATCCAAACTTATAAAGATTAGTCTCAGGCCTTTTAATTTCCATACAAAACAAAACGAAATCATAGATGAAATAAGAATTACTTCGTAACCAAAATCCACTAGACACAGAATAATCCCGGAAACGCAAAAACCTAAACAAACCCTCAGCGACTCACCGAAATCCCGCAGCGGCACATAAATCACTCACACACACAACACATGCGCGCGGGCATCAGTTTTCGGATCACGGCTCGGCGCGCGCGGTTCGGGGAACGTGCAACCGGCGCGCGCGCTGGGGGCACTGTGAGTGGAGCAAGGACTTGAAGCTTTGATTCATAGAATAAAGTAATTATTTTTTTGTCTGTATTTGAAAATAAAGGCACCACTGGGGTAACATTTAAATTTGAAGTAAACGATTGTAATTTGTTGTGTAATCCTATTGTTTAAGTTGCTTGTTGTATAAGCTCTAAGGGTTTAATAGGGTTAAAATTTTGTATGACATTTTAATTGTTAAATAATATTAAATTACTTATGAATTTGAGAAGAGAAATTCATTTGTCTGAATGACGCTTAAGTGGCTGAACTGATTTAGATATATTGAGGCTTAAAACTTAAGAGGCTTAAAGCTTGTTACTTAAAAAGAAAGAATGTTCGCTTTGAAACGGTATCAAAACAAAATATCATAAATACTTACAAGAATGAGAAAATTCAAAGGTGGTCAATATCTTGATTCAATCAAGTAATTAATTATTTATGAGGAGGAATTAACATAGGTACGCGAACGCGCATTCATTGTTACATTACGTCATAATCGCCCAGAAATAGTAGGAATCATGTATGTTTATATTCATTTAAGTATTATTGTATTTTATGATTGCAAAAAATGACCTTCTGCTGGAGTTTCTTGCGGCGCTTCTTCTTCGCAATGATGGTCTTGTCCGAAGCGGTGGTAGATTCAGTCCAGATAACCGACGTGTAAAAGAGCCCTCATTTGGCCAATTTCCTGAATAAATATTTTGAATTTTACATTGAATTAATTTAAGACTTTATTATTGTATTTTCTCGTCGTAGATAGCACAGTGGTTTCTAAGAATGACAAAATGAATTAAGTATAGTTTTATTACTTTGCTAAACTTCAGCTAGCTAATACGATTGAAAAGATATTATTAATCAACTTAAGATAAGAAATTTCTTTATTAAAATATACGAGATAGTAAAAATAACAAGCCATGCATGATGTTTAATCGAATTTGACACCTTTCTCGAATTTGGATCATGCTTTCAGCCTCAAAAAGATAACAGAGCACTATAATACTTACAAATTCGGATTACAAATAGGACTACAACATCTTCTTTGGTCAGTCGGGAAAAATATGTAACTAATTTATACGCACTAACGAGTCAATCGGTGTATATTCGTCGACGAACTCGACAGGCGAGTTGTTGAGAGAAGCACACCCCCAAATCAACGTTTTCCTTTGTTCTGATAAGTGCTTGTAATCATTTCCAAGCCGATCGGCTTTTGGGGGATTCAACGGTTTGGAAGACGCCGTTTATGGAGACGATAAGAATATGGTTTGATTCCTAGAAAGAGAATAATGTTCACAATGATTCAGAATTGAGTGAAAACCGGCCTTTGCCCGCATTTTCACCCGTTTGGAACTCGTTTATAGCTATTCCCTAGGGAGCATTATATCTTATCTTACTTTATACAGGGTGTCCCATAATGGACACGTAATTGGGATACACCCATTTTTAACAATGTATGAAAATTTCAAAACCATTTCGAGGAATAGGCTTTTCGAATTGATCCCAGTAGTTAGATTTAAAAAATATGTTACAATGAATTAATTATATTAAAATTAACAAATGACCTTCATTTGACCCCTAAATGCCCGTCCCAATTGCGCTGTATCAAGCACTTTTGTGGTTTTACATAAAACATAAAACCTCTCCAATATTTTATTTTATAAGTACAATTTAGATATCTAGCTGACACCTACGTTTGAAGACAGCTGTTGTCATGTCAAATTTATTTGTTTACAAATTGAGTGTAATTCTTATGATTAAATTTTCACATATATATATTGATTAAATTAATATATTAATGAGACCATTTCTCTTTTGAGTTATGTGTGATAAATGTTAATAATTTGGGTGGTAAGGTTTTACAAGAGTTTCAAAAAGACGGCATCAACATTTATTGTAGAAACTCATGATTGGAAGTATGCAATCCGCCTTTCCAACAAATTTAATGTGATTGTGTTAAGTAAATCTAGTCTAGAAACAAGGTCATGTAGGAAGTGTTGTATTAACTGAGGTCTAGGTATAAGCAATGGTTGAATGCTTATAATACTCCTAAATAATAAATTATACCATATTGCGATTGTTTGTTTACATTATGTTTGAATGACGTTCGTCTATTATGACTTTGAAAACAGATCACAGATAATAAAACATCTTCTTTCTAACTCTTAGACGAAGTATACCCGTTCTTTATAAACATATACGTCATCTTGTCGTTACAAGTAGGTAAGGTTACTTTAATTTAATAAATTATTTTAAATATCAATAATACATTTAATCATGAAATGCTTCAAATTAGTTTCTTATAAAAGGCTATTCGTTCGAATAAAAATGTAAAATCAAGCAGTTATTTTTTTTGGTGTATCCCAATTCTGACACCGGAGATAGCCCACCCCTAGACCTACCAAACCAGGCAATTTTTTTTTTGTTTTGGTAATAATTTTCATACGAAACTAATTATCATTATTGGCAATATCTCGAAAACCGTGGAACTTTTACTGAGGTCATGTTAGGCTGGTTTGGTAGGTCTAGGGGCGGGCTATCTCCGGTGTCAGGCTTACGTGTCCATTATGGGACACCCTGTATTATAAATGTGAAAGTTTGGATTTTTGTTACTCAAACACGCCAGAACGGCTGAACAGATCTGGATGAAATTTGGCACTGCGATAGATTTTAGTCTGGAATAGCACAAAGGCTACTTTTTATCCCGGAAAAATGTACGGTTCTCGCGTACGGAGTCGCGGGCAACAGCAAGTACTTCGATAAAGACTAGCCCGCGCAGAAGTTGTTAATCACTTCCCCTCCGGAACTGTTATATTTGCCGTGATAACAAAACCCTTGGAGTAGCTATGCCATGTTTTATCCTTTCCTGTCGTTGTGACATTTGAATTAGACGGATAAGGACAAAGCATGGCTTAGCTACTCCATGGTTACTCCACGTTTATAAGTAAGGGCATTCATGTATCTCGGGCCTATAACTATCTCTGTATTAAATTTCACATCGATCTGCGGGCTTATTATGGTCGCGTATCGCTATAGATAAAACATCCGTCACTTTCTAACAAATATGTAAGTGTGAGAGCGACGGATGCTTTATCCACAGTTACAAACGCGGTCATACTACGGCCCTCATTAGCCAATAAGCGGTATCTCAAAATCAATCGTTAAAACAAATTCAATCCTCTTCTGCGGGCCTCGTATGGCTGCGTCTATATCGCGTGTCGAATGTGGATAAAGCATCCGTCACTCTCGTTCTTATTTACGGGACAGAAGGTGACGGATGCCTTATCCAAACTTTGTCACGCGATAAATGCGGCCATATTAGGGCCCCTGGTAGCAATGAGGTTGCGATTACTACTAGTGTTTATCTGAGATGCTCTCATTTGGATTAGCAGGGCATAATAAGTCCCTGTTGACGCGAAAGCGCGATAACCGTTACAAACAAACACTTTCGTATTTTATTATTAATTGTTTATCGATATTCCCTCGAAAATTAGTAAACTTTTTGGAATAGAAAGTATCTAATCGGAGTAAAAGCCATTTTCATGCCAAAGGGGTTTGGGTAAAAGTGTTGTCACTTGTAAAAGTCATACATTAACAAGGTCATTCGTTAAAGTGGTAAATTATGATAGAATTATTCAAAATAAACATATTTTAATGTAATACTCTTAAGTGCATCGGAGCCGAGATATTTAAATATACCTGGGCGTTCTTTTAGTATCAAAACTGAATACTTAAATCTTTAATATCTCCGCTCTGATATTATTTAACGCCATAAATAACGCCATAAATTGTATATGATGTGTGTTTAAAGGTCCTCTAAATAACTATGTTAAAATTACCCGTGGCCGCTGAAAAAACATTCAATTTTCTACATACAAACTTACCCAATGCCCTTTCATTAAAATCGGTAAAAATATAGGCCAAACAGACAAACAATCGGATAGAGTTACTTTCGCATTTATATTTATTGGCTAGTCACATTATGCAATGGTTCTGAAGTAGTTCATAACAGAAACTATGATACTATAAAGTTTATTATAGGCCTGCGGTAATTCGAAACTACTTGATGCTAATTGATAAATCAAACAAAACGATCAATAGTGGGTGTGTTTTATAGACTTCGATTGTGATGTTGCGTAAACATGCACTGGAGATTGCTTTTAGTCTTTTGCTGCTTACTTGATGCTCCTTTCTAACTTTAAAAGCATTTTATTACACAGTTTGGGTGTCCCTTAAAAAACTCGCTTTTTAAAACAAGAACAAACTGCTACCATGCATGAAATTTTACCTTTAGCTATATAGAGTAAGTAACGTTAACGTATCGTAACCAAGAAAATGTGTATGGCGATTTGGTTATAGCGCCTTGTGTCCATATTTACTTAGTACTTAAATCTGATAGTAAGTTGTTGTTTACTTAGTTGTTTAGAACACGTTTTTGAATAGTCAAGGCGAGCTACAGAATATCTTTCATTACAATTCTATATACGTACGTATTATACTAGTAACGTGGGAACAACAATGTAATAAATATTTTATAGCTTTAGAGCTTTCGTATAATCATAATTTAAATCTATAAATTAAAGGACAACATTTCGCGACATCACTGTTGAAGGAAGTCGTAAATATTATTTAACTTAATAAAAAAACAGAATTTTGTTTTAATAGCGAAGCAAAACAGGTGTAAATCATATAGGATTAAAATACGGCATTGGGTTTTCATTAAAAAGTGTCTGGTAAGTAAGTATAAATAGTTAGAAGTATTTTTTGACTCCATGTGAGGAGCGTGGAACCAGTGTGCGGTTTAATGTACTAAAGATTTACACTTCCTGTAACACTTTGCCTAAGGTTCGATAAATCCAGGGTGATCCCTGTGACTTTTTTTATCCAAAATGGGTAAAAAATGGGTCACTTTCGCGTTCGAGACGGTTTGCCGCGTGAACAGCAAATTACACTCGAGGCACTGACGTTAAGAAAAAATCCTATTGACATCTTCCGTTGAAAACACCAAGGTTATACGATCACGAGAATACAGAGGCAGGGAGAGCATTCCAATCCTACGTCCGAGCCATCGGAAATTCGACTAAATGCATGCGGATGGAAGTCTTCCTGGGGCCCTAACATGGCTGCGTTTATCGCGTGACATAGTTTGGATAAGGCGTCCGTCACCTTCTGACACGTAAATAAGTAGGTATGACAGTGACGGATGCTTTATCCACATTTGACACGCGATATAGACGCAGCCATACTAGGCCCACTGAGTAGTGATTTTTTCAAAAGCAAAGTTGAGCGAACGCAGGAGTGAATGTCCAAGCGGCGAGTTTAAGTAGTCCCGTCAAAGCGAACTCTCGCCGCTTGGACTTCACTCGTTCATTCGCTCACCTTTGCTTCTTGAGAGAATCACACCCCTGCATTCACTCACCTTTGCTTTTGAGAGAATCACTACCCTGGTCTGGATTATACCTACTCATAAGCAAGGCATATGGAAAGGTTATTAATTATTTAAATTATTGATATCGTCTTTACAAGGTTTGTATCAATACATGGTATTAAGAGATATAAAAAGTCCAAGAAACAAGTGATAATTGACTGAAATAATTATAGTTCATTCTTGCAGTTCTCTCTCAGTACTAAACATATGTGCCGCATATTCAGAATTTTGGCAAAAAGTACTATCAAAAGGATTTCAAACGAGCGGCAGGTGGAGAGTCAGTAATCCGCATAGTTAAATCACTTAGTCATGCGTTTGACACAAGCAATAATAGACCATGTGCTACTGTAATAAGGGATTTGACGAAGGCTTAACATCTGAGGGCTTGTTATACGTCTTTATCCTGGATTTTACGACGTACCCGGTAACTCCTCTCTGCGTAAAACGTCGTTTTCATCAGAATTTACACCTTTCGCTAGAGAGAGCAAGGCGGCCATGTTTTATTAATTTGGAACTCAATGATTTACACAGAGGTTTAGAGGATGTGAATATGTCTTATTTTAAGACGATAGGTATATTGTGTTCTTTTCGTTATAGTAAACTTGTAAGTTAATGTTATACTAGGGTGCGCTTCAATCAGTCTAAAAACATTTTGTCTAATTTCCTTTAACTAACCACGAAAAGCATGATGAACGTTTAGCATAAAAACCAATTGTATAATTTTATCAGGCATACGATCGAATAACAAAACACTCATTTAGTATAACTATCATTTTCTTGCTATTATGCATTTTAAGTCAATTTCTTCTAACTAGGTTAGGTTAGGTTAGAACTGTGACCACACTAATAGTAATGAACATTATAGTTTAAGAAATTAGGTATGCATTTCGTTTTATGCATCATAATTATTATATCGTTGGTTTATTATAGAAATCGAAATAATGCAATTGGTGTTATGTAAAATGAAAATTAGTACAATTGTTTTTATTTAACCCTAACCTATCTTTTCAGTGCTATTTATTATTACATACAATATAAATATCTGTTTGTTTTTATTATTTTTTTATATTATTGATGATTGAATATCTCATAATGTGTCAAGGGGTTCTTGCAACACATAGTACACCCAATTTTATCAGAATCCGCTTATGTATTAAATCCGATTCGACCCTGTAAAGTACGAAATAAGATTGCTTTAGCAAAAACCCAAACGCAAATGCACTTTTTTAGCGAAGAAGGAAGTACAGTCAAGCAAAATCATAAAACACATGTGCGAAGGAAACAACACCTTGGTTAGTCACTGCTTTTTAAAAACTACACTACAGTGTTTATTACGTGTCAATAAGGTTCTTTATTAAGTGACATTATGTTTTGCAGCAGAAATAAAGTTTGTCATATTACAGGAGGGGATTCACGCTCCGCCGTTTTTTTTTCTTATATCCTGTAGGTGTCCGGTGTGCCCACTGATTGAGGATAAGCCGGTTATGATGGGTTTTTAATTTGTCTTCGATTGTTTTTTTCCAGAGGGAGTGCGATTGTAGCCCAGTGTGCAGTGATTGTGGCGATTTCAAGGTTATGTTGCATTCTTGGGGTATTTTGCACGTTAATGATTTTGTGTCATCATTTCATCAATGTATTAAGTAACGGTGATAAAGTGAAGGTAAGTACTATTATATTTTTAGAGTTCCGTACCAAAATGTAAAAAACCATCATTTTGGAGTCTGTCTGAATGTTACGCCTTAAAAATAATTAATAATAATAATTGTAACAATGTCTTAAAAAATGGTAAAGTAAATAATGTAGATACAATTTTTTTTTAAGATTACGTAGGTAGGTACAGTCACCGGCAATAATATAATATCATCCAACATTGGGCTCAAAAATATCTGACACCTCTTTATTACTGGAGGCATAAAGGCGTGTCAGATATTTTTAAGCGCAATGTTGGATAATATATTATTGCCGGTGACTGTACCTGTTCAATCTTCGATATTCCGAGACACTTATTGCCTTTGATATCAGCAACATCACATTGTCAACGTTTTTTTTTCCTTAATTAATGGCTTTCACTCCTTGTTTTAACAAGGTGTATTGCGCCAAATCAAATCAAATCAAATCAAATCAAATAAGTTTATTTGCTAGAATACAGTAATTAAGTTGTTACAAAATAATGTTCCAGTGTATTCAGCCCGCATGCAAGCGTGCAAATATTTTGTTGAATTTAAATCTAACACAAACAAATACATTAATTCAATTTAACATGTCAAAAATAATAATAATAATATGGCTTATAATACATTTATATTAAATTTTAAATAATCATGAACACTATAAAAACATTTATCCATGAGCCATTTTGTCAATATGCGCTTGAAAAGGTTTCCTGTAAGCGACTTCATACTTTCTGGTAAATGGCCATAAATCGGCCAGTATCGAGTTTTAGACAATCGCCATGGACTTATTAGAGAAACAAGTCCATGGATATTACACGCGAGGACAATTGTTCGGTTAAAGAGATTTACTCTGGTGGACTAAACAGAAACACATGGGGTCAACGTTACCGACCGTAGCTCTTATTTATTTGACAGTACCTGCGACCGAGTTAAAAACAATAACATAACATAAGGGTCTGATTTTCGGACAAAACACTATTTCACCTTTTTATCGCCAACTAACTACCTACTACATACATATATACCGCCTTTGCTGTTAAGTGCTAACATATAATTTATCTTGAAATCAACGCCTGACCTATTAACATAGCACAATGGGGAATATCGCATCACAATCAGTTCAGTAGTGCTCGCAAGAACTCAAATTACAGCTTGGCTGGCCCGTGGGAATCACAACGGGTTTTTATCACAATGCTTTCGTTTACTGACGTTACTGTTTGTTTGAGCCGTTATATGAGTTATTTTGTTTTTGCGTCACTTTCGAATCAAGTTAATGTACCTATCATGAGTTTTTGGCGGATTTTGACGAAGCGTTATGCCTTTAGGAGTGCTGCCTACGAAGCTGGAGGTCCTGGGTTCGATTCCCGTGTATGGGCAATTAGCGAGTATTTGTAACGGAGTCTTACTGCCGCACTCAGATACGTCAATTAAATTTAATGCTTCATTAAAGTAGCTGCTGTCACTTTCTTTGCTATAGCAATAGAATAACACAACACGTCACTAACCAACCATTAACTTTAATTGACGTCTCTGAGTGCGGCAGTTAGATGTTTTCTAAGGATTTAAGTATGTAGTTCTCTAAGTACTAAGTATGTTTAACGTAGCCTAGTACCATTTGTAGAAAACATCCAGGACAGAAACAAATACTCGTGTTTTTTTATATTTGCCCATACCGGGAATCGAACCCGGATAAAGTTAGTACCTACTAAGTAACTGCACCTAGCTGCGTCAGAATCAGAAAATGTGATCAATATGTGGCTGTGCGGTGACTGACGCCGCCACATACAGACAGTCAACCAATTTGATTCCTAGGTCAACGTCACTTTAACATAGTCCAAAGTGGCCTAGAAATCTAATTGGTTGACTGTACATTACATAACTATTCAATTAAATGGTTAGAAACCCCTATACGATGGCGACCCCTACTTTCAAAACTGATATCCCATAATCCGACCAACCGAAAAATTCCGTGAAATCTAGCTAAAAACCATTCCTATATAACTAGCTTTCTTTTAAAAACTAACTCATCCGAATCGGTCCATCCGTTTAAGAGCTACCATTCCACAGACAGACAGTTTACACCCCTCTTTTTGCGTTGGAGGTTTAATTAAAACATCACCCATTTCTCGGGCATGGGTCGATAGAGAATGCGTTAAGTTATGAAACTAAACACCGATCTCCGATGGAATTCATAGACACGATGGAGCGATCGTCACTTAAACATAATCAATGTAATAAAATTACCAGAAGCGCGTTACGATTAAAAAGCATTGGGTTCTGTCGAAATTATAAATAAATGTCGCTTTTCGTGACATGCGTAAAAATACTTAACAACAGTTTTGAAAAACATTTCCTCATTAAAAAACTTTAATTTGAAATGGATTTTAGATATAATGTTTTTTTTAAAGGTTCTTGATCAATATTATTTATCTATGGTGATGTGGATTGCCCCAAGATGTAATTACCTTTGTTGATGAAGAAGAACTTACACACACGCGTATTGAATTTTTTTTTTCTGGCTTTCTCATGGTGGCCTTACACCATCCTTCCTATCGTCCAATCGGCATGACGCTACCGATTGGATCAGTTAGAATTGACCGTGGGTGGGAGTGGATTGGCATGACAGTTATACGGCACAATCGAAATTCGATTCTTTTGGCTTGATAATTCCGATTGGACCGTGTATGGCGGTCGACGATCGTCAGTTCAGTCTGGTCAAGATTTTAACCTCTCGTGTGTCGAGATAGCGTTTTTCATAACAGTGTCTTGCTTCTCAATTAGAGGAGTAACTAACGTTAGAAGTTTCATGTAAGTTTCTTCATTCATTCGTAAATAATTACAATAATCTTTTGGCGTAATCCTCAATTTGTATGGGTAAACAGTTTTCTTTTCATTAACCACCGTTTGCACCACTCTGCTCGATCTTTTCTTTTTTTTTGTTTCGATCTCACGAGTAAAATGCCCAAAACGGCTAAAACCGAAACTGATCGTGTGTGGTGTATATAGACGAACTGTAGATTGGATCAAGCCTACAGCGTCATGCCGATTGGATGATAGGAAGGATGGTGTATGGCCAGCATCAAAAGTAAATCATAAGCTGTTCCTCGAGTGTAAGTTGCTCTTCACGCGACCAACCGTCTCGAACGCGAAAGTGACCATGTTATTCATACGAGAAACGCAAACGCGATCGAGACGTTTTTGTGTATGTAAAAATACACTAGAGGCTAAGTGAATGAATACCACAAAATACCCCCCAAATGTAATTAGGGAACCCTAAAGTAGCTCAACTTTGCTGCTCGCGTGCCATTGCAGCTATTGAAAGATTCCAATAAAATCGGTTTTATTGCGCACTCCACGCGTGAAACGGATTGAAACGATCGACGTCACTTTAATATTCGAAGTTAAAGGTTACGTTAGCTTCAGTTTTTTCTTTCGATTTGCTTTTTTACAAAAAAAATTATAAAACGGTACCCTTATAGGATCACTGGTGCGTCTGTCTGTCTGTCCGTCCGTCTGTCACAGACAATTTGCTCCGAAGCTACAGGACCAAAATATCAGGTGAAATTTGGTAGGATGGTGTAATCAAATATGACCCCAAACACAGAATGTGCAAAGTACTTAACTATTTTTTTTTAAATAAGGTTCATTTTCGGGGGACTAATTAGGAATTTAAAAAAAATATTTTGCAAACCTTACTGTGTCGTATATCAAATGAAAGGGCTCGTTATGAGAATCTCAAATATATTTTTGTTATTAATGTAAAATAAATCGTTTTGATTTTATTCATGAAAGAAGACGATCTCCCTCTGATCTCCGAAACTACAGAGCCTAAATTTTTTTTTTTTTTTTTTACAAAATGTTAGTTCATTGCTTGTAGATTACAGGAAAACCTATAAGAATTCTATAAAAAAAATACGTATGTACGGAACCCTCTCCACGCGAGTTCAACTCGCACTTGACCGGTTTTTTAATTCCTCACATAAGTCACGTGTAAAGACTTCATCACAAAGGTCCTTGGCTGAACCGTCACGTAAACGCTGAAATGAGTGTGAGACCGCCTTACAGTTTTTGCCTCGGGTTGGATCTTGGCTGTTTTGCCGCGGGGCACGTCTGGACATGCCTTAATTAACTTCTGTCACTTAATTGAAACGGGTGTGTTGCAAAAAACAAGATATATCATGTCAGTGTTAATTTAATATAGGTTTTGTGTGTATATAATGTAATTGTTTTATAGTACCTACAATTAAGTGTTTAGATACATACATACATACATACATCTATATATATAAAAGGCAAACCTGCCTTACGAACTTTTATATCAACGCACAGCCGAAACTACTGTACCTAGAAACTTGAAATTTGGTACAGGGGTTCCAATTTTTAAATAAATTGCTATTGCTTGGTTAAAAGACCAATTTCTAATAATCTAACGTATGAAGCCTATAGAATACGAAAACGTTAGGTTGACTATTTTTTCCCATCATAACCATTGGGTAGGCAGGTAAGTCGGTACTGATATTTTGCTCTAAACCTAACGTTTGCATGTTCTATAGGTTTCATACTTTCGATTAGTATGTAATTGGTATATTAAACAAGCAATAGCAATTTATAAAAAAAGTTCATTTTTAGTTTTTTTTTATTATGGACTGTACTGGACTGAAAATTTTTCAGTCAACCTATTCGCCGTATATTACTATATTACCATAATAAATTTGATATAAAATACTCATCGAATAAACAGCTGGGTGAAGGTCGACTCCTATTCGGATCTTAGACCATACCCCTTACAAGCCAAAACACCGAATGAACTAATAATTTATACTTTATCGCAGATTAAATCATCATTTCGGGAACAAAGGGAATCTGTTCACGAGCCAGTCTATTCCTCATTCATCTTAATCAGTAAATCCATTAATTACTAGCCCGTCAGTGGTGCTCGAAACATTCTCACTTTATAAACTCCTAAAGAAAACTCAGGCGAATTGCGATCGAGATTGATACGGACAGTTTTCAACCCCAACTCAAAAAGAGGGGTGTTTTTAAATAATAGTAAAAAAATATGCCTTGTGGTGTGGCTTCTAAAGTTATGACACCAAATAGAAATGAGGCTTTATTAGGTTTCTTATTTCTGCTACACATTTGTAGGAAAAATAAGTAACCATCGCTGCTCGAGACCGATTCTTACTTGACCTATTGCTAGCTTTATCCACACTTAAGAGGATCCAGTTACATGCACAAGTAAGCTATTTATATTATAACAACGAATTGGTAAAATAGCGCAAAAAAAATTAAACTTATCCGGCCTGTCCGCGATTTGTTCCGTTGTAAGATCGATCGGGCCAATCATAAAGATGAATTGTTATCTCCGGCACGCTGGTACAGTCGACGGCATTAGTACAGGTTCACCAACATTTGCTAAAAAACGTTTTACAAACTTCGTTTCATTTTTTTGTAAAACGCTTTTTTCCGAAACTGTATCTAATCTTATCGTACTGTACATACTTCGACCCTTTAGGATCTTTTGTGCAATTACCCTCTTACACACTCAGCTGTTCGAATGTGCAGGTTTCCTCACGATGTTTTTCCTTCACCGTAAGAGCATCGGATAATGCACTTAAGTTAGAAAAACGCATTGTTACATGGTGACCGCGGGGGTTCGAACTCGGTACCTTACGATTACGAGTCGACCCCCTAAGCCTAGGCTACCGACGCTCTTTTCTGAAACAGTAAATATTTCAGGATTTTTACGAAACTAACCTGATCTATTCTAATAATTAAAGTTTAGGAAAAAGTGGGTTTTGCAAAAAGATATGTTTGTAAAATGAATCAGTTAGTGAACTGTTGTTTAGAATGTGATTGGATACCGTTAGTAGGTACAGTTAAATGCAATTCACATAGCAGGATTGTTTGGTCTGTTTGAAACTAGTGTTGTTTTTGTTAGATGTAGGTACCGTAAAATGTGCCTACTTTGCTCCCCCATGGGTAACTATGCTCCATAGTAACTATTTCGTAAGTTAAGGTTGATGACAAATTTTCTAAAAAGAATCGATGCAGCCACGCAGTGAATGCAAGCAATATAATGATTTACAATACAGATAACCTCAATATAACCATGGAGCATAATTATTAATTACCCGTGGGGGAGCAAAGTAGGCACATTTTACTATGTAAATTATGTGTGTGATGAACATTAACCCTCTGACTCATAAACGTGGAATAACCTTGGAGTAGCTATGCCATGTTTTGTCCTTATCCGTCGAATTCAAATGTCACAATAACAGGTAAGGACAAAACATGGCATAGCTACTCCAAAGTTATTCCACGTTTATAAGTAAGGAGGTAGATGTATATTTTTTTCAGAATCTTATCACGGTAATAATAGTATAGTTGATAATAGCCTTGGCTACGAAGCTAGCGGTCCCGGGTTCGATTCCCGTATGGGAAAAATGTGTATGTAATACTATGAGCATTTTAAATTTAATAGTGTTACAAATAGAGTATAGAATGCTTCGACTAAGTACAGTCAAGGAATTTAATTGTTGTACCACTATGGAACCCTGTCGCATAACGTTATAATTAATTTTGGTGAAATTTCTTTCATGTGGTTTGACGCTGTCATTATGACAGGGTTCCATAGTGGCATAACAATTAAAGTCCTTGACTATACATTCCAGTTAGTCGCCATCTTTGGTATTACGAGAGCAGGGGCCCTAATATATGGCTGCGTTTATCGCGTGACAAAGTTTGTATAAGGCATCCGTCACGTTCTGGGCCCGTATTATGGTCGCCTTTATCGCGGTGGATAAAGCTTCCATCATTCTCGCACTTACATACTGGTTAGAAAGTGACAGATGTTTTATCTACGTCGATAAACACGACCATAATCGGCCCGCTGACACGTGAAGAAGTACGAGAGTGACGGATGCTTTATCCACATTTGACGCACGATATAGACGCAAGCATACTAAGCCCGCTGATCGTGGAACTACCGAGTTTAGCATATGTGGGCTCGTTTGACCTCGCTTACTCGATTTATCGATTTAATTGTTTAAATTATCAAAATCTCCACTTATGGCATCAATAGTACTAAAGTAATAAAGTCCGAGATTAAAGTGATGGTGTCTGGAATACACTTCGTTCCGTGGGAAGCCCACCTGCCCGCAAATTGCACACGGGTTTTATTGTGGCCGTTGTGATTCTCCACAAGTAAGAAAATCGATAAGGGTTGATTAATTAGAACTTCGTAATTGTATTACCTAATTAAAAAGTCCTTTCTTAGATACTAGGTAGATATAGTCGTGGTATGAACAGGTTCGTTACTTTAAGACTCTATTACAAAGCTGTTAAGGTCCAAAAAAGACGAACCTTTTCAATCTTTTCATACCGCAACTACCAATACAAAAGTTTATAACACTTTTATTAGATCATTTTGTAACATATAATATAACACAACACAAAAAAACACAAACTCATTAATTTATTATAGGTACGACGATTGTCAACCGACGAATAAATAGCGCCGCGTCATGGGTTTCTCATCCCCTAAGATTTTTGTAGATGTTATAAAAAACTAAGTTTGTACGTTTCCGTTTTTTCTTTTATTAATATTTTCTTAGCTATTGGTAAATACCTACTGACTACTGTTTGTGACTTTCCGTCATGGGCTTATTCTACTCTGTAAAAGATTATTGCTTTTGCGTTATTATTTACTTAACAGTACCTACCTACTGCCGGCCGAGTTATAAACAATACAATAATATTATGTACAAAGCAATATGTTTTTACCGATTAGAATAGAGCTCCAGGTGGATCCAGATAGCCAATAATTTATTTCTTGAAGTTATGTCTATGTTCTTTATTTAATTTTTCACATGGCATCAATTCTACCTATGAAACAAGTTGTCACATTATGAGTCTAAACAGTCGCAATGCATTTCGTTTTACCTTGCCAACTATACTTTGATTATTCTAAGATGATGCCTGTGACAGCTCATATAAACACTTATCGAACTTATTTCTTTAACTTAACATAAATAATACATCGGTACAAACCTAGCGACGCCGTCCAGGTATTTTAATTACTAACCGCCTATTTTTAAACACATCGCTTGTGAGTATAACGTGATTTAAATTACGAAGTACGGCTGTCACAGGCATCATCTTAGAATAATAGGAGTATAGTGATATTTTAAATTTTCCACCATGTTTTTGGGTCACCACTTACTGGTCAGACTCTTGGTCTCGCAGTAGTGTCTTTAATATCCCATCAACAAAAGTCGAATAAAGACCCTAGTAATTTTAAACAATTTACTATCTCTAGATCTTATCAACGCGTCCAAAGGCGATTTATATTTAAATGAGCTTCAAAAACAATATGGAGCCGGTGCAGCTTCCGGTGCAACCGGTCGACTTCCGGCCGCCGCTTGCGCAGGCAATGGACACCTTCTACTTTCTTTATTTGTCCAGGATATATTATTATTAACATTAATTACTACTACAAGTAAACTGCAAGCGAAAAAACCCAACTTATTTAAATGAAAATTTCAAACTGTGTCCGTATGTCGTTCTAGTTCTAAAGAACTCTATTGAACCAATTTAAACACGGTTTGCCTTGACCTTTACCTAATTTTTAGGGTTCCGTACCCAAAGGGTAAAAACGGGACCCTATTACTAATAGGTACTCCGCCGTCCGTCTGTCTGTCTGTCACCAGGCTGTATCTCACGAACCGTGATAGCTAGACAGTTGAAATTTTCACAGAAGATGTATTTCTGTTGCCGCTATAACAACAAATACTAAACACAGAATAAAATAAATATTTAAGGGGGACTCCCATACAACAAACGTGATTTTTTTGCCGTTTTTTGCTATTGTTGTATAGATAATGAATGGTACCGAACCCTTCGTGCGCGAGTCCGACTCGCACTTGGCCGGTTTTTATTCTAGGAACCTTGCGTACAAAACTAAATAAGCGAAAGTAATAATGTTCCACGTACAAATGTATAAACGTGTAGCGTCAATATGCAACGGTATAACGTGATTTATAGCTGTGGGAAAGTTGTAAAATGATAAAGGGCTATTTATATATAATAACGTATTCATTGCGAAAATATTTGATGGTAAAAAATGATTTTAAAGTGGAAAATTATTAAAGCCTCTTTTTAAATTCGCCTAAATACTAGTATTACCCATCACAATAGATTTTTACCCAACTACAGCGAAGCAAAAAGACGGTAATTTTATGACATAGATTAGATCTATTTTATATTCTTAATCCCGCGCCCTGTTTAAAGCTTCTGTATCAGTACAACAACAATATTTCATGTTTTTTTTTTGTAATTGATGTTACTTTTCCATAAGTTCTTACTTAAATACTTACTGTATTTTTATCTTAGTATTTGTTGTGTTCATAAAGAGATATATTAAGGGAAGAATCTGTAGGTATTCTATTGTGCCAATTTATAAAATTATCTTACACTATATGTATGTATGTATGTATGTGGTTGTGTTATCTCCGAAATAAGCAAATAATCGGCAATGCAGAAGATTTTGCGACTAGAAAACAAAGGCATAGGTATCGAACAAAATTAATTCACGATATTGCATTACGGAATGTGAAAGAAATCACGAATCACGAAAAACTATTCACAAACGAAAAAAGCGCCTACCACTTTTATAGTAGCAATGTCATTTGTTTCAATATGTTGCGATAACTGTAGGCGTTTAACTGTGGAGATAAGTGTTTTATTTAACTCTGTATGTATAGATGTTTATTTTATTTTAACGGCATTGTCTTTACCTAAGCCTGGAACCCATTATTCTTAGAGAATGTCAGTTTAAAGCGGCTTTTTTAGGTATTTCCAAGTAGCAATATACTTTAAGCTAGATTTAAGTCTTAACCTTTACTATTTTTAGTAGTTTAGGATGTCTCAGGTAATTTAAAAGCTGAAAGCGTCTCTTGAATGGGAGCTTAAAATAAATACACGAGTTTATGAACCTCCTTTGCTTGGAATCGCATCAGCTGGAGCTTAGACCACTTAGGGGGTGGAACGTGGGTCGACTACGAACTAAGATTCTTAAGTACAGTCTGTAAAAATAGCTATCCAAAGGTACAAAGGGAATATTCGGGCGTATCATTCGACACAATTGTTCATCAATAAGTATGTTTATTTGCTAGCTGTTGCCTGTGGTTTTGTCTGCGTAAAAGTCCTTATCGATACTCGCGGGTAGAAAGTCCTCATACAAAGTCATCAAATCAAATTTCATTTCATCGAAATCGGATAAGTGATTTAGCTGTAAAAGTGTAACAAACAGACACGATTATAGTATAGATTTATTTATTGACCAGCATATTTTCATTTACGCGACATGTAATTACTAATAAGTTATAGCCCTAAGATTTCAAATGCGTTTTCGAGGAGGAGAAGAATAAGATGGATGCTATTAATTTCAACGGCTGTCTTACCCCAACACCGGAACACAATAATGTGAACACTGCTGCTTGGCGGTAGGTTAAAGGCTAAGATGGTAGTCGTAATCCAGACAAACAACTAATATTTTTAACATTGTTGTAAAAAAAACTTGCATTAGAATAAACCGGAGATTTAACAAACTCATCAGTGACTCTATATTCTACTCTGTAAACCATATTGATAATGACATGTTACCATCCGTATTGATTTTAACGCGGCCGCCATAACTGTAAAGTAAATAAGAGCTATCGTAACGTTGACGATACGATAACATATCAAATGCAATATGGCTTTACCACGTAGAATACAGGCTCAGAATTTCTACTTAGCAGCCCACGGAACTTCCTTAAAAGTTTCTTAATCGAATCTAAAAATAAACATGGATGACATGAAAACTCAAATCAAGATTCCAGAAGACTTGAGAATTTTAATTAAAACTACGAAGTACCTGGGCTTTTGAGATTCTAATTGAAATATAATATGAACGGAGATTATTCGTTTTCATTTTGCATAATTTGATTCCTGGTTTAATAGGATTTTCGGTTTTGTGTAAAATGAAGCCTGTTGAATAATTATTAAATTCATACTAATATTATAAATGTGATAGAAACTCTGTCCGTCTGTTGGTCACGACAGGTTTCCTCAGAAACTACAAATGCTATTAACTTGAAGAGCAGGCAGATTGGCACAGTCGTACAACTTGCTTGCCAGCATATGTATTTAGTAAAAAAAAAATGAAGTTAATTTTATAAATAATTGAGAAGTGGTCTAGAATGGGGGTTGAAAAATGAAAGTGGTTTGATTATAGCAAATGGGATGTCATATGAAAGGGCTCAATCTGCACATTTCAAAACTATTTTTTTTCATTTTCTGTGATGTATTTTTAATTTATAGCCAAAAATGTACAAAAAATGACCGTCCCATCCCCCTTATGTCCGAATTTTACTAACCAAAAAAATCCTGACGTATAGATAATTACTTATATTTTATGGGAAAAATAAACTGAAGTGTTCATTATTTACAGTAAAAATAACAAAAAAACTTTGAAAATCTGTACTAAAATTAAGGCTAGAGTCAAAATGAACCTTATTGCATGGAACATAAAGTTCATAACAAAATGAGTATTTTCTTTTGCGGTTACCAAGCAAATTATCTTAAATACAGGACCCTCGGTGCGCGAGTCCAACTCACACTTGACCCGTTTTTTTATTTAAAAGCAGGATTTCTAGCGGTGGTTCTAAGTTAGATTTCATGAAAATCGGTTTGGCCGTTTAAGAGATATCAGCTCTGAAAGAAGGGGTCAGCATTATATCTGTGGGGTTATTATGACGTAACTGTGCAATTCATTTTACGCTGAGAGAAAAGGACAGAGTTATGTAACTGCTATAGCTCCGTCCTTTACGCTCACCTTAAAATGGACTATGGTGAGGCTTTTGTACGAGCTTAAAAAACGTCACACTCTACCTAATGAAGCTACCAAAACAATATTCTTCAAAGCGTAACCTCAAACATTTTCCTCTGTTTCTAATTCGCTACCAACGGCTCCATTGTAAGTACAATTTCGTAGGAACAATCGAGACACGAGCTTTGAATACATAATAGAAGGTGTCCATAAGCACTTTATTGTATTAAAATGTCCCGGTGGGAGTAAAAAAAGGAATGGGGCCTGTAAAACGGAATGGGTGTTTGACACCGGCGAAATGGGGGAAGAGTAGGTGATAATGGACCTTAATGAAATTGTTAGTGCGCCCCCCCTTAGTGCCTTTTGCGTTTCGGGAGAGTTATATGAGTAAATATAAAAGGAAAAATGGTGACGTATGAAGCTTGAGGTAGTAAAAAAAAGTAATTAATGTTGGATATATTGTGTCAAGAAAACTTAGTTATTAGGTAAAAATCTCGTTCCAAGTGCGAGAAAATGTACTTAAGTAGTATGAACGTGGCTTTTCTCAGAAAGATAAAGTTGTCATCACCTCCCATGAATACCATTTTATGCAAGCTTTTATCTAACTTTTATTTTCATTAAGTACAAAACTTTGAGGCAATTTCGAATTTTGAGGCCTCTATTTTACTGGGTCGGGTGGAAGACGGTTTGATAGTGACATCAACACAAGGGTTAATTTAGTAAGCCAACGAAACTGTTAATCACTTTAGTGCGTTGTCGTAGTAAACTTCAAATTGGGGCTCTACTTTACTAAAAAAAATTATATGGCATAGGGAAGGCAAACGAGCACACAGGCCACTTGATGGCAAGTGGAAACTGTGACCATAGACATTCGCATTCACAAGACTGCAATCCTAAGACTGCAAATGCGTTGCCAACCCTGAGGACTGAGATGGAATGCCTCTATGCTAGTCATTACACCGGCTGTCTTATCCCCAAACCATTATTTTGACATGACATTTATTGTTATCAAGTTGGCCGCCATTACTGTCAAGTAAATAAGAGCTAACGTAACGTTGACAATACGATAATATGTCAAAATCAAAATGGTTTTACCATTTAGAATGTCATATGACAAGTTTGGCAATGACAATGACAATAGGTTCTAAGTATGTTATTTTTTTTTATTGGATTACTGCGCATAGTAAATTAATTCAATGAGAGCTAACCGACGATATGCCCCTTAGCATATAGTCTTACACCACAGTATAATAAAGAGTACTACCGTACAGTATGGTCACTCTCTGCCTCCCGTCAAAAGTGCTGCCCACCCGCTCTCGGTTACCTCACAGTTACCGGCTGGCAAGGACGCGACGACGTGGTGCGCAGAGCCACGTAAAATATTTTTCACTTCTCATGCTCTTAAAATGTTACTTTAGTCTCTGCACATCGGGACTAAAACTCCGTATTAATCTCTATTTTTAGGCTGTGGAAATAACCTCAAAATGACAACTGCGCAAAAATATTTAAAAATAACGATTTAATTTCGTGAAACACGATTAATAGCTTAATTGATACTTCACTCCTGCATTCGCTCACCTTTGCTTATGAAAGAATCACTACCCTGTACACCTCGCGTTAAGTTTATAAAATGTTTAATTGAAAAATACTTAGTTCATTGAGTCGTTATCGCAGTAAACTCACAATGGTCGCGCCATAGCCCGTATTGGCGCTTATACTTCATAGCAACTTACGCATTTTAAAGAAGATTCAAAAACTGGATCGACAAAAAAAAAAACATAGAATCTGTTCACAAAATTTCATGAGAATCGGTTAAGAATTGCGACCTGTAGAGGAGAACATCCGGACATATAAAAAGCAAATTGGTCGAGTCAAAACATAGATCTTCGCTAACGCTTCGGTCAATAATAATCAGTGATCGGAAATAGGTGAGCTAATTTACCTAAACTTGACGCATATTCATTCATGCGTGAGTGAGATGGGAATACATTATTGAATGAACATGCATCAAGTTTAGGTAAATTAGCTCACCTATTTCCGATCACTGATAATAATCTCAGAAAATAGAGTTAAAAATGTTTTTGTTTATAATTAATTACAAGCATACAAAATAATTCGACGCCGCTATTACAAGGTCATCTCATATTGCGTTCCCGATTCGCGAACGCACTAAATGGCGGCAACCCTAGCATGTCTTATCTCACTCACACAAGCATGGTACGCGTTCACGTACACGAGCTTAGACTGTGTGCGTAGCAACGCATTTGTTTCATACATTTTATCGCCATTGTCCGAGGTGTGCTTACACCAAACATGCGTACATAAGCAGCAGCTGCCCTAATACATTATTCTTCTATTTTATTTATGACGGCGGTCCATTGCGGTCCCGCATTGATTGCGCCAGAGTCAAGTTAGTGAGGGTATATCAGTAAAGAAAATAACATTAAAAGCCGGACATTTTTCCCCGAAGTATACAGGAATTCTTAATATAACCAATGACGAAAAGGCAATGTAACCGGTTGGAACGAAACCTTTGACACATTTCACCCAAATCGATTCTGTAATAGATAGGGAAGCAATTTAAATTATTTTGTGTTTCTCGTTGGATGAAAAATCCATTTGTTTCGGTTAATTGAAACGGATTGAAATGGATGGATCTTGTTGGCAGCTTTTTTTTTTAATAATTATCCATTAGTAAGACAATTTTAAGTTTTTTGGCTAAAGGTCAAAATACAGTCTCTTAATAAAATTATTATAGAACTGTTATTACCATGGCAACGCTCATTATAGAATTGTTTTCCCGCTTCAGTTACGATATTAGCGGTTTATATTACGCGAGTAGAAAAAGTAGGTTTGTATAAAATCCTTAATGGTAAGGCGATAAATGCTACTGCTGCTGCTGTCATGCTAAATTAATAAGTATGTACGAGTGTATGTTCTCTATGAGCTCCGAAATGTCACGTCTGATACTGCTAAAATTTTCAAACAATATTCAAATTAGGCCCGCAGGTGATCCTAGATCAGCTAGATCCTAATGTTAGGCAGGACTTGAATTTAAAACGAGTTTTAAGACCAAGCTCTACGTATGCAGTTTTACTCACACTTGGAGTTACTCGATTCTATTACTCCATCTATTTAACTCGTTTTCCCTTGGTGTGACATCAACAATGAGGTGGGACTTGTACGAAGTGAAGTGTTGTGGCCATCTTACAAAGAGAGTGCGACATTTTAGGTGCCTCTTGTATGAATACGTAGCTCAACCCAACTTTCATCAAACTTGGAGTTACCTAAGGGTGTTACCAGACCAATCGATCGATCGTCGATCGACGGCATCGATCGATGGTAGAATTGATTAGTCGACGTCGATCGATAGTTTCTACCAGACGAATCGATCGATCGTCGTTTAGTCGATCGATAGTTCCTTCATCAATTAAAGCTATCAGACCACTCGATCAACGTCGACCGGCAATCGATCGATTGGTTAGTCGAACGATATCCGTCGATCGATAGTTCTACCAGACCAATCGATCGACTTCGATCGACGTCAATCGATGCCGTCGATCGGCGATCGATCGATTGGTCTGGTAACACCCTAAAGACCACCCTAGTAAAACTTAACTTACCTGTTTTTTGGAAATTTTGGAATTTCATTTCCTTAGTGGTTAAAATAGAGGAGTACCGGGAAACTAATTCTACGCGTACGAAATCCGGAGCCTCCTCTAGTAATTACTAATATAATAATCTAAACGATGTTATCAAATTTATAATCCATATATTAATTCCTTTACAAATACAAGTATTAGTTGGCACAACTTTTAATTAACCTCTAAAGCAAATACGAAACGACAAAAACTAAATCAGCGCCCTTCTCCTCGATTTCCCTATATAACTGACCCTTTATGGCACTTTTGGCAATAACCTTAAAACGTCATCAGTGCCCGCTTGTGTAATTATAATATAAAAAAGGCTCTATTCAGGGTCGTTGGCAGACCTGCGTTTAAAGCGGAGTTCAAAGGAAATGAGACCGTTTTACGATAAACCGGGATTAAAAGTTAATTAAACACAGAATGGAGGCTTAACTCGGAAATAACTAAATACTTACCAATAAATTGTATTGTATGCAGGAAATGTTAATTAATGTTTACTTAAAGCATTTTAAAGTTAACCTACTTCAACATTTATATCGATTTTTTTGACGTTTTGTTCGGATTCCAAGCTTTGATTGGGTTTTTATTAAACATTTTTGTGGGCTTTTTATTTCTGACTTAATTACAAATTTAAAATATAACGTGACGTGTTTGACGTGTAAATTTTTATTTATCAATAAAAAAACAATCAATCAATCGAGGAATGCATTTATACAAGCTTACTCACATTAAAAAACAGGTTAATTGTCAAATAAGATTGTTTTAGTGTCAAAAATGTGGGTGCTTAATGATTTGCATAAAAACAAATTTACTAAATAATTTTCAGTTTGCATAATTGCAGATGAGACATAGATAAATTCTTTTGATACAAAATATGTATGATGTTATATGATGTTATAGGTATAGTACGGTCGCCCTTATAAGCAGCTGCACACTTGAGTGTTTTGTCACTTTAACGTCATGTTTGAACTGTTGCACTAATCTGTCAAAGGCGTTAAAGCGACAAGGTACAAACGTGTGCAGCTTCTTATAAGGCCGACTATACCTACCACCTGATCATTATTGTTTTTTTTCTTTTTAATAAATATACTTAATCTTTGTTATATCAAATGGTATTAATAGATATAATTGTTATACAAAATATTGTTATAATAATTGGGTGTTAATTTGAACGTTATGCTACAAATAAATACACGTTTCGTATTTATTCTGGGCGTTTATTATCCATTTCGTAGGTAGTTCAATGAAATTATGTAAAATGTTTCTAGACCGATTGAAGCGCACCCCAAAAATATAAGTAGGATGTTTCGCGATTTAATATGAATGAAATAGTAAAACCAACGCGACCCTTAAACGATTTACAACAAAATTTCATTATTATTTGATGATGTAATCGCTCTAGCAATAATTTAACACAAAACAAAAAAAGCCGCCGTTCACTAAAGAAACTCGATAGGAGCACTCGAAATCAGAATTCCAATAATTGTAGTGCATTCAAGTATGCCTGGGTCGTACAAATTGGCAGTCATCAGAAATAACTAATGGCCCGGGCTTTCTACATTTAAAAAAGAATGCTAGTTGAGTTGCTGTAGCTGTGGCTCCATAGAAATCGTTTATCGCTCTTCCCTCGGGAACTGACGAATTTTCTGGGATAAAAAGTTCCCAATGACCTATCCCGGGGTTCAAGCTACCTTGATTCCAAATTTCATCAAAATTGGTTCAACAGTAAAGCCGTCAAAGCGTAACAAACAGACAGAGAAATTTACTTTCACATTTAAAATATTAGCGTGGATAAGCTTTCATTTAACTTGCTTCGTTAGTATGTTTGTCACTCCTCGGGCCTTAGACAAGATGCCAAACGCTAACGTAAACCATTTTCGAAACTAACTAACGTAAAATGTTTTCACAGGTCTATTTAGGAATTTTAGGTATCTATGCTGTAATTCGCCCTCAGACCAGGTGGAGCGACAATTGCCGCAAGGTGTCTGGCAAGAGCTGGATGAGAGTGCCCACGAATCGTGCTCGTTGGCGTGCAATGGGAGATGCCTATGTCCAGCAGTGGACTAATATAGGCTGATGATGATGATGATGATGCTGTAATCAACGTAGATCCACCGAATTGTACTCTGATTATTCTAAGATGATGCCGGTGACAGCCGTATTTCGTAATTTCAATCATTTACTTTACTCACAAGAGGTATTTAAAAATAGGCGATTTATTATTTAAATTCTTGCAGGCCTAGTATGGCTGCGTTAATCGCGTGACAAAATGTGGATAAAGCATCCGTCACTCTCGTACCTAAATAAGTATATACGTGTGAAGTGAAGTTTTTTATTCACATTTTGTCACGCTATAAACGTATCCATATAAGCCCCGTGGACGGCGTCGCTAGGTTTTTACCGATGTAGTCTTTATGTAAAGTTAAAGAAAAAAGTGTAATAAGTAATAAGTGTTTATATTAGCTGTCACAGGCATCATCTTACAATAATCGAAGTATAGAATTCATTAGTTTGGTGACTAAGCAGATGATTTCATTACTGGACTAAATAAAACTGGCCAATTATAAATCAGATTCGCATACGAAGGGTTCTACCATTAGTTCTCTACCTTTTGGCAGAAATTTGTTTCCCAACCGCTTGATTTTGTCTGTAAC
The DNA here is from genome assembly GCA_948252455.1 of Acleris cristana. Lineage (NCBI taxonomy): Eukaryota > Metazoa > Arthropoda > Insecta > Lepidoptera > Tortricidae > Acleris > Acleris cristana. Next base: position 1,148,854 of record OX411785.1, read on the forward strand.
TGTAAATATTTCAGGATTTTTATAAAATTAACCTAACCTAACCTATAGTTCTACACGATGGTACTGAAATAAATCCTGAAATATTTATAATTACAGAAAAAAAAGCGAGTTAGCAAACGATTGGGAAACGATACATTCGGCCAAACATATTTCTGCCAAAAAGCAGGATACCAATAATACTACTGGGCTCGCACTTGACCGGTTTTTTTATTCGGTTCGTTTCTCTTATTGTAAGAAAACTGGGTATTATTCTATGGCGTTGTATTTCCCGCAGCAAGATTGGGAATCAAATTGTCTTGTTCTTTTCCCGCCTCGCATTGATTTTTGATTGGTTGGGAATACAATTTGACAGCCACGGGTGATATTTGATTCGAGTTCGTAATACGATGAACGCAGTGCGTGCAATCGTTGACGCAATATTAAAGAACAATATCCGTTTTACGTTAAATCAGAAGGTGATAGTTTTTTAGCATTTATACTTATTGTAGTCTATAAAACCCTGTCATTGTCAATTACGCTTGAATTGATTACTGGTTTTTTGAGATATGGTTCTTTAGTAAGTAATTGGTTTGATATGGCACAGATAAACATTACTATTGCCACAGTTGTTCCATAGGTGGCCCTGAAATCCGTTTGGTGGACTGTATGAACGGCCAAGAAAGTGGTCTACCAGTTTTGACAAAAGTTTCTGTCAGATCTAATTATCGCTAAAGTTGACACTTGTCACTGTCATTATATTATTGCAAAAGAAAATCGAACTTGTTGTATCATTACTACAGACACCGTTTCAAATTGTACTCGTAATGCAAGATGTCCATGATAGCTAACGAAAGGGTAGCGTGTCCTGTCTCATTCGCGCACGCGCTTCCGAAGCTGAAGAGCCGCTCTAATAAATTTACTTAGCGCCCTCTAGTAGAGAAGAACGGAGATGTTTGCACAATATCGGAGGAAAATCTCACACAAATTGACCTACCCCCAAACTAAGTTCTAGGCTTGTACTGGTCTAAGATCCGAATGGGAGACGATTTGCACCGGGCTGCTTATTCGATCAAAAGTATTTTATATCAAATTTGATACGCTAAATAATATGTGGCGAATAGGTTGGCTGAAAAATTTCAGTCCAGTACTTATATCATTTTTTTTTTAATTAAAAATGTTTTTTTTTTAATTGCATATTCTTGTAGACAAATTACATACTAATCGAAAGTATGAAGCCTATAGAATATGCAAACGTTAGGTTTGGTGCAAATTATTAGTACCGACTTACCTGTTTATACCTGCCTATCCAATAGTTTGACATACGTAACAATATAAAACACCAAAGTGACAAAACAGAGTGGTCCTGTTTTACCAAAATAAAATAATAAAAGCACCCCCGCTGCGCCCCGTCCTCGTGGCTCGTTTTGTTCCGGCAGAGACATTATTCGCGAGTCAGCCTGAAGGCTTTCAAGAAATTTACCCGTGACATACATTCCAAGGGGAAAGAACATTTTTAAAAGTAATCTTATTCAATTTTTGTTCTTTGAGATTTGTTATACGATTAACTTTGACTTTTTGACGTAAAAATATGATTAGGCTGGATTTTGATCAAAGTTAGATTAGTCGGTGAAATTGCTAGCATATAGGTAGAGGCATTCTATGTTGGTTGGTAAAGCATTGGCAATCTCAAAGCCTACTAACCATCGGGTAGATTGTTTGCGATTGAAAAAAAAAGTTAGTCTGTCTGTACGTATTCATTAGCTCCTGAACTATTGAAACTAATTGAATAAAATGTGGTGTCATTTTGACTCGTCAACAAGTCGATATCACAAAACGTAACGCGTAAGTGGTTCTTATTGGATAAAATATCTGGATCTTCAAATAGATACTCGTGTTTTATCTCACAAAATACCTTTAACAAAAAGTAATCGAATGTAATAAACGAGAACTAAATACAAAGGAATAATAAAATCCACGAAATGTCCAAGGAAATTGACTCCTTGAGAAATATAACACGATTTTTCACGTCAAACGTACAAGGGACTGCCTTTAAAGAATAGGTGTAGGGCGGCACAAAGGTCGTCGTTTATCAAAGTCCAATATTGAACCTGAGTGTCGTTTGGTATTCGAATATAGGATCACCTTTTAGAGCTATACGACTATCGCACTAATATTACAAATGCGAAAGTTTGTATGTGTTTATTTGTTTTAAAGCGTATTATAGGGTTGAGGACTATTTAACCAACAAAAATGTATGGTCTAAACCCGAAACTCAGTCAATATTTAATAATTTGTTCAAATAAAAGCTTTGTCTTGTCTAGGGGACACCCGTTGATGTAGGAAAACATACCTATCGAAACTTTTATGTGGTCGTCTTGCACCGTCTTATATACACATAAATGACTTAAAGTTTGTTTCTCCATTTGTTTGTTTGTAGGTGTCCAAGTGTTTGTGTTTGTTTGTTAGCTCTTAAAACAACCTTCGGGTTTGTATTTCTATTTCACTCGCTCTCATAAGCTATTATGATAGTCTAACCGAAGCCGAAACTGTACAGGAGCTCTATTCTACTTGGCGAAACCATATCGCTTTCGTCATGTTATCGTATCGTAAGTCAGCCGCCATTACTAACTAACAAGAGTTATCATAACGATGACAATATGATAACATGTCAAAAGCGATAATGTTTTTACCGAGTAGAATAAGCCCCTGTATTTGCATAATTCAATATTGGAAGCGAACATTAATGTACCCGTTTACCTACCAAAAAGGTTTCGTTAATGTAAATCGTCTCGAAGTTTATTTCCAGCCTTAGCAAAAAGGTTTGAGATGTATCAAGGTCGGCATAAACCCCAGACTACGGATTGGACTCTTTTAGATCCCAGCTTAAGAAAAAGGGCAGTTAAGTGGTTTTTACACGACTGCCCAAAAAAGAAGTGTAATGTTTTCAGGGTTCATGTATGTATGTACTTATGTACGACTCTTTATTCCACAATAGCTTCTAAACGAATGAGCCGATTTAGATGTGTGGTCCCGTTAGAATCCTTTCACCATCTCGGGAGACATAGGATATTTAAACTGTTAAAATTAAACAACGATAGATGGCGTCAGCGTACCCTCCGAGTATGAAAAAGCAAGAGATCACTAATTTTGTGGATCTTAAGTAGGGTCTTGGTGGCATAAGTGGTAATGCGCCTGCATTGGCCCGGAGAGCCAGAGGAGATGTAGGTTCGAATCCTTCTAAAGACCGATGATTTTTTTTCGCTTTAATATAGTTTGTTAAAATTAAAATAATAACAATGGCAAAATTCAATTATTAACATAGGTAGGTAGGGATATCGACGACAGTATAAAAAATGCAGTCGGGTTTTTAGAGCTTTCCTTTTATTTAGTTATTACAAATAGTGACGTAAATGCTGTTATAGTACAAACACTGCTGCTTGGCGGTATTGATCGGTGATCTGAACGGGCCCTGCGCAAGGTCCTACTTAGTAAAACTATATTTGGCTCCATGTAGATACTTTTAGTGTCAAGAATTATAGGGTTTTGACTCCACTTTATATGGTGCAGTCGGCCTTATAAGAAGCTGCACACTTTTGTACCTTGTCGCTTTAACGCCTTTGACAGATAAGTGCAGCAGTTCAAACATGACGTTAAAGTGACAAAACAGTTAAGTGTGCAGCTTCTTATAAAGCCGACCGTACTTAGGAACCGTGGCACCGAAAGGTAATTGCTCAATTAAATTACATTGACATACTTACATTTACTATTAAATACTAGCATTATCGGTTGTCTATCGGTCGGAGTCACGCGATATAGACACTTAAAGGTTTACTTAGAAGTGTTAGACTTAAGTGTTAGACACGTTAAGTATAAGAGATACATTGGAAAAATGATGTACCTATAATTATACAGGGTGGAAAGTTGAGATGGGGCAGTAAGGGCAGCTACTAGATCCCTTGCTGCTACGCGAAAATGCTCTTAGGAGACCTTTACTAACTTATTAAGTAATGAAAATCGACATTCACAGATTTTTGATAAAATGTACAGTCAGCGAGAAAATCGACAGATCTCTGCCCTTACTGCCCCATCTCAACTTTCCACCCTGTATATCTATACTACTTAATATTATAAAGAGGTAAAGTTTGTAGGGGGTAATCTCTGCATCTAATGAACCGATTTTGAAAATTCTTTTACCATAAGAAAGCCACGTTATTTGTGTGTCATAAGTTTTGTGAGGGCTATAAGTAAAAAAAAATTATTGCCCGACGAAGTGGGCACGGGAACAGCAAGTCGTTTATAAGATAATGTGTTTTTAAACCACAACAAAAAAAACCTACTTTAAGGTGAACGTGTCTGAGTAGGCATCTGTGTGGCTGTCTATATATATACCAGGGGACAATGTCTCACCAATTGACCTAGTCCCAAACTACGCTCTAGGCTTGTACTATGGGTACTAGACAACGATATAAAGACTTATATAGAGAAATATATACTTAAATACATAGAAAACATCCATGACTCTGGAACAAATTTTCGGGCTCATCACACAAATATCTGCCCTTACCGGGATTTGAACCCAGGACCGCTAGCTTCGTAGGCAGGGTCACTACCAACTAGGCCAGCGCGTCGTCGATGTCTATGCCATCGTAGTTCGCAAATGGGTGGATAGATTTGAATGGGTTTTTTTTAAGAATGATAACTTGATCAGGATGGTACTAAGCAAGGTTTTTTAAAAATCTGTTTGACCAATTAAGAGATACTAGCTCTGGAAGAAGGGGTCGATATCTATTATCATTTTTTTTAAAGCGACCGTATCGTATACCATATATCGTAACAGTAGCCTAATATCGATATTGTACTTTTCAAACGGCTCAAATTACTTCTTTTGTTTTTTTTAAGTTGGCTACCCATAGAATTATGAAAGGATCCACCAGAATATATTTATTATAGCTTCTATCCGCGACTTCATCCACATATATTCCGATTATCGTTATTAACGCGAGAACTTTTTTATATTTTATGTTTTAATTCAGGGTATGAGCTATCTTCATTTCAAATTTCATCCTAATCCGTCCAGCCATTGCAGCGTGAAGGAGTAACAAACTAACACACACACCCACATATCTCAGATATTATAAATACATTTAGAATTCTTAAATAATGTGAACCAATTCTAACCCCTGCACGAAAAAACAAGAGCCATAATTTTAAATTGATCAAAATCTTGAACTTTCATACCTAATTCCGAGCACATTTTTTTACGATGGCTATTTTAGAATATTACTTACTAAATAAACCTAACCGACCTACTTATAACAATGAAATGAAATAAATCATTTAAAATTTAAAAAAAACTTCACAAAAACCAAACAATAAATAAATATTCAAGGTGTTTCCAAACACATGTATCTACTTAAACACAATCAAGACAAACAATAATGCACTCACGAAGTGGCCGCGCCAAGTTCTTGCAAATATCTCCCGTAAATTATTATCCCCATTAATTACAATTTATGTTTCCGACCGTAAATACAGCGGCAATTGTTACAAGTTCCTAAACTAACACTGTAACGTATGTTTAGTTTAGAAACTTGTGAAAACAATGAATTGTTTCAAGCGTAAAATTATATTTTATTGCTAACGCGCGAAGTTACTGCGGATGCTATTTTCAGATTTATCTCACAAACTTTATGTTTATGTTTGAATTTTATGCTGGTTTTCTGGAACAAATGGTTTGTATATGGCTCAGAATAATGTAAAATAGTTATTATTGTACAACAAAATGGGATTAAAGATAAACCAAGATAAAAATGTTTATTCCTTAGGTGCGATCTCGCACATGAACTTTTACCATGTCAAAACTCTACCAGTGCCTCCTAGGAAATTCCATTTTAATTATAGTTTTCTTTGTCACGTTCTGTCAAATTGAAATGTAATAATCATAGATAATGAAAGCGGATTCTAAGTATAATTACCTAATTAGGTTTCGCTTTAAAACCCTAAAACAAAACTCCGAAAAGACCATTTTAATATCTCAACCTGACTCAGACGCACTGGCCTTATCTTTTCGATTACTGTAGCGACCGTCTTTTCCAAGATTTATCTCCATCAGATAAAGCAAAAAGCGAAGTGTTTGTTTAAACCGTTACGGTTTAATTATCACTTTATCCTGACAGAACAATAAAAGATCTAGACGTGGGAATTCTTGTACTTATTGTGTTTTTGTGCTTAGTAACGCGACGGTGCGATGAACTTGGCTGTTGAATTTTATATCTGTTTCTTAACGAGATGACTGCAATTCTATTGTTGTTATAGCACTTTCATTGCTAACTGTAGTAAATCACATGATGGGTTATTCTTGGGATTTTTGACTTGAGATTGCGCATCCAGATTAACCATGTCGTGGATTAACGATGCTACAGCAAAATGTATGTATAATGTAAATGTATATTGAAGAAAAAAATGTATCTAAGGTTCTCTGATCCATATGTCATCAGGCATCCTTTGTGGTCACAGAACAGAAAAATCAGTAGAAGTGTCAAGTAGGCGTGTAACGTGTCGTGTGGCATTGCTGTTATGCGGAGTTCCGCGCAACCTACCATCCTTTTGCCACGATCGCTTATTTCGATATTTCGATATTTCTAAAATAGGAAAAACATCCAAAAGCATGCCCTATTGTGCTATTTTGGAATGTCAAAACGATAGCCGCACCAAAAACATTTTCCATGGTGGCGTGTTGTTTTTATGATAGTTTGAGTATTGGCGACAACAGGTCTGATACTAAGCAAAGCTCATGCCTTTTCCACAATTTTTTCTATTCCGTGTGTGTGGTCCTATACCTTTTTCATGACAATTTCTTTTTCCCTTTTTTATTATTTATTCTTAAGATAATCTTGCACAAAAAGAACATCCTTAGCAAACAAAAAGCGAACTTAATGCCATATAATTAAACGTCATATCTCGGTACTACACTCACCTTCGTATCACTTAACTCAAAGTATACTTATTTCATAAGCGTAAGTGAATGATAGAATACATAACAGACCATTAGTAATTCCTTAATCAAAATAAATGGGGTTATTTTGGGCCATCATAAAATATTGATGCCAATAAAATATAAACAAATATGGCCCGGGACTTCCGAAGTTTGGCAATAAAAACCCGCCCATACCCTTTTAAGTATATTCAAGCTGCTACGGTCGTGAGGGTCGTTCACAATCTAATATCAGCCTTTTGTATGACTAAAAACGAATAAAAGTGAATGTTAGAACTCGAGTTTAGTTATCAGGTTATCACTAGAGACCCGCCATTTTGTGTAACACCTGTACAGTCAGCTGCAGATAGATCTAACCGAACAGCGAGCCCAAAAAAATCTGTTGCATCAGATTTACAAAAAAGACTAACCCGCGAAAAGGTCAGAAAAATGTCCTGTGACAGTATGTTTTAACTATCTGCTTGGATAAAAATTCAAGAAGATGTAACTGCATAGTAAACCAAAAGGATTTAAATGGTGAAAAATTCAGCCGTATCTAACGTTTTAAAATTCCAACAAGATTGGATGGGATAGAATGGCAAAAAGTTCTAACCATTCGAGAAAATGAACTTAGTCCCAAGACATTAAGGTTCCTAATTGTTTGCTACTTGAAACGCAATTAACAGAACAATATTTGCTAGTGTGAGTTTTAAACGTCATGTCATGTCAAATCAATGTCACATGCATGACCAGAGGCCCTACTTTGAAAATCAGAGTTCGAAGTAACGTTAGCTCCATCCTTCTCTCTCGATTTAGGCTCAAATGACGAGTGACAGAGATGGAGCTTACGCAACTTCGAAATTCGATTTTCAAAGTAGGGCCTCAGACATATCCAATCTATTATGTCACAGATATAAAAACACATAGATAACGTAAATACCTAAATCTGTATGAAAACCAACCGTGTCAATTTTCCGTTTTCCGCGCAAAATCGATTCAAAGTCGTCGCTTTTTTGGGCTATTGCAGTTTATTATCATGCAACGAGGCATTTTCTTAATTTTCACGGCCAATTGGCTGCAACAACAGGCGCGCGAAACGTCAGTAGCGACGGCCAACCCCGACGCTTCGTCAGTGTTTAAGTCCGGAAGTAGATGCATTTGCGTTATCTATGTGTATTTATATCTGTGTATCATGTAAATACTATGCATTCAGATATCCAACACTCAAAAATATTTATAGCTCAACTGTATAAGTCTCCTTAAAGAAAAGAAAGAAAGATCGGGAGCAATTGCACTAATGGCAATATAATGTATATAATTTATTGTTCATGCAAATACCTATTGCGGTAGATTTAGCCATATTGCATGCATGCATGTTTGAAAAATAAAAATATCGAGGATTTTGTTTCTAATTGTTCTCTTTCACACGCTTCTTGAAAGTTCTTAGTATCGCTCTCTATTCAAACCATCTCTTCCACTCTTAGAGGAAAATTGCCATGAAATGTACCATCAGCCCAAAGGAATGGAGTACAATCGAATTGATTCCTCCTAAATTCAACCAGCTGCTACACTTATCCCTACCCTGCTATCCCTACTGATACACTAAGTACACGTTTTTGTTGATTTATTTCTCCCGGTAGGTATAGGTTAGAGGTTTGCGCCGCGCCGGTTTCACGCCGTTCACACCGAATCTACGCCGACCCGGCATAGAATAAATGACAGCGGCGGCGTAATATCGGCGTGAAACCGGCGCGGCGCACACCTCTAGTATAGGTGCACTGTCCATTTCCCCTCTATCCGCTACTCTACCAATAATTTCTCTTTGAATATAAAATTTAAGGCACTTGTCCCACCGCCGGCGAGAAAGCGATTAGCTATCGACTATTTTCTCGCTCAAGAAACGAAAAAAAGATATAGATCCCGTGTCAATAAAAGAGACACGTATATTAATAGTTAATCGCTGGCTGTTCACACTGCCGGCGAGAACTCTTTCCACTAGTTTGTCGAAACAAAAAATGTAGATCGCGCGTCAATAAACGAGACACAAATATTAATAGTTGATCACTGGCTGTACTCGCTTCCCGCTTATCGTCGGTGGTGGGACAAGTGCCTAACGGAGTCGACGGAGCTCCTATTTCTGAGTGTTTTGGCCCTTTGTGCCTGCTGAAGAACTAACATACCTTAAACCTACCTCATATTTTATGATACAAATTTTGGTTAATTAGTAATAGAGTCGCGAATAGTGGAAATGGTCAGTGCTCCCTATCCCTACCAGTAGGGATAGCTCGGTAGGGATAAGTGCACCAGGCTAATTTAACCTTTATTGATGTTATTTAAAATAAAAACCGGCGTGGTGCGACGTCGACGCCGGTGTGGGTAGACAAGTTCAAACATGTTTTGTATTGCCGGCTACTTACTCCAAAAATCGGCAGCCGGGATGACGGCGGCTGGGCGACGGGCGTGCGGACAGGCGGTCATAGTAAATGTACAATTAGGGACATTCGCGGTCGTCCACTTAAGAAAATGTTGGCTTGTTCATTGCAGCTAGCTAATCCTACAGCGCTCAGGTCGTTACGCGTTGAACGCGCAAACGAATATCACCCTAGAGGTGGTCGACCGGGAATGCCCCTGACTGTATTGTCGCTACTTCGGAGCCCTCATCTCGTTATCGTTGTCGTATCGTTGACGGCGGCGGTGGACCAACGGCCATTGATACAATTTTCGGTTGTCCGTATTTGGCCATTTGTCATTGATTTTTACATGCACAGACATGAAATCGTAGTCAGGACTAACCATCAGCAACTTGTTATTTAATTTGGTCAAATTATTCCTCTTAGGCTGCATTTCACGAAACTTGGAATAAGACTTACTCCGAGATTAGTTTATACAAATTCGGCGTTTAATCTAGGTATAAGACCTTATTCCAGTTTGTTGAAATACAGCTTTAGGTACACTTTCCTCGTAGATACACTTTTAAAACACCAATGCAGTGTTTCCTCTTAGATATACTATTAGGTACAGTAGTGTACACAAAAGTATAAGTACAATTAACAAATTCACTGCCGTGCCGGCAACGCGCACATGTGTCCCAAACCACCATAAAATTAACAAATTTAACAGAGTCGACGGAGCTCTACTAACGCGGAGCTCCTATTTCTGGGATGTTCTGGCCCTCCGGGCTTGATATAAAAACGAACCTTAACCCTTCGTCTGTGGGAGAGTAAAAAAATACAGAATTCAAAGAAGTCTCTAAATTATGGAATAATCCACAAAAATAAGCAAAATAAAAATATAAAAAGATAAACAAAAATTTGGTCACGATCCTAATCAAAAACAGACGAAAGGTTAATTTGCACACACCAAATATTTATGATATTATTTTTTTGGTATAATTTAGGGTGTGATGGTGATTTCTAAATTTGTGTGACAAAACTTAACTTGTCATTACTATCGCTTTTCTGTTGATGAATGTTCTAAGTACTTATATGAAAGTGGATCTATAAGGAATGAAAGTGAACTTATTTTCAAAAGTGTATCAACGAGGAAAGTTTACCTAACCTAATAGACCATACGGTCTATTAAGTTCGAAATGCCGTACTACAAGTCGTCGGCCACACTATTGAGAGTTTAGACAAGTGAGAGCGATTTGTCATCACAGACAAGAGTATTGTCGCCAATAAGCCTGATAACAGGGATAACTAAGTTCAACTAGAAGTTCAATCGGTTGAACTAATGGGACAAAAATATTCCAATTATTTCAACTACTAACTGAACAAAATTGTTCCTATTTTGAATTGATTAAAGTTGAACTCAACTTTCTAATATTTTAAGCACAAGTACGCGTACATTACCGAGTCACATTACCAGCAACGTACAAAGAAAAAATGTTGCTCGTACTAAACCGGGATTCTATTGTTTACCCGTACCCCTTGAATGTTTGCTTGTGAATAAAATATTAAAAAGTTGAACTAATACGAACGATTTTGTCCAGTTAGTACAACTTTCAAAGTAAAATTACAAAGTTGAAATAATTGGAGCATTTTAGTCCCATTAGTTCAACTGATTGAACTTCTAGTTGAACTTAGTGAAATAGAGGGATATCGTGTTACCAGATCGACCTCAACGCGGGGCAGTGCTCGTCAACGTCACCATGTCAATTACACTTGGCTCGTGAATTACTTGGCTTACGAGGTAA